>OW386551.1:14954200-16204200 GCA_936435175.1 Glyphotaelius pellucidus | reverse complement strand
GCTTTGTGCCTTTAGGAAAGGGAACGACGAGGGGAAGGATTTGAATCCCGAACCGGAGATTACCAACCCCTGCTTTAAGCCATACCCCTTTCATCAGCTTAACAACTTCACCAGATTCAACAAAAAATCTGTGAAACTTGTAAAAACTCCAGTTTGGCGTTAGTTACAGCATGTAAACTAATTAAAACGTAAAGTAAATTCATAAGAAACTTAACAAGGCTTCAGAATTTGTTCGGGTAAATTGCCTTTCCTTCTCGCTACTCTTAATAGAAACTTAACATAATGTGCATTTATATCAACGTCACTCAGGCAACTTTAGGAAAACGGGTTGGCATTAATCTACCTAATATTTACCTGGCACCTATCCACTGAAAACTAAGTTCTGAAAAAGCGAAATGGCCAACTATCATAATTTCCGTTTTCCCGCATTAAAGCTACCTCTTCAAACAAAAGTCTAATATATTCAATTTGGGAGGCAGGATAACCAACCCTCTGCCACAGGTCACTCCAAGTCGTTCACTACGTTTGGTGACTCAGCAGAGTCCAGGTTCATGGGGTTGTATTTGTGCGGATCTTGACGTGAATGCGTCTTCCCACTAGATGCAAGGCAGGCCGGTTCGTGAGAGACTGGTTGAGAGATAACTTTGACTTCTGCAGCAAGACTCTCTCGCAATGTCGCCTTGAACTGCGGTGAGAGGGATGGTTTCATAATCCTGGAGACACTAACCCCCTGATTCCTACCCATCCCTCACACCTTTTTCCTTAAGAACATCCTCTCCTTCTTAACAAACCATCCACACAGCATCCCCAAAGATGTCATAGCCTCTGAGAGGAATTATTTTTCTCAGGGACTCCTGTGTGGAGAATTGTAAAAAAAATCGTGCATTATGTTTAGTACCAAGATAAAATTGGTAGGGAAAAAATAGAGAAAAACCACCTCAACGGCTTCGAACGTGGGCCTTACCATCACGGAGTGTGAAGAGTGACCCGCTGTCTCGTCGATTTCTTACCGCAACAGACTAGTGGTACCGGTAATGGTAAGGAATCGACAAAAACCGGAGACCCTACGCAGAAAAGTAAAGTTCACCACGGATTGTAGCACAGCCATTACGGGACTTTTCTGCGCGGGGTTTCCGGTTTTAGTCGAGTCCTTGCAATTACCGAGTTAGTTCAGTGGGATGACGGACTTATTAATTAATTTATTTTTTTTTTATTTGGAAGATAAGAGTTTATAATAAAAAATAAAGTAAATTTAACTAGATTTCTTCTTAGATACTTACATAAAAAAAAAAAATTGCAAAAATAAATAAAAAATGATTCAAAAAAGTGAGGTGGAGATCGATCTGCTTGAAATGTAATAATTTGTGAGTTCAGAAAAAAACAACCGTAGAGTCGCAATAATTAGTAATAATTTCAAAAGTCCGAAAGATCGCCTGTGAGCCCTTGGACTAAGGTGCACAGTAAAATATGCCAAATTGCAAGAAGCACCTATCTTCACCACAATGTTTAGGTGACGATATAACAATTTTTTTGCTGTTCAGTAGAGACAAATTTAATGTCTAACCACCTTTTACTTCTTAAATAAAGCTTTGCACACTTTGTATGTATAGAGTATAAATGCACAAAATTAAATGAGACATTTTTTAATATTGTCTAAAAAGTTTAAAAAAGAACGAAGAAAATTAAACATGTTATTTAGCTACACATTTGAATGCCTTTTGCAATTTTAATATCAATATTCTTTTTAGGCTAATATTTTCTTTCTATTTTAAACAGCGTGGGTGGAAGTATTAAAGTTTGTCTCTAAAGTATGTTGGTAGTAAATTGTTAAAAAAAACTTTGTAGATAAAAATTGAAACTACGAGTATAGAGAAAAGTATTGGTTAAACGCTCATTATGTCTACATTGATTTATATTTATTACACTCCAAAATTTGTTTCATTGCTCTATTCTGGATTGTTTAAAGTTTTTTAAGCTGCCGATAGATACTAGAATAGTAGTGTGTTATGCAACAGTTGTTTGATAAAATAAAATAGTTAATTCGTTTTTTATTCGTAATTTTTCGTAATTCTTTCAAGAAAAGATTTTGTTATCTATTTTTTGCACTTAAATCGGCACTTTCTTAAAGAGAAATCTTTGAAACTAGTATTTTTCTCAAGTAATTTATCCAAGTGTTATTTTAAAGCCAAGCTTGTACGGCGCCAGGTAGCTTTATGAAAACCGAAAGTCATGGTTTTATAATGCGTTGCGTGTTCAAAGTTTTGAATTTTATGTTATATTATTTTTCTAGCTGTGATGTCAACTTTGAAAGGGGCCATTAGATAAAAACGAAAATGGTTAAACAAAATAATATACATTAGAGCGGTGGGCATTAATGGAGATTCTGTGCGATTATGTAAGTAAGTAAAACAACGCACACGATTTAAAATAACACGTAGTTTATTTTAATAATGCTTTCAATTTCGGTTAGTTCGCTATCATCCTTCAAAGTTCCGAAATAATTTCCCTCAAGGCCTATGTAATTTTTGGGAATTTTGTGTGGAGAGTGTTTTTGAGGAGATGCATGAGTGAACATTTTGAAGGATTGAGGAAACAGTAGCTGGAAAATCGTTTCACAGCTGAGATGTTGAAATCAAGAACAAGTCGTAGAAACGATCCATTCTCATATGACAAATGTCAACAGTGTACTTGGGTTCGTCATCCAACATGGGAGATTTATATTAATTGTACTTTTCAAAAATAAGGCACCATGTCATTTTGTTAAAGTTATTCTTATCATTTGTTCTGAAGAAAAAATTATTGAGAAAAAAATGTTGCTTGGGCGAAACCGGGTAGTAAGTATGCACTACGAGAACTATTTTCACGTGGGAATGCAATCGGATGGAAACAGTTATCTCCATTTTTTTTTGTCGTTGTCGTGAACATGGTCCACTTCTACCACCTTGTACACCCAGCATTGGGTGTACAAGGTGGTAGAGTAGGGAACGGTCGGGGTGGAGGGTGTGTGGTTAGTAGGTTAATTGACCTGTGACGACACGTGATCTCAAAATGACATGTGAAAAATAAAATTAAAAAAACACCCTGTATTAAACTCTTTCAATATTATAATAAATACCTTTGCACACGCATAAGGTACATCAAGGAGACTGTCATAGATAATTTTAGCCATATTATGAAATAATATTTTCTTTAGAAGTTTCCTCATGTATTTCTTACATAAGCTCCACATGGAAAGTTTCACTGAAATGTCATCTTCGGAGATGCTTTGCGAAGAGTCTTTTTAGGGAAATGAAAGAAGGGAAGTTTTGAGAAGGAAAAAGTGTGAGGATGGGTAGGAATCTAGGGGTTCATGAATCTAGGAATGACGAACGTATGAATCTATTCATCCCACTGCGGCGCCTGGCGACGGGTCAAGAGGATCCGGCTTGAGAGGTCAAGGTTAGCTCTCCCTCAACCAGTCTCTCCCGATCCGGCCCGCCACGCAGTGGGTGGAAAAACGCATCTGCCGCCAAGATCCGGACGAACCTCACCCCTTGAACCCGGGCTTCCCTGCTAAATCACCAAATAAAGCGAACCACTTGGGGTGACCTATGGCAGAGGTTTTGGTAATCCTCCCAAAATGAGATATTAATAATTTTATAAAATAATCAACCAATAATTTTTATTCCACTCGATGGCAGCGGTAAGAAAAGCTTCCGTGTATCCCAAGTATATTTTGTCCATTTTTTATAAAAAAACCTTCTTTTTATAACTTTTGAAGGTTATTCCCATCAATGCAATAAATCATTTAAGAAGAAAACGACAATAATAATCAAAACGAAAATATGAAGGAGAACAAGACGCATAAAAACAGGAAAAGACTCGAACCCAGAACCTCTCGTCTAACCGGGACGTGTGCGTTTACCAATTCCGGATACAGTTATCCGAGACGCTATCTAGATTATGAACCAATTCTTAGAATGAATGTTTCAAATAAAAAGGGTAGCTGCCTATATATAATACGGGAAAAAATAGTTGAAGATAATATTGTCAATTTTAAAATTTGAAATATGAAATTGACTAATATGGCCAACACCTCTGCCATAGGTCACCCCAAGTGGTTCGCTACGTTTGGTGATTTAGCAGGGGTGCCCGGGTTCATGGGGTGAGGGATGTCTGGGTCTTGGAGGCGGATAACCAGGACACACTTAACCCCAGATTCCTACCCACCCCTTAAACCCTTTTCCTTCTCAGAACTCTCCTTCCCTTCCTTTCCTCAAAAAAAAACCCTCCACACAGCATCCCCAAAGATGACATAGGCCCTGAGGGAAATTATGTTCCTCAGGGCCAGCTGGAATGGAGCAGACAATGGTGGAATTGGTAAACGCGCACGTCCCGATTAAACAAGAAGTTCTCGTCTGTATGTCTGTGCCTTGTTCTCTTTCATATTTTTGTTTAGATTATTATTGTTATCTTCTTCTTCAATGATTTATTTTTTCTGTTTAAAATGTTAACCGAGTCGTAATAAAGATCAATCGAAAATATGATTTTCGCCCACAAAAATTATATATATACGTATAAACAACTTTTTAAATGCTTTCAATAATTTTATCGTTCTCGATACGTTTTCAGATGTTATCATATTTTTATAATCGTAATTTTCCTATTTTGATTTGTGATTTTATCTTCTAGGTAGATTGAAAACAATCGAATCAACAAATAACATGTCAAGGCTATTGGTAATATTATTGTTCGGTTGGAAAAGATCCCTAAACACGTTAACAGAGAGTTCATAATGTTTTATTAATGCATGTCATTTAAAAAATATAATCACGAAAGTTGGATACTTGCCGAGGCAAAAATTCCGTGTGGGAAGCAACAGTTGGATGGAATAACTCAACCTTGCAATGTTCAAATACAAGGCAATATGAATCATTTTAAATAGGCAGTTTATACGCATCGGTACACCCTGTTATAGGTGGTGACCGGACAACTCGGAATGAAACCAACTCAGAACCATCTCAGATAAGTCACTTAGAGTGATAAAAAAAATATATAAAAATTTGGTTAAATATGTTATGTTAGGTTAGGGTTATCGGCTAATTTAAAATTATTTTTTTCATAGCTTTTAATGACTTTTCAAGGAGGTGTTGAGTTGACATTATTATCAGTTATAGGTATAGGATACACATCATTTTAGCAGGGCGCACTGTTTGTTATCGCTTTGTCCACGAATACCGATGCTCTGCCACCTGAGCTCATTTGACAGTTTGACACTAAGCTAACCTAATCTTAACTAACCTAAACTTAATGAACCAACCTAATCTAACCTAAATCAACCTAAACCAACTTAACTTAACCTTGCAGTATAAAATATAAAGTCACATACCGGCTAAAAGCCGATTCATAAGCAAATCACTAAAGCCTCAATGACATTAAGCGAGTTTACAAGCAACTAGCTGGGAAATTCCCTATTTGTTAGTAAACTCGCTCAGTGTCATCGTATTACTGGCTAACTAGCAGACTGTG
The DNA here is from genome assembly GCA_936435175.1 of Glyphotaelius pellucidus. Lineage (NCBI taxonomy): Eukaryota > Metazoa > Arthropoda > Insecta > Trichoptera > Limnephilidae > Glyphotaelius > Glyphotaelius pellucidus. The sequence goes on along the minus strand of OW386551.1, from coordinate 16,198,692 downwards.
GACAATCTATGAAAAAAGTAGAAAGGTCAACTTTACTCGCTACTCGCTGGTGTTTGCCTAAAATGGCGGCCCACCAATGATTTCGTCTGTCAGAATTAGTTCAGGCTGATGCCGTTATTGGCTACCGTGTGGCGCTCTGTCAGTTATGAGCTGTCAGTTTCCTACAAAATGTCGACAGAACTAGTTCGAGCGTGAGTCGTTATTTTAGATCGTATTATCAAAAAGGAGTTAAATAGGAATGCTAAACGGCACGGAAGAGTGTGGGTAAAATCCAGGGTAGAAAGACGTGAGAAACATGTGATTTCAACACGCTAGATAGTTCGCTACTTAGCGATTGGACAGTTTTATGTGTCATGACAATCTCACTCGCCGATTCGCCAGCTTTTAAACATGCTGACTAGTAGCTTGTAAACTCGTTTAATGTAATTGAGACTTAACAAACAGTGCGCTCCCCTAAAAAGATTTATGTGCATAATTATGTACCGGTAAATAAAAGAGATCATAAACCATTTTTTTAATGTGTGCAATTTAAGTTTTAGTAAGAAAGAGACGGCTTAAACAATCCGATTTCCTTTTTTTTTCTTATGATTGATTTTTTGCTTAGATACTTGTGTAAAGCGAAACCGGTCGGTAGTGGAAAAATTAAATAAATCGTGGTTACAAACAAAATTATAGTGTTATTTCAATTTAAGATACAATTTCCTGTGCGTACGTGCGCGACATTTTCAAAGTAGGATCTCATGTATGTGTTAAAAAATAACATTCAAATCCAGAGTGGCGATATTTTAGATATGTACCTAAGCTTCTAAAGGTAATGACACACTTGGCCACGTTGGCAACGTAGGCAATGCATTAAGACATCTGGATAACTTTTTACGTGAATATTTTCTAAAAAAATAGAGCTTTCGAAATACATTTATCATACACAATGCAATCCTATGCTCCACAAAATCGATCTGCGTTGTCCAGATCGGCTTGGGGGGTGTGAAAGATGACGGTTGTGAAAGGCTTTCTAACGAGTTGATTTGGCGATTAAGTTTGGCGTTTATTGACATTGTTTCCACTTCACTTTATTGTTCGTTTTAATTTTAATACGGGAGATGAACAACTAATAGATTTAGTAAGATGTTACGAAGTAATTGATCCATTGAGTATCGCGATTTGGTCCTAAACTTCATGGTATCCGATAAATTAACCATTCTCAATTCACCGACCACAATTCACTGCTGGAAAAGTTCACCGACCACAATAATTATTCACCTTCCGCAGTATTTATTCACTGAACACAATTATTCATCAACCACAATAATTCACTACCCACTACTTAGGTTATTTAACACGGGTTATGTTAGGCATTTTTTTCTAAATTTGGACTACTCAAGGCAAGATTAATTTCTTTTAGGAAAGGTAACAAAGGGTGGAAGGCAAATTATTTTTCATCACACCGAATGTCACCAAAAGATGTATCCTTTATAAATATCCATCAAAAGCTGGCGAGAGAAGTTTAATTAATAATTCATTTCTGAATTGAAGTTTAATTTATTTAGCCCGAAACCGAGACAAAAAATTTGATTAAACAACATTGTGAAAGTCATTTTTTTAATTCGTATCCCCGTAAAAATCCACGTAACTTTCAATAGAAATGACTTTGACCTTGTACAGTTTCGAGAAAGGACAGTTTTATACAATATTAATGACAACGGAACTATAATACGGCAGTTTTCAATGTGGGCCACCAGGTTTGACCGCTTTAAAAAAACCCTAATGTTACAAAATATGTTTGATGCGTCTGTGTAATAAAATAAAGGTGTTTGTATAAACTAAGGCCTCAACCTTTCGGTTTCCATGCGACGGTGACCTTTAAAAAGCTCTTGAAAGTTTCTGAATCATATTTTGCCTTGTAATTTCCTGTTTTAGGCATCCTACAATAGGCTCCGTGAGCTTTATATCACGTTGCTATTTTTAGGAAACTGATTTATATCAGCAAAAGTTTCATGGGTATAGTGCTTTAAATTCTTGTAACATGCTCAAATTCCCCGCGCTGTAAATAATATATTTTTATTTTCATCAATTCAGACAAGCAATAAAGTGCCTACCTTTCTATAATATAATGTTACCCACTGAGATGTATATAAAGGAACATAATATACATTAGAAAAAAAAAGGAAATTCATACGCCTTCCCAAGGCAACGTATAACAAAAGAACAGCAGCTACAACTTCTGGCAATCCACAGATAGTCCTGACGAGAGACAAGTGAGCAGTGGAACGGGAGGGTGGTCATTCGAACTCTTCACACCATCCCCAGCAGCACAGAGGCCAGACTCTCCCCTACAAAGACTTCTGAAGATCTCTGGGTGGTAAGCACTCACTCCAGCCGACAGGACCACAATAAAACTGGAGATCAGGGACGAAGGAACCTTTTCTTTCACTGCTACTGCTATGTCACGCAGATAAACCAGAAGGAGTGCAGGTAATGAATAGGTCATACAAGAAGTGCCTTGTGGGCGTATTTCGGGATCCAATTACATGCCCAATATCGGCCTTTATTTCCATATAAAACTGTGCTTCACCATGATTACGAAATTCAAATGGGATGGTGATACTCAATTTCAGGCAAGCGTAAAAGTTTTTCGAATTTGTGCGGAAGGCACTTCTAGGGATATAGTCTTTTATCTATGCAACAGACAAGACATCGTCTTCGTCAGACGCAGTTAAACAGTTCGACACTCGTCGCCTCAGTTCTTATTTGTCCAACAGACCATTTTAGTTTTTGTTCAATCTCCATTTTAAAATTAAAAATAGAGTATAAAAAAGTATAGTTAATCACTTAACTAAGAATTATTTAAACTAATGAAACCTTTATCTTTCTCCAGTTTTACTTTAACATCACACGATTATTCAAGGGTCTGCGTCATGAGAAAAACTTCTCAAATTTGTAATATATTTTAATATATAAATGAAATCCCCAGCACAAGAGATCCTAGTGAGGATATCGTGTTCTTAATTTGTAACAAAAAAAAATAAAACATGTATTATTGTTATAGTAACACTATTGTGAGAAATCTCAAAGAAGGTACAACAAAGGAAAATTGTAGATTACCACGTTCTTGAAATATTAAATCCTGTATAAAAGCTGTGCTTCCTTAGATTTTTGCACAAGCATTACACCATGCTTTTTAACTCGTTTTTCTTTGCAGTCAAAAGCTTCCGGAAGTTTTAAGGCTGCTGCGCTTTACATAATAAACTAACCATGTAAGACCATAAAGTATTCCGATGTACCTACCTTAAATTGTAGGCCATAAAATAATGATTCCGAAAATGTTGTCATGGATTTGTTTCTCAACTTTGTCATACAAGAAAGATAAACAAAACAAAAAAATACTAATTTCGGTTGTGGGTCTGTTTGTGATTGCAACTGGTTCAATGAACACAGATTTGTTTTCAATTTTAGAAATCAAGTTTTCAGAATTCAGATAGCCGATAAAGGTCGGTACCTGTAATATATTGTTTTTCCAAAAACTTAATGCTATTTTATATTCGAAATGTGCTTCACTTGTTTAATTTTTTTAGCTATAATCTCGATAAGTAAAGGCAGATTTCGAGGTTTTTCAAGGTTGTAAGTTTTTTTTTTTTAAAGAATTATAATATCCCGTAATTTTTCAAGGGTTGAATATTAAAGACTATAGCAGGAACGGTTAATACCTATTTTAAAACAAATAGGCAAAAAAAAAAAAATTGTACTCACTGATGTAATATAGCATTTTTGTTTTATTACCCACGCACAGGCAGTGCCTTAGTGGGTTCCCATTACCTACTTTTATCTTATATAGATTTACTTATTCCTAACTTTTACATTATTTGTTTCTTATATGTGTATGAAATTATGTAAAAATTAATTTTGAAATGTTTATAAATATAATGGGAAAATATAAAGATTAAAAAAAAAAAAAAAAGATTTAAATGTTAGGCTATGATCGATTCCTAAAAATGTTGATACGATAATGATAATGAAAAATGAAATAACACAATTTTTTACGTTTTGTTTTTTACTAAAAGTGCGCGTTTTGCTTTTTGATAAACATCTAATAAATCTTTTTTGATATGCATGATGTTCATTATAAAAAAATCCATGTAGTTAAAAAAAAGTTGTGCTAAGTGCAAAATAATATAACAACCAAGTCGAATATTAAATATGAAGAGAAATTAATAGTAGGTATGTAAAAAAATATTTGGAATCATCGTCATCATAATTTCTGAACTCCGTTTGATGTGAAAAATATTCACTTGGACCATAAGTCATTTATAAAAATACATGCTTGTGCCTTTGAACCATCTTGGTGTTGCCATTTAAGTTAGTTTAAATTACCGCAGCGCCCTCCATTTTCTCTACAGCTTGTTGACGAACTGTAGGCACATCATTTCTAATTCAACAGGATAAAGCACACCACAAAAGCCAGGAAAAGATTAGTAGAGCAGCTACTGCCCGGATCTTACCTAAATATTTCTCTGTTGATAGCTTAAACTGACCGATGATGATTTAGTGATGAGGTGAAGGTAAGTTGTTCGCTTTGTTCTATCAGGGCTCTGCAAGCTACGGCCCGCGAGCTTAAAATGGAATTAACAACCCTTAACCCCTTGGGTAAATTTATGAGACATTCTTTACTTACAACAAACAACCGTAGGTCATATTACGATGAGTGAAAGAAACGTTTTTAGATATGCAAGCAATGCGTACAAATACGTTTTTTGTTATTTTTTAGGTATTAAAAGTAAAACTTTAATTTTTTTTTGTTGAATAATCAAAAGTGAAGTGATACTTTTCTTCAAATTCCTTAAATAAAAAAAATGTGGTTTTTAGATTTTTTTTAAAAATTTTCGACATTTTAATAAAAAATGTTTGTATAGGTTTTTTTTTCTTTAAAATATTGCAATTTTCAAATGTTAAAGTATATTCCAAATCAAAAATCTAAAAGGCACTTTTAGATGGTTTGTAAAATGGTACTTTTTTACGACTTCAAAAATAAGAAATATATAGTGTTTCAGCTAGAAGTTGATAATCTCGAATATTCCTATTCACTTATAATGGCAATTATTTTATTGTTTGGAAATTACTCACAGGATAAATTTTTGGGAAGGTGTTCTCCTCAATTGAAGGTGTGTTTTCTCACAACGTTTCACTTGATTGCTTTCACTACGTATTGATTTTAACTCAATTTGCGACGAGTTTTATTGATGCGATTTTTATAATTAACGAAGAGATTATCTCGTTATTTGCGAGAATGCACGGCGACGTGTTTACACTGGTTTTGGTTATTGTGAAACTGACCGAGGAGCGGGGAAAAGGAGAGGAAGGGCCAACAAATAATTGCCATGGAATAAAATGTTCATTCCCAAAATAAACACAAAATCGTCCACCGAGCGCAGATAACTGGCGCTAACATATAGGACATTTAGAATACCTTAGAAAAATTAGAAATTCGATGAGAAATTATTATTAATAAAAGGCAATAACAGTAGGTACAACTCTTTGACTGGATTAGCAATGTATATATCTTTCCACCAACTATTTTTGTCAGTTTCTGCATTAGAAAGGTTTTCACGTACACGGTTGTTTATGAATTGAATAAAATATTCACGACGTTTTTAAGTATGGCTGACAATGTCCTCTCAACTCTTTGCGAAACAAAACAGCATGTATTAAATGAAAAAACGCGCTTTGTAACACTCCACTTTTTATTTGAATTAATAAATAATTAACAGCCAACCAGGTTTCGCTTTGCTCAAACTTCGCAGAGCATACTATATTAACTCAATTAACAGTTGATATAATAAGCCCTGAAGAAACTTGAGCTAAGTGAATGCTGGTTGGCTGTTAATTATTAATTCAAATAAAAAGTGGTGTATTGCAAAGTGTGTTTTTTTCATTTAATATATAATAATTGTAAAGTAATTGCTTTAATTAATTTTTAAGTAAATTGCAAAGTAATTGCTTCCTTCGGAAAAAACATCAGGTGTTCAAAGATAAGAAACAAAAGCGGTATACCTAATTGAGAGTCAAAAATTAATGCCTCCTATTTTTTTTCGTCTTTAATTGTCGAGAAAAAAAATGCAATTACATGGTGTTAGCGTCCAGCGTGCGTGCTGACGCTATCGGCAGGGTTGGAGAAAGCTCTCACATATTTAATACAATTAGCTGCTGTATCTGCCCCAAATAATAACTAGCTCAGGATTCGGTGCAAGCAGGATTTCCTCGTAACCTCAAGGCTAGTGCTCGTGGTCCGGAACTTCACGCTTCTCCATTCTCCCCAGGGCCTCCCTCGTCAAGCAAAACACGGTAGGTTATCACATAAACAGTTTATTCAATTCTAGGAGACACAATAATACATAAAAAAGGAACGATCCTAGCTGAAAGTTAGTTTGAATGTCCGTCTCTCATCTCTATCACGCGTGGTTAGGGTTAATACATTTAATTGCACACAAAGGATAACATGGTAATTGACTCACGTTTGATTATGGGCCAACAGCGGCTTCACACACTTGATTCTCTCAGTCTACGCACCGTCCATCGGGGAACGGAAGCGCACGAACGGCGAAACTGAACTGGTGTCGCCCATGTTCACGCGAACGTGGGCCCTGTAAGCTCGCTTGCTGAAGACTGAGGGCTTGCCGCTCCGAGAGCGGCAGCTCGGTTTGTCGCTCGCGGGAGGGGGTTTGATGCGCGCGCCTCTATATTGGCGGTTTATTTGTAACGTAACACTTCCCCCCTCGCCGCAATAAAAGCGACGTGGTAATGGAGCTGTAGGACTAATAAATCCTCTTACCTTTTCAGCACTTGTGCCAAAAACATTTAAGAGAAACGAGGAGAGAGAGAGAGAGAGAGATTCCTAGCTGGAGAATAGTTATGAACAGAACACAAAAGAGAAGATACATGGTGTAACAAGGAATTGTCAATAAAAGTATATAAAGGCAGTGGCATACATAAATACAGTTGCAAAGAACAAGGATCTGTTGAAGAAAGGTACAAGGGTTATGCAGTGATAGAAAAAAAAACTCTAAAATTGTATCATTGGTCTGTGAGCTAATGTTTGCGAACGTGGTTTGCGTAGGATGTCTGGGGTGGTTGAACGTTTCACTGAAGTTACAAGGTTACTTTGTCACAGTAACCTGGCCCATTTGAGATTACACTCAAGGGACACTAGGGCCTTTAAGAAAATACGAGGAAGAGAACACATGATGAGGCTTCTAGGTGGTGTGGAGAGTTCTACCTGTCACAGAGGTCGAAAGGGTAACTGCTTCCGGATCCTGTGGGTGAGCCAGTACGAAACCATTGAAGTACTGGAGAGTGGAATCGCAATTGGTGGTTGGTACACTGGTTTTTGTATGTAGTGGGATTGTTTTGTGAACAATCGTTGGTATTGTTATTTGCGCAAGGGCACAGGAGCATCCGCACAATGGCAGTAGGGCATTTGCATTATGCAGCAGGAACATTTGCATAATGGCAGCAGAAACATTTGCACAAGGGCAACAGGAACATTTGTATTATGCAGCAGGAATATTTGCATAATGGCAGCAGAGCATTTGCACAAGGGCAACAGGAACATTTGTATTATGCAGCAGGAATATTTGCATAATGGCAGCAGAGCATTTGCACAAGGGCAACAGGAACATTTGTATTATGCAGCAGGAATATTTGCATAATGGCAGCAGAGCATTTGCACAAGGGCAACAGGAACATTTGTATTATGCAGCAGGAATATTTGCATAATGGCAGCAGAGCATTTGCACAAGGGCAACAGGAACATTTGTATTATGCAGCAGGAATATTTGCATAATGGTAGCAGAGCATTTGCACAAGGGCAACAGGAACAGGAACCAACCTAGAGCTGGCGTGCTCGGGTTTGTTTTGAGTGTCGGTTCTTTGTGGTGATACGATTCGCAACTACACGCACGACTCACACTAGGTTATGTTAGATGCGGTCGGGTGCTTTTGGTACGCAGGGATTGAAGGCAAGGGACCTCCGTGACGGTAGCGAGGGCAGCATGAAGAGGCGCAGATGTAGATAGGGTGCAGAGCTGCTGGTTTTTTTTTTTTTTAAAAATCCGGCAAAAATTATTATTAGAACAAAATTCTTGAAGTTTACCTGCCTAGTAGACCAATGATGAAAAAAGTTTGGAGAGAAACAAGTGTGCATGTTGAGAAAAAGTTGGATTTGTTTGGCGTGTAGAGAGAGAGACGGAGAGAGAGCTAACTAAATGTGGCTAATTCCTAATACATGTTACAAAGGTACGTATTCAAGGACAGGTTCTGTGTAACCCCTTTTGGTTTTTTTCTTTACCAAATACATTTCCAAGAATACGTGGTTGAGGGATTGTACGTATAACAAAATTCCCCATTCGAAAGAAGTTGGTCTTCCATGACCTATGCTCACGTCTATACGGTAGCATTTTTTCTACTTTCGAAAAACAAAACATTGCGTACAAGATTAGTTATAACAAAGTGGGAAAGGAGTAGGAAGTTGAAAGGATCCGCGTATGAAGATTGTCCCATTTGACAAACGAAACGCCAAGTGCGTAACGCATATATCCCCATTCACGGATAATTTCGAGGAAGGGGGAGGGTGATAATTGGGAACATTTGAACGAAGAAAACTGCTGGGGACTCGGCTATTTCCGAAATTCGACCTCTGGGTGGAGGTGAAACAAGGTCTACAGCAGTCATCCTGGCACATTACAATAATATTTGGTAGTGTTGGACAAAAGAATACACTGACATAAAAGTCTAATCCTCTACGTGTATTGGGCAGAAGATTAGGGGTCGTTTTATTCTCCTACTAGTTTGCGAGAAATGACAGACCCTTGCTCAAATCTCACAAACCTGGGGATTTTCTTTGTTCGTCTCCCAGACAACGAGTTAGGTGTGTTTGTGTCCATCAACTTAACTCCCACGACACGATGCCCCATAATCATGAGTGAAGCGTATGATTAGTCCTTTTGAGATAGTAGATAGTTCCTGGGTTCTTGTGACAGGAAGTCCACGGGCATATTAATGATTACAAAAAAGGGGTGTGGACTACATTGAGTAGTTCACACATAAAGGTTTGATATTATTTCGTTCGCACGATTCATGGTGAGTATTGTAACGTCTTCACGTATAGCGTACAAGATTGCAAAATCAAAAGATTTGCAAGTAAGTTTTATAACGTCTTCACGGATAACAATGAACGAATTACAACTGGGTTGCCCAGTATTGAAGGGAGGTGCAAAAGACTAGGTGTTTATGACATTTCTGACAAAAACCCACAGAGTAATTATAACGGGCTCCCCGTATCGCATTTAGTAGATATTCTGAGATTCCCATCTATGACGGCAGATTTTATAAGGTTCCCACCTATGATGGCAACAAAGGTTAACGTTCATATAAAGGTACCTATTCAATACAGACGGCGAGACATACTGATGTACTTAGTACAACAATACCGTAGCATAATAAATCCATATTAGCGTACGTTAAAGACTTGCACAAAGGCAAAAACATATTTGAAGATCTGGCCAAGATTTTATACTTCAACAATTAAGGGACGAAAAATTCTGGCGTGCTGATGGAATGTGAATTTCATCTAAGCTTACCGCAAAAGAGATCCTTTGTGGTACAACCCTTTTGGTTACGCACAGAGTATCGTATCGTGATGGTACAACTTTTGTTGTACTTACACGTACGATGGTAGCAACAATACAAGACATGCGCTTATCGTTGTTTGACAAGGCAAATTATTTACAAAGGTCCGATTTGAGTGTTTAAGACCTTCTAGGTTTTACTTACTTAAACAGACTGCGATGGACACACCTTGGTGTTATGAAAATTATAATAATGGGATGGGTTGTTCGCAGGGTGTTCACTTGGAGACCTGGCTTCTTGTTGTGACCTCGTACTTTGCACGTGATAAGTCACAACAAGGCAACCCCAAAATTTCAGTTTGAACAGTTGAGACCCAGGGTGACTCAATGTTGCTGAAATGTTGTAAAAAAAAAAATTTATCGTTAATGAAGAGGCACGTTGAAAGTTGTCCCTTTTATAACGATACTTTCCAGGCTCCACATTCAGTTCTGGGGAGAGCTAGAGCAATTAGGGTTATTTATTGAGCGCCATTCTATTTTCTTAAAAAACAGAAAAAAAACTTAGAACGGGTAGCAAACATCTGATACCGCCGTGGGTTTACACAGGTTTGCTTACCTAATTTAATTACATATGACATAAGGGTTAGATGCACTTTGGCGAGGACCCGATATTTAATGTACAAAAAGATTTTCTAATATTTAGAAAGGGGTGACGAGGTATGACATGATGATGTGAAAATATGATGCTGCTAGTTGTGACGATGCACAAAACCTTGGGCACGTAGTCTCTGACTACTTGCAGTAAGCCACAGGGAATTCCTTTCTCCGAAGTGATCAATTTCAGGTAGAGGTGTGCATGTTTAGAAAAAACGATGTTTCCAAGGTTTGACACCTGGGGCAGCAATTAGAGGCGAATGACTGATGATGACGAGATATTTATACAAAAAAAAAATAAAATAAAATGAAACGAAACCACAAGGGAGAATTATAATTTCTTCCATGACTTTGGCTACAGTTGACAACACTGTGCCAGAGCTAGAAAGGGTTTCGTTTGAGTGTCCCAATGAGTGACAATCGTTTACGAGAGGCCGCTCATTAGTGACGAAACAAAAGGGTTGACTTCCATAGTGATCCATGTCACGGTGTAGACGAATGGTTGCTAGGAGTCAAGGAATAACCGTTGGGGTTATACGGGCGTGGCAATGGAGTTTGTTTCCATGTTCCCACTTTTTACAATGTCCTTTATGTGGTAGTTACCTATGTGTTTACCAGAGATGTCGGACAATCGGTAAACCAGGTCTGAGATTTTCTTTAGGACTTTCGTCTTTACAAAACGGGGTGCCAATTTGGCAGAGAAGTACAGCGCACCTTGTGACAGAGTGTTGTTTCTCCTCCAGACGATGTCTTCTTCCTTGAATGTGACGTGCCTCCTGCGAAGGTTATACCTGTCGGCGCTCTTTTGGTGGGCCAATAGTAGAGCGTCTGTTACTTCACTATAGATAGCGGAGAGTTCCTCCAAGCGGTGGGCGTAATTTGCTGCGGGGTCTGCTGTGGAGGAAGGGACGGGTGGAAGGCAATTGTCAGGGTGTAGTGAACCGTGAACTACTTGTTCCATGCCGTGTTTGAGAAAAAATGGTGTATAGCCTGTAGCGAGGTTCACCGTGTTGTTCATGGCTGCTTGTATTTTGTCTAATTTTTTGCACCATGTGCGTTGGTCTTTGCCAACCAAAATTGCCAGGGCCGTGTTTATGGTTTGGTTGTATCGTTCAACGGTGTTGTTCTGTGGGGTGTAAAGGGTGTTATAGAATACATCCTTTATACCATATTTAGACAAAAACTCCTTAAATTCCAGAGCTATAAATTGTTTACCATTGTCGCATATTATAGTACGAGGGGTACCGTAGGGTATGAAAATATGTTTTTCCAATAGATTGGTTATTGCTGCTGCAGTTGCCCTTTTCAGAGGAAACAACCAGCAGTATTTGGAAAAGATGTCCACTACGCTGAGTATATGCATGTAACCGGCGTAGCTTCTAGGGAAGGGTCCAATGAGGTCCATAGAAAAGGATTGAAGTGGTCTATCGGCACGCTTGGGGTTGCCCATTAGACCAGACGGTGGTGCCGTACTGTGCTTGTATGCCTTACAGATGTCGCACTTGGAGATGTATAAACGTACTTGTTTGAATAGACCCGGCCAATAATATCTTAAAGATATTTTTTTGAATGTTTTGAAGGTTCCAGGGTGTATGGAGTCTACGGCACTGTGGTTATCAATAATAACTTGTTCTCTATTTTCGAGAGGGACTACCTTTTTCCAGGCATAGTCCTCTAAGATTGACAGTGGAGGCTTGCAGTTGCGATATAGTTGTCCGTCCTTAATCATAAAATTCGGGAACTTTTGTGGGTTGTCACTGCATCCTCTAAAGGTTTTTTGGTACCATACGTCTTTTGTGGGGAGACTAGAATTGGGCAATTCGGCATTTAATGTTGCTATCTCGATCCTAGAAAGGGCATCCGGGACGATATTATCGGCGCCTTTACGGTGGATGACATCGAAAGTATATTGAGATAGGCGGGACGACCAGCGAGCCAATCTCCCAGAGGGGTTGTCTAGCGAGATCAGCCATTTTAGGCTGCTATGGTCTGTGACGACGGTAAACTTACTGCCCTCAATGTATCCGCGGAAATGTTGAATGGATTCCATGACTGCTAATAATTCTCTCTCGGTAATCCCGTAGTTTTTTTCGTGTTTATTTAGGGTACGAGAGAAGTATGCCACGGGGTGTTCGCCGTCCGTAAAATTTTGAGTGAGGACTCCTCCGATTCCGACGTTTGATGCGTCCGAATGGATCGTAAAGGGAAGATTGAAGTCGGGGCAATTCAGTACTGGGGCTGATTGAAGAGCCTCTTTCAGGGAGTTGAATGCTGACTCAGTCTCCGCAGACCAGGAAAAGTTACTGGTACCTTTACGGATTCCCGTGATTTTGTTGAGCGGCGCCGCGAGAGTTGAGAAGTTTTTTATGAATCTTCTGTAGTAACCGGTGAGTCCGAGGAAGGCTTTTACCTCTTTTGCATTTGTAGGTCGGGGAAAATTTGTCATAGCCGCTACTTTTGTGGGGTCTGTTCTTAGGCCTTCTTCGTCTACTATGAAACCCAAGTATCGTAGGCGGTGCCTGCAGAATTCCGATTTCTTCAGGTTGATGGTCAAACCGGCCTGTTTGAGTTGTTGAAAAACCTTTTCTAGAATAAGTATATGTTTTTCAAAGGTATCGCTAATGATGATCAGGTCATCCAGGTAGCAAAATAAATTGTTATCAAACTCTGGGCCAAACAATTTATCCATGAGTCTTTGTAGTTCTGCTGGGCTGTTTTTTAAACCGAAGGGTAGTCTTTTGAAATGGAACATACCCCTGCCAGGCACCACGAAGGCAGTCTTTTCGCAGGAGCTGGGATCCAAAGGTATCTGCCAGAATGCTTTGCTTAAGTCTATGGATGAGATGTATTTAGCGTTTCGAAGTCTGTCCAGGATGGAGTTGACCAAGGGGAGCGGGTAGGCGTCTGATATTGTACATGCGTTGAGGCGTCTGCTGTCGAGGCAGAAACGGGCTGAGCCGTCTTTCTTTGAAACTAATAAGGTGGGGTTGGTCCATGCACTGCGGCTGGGTACCACCACTCCCAGTCTTAGCATATCGTCCAATTCTTTTTCCAGCGTTTTCAATTTTTGTGGAGCTAGGTTGTAATACCTTTGTTTGATTGGGGGGCCTGTTGTTTTTATATGGTGTTGTACTAGGTTGGTTAAGCCTAAACCGCACCTTTCGAAGGAGATGGATTCATACTTGTTGATCATTTGATTTAATTGTATTGTTTGTAAGGGGTTCAAGTTTTCGTAGGGTATTACCGTACGGATTTCGTTTACTTGGGGAGTGACGGAGGGGTTGTTAAACAGTTGCGGGGCAATTTTGAAAGCCATCCAAAAATCCACTCCCAAGATGAATTTCTGTGTGATTGTAGGTACAACTAGAAACTTGATCCAAACTGTTTTTTGGTCACAATTGATCGGCAGGGTTAGAGAACCGATGACGAGTTGTGAAGTGTTGTCTGCCGTGGTAACATGTGAAGAATGTTTTCCCATTTTAAAACCACAGTTTGTGAATAAGGTGTGGGCGTTGTCGCCCAGGCAGCTGACAGAGGCGCCGCTGTCTAGGAGACCTGAAAAAACCACGTTGTTTATGGAAAAATGCGCGAAGGGTCTACCGTCTATTGCCTGTTTGCAGCAAACTGTAGAGAGGGGTAAGGCCTGTTTAAAAAATTTGACGTGTTCCAACCACTCCGACCATTCCTTTGGCCTATGGGAGGGATGGCCCGGGGGGTTGGGGTCTAGTTTTTTGTCTTCCTGGCTGTCCAATTGGGAGGGGGTCTGGAGAAATCCATAGGGGGTTTGATGAATCTGAGATCCGGGATGGACGTTTCGGTATTGTCTTGGCGTGGTCTTTTGCCAAACTTCCTCCCTTCATCTCTTCTTGGAGAACGATCGACGGATCGCCTTTTGTTAGAGTGGGTGTCTTTGGAGGATAAAAGTTTTGCTTGTTTAAAGCAGGCGGCTTGGGAGTGACCAATCTTGTGGCAAAAGGAGCAGGATTTCTTCTCGTTGTGCTCCGGTTTTATGCCGGACGAAGTGCTTGGGCGAAAGTTTTCTTTGGGGAATCTTTCGTCTTTCTTCCGATCCTGGTATGCCTCTAGTAGCTGGCAGACATCTTTCAGTTGCTCCAGCGTGGCAATTTTCTGAGAAGTAATGATGTTTTCGTATCTGGGGAGAAGACCGTCGATTAAAACCGGGAGAAGTTCCGCTTCAGGGACAGGTTGGGTGAGCTTAATATTGATGGCCTCTGCCCTCTGTGTGAATCTAGCAACAGGCTCTCCGGAGTGCTGCTTGATAGCGAGTAGGGATAGCCTGACTCTATGTTGGGCCTTTTTTTCTCCGAAACTGGATAAAAGTGCCACTTTGAGTTCCCTCCATGAGTTTGTTTTTCTCTTATGTATCCTGTGCCAGGTAAGCATTTCAGGAGCGATGAGGTCTATGAAGTTCCTGTGCAGAATACTTTCGGGGATTCCTCTGACTTGGGCTGTTTCTTCTATTCTGTTGATGAAATCCTCCACATCCGTGAGTCCGTTGTATTTCGTCTTCCAGGTTGTCAAATCATATATTTTCGTCTGTTCCTGGGCTTGTACCACCAAGGGTTTTGCTTCGGAGACTGTGAGGGAGGTAGAGATGATTTCTGAGGTGTCTTCCTGTTGAAACTGCAACTTCCTGATGTACTTTTTGTTGTAGAAAGAAGCATATTGAATAAGGCATTTTTTGGATTTATTCCTGGGAGAAATCTTTCTACTTCTCAGGGCCTGTAGTAGTTCTTCCTTTTTTGACGTAGAAATGTGGGGGATTATACCCAGCGTGACTTGAGGGACTTCCATAGTGTATAGGGTCGTGTCAGGGTGACCTTACGTTGGGAGAAAAACGAGAACTCGACTCTTTATCCGTAATTGGAAAGAAATTTTTGCCAGGGATTGACCACTGGGGACGTATATATATATTTTTTTTTAAAAAATGCTTCTGCGAAAAAACGCGTATTTGTAAGTGTTTGGGTTATTTGAAAATTTGGGCAGAGGTTTGCCTCTGGCCACGTGCTTTTTAGGAAAAATCCAAGCGTTTTGGAAAAAAAATTTCGAAAATTTAAAAAAAATCGAAAAAAGGAAAAATCGGAAAAATTTTCAGAGTCCGAAAACTGGAGAAAATTTGCGCAGCGATTTTCCTCTGGCAATGCGTTTTTAAGAAAAACTCCAAGCGTTTTTGGAAAAAAAAATATTTCGAAAATTAAAAAAATCGAAAAAAGGAAAAAATCGGAAAAATTTTCAGAGTCCGAAAACTGGAGAAAATTTGCGCAGCGATTTTCCTCTGGCAATGCGTTTTTAAGAAAAACTCCAAGCGTTTGGAAAAAAAAATATTTCGAAAATTAAAAAAAATCGAAAAAAGGAAAAAAATCGGAAAAATTTTCAGAGTCCGAAAACTGGAGAAAATTTGCGCAGCGATTTTCCTCTGGCAATGCGTTTTTAAGAAAAACTCCAAGCGTTTGGAAAAAAAATATTTCGAAAATTAAAAAAAATCGAAAAAAGGAAAAAAATCGGAAAAATTTTCAGAGTCCGAAAACTGGAGAAAATTTGCGCAGCGATTTTCCTCTGGCAATGCGTTTTTAAGAAAAACTCCAAGCGTTTGGAAAAAAAAATTTCGAAAATTAAAAAAAATCGAAAAAAGGAAAAAATCGGAAAAATTTTCAGAGTCCGAAAACTGGAGAAAATTTGCGCAGCGATTTTCCTCTGGCAATGCGTTTTTAAGAAAAACTCCAAGCGTTTTTGGAAAAAAAAATATTTCGAAAATTAAAAAAAATCGAAAAAAAATTTTCACAAGTTTTCGTGGAAGTAATTTGTTTGAGAATTCAACAATATCTTGGGGGCATGGTTTCATTACGCGGCTTCCTATAGCCTGGCTTTAAACAGCACCAATTTTTTGGTATTTACCCGCGAATTCCCTTCGTCTTTTCGACAAGATATTACCTTCTTTGTCAATTGACAAGGTATTATAGTGTCAGATGTCAAGGAATCCACGTCAACGCGAATTTAGTATTTTTTGCATTATTCGAATGTGATTTGGCATGGCATGGCATGGTCCGGTTTCATCAGACGACAGAGTCAAAAATACTTAATTGTCAAATGACAGAAAGAATTTAAATCCACTTGTTCCCTAGGTGTCAGCAAATGTCCGTTTAAAGAAACGTACCAGCGTGCTGCAAACTAGTATATTATTAAAAATATTTAGCACTTTCGAGACCAAGCGGATGATTTGTTTATCATGTACATGATTTTAATTGTTGAATAAATTCTTCTTTAATTTGTGTTTATTTCCACTATTCACTTGTATTGAAAATAGCAATTTTAATCGGCCGACACTTTGTAATCACTGTATTATTCGCAGCGACAACTTCCTAGGTTGGGCACCTTGCGTTGGAATACCGGTAATATTTTGTCGAGTGACGAGTCACAAATGATAAAATCGCGTCCGTAATAATTTAAATTGTGATTCGAAATTATGTTCGCGCCGAGATTCCTGTTGGAAGTGCTAGACAATTGGGAATAAACAATACATCATAATAACATTTCAGAGTTTACAATTGTTGCTTGGGAACGAGGCCGTGGTGGAACAGAAAAAAAATTTAAATGGCCCCACGTTTAGCGCCAGTGTTAGCGTCCAGCGTGCGTGCTGACGCTATCGGCAGGGTTGGAGAAAGCTCTCACATATTTAATACAATTAGCTGCTGTATCTGCCCCAAATAATAACTAGCTCAGGATTCGGTGCAAGCAGGATTTCCTCGTAACCTCAAGGCTAGTGCTCGTGGTCCGGAACTTCACGCTTCTCCATTCTCCCCAGGGCCTCCCTCGTCAAGCAAAACACGGTAGGTTATCACATAAACAGTTTATTCAATTCTAGGAGACACAATAATACATAAAAAAGGAACGATCCTAGCTGAAAGTTAGTTTGAATGTCCGTCTCTCATCTCTATCACGCGTGGTTAGGGTTAATACATTTAATTGCACACAAAGGATAACATGGTAATTGACTCACGTTTGATTATGGGCCAACAGCGGCTTCACACACTTGATTCTCTCAGTCTACGCACCGTCCATCGGGGAACGGAAGCGCACGAACGGCGAAACTGAACTGGTGTCGCCCATGTTCACGCGAACGTGGGCCCTGTAAGCTCGCTTGCTGAAGACTGAGGGCTTGCCGCTCCGAGAGCGGCAGCTCGGTTTGTCGCTCGCGGGAGGGGGTTTGATGCGCGCGCCTCTATATTGGCGGTTTATTTGTAACGTAACAATGGGTTGAAAACCACACTATTGACGATTAATTTGTTACTTTTCAATATAATATCCGTCCGTGTCCACAGCTTTGATTCATCTTTTAACAATGGCAGGAATCACAGTGTTGTAAAACGCACGATCACATCCAGAACACCATCACCATAACTTTCCCCGCCGATCACACAGTTTTGAATTTTTTTCCTTGGTGAGTTTGTGTGATGTCATCCCATTGATTGCCTCTTTGATTCAGGATGAAAAAAATGAACCCATTTTTCGTCTCCGGTCACAAATTTTTTCAGAAATCATGTGCTGCAAGTGTTGTGAGGCTAATGTTTTACTTGTTTTTTTTATTCTGGCCGGTTAACTTTCTTGGTACCCACCTTGCACAAACTTTTGTTGAATAATCAGTTGTGGAATAATCGTCATCATACTGACTTTACTGAGGGAGAGAATGCGACATCTGTAATTATTTAGGGTCACCACGAATGATGTCATCAACTCGCGCGCAGTCACTGCAATCAACGGCCTGCGCCGTTCTGCGTTTTGTCAGCCAGCTGTGTTTGTCTTCCAGCTTCGTTACAGCGACAAACCCATCATCTAGCAGTGCTGACATCCACCATTGCATCATGTTACACATTTTTCAGTCTTTTATGAATGCGAATGGGCGCTTCACCTTCTATAGTCAAGAATCAATCACAGAACTCTATCTATTACGAACATCGATGTCGGCCTTTTTGCAAGCGACTGCGGTGCCGCCACCTGTTGACGCAAAAAGTTACTATTGCAGTAGATTGTAGAAGAAGGTTTGAGGAATAGCACCAAATTCAAAATTTTCGCTTAACTTACTTTCTATGTAGAAAAAATAGGAGGTATTACTTTTTGTCCGAACCTAGTATCAACATCTTTCCATTTTCTTTTAAAAAGAGTTGAAAAAAAAGGACTCGGTACTTTATTTATAAAGTATTTTATTCATAAATTATACTTTGTGTGTTTAATTAAACACATAATATTTAATTTAACAGATATTACTCTATTTTGCCTTAATACTAATGAATAATTAACTAAAACAACTTTTTTTGTGATCCCCTCATCTAAGAAAGTGGACATTCACACCATTGTTTTTTTTACATGCCTTGATTCTCAATTATACTTTTTTTTTTTACTGTGGCTTCATAATAATTAATAAACCTACAGATTTCACTCGTTTTTATTACCTACGCATAATACTGTCGCTGCATAAATGGCACCGCATTAATATAAATATCCATTATTCCAGAATATTTTTTTTTTATTTATTTAAAATACACACATATTTTAAAGGAAAACAATATGGATCTTAAAACTAACTACAATATATTTATTTCTTGTTAACAAGCTACCCAACTCAATAGAGAAAGTATTTCTCGTGTTTGAATTACTTAGGGTAGTTTGCTTCCTGAACAAAAGCTGAGTTTTGTTTTACAATAAAAATTTCCGAACCCTGTCTACTGTCTATCCTTTAATCCAGGATTACATCGTAACCGATCCGTAATCAAATATTTTCCACAGTTTCCACATCTCTACGTCAACATTGTTTGCATGATTTATTTTGGGTCTCCCAATTTGTTCATTCTTGTAGCTAAGCCAGGAAGCGGCAAAATAGGGAAGCGAGCAAATTTAAAATTGAAAACGCCGATGATGGGCCCATCAAAAAAATATATTCAAGAAAATGTGCCATAGATAAAGGAACTCAAAATGGTTGGTTCAACCATTGTGGGTCAACAATTAAGTGTTAACCTTATTGCATACCACGCGTCTTCAAACTCAACCAGATTGACAACAACCGCTCAACCAAATTGTCTGCAAGTCCCATTATAATAAAATGATGTAAAGCAAAACGAAAAAGTGGTTGAAAATGTGTTGAGTAGTGACTTCGGTTTCATCATCTTTAAAGTAGAAATAAATTTTGATATCTGGTACAAAGATTTGCCATCATCGATGTATCACAACGACGCGTTGCATCGATGCTTACAGCTCTGAGGCCATCCGCTCTTGAAAAAACTGAAAGACAAACCAATTGGCGACTCAATCGCTATCCACAGGAAAGGAACTTCTGAATCTTATTTGCGGTCCGCACACAGACAACTTGTTAAAGACCAGTTGTCAAGGATGACACGGTGTCTAGCAGTGCTGGTCGCTGCAGCCGTCGCGTTTCAGTTTCCATGTTGACAGGTTGCCGCGGTAGAGGCTCACGACCTGTAAAATTTTTGAGTAATTTGCGATGTCAGATCAGAAAAATAACGAATTTGTTCAGGAAGTTGATAAATTGAGTTGTGCCGTGAACTGAAAGGCCCTAAGTTTGAAATTCCTAGGAATTTTGACTAAACTTCAAAATATTTTCAATATCCAAGGATAGAATTTTGAGATATTAACCCGGGAGTTTCTAAACTTGCATGTGAAAGTCATTGATATAAATATTTGTGCACAATTTTGCATTTGCCAATTTATCGGCAATAATACCCTCAATAAAAAGTCTTAGGGGGTATTTCACCATCTTCCTCATAGCTTATCCATGCACATAACAAATATAAATAAATAAACAAATAAATATTCAATTTTTTTATGAGAAAAACTCTCTTTTTATAACTTTTGAAGGTTATTCCCATCAACGTAATATATCATTGAAGAAGAAGATAACACTAAATGAAAATATGAAAGAAAACAAGACACAGAAAAACAGAAAAAAAACAATGGTCGCAACTGGGACTAGAACTAGTTGAAGATAATATTAATGATTCTAAATATTTGAAATATGAGATTGACAAATATGAGGGTTTGACAGAAGGTGGCAATAGCGAAATTGAAAAACTTAGACGAGAGGTCTGGGTTCGTGTCCCAGTTGCGACCATTGTTTTTTTCTGTTTTTCTGTGTCTTGTTTTCTTTCATATTTTCATTTAGATTATAAGTGTTATCTTCTTCTTCAATGATATATTACGTTGATGGGAATAACCTTCAAAAGTTATAAAAAGAGAGTTTTTCTCATAAAAAAATTGAATATTCATTTAGACTTTCATAAAGTCAATAGTTCCATATGAATAAATTCGGATACATTTATCCGAGACGCTATTCAGGTTACAAACCAATTCTTAGAATGATTGTTTCCAATAAAAAGGGTAGTTGCATATATTATGGAAAAAAAGAACTAGTTGAAAACAAATAAATACTCACAACTGGTAAAAAAAACTCGATTAACTTGTCCTGTATGTCGCTATTATTCATAGGTTCAAGTGCCGAATAAATTAAATTAAAGTAATTAGTAAATTGTGACTTTAAAAAAAATAAATCAAGTATAATTAATCTAAAATGTACACTTCCGTATGAATAATCTATGAGGAGGATGGTGAAATACCCCCTTACGTACATAGGATAGTTGAACACGTTTAACATGAATTATTTTTTTAAATAACAATTTGGTTTAACTTTACTAAAAAGATAACTATTTACGTCGAGGAAGATGGAAAATACTCCATTAAATTACAATCCTGAAAGTTTACCGTTATTTGTTATTTTTTGAAAAATTCCTCCACATCATTGTTTCAAGTATTTGTATTTGTTTTTTACAACCAACTTCAAAAGCAAAAATGTTTTTCCTTTCCAACCAATTTGTTCAATTTCCATTCGTTTGAATATCACACCAATTCAATTATAAGCGCCGGAAGGTGCAAAAAATAATTGTCTGGCTGAACCGAACACCAATTCCCACGAATTCTTTTTTCTCTTCAATTTGAATTCCCACTTTTTCTTTGGCGTATTTCCTCCCACATGTGTACCCAGAGCTAACCCAGTAGATAGTTACTTACCCAGGGGTGAACTGGGTTATCAAAATAGGCCAGTAAAATACGTACGGAATCATTGATAAAATTGCTATTTATACACGGTCCTTTTGGTATTTTGGCCATTTTCTAACATTAGGTCAGTCCACCAACCGCTCGCCCCATACACTGTTCATTGCTTTACTCGTAGCCAGTGTAGCAAGGACAGTGAAAAGTGGCAACTAAATCAATTAATTTAATTTAAGTTGCTCTCCGCGTGTGGACAGTGCAGTTAAAATTTGCCGTATTTATATGCTCAATTTGAATCTTTTACATTTTTCACTTATGTGCCTATATCCCTCCACCCGCTGCGTACGCTTAATTTTGCAGTTTGTTAGGGGTTATTGAGACACGTACACAATCAAGTTTTACTACAAATATGGAAGAGTTTACTAAATCACTTGCTTAATTGCACGTGTGGTCGCACTTACCATATTTTCCAGGACAGCGATCAACGGCTGTTGTCCCAACTTTTCGATTGATCAATCTGAGACTCCGATCAGCTGAATGAG
The DNA here is from genome assembly GCA_936435175.1 of Glyphotaelius pellucidus. Taxonomy (NCBI): domain Eukaryota; kingdom Metazoa; phylum Arthropoda; class Insecta; order Trichoptera; family Limnephilidae; genus Glyphotaelius; species Glyphotaelius pellucidus. The sequence continues at coordinate 16,176,803 of OW386551.1, read as the reverse complement.
TTTTTTAGTAACGCTCGATTCGCCTGTTCATCGGAGAGTTGTGTTAGGAAGAACATATTTGAACATATTGAGCCAAATTTTCGGTCCAACAGTTGATCAGTAGGATTAGGAACAACGGCCGTTAGTTGCCTGTTCTTGCTACTGGCTACGTGTAACCTACCACTTATTGTCCAATGCTACGCGAAAGCATATGTTAAAGAAATAGGTAATTTTGTAATGGAAAGGCCATCTTAGAGAAAAACGCAATATAGGTATTTTTTACAGCAATACACTTTAAAGTTCGGGTACATATGTAAAGAAAAGAAAAAAATTGAGATATGGCGTGGGGGTCTGCTAACTGTAACCGCTAAACAAAACAGCTAAATTGCACGGACTAACAGCCATGTGCGGCGGAGAAAATGAAAGTTGTGCATGTGTTTTTTAGGTAAAAAGCTGATGTGCTTAAATACGGTTTAAAGTAGAATTGATGAATAGTGTTGGTGGCACTTTAAGGGAGGGGTAAGGTTTTAAAGGCGAAAAAAGTCATATTTTCGTGATTTTTTTTTTGAGATATGAATAATGTTGACTTATTTATTTTATATATACGTTATAGTACGATATGCGAAGTATCTTTGAAAAATTTTTTAATTAAAAATATTAATAAAAAAAGTCCGTGAGAGTGAATCTCCGGAGGCGCCTCGAAAAAAAGGTTGCAGCATGTTGCAGTCAAAAATGCGATTTTTGTTAAAATTTTCGGTGAATTTGTTATTATAAAATGGAAAAAAAATGTTAAAAAAAAACTCTTCGTTTCTACCTGTTGATTTATGTGTAAAAAATCGAAAAAAATTTCAAAAAGATCGATCAAGTAAATTTTGAGTTATGATGTTCACGAATTTTAATAATTTATTTTCGAGAAAATCGATTTAAAGTTTTGTATATAGTTGAATAGAGCAAGAGAGCCATTTGCTTGAAATGCTGTATGTTTTGTATCCATGTTTCAATTGTGTATGATCCACCCCTGCAGCCTGCTGAAAGGGCGCCCTATGGGGGATGCGGAAAAAGGGCAAGTGTTGACACATGATGTAATACGTAATGTCGCAAGTCGCGAGCAATATTGCGGATCGATGTGTTTGCTCTAAAGGTTATCAATGTATTCATGTCGCTCATTATGAAGCGGGCTTTTTGCTTCATCCGTTGTTTTTCCTTTTTGCCCTTTGTCATCATTAAATAACGCCTGATTTCACACTTTGATTTGCGTCTCGAAAAAATCTTGTCGATAACTTGAATTCCTATCTTAATATTATCCAACAAACAATTTCTTTTGTGAGTAGGTTCGTCCATAAAAGGTGAAATTTAAGCAATCCAAACCGATTCGCGATGGATATATTGAGGAAATGATGTATCAAATTAGACAAATACTTTTTCAGTTCAGGACAAGCGAAGGTATAAAACATACAACCGATAACTATAACAGCGTTCAGATGATTTTTCACCAAAACCACCCTCTATTAATTATTATTATTAGCTAGTAGTCTTGTGAATAATAAACCTCACGTCCAAACAAGTATGTTTCTAATTTTTTTTTTAATAATCAAAACCAAATTTCCTCTGAAATCATAAAATTCGTAGGTAGGTACTTAAATACCTTCCCACAATAAATTATAAACCTTATTTTTCAAAATCAAAACCAAAATTACTTCTGAAATCAAAAGATTCGTAGGTAAGTACTTAAATACCTTCATACAATTATAAACCATATTTTTTATGTGATAATTTTTATTTCAATCTGAAGTCTGTAATTCTATTAACTGTACAGTACGGATTGAAGTGGATTATAATTATAAATAAATTATTTAAATAATTATAATTATAAATAAATAATTTTCAAAAATAATAACAACAGAAATAATTGTTTCGAACAGCATGCCCGATGAAGAAAAGTCAAATGTAAATATAAAAAACTTGGACTTTCTCAGTTTCAAACATTTTACACAAATATCCCGACCCATTTTCCAAGCAATTTATTTTCCCAGAAACCAATTTTTGAAATGTTTCAAAACATGAATAATTTCACAACTTCACATAACAATATCAAAGAGGCAATGTTTTTAAAATAATTTCCCAACCCTTTTTTCGACCTACGATTTTCTGACTTTCCAATTTTTTTCAGAAAAATCAAAATTTCCCAGCGTGGAAATTTTTTAAACTTCACCCAATATCAAAAACATTTTACCATATCCCGGAAGATTTTTTTTTTGAAATATAAAAATTTTCCGTAATCGAGAATTTCCAAACTTCACACAATATAAAAAAGACAAATGTTTTAAAATAATTTTTCGATTTTTTCCTTAAATAAATTTTTTCCCCGATAAAAAAATTTCCAACATGTAAATTTCCAAAAATTTACATAATATCAAAAAGATTTATATCATAAAAGATTACATTTTTATATATGTATATAAAAAATCTAAACATCTTCTTCAATATTCGCAAATTCAATTTGTGGTGTCTTTCTAACTAAAAGAAAACAAATCACTTTGACTCCACTTGTAGCAAATTTAGCACACGTTACAGATTTAATCATATCCAGAACAAAGAAACAAATATACCATAGATGCGTGTCGGTGACCTACGATTAAACGAACAATGATGGCGACACTTTTGTGCTTGTTTTGGTTCATGGCCCATCTCCCCTTTCTATTATGTATCGGTTTAAATGTGTTTGAACAAAGGATTAAAAGAGAAATGTTAAGGTGAATATTTTCCAAGAACTCCCTTTTCATGAAAAGCTTTCTTTCGCACGAAACATTGTCTTTCGATTTTTCATTTAGAATCCAGCCTTTTCATATATCACTACGGGCGTGTTGGCACTAAGGCATGAAAAGGTTGGGGTTTTATAAAAAAAAGTAAAACATCGGACTGGCTTTTATGCGGAAGCTTGGAAAGGCGAACCAAGCTCTGGTGTTTTTTCCTCTTTATATTATTAATAAAACAGCTCACCTTTACAAGAAAGCTATTCAATGATAAGTTGCTACTATTTAGTGTTGTGAACTATGTTATTTAATATTTATTATGTGCATCTATATAAAAAGGTTTTTTTTTTTTTTTTTGTCCTTACTTGTCTCACTAAGAAATCCTGTGTCGAGACAGACTAGTTCACAAATAGTTTTAATTAAAGTACATTTTTCAATAAAGCAAAAGTATTTGACAAAAATTTTCAGGTTGGTATGTAGTGGTAACAATAATGAGTTAGGGGATTATATTTGGGTGAGGTGACTAATTACTGCACGACCTTTTCAATGATTCATTGTTTGATCAGGATTTCGTATTTGTTAATATTATTCGATTGTCTTGTTTTGTCAGGTAGGTTATTGTATATTTTAACGCAATGTATTTGAAATTTCTTTGATCAAATGTTGTGTTTGTTTTTGACATTTGTATGTGGTCTTTGGTTTTGTGCCTCGTGTTTACAATATTTTGGGTATTTTCATAAAATGTATGTGTTTTATTTTTAAACAGATGAGTTAAGATAGTTTTTGGGTAAATTTGTCGAATATCCAATACATAGAATTTGTTGAATATATCTATAGTACCTACTTGTTATTATGGGAACTTTAAGAATAACTTTCATGATTAATTTTTAGGCCTTCGATAATGTATCTATAGCTGATATTATTGCACCTCCCCATGCGATTATTCCATATTCAATGATTGATTGACAAAGAGAGTAATAAACAATTTTCATCGATTTGGAGTCTAGTACGTTTTTAATGTTTTTGAAGAAATAAATATGTAATTAAATGAAAACATTATGAGCGAAACTCAATCGAACATCTGGAAACAGAAAAATCAGAAAAAGATATTCACACCTCTGGGACTCGAACCCAGGACCTCCCTACTTTCCGGGTCGGGCGCTCTTATCCACTGAGCTAAGGTGCTCAGTGCCACCTGCCACAAAAATGAAAATCACGCCTTCACATAGCGGTTCGCCTTTTCGTTTCTACCTACAATTTATACAAAGATATAACATTCATTGGTTTCGGTGCATTGATAGTTCGTGCAGTTGAGTCGTAACTCGGCGACAGTCTTCCACAGTCGGCCACATCTTCCTTTATTTCTATAATCTAAGAGTACATAACATAAAAAGTGATTTACAAAAGAAAAACCGCAAAGTGTCCAAGTTGAAAAGTGTTTGTGTTGGAGTGGAAGATGTTCTCAGTATCATTGACTGCTATTCAAAATCGAAACCTTACTTGAAACGGCTTGGGTAACTGAGCTATTTCAAAGGCTATGAATTTCTAAGAAAAACACAATAGAAAATAAAACCTAAAAACAAATAAAAAATGAAGATCGAGAAGAAAAAATGAGAATATCGCGTCAGTGAGGAGAGATTCTTTCAAGAATCTTTAAGATTTCTCTTTGAACCTCTCCTAGCCGACGAAAAATATTTCGATATCGGAAGAGATTTGGTTCAGGAGCAATATACTCCCCCCATTGGCAGATTGGTACTACAGGTAGGATGGTAGAGTAATCTATGATAGCACTGTCTAAGATAGTCATCAGGAACTTGGGATGGGTTGTTTCAACAATTTTAAACATCAAATATTTAGTTAATGTTCTGTGAAAGTTCTATTCAAAGTCTGTGATTATATCAGTTTTATGAATTGACCTATAATGATATAATAACAAAACTTGAATATAACTTACATAAAACTTTTTTGTTAAAATATTTTTGATCAACTCGTCTTAAGATGCTCAATGAGGATTTTAGTAGATAGCCGAACCACTCTCCAGCCTACTGCGGACCAAGGAGAAATATAAAATTCTCAGAATATCTACGAGTATCTGAAAAACACGAACGATTTGAAGAACAAACTTTTAAAGCCAACATTTTTAAAACCAACTGGAAAATCCCTCCGGTAACGGACGCTACAAAGAAATGCGGTCTAAACGCGGAGGAAGCGCAACACGGCGCAATATCCCAAAAATCAATCATGTTTTTTTTACATTAGCTCCACACAAGAGGCCCTAAGGAAAATGAAAAGGAAAATGAAAAAGGAAGAGGGGAAGTTCTGGGAAGGAAAAAAATACGAGGGGTAGGTAGAAATCTGGGATCAGTGCGTTCAAGAGTGATGGACGTACAAATCCTTCCACTGCGGTAAAATGCGATGTTACGAGAGAGTTTTGGTGGAGAGGTCAAAAGGTCTCCCTCAACCAGTCTCTTCCGATCCGGCCTGCAACGCAGTTGGTAGGGAGAGGCATCGGATGCCAAGACCCAGACAAACCTCACCCCTGTGAACCCGGGTACCTCTGCTAAGTCACCAAACATAACGAACCATGGAATTACCTATGGCAGAAGTGTTCTTTATCCAATAAATGGTTCTGAGGGCCGCAGTACCAAATTTTATAATAATACCATGATTGGAAATCTTGAATCGTATTCAGCAATCACAAACTACGTATTTCAACCGATCCAATATCCCCGTTTAACTAGATTTAACACATTCCCAGTAGACACAGTAGGTACGGAGCATAAAATTGAATCAAACCACCGCTGTATTCAATTAGGTAATTCTATTGGAGTGTCTTGCACCCGTGATGCTTCAATTTGCTTTTGCAAACGTATCCCGTTGCAGCCTCTGATATTCAGGAAATAAACTCTGCCTGATGCATTACTTATCTCATTAGATGCACTCGGGATGATTGGTTTAATTCCTGCAGCTTATGACACTCGGATCTTGGCAGGCAGACGTATAATTTATGCACTAATTATAAATGCATCTATTCTTGCAGCAATCGAAGAGGTAACTGCAGATAAAACTATTAGTTCTGCTAACAGTAGAACTCACATATAAAAAGTATGTTTCCGATTGTCTCTAATTCAATAAATCAAAACTCAAATTTCCTCCGCAAACACAAGATTTGTAAGTATGTATTTAAATACCTACCTGCTTAATTATAAACCATGAATATTTTATGTGCATAACTGTTTTTTTTTATTTCTAATATCGAATTAATAAAGGTACATTTTTTTAAATAAACGCCACTATCTCGATGACATTGCATATTTGCATTTTTGCACACTTTTTTAAACAGGTACGTACCATAATGGTTAAAAAATTCAAAAAGTCCAAATAAACACGACGATTTCACGTGAGGAATTTTTGTACATTAGCTCCACACAGCTGGTGACACAGGTGAGAAAAGATCGTCATCTTTGGGGATGCTGTTTGGAGGGTTTTTTTTTGAGGAAAGGAAGTTCTGAGAAGGAAAAATGTAAGATTTCAGTGTGTCCAGGTCATCCGCCGCCAGATCCAGACAAACCACACCCCATGAACCCGGGCACCCTTGTTAAGTCACTTATGGGATGACCTATGGCAGAGGTGTTGGTTATTCAATAAATGGTTTCCGAGGCGGCGGTACCGATTCCCGCATCCCAAACTGCATCTTTAATCTATACTGAACCCTTAGCAGAGTTAGCCACCAAGTCAAAGTTAGCCATCTAGTCAAAGTAAGGTTTGCTCGAATAATAAAGTGGAATCAGCAGATTTTCAAAAACGGAACGCACATCTAAATTTACACCCAAACTAGTTGACCCGGTCACGCGTTGCTGTGACGTGAAATCGAAACACAATGCCATCAACTGGATATTTACCCAACCTAGATAACCAAGTGTTGTGTCGATAAATTAGCTCACACCGCCATCTGTTAGAAACTTATGGAACTTACAAATAATAACAAAGCGTCCTATAACAAACATTGAATTCGCAATAATAAATATTGAGGTCAATAAACGAGATAAAAACTATCCTTTCTTTTAAGTTGGACCAAATCACACACAGTAAGCCAAATATCATCAAAATCGGTTAAGTAGTTTCGGAGTTTATCTCGAACAAACATCGTGACGCGAGATTTTTAAATTTATTAATATGAATTTCAAAACGGTCAAAAAGAGATCGACTGTTTTGTACATCTAATGGTTAAAATCTGATTGTTTGAAGCCACAAAAAATTTTGAATTGTGGGTTCTGGGCTTAAGTTTATATTTTTGATTTCGCCAATCTTTGTTCAACGTGTTAAAAGTATCTGTAATTTATGGTTATTAATAATAAATAAGGTATTATTACTGTACAGCAAAGTGAAATATCATTTAATAAAGCCTGCACTGAATGTAAAAATAATATTATCTTCACCGATTCGACTTATTTTTGGAATAAGTCCTATTGATAGACAGGTCGCATACGCCTCACTGTGAGCATACCTGTACCTAGAACGCCTAGGTACTATGACGTCACTATTTCGTCTGTATTTGTACGGGCATGTACGGATAGTGTCGGTAGTGACGTCAGGGCCGAGACCAAAATTGAACGGCTAGCCTACGAGATTGAACCGCGTTACGAAATATTTAATAAATTCCACGGGGATGAGTCCCTAAAAAATATATAAGATCATTGGACTTACATGAAGGTCAATAAGAAGTGTTTCGGTGCATAATTGGCACACTTGTACCGAATTCATCGTGCTCAGGAAGCCAGGGTCCACTAATATCTTTACAGATCTCACTTTTATCTTTTATAAATTTTCCGCTACCGGTTTAGACACATCTGTGTCATTCACTAGCAAACATGAGAGTGAATGACGCGAATATGTCGAAGCCGGTAGCAGAAAATTTAAAATATGAAGTAACAAGTATACATTGAAAATTAAAACTCTTAAAACAAAATGTTTAGAAATTTTTACATAGTCAATTTATTTATAAATTGTTCCATGAGGCTGAATTGTTAGATATAAGAAAAATTTACTGTATTCAATGTTTAAAATATATATTTACACGAAATATTATTTTTACAAAAAATGAAAAGGGTTTTAGTAATAGGTTTAACAATGTATTTGAAGTTTCACTGTGTAAAACTAGGCTTGCGCAAAGACATGCATATTTTATTACACCAAAAATATATAATGCTTTCTATAAGGCTACAGAAATTGATTGTAAAAATATATCCACCTACAGCAAATGTAAAAATGTATTAAAGTCTGACACTAACATTTACTTGCTGTAACATCTGACCTGCTGTAACTTAACAAATTTTTATTAATCTTTATGAAACGTGTATTTTGAATATGTATTTCAGTAAACACTGAATCTATTTTTTATGTATTTGATTTAAATTTTTTTAATCTGCTGCAAAGATAATGTATGTTTATGAGTAAATTTCTGTTATAAAACATTCAAACACTGTTCAATTTCTGTTATAAAACATTCAAACACATTCAATTCTGTCATATAAACACTCAAGTATACCCCCGAACTGGCGATGCTTGTGTGGGACTTTTTTGGTTAATCTGCTAATCTATTTGTATTATTCTCTACGTTTTTAAAACTATTTAAATAGAAAGTTTGTATTACAAAATTGTACCAAAAAAAAATTATTAATAAATAAAAAATTTAAAAAATTTAAAAAAGTTAATGCCGAAGAAATACAAAAAATTGAATTTTTTGTTGTGAGCCTAAATGACTTTCGGCAGTCGATACGCAATGTGTAATGTTTAAAGCCATTTAAATCCTTCTTCTCTGACTAGTAGTTATCTTCTGTGTACTTTTAAAAATTATATATTGTCATTGCTCTTCGTTTATATATGCTTTCCTTTCACTGTCATATTTGTTTCTTATTCATTATTATATTGTTGAAGTACTATTTGTCCGTAAATAAATAAATAAATCTTTGACTGAGCAGGTTTTGTAATTTTATGTAACGATTTGATTATAAACTGAGTTTTTTAACTGTTTTCTGTAAGAATCTTTAAGAATCCATTATAAATAAAATAAATAAGTTAATATAACCCAACACATTTAGGTACGGCGCAAGAAGCAAACATCTCTCATCTTCTCGAGAGGAAATGGCCGTTACGGAATACTTCCCGGAACATAATAACGCCATTAGATCCTGCGGCTATCAGATTGATGGCTGTGTTCTTACTTCATATCCACTTCCTCCTCCTACCTTCCATTAAAACGTCGGACCGTGGACTAAAATAACTTATTAATAAACATTTTCATAGACTGAGATTTTTTTTTTTACTCAATGTAAGTTATGTAGGTAAGTTCCAAACAGATTAATCTCAATGGTATATAATGGTTCAAATAAAATGGTATATAGTACCCAGGATGTCCCGGTCATACCAGACTTATTTTAACCAGTGATTCCTGATCTTATTTGGAGTAATAAATGTAGATGAAATTTTTGATGTTTTTTTTTTTTTTTTCCAAATACAAATAACAAAAAAAATTACATGTCGTCTCTGGTCAATCAGCCAAGTAACCGCACAAACCTCCATCCTGACACTAGCGATCCAACACCTACTAATTTCTCACATTTTCACTCCACATCCGGTCACTAGTCAATCGTTAAAACAAACCAAGTACCTACATCTCCTAAAGCTTCAATTACATATAGCGAGTTTACAAGCTACAAGCCGGTATGTTTAAAAGCGGGTGAATTGGCGAGTGAGATTGTCATGATGACGCACAAAACTGTCTATTCGCTCAGTAGCGACAGTAGCAGCTAAAATAACAACTCACGCACCAAGCAATTCTGTCAACATTTTGTAGAAAACTTGAGTTCGCAGCTAGCGCCACACGCTAGCCAGTAGCGAGAATAACGACTCCCGTGCGAACTAATTCTGACAGTTACAAAATCAGCTGTTAGTGGGCCGCCATCTTTAGGCAAACGCTAGCGAGTAGCGAGTAAAGTTGACCACCTTTCAACTTTTTTCGTAGATTGTTCACAATCTGCCAGTTAGCAATTAATACGATGACACTGAGCGAGTTTACTAACAGATTAAGTTTATAAACAGAGCGAGTTTATAAACTAGCTTAATGTCATCAAGGCTTACTCCCTGTAAAATAATTTTAAAAATCATTTATTTATCAAAATTTTGTTTGGTTATCGTTGATTCTATTGACAAACATAATATCATTGCTTAGCCATACATTTAGGATTTCTCCCGGAATGCAGATGGTTTTCAGCAGTGCTTCTTATAATACACATAATATAATATTCATAAAAACAAGTTAATCAAATCTCTTATTTAATACACATACATAATTCAATATAAATAATAAAATTTAAAAAAAAATTAAATCATGTAAATCAAAATTCGAATCAAAGCAATTGATATTGATATTAAATTCCAAAATAAAAATACAAGTGTAAATTTTATCAATAAGGAACTCCAGTGAAAAATATTATGGCTTTAAAAAAATATGTTCATATAGACCAATAAACGCTGATTCTGAATATATAAGTTTTATTAAATAATATTTAACGTAGAGTTTTAAAAAATATATTAAAAAGTCCATTTTAAAACAGTTCATTAAAACACCCTGTCAAGTTGGTATTATTGAATTTGAGAGGCGTGACGTTACCGCTTCCATAAAACGCTCCAATGCTGAAATTCAAAATGGCGGCGGTCGAACAGCTGATTCCAGTTCCATACGAATTTCATGCTTCGGTTTCCTTAATATTGATTTCGATTCATAAAGCTAAAAAAATAATAATTTCAAACAATTTTTATACCAATCTCCCGTAATAATATTGAAAAATATAATAAATATAATGTCATAAATAAATAATTACACCTAAATAACGTTTTACTTATTGAATAGTTTCATCACTTCTTCCATACAAAATGACAACATCTGTTGAAAATAACTAAAACTTTTGGCCAGATGACGTCACAGGGTCAGATGACGTCACGGTGGTTTTCGGAGGATCTTGAAAAATTAAAACTTTGACATTTATTTTAACTATTAAAACTAACTATAAAAATAAAAATAAATATGCAGTTATTTAAGTTAGAATGTAATTATTCATAAAAAAAATAAAAAAAATGGACTGGAGTTCTCTATTGTGATGCGTGCGGTTGACTGTGCAGTCAGCAACCATTCGCCGTAGAGCTTCAAGCACTACAACGATGTGATATTGGAATAGAGAGTGGTCTTTCATTCCAAAGTTTTGATGAAGAATAACTGAAACTACCTAGTTAAAATATATAAACCCTCTGTAAATTAATCGTCTTTATTGCAGTATTTTGCATAAAGACTTCCACGCTTTACGTATGCACTGACTAAAATACACATTACGTAAAAATACTTACTCGCTCAGCGATTCAGAAATGCATGACGCCATCGCATCCAGGGAGACTCATAAAATATTATTACCCTTATTAAAAAGCTTAGTTTTGTTCTAGAAAACTATGAGAGTGAAGTAATTGAAATTGCGAGTGGTTTAAAAATGTTTTACAGACCTCTATCGCTACTTATAAAGCTTTAAAGTTTTTTTTTTAAAAGGCTCGGGTGCGCCAAATGATCCTTGAATACCGCACAACAGTCCTAACTGCTCCCTGCTAACCGGAGCCAGTGATTCTAAGGCATCCTCAATTGGGGTATTTTGTGAGGCTGAAAGGAAGGATTTGCAAAGAGGAAGATGAAGAGGTACTTGGCTATTCACATCTGGTCGCCAAAAACGGCTAAAACCAATTTAAGCAACGTTTGAATTCTGAAAGGTGGTCTTTCACCAAATAAACTACATGAATACCAATATCATTTTAAATAATCATCATCATCTTCATCCCCTTATCCTGCTCGGAACGGTATATCCACTGCATCGACAAGGCTCCTCCATGCGTCCCCATCTTGTGCTGATTGTTCGGCCTCCGTCCATGGCAGTCCCATCCTCTCCTCACAGTTTCTGGAGTTGCCTCGCCCAGCTGTGTCTGGGGCGGTCCACTGGAAGTCTAGCCCCTGGAATCGCACTTAGTATTTTCCTCGGAATTCGGTCATCAGACATTCTTAGCATATGCCCAAGCCACCTCAGTTGCGATTTTTCTAGGAAGAGTAGCAGTGGTTCAATGTTTAGAACGTCTCTGATCGTCGAGTTTCTTACATGATCCTATTTCGTAACCCCTGCCACTCCTCTCAAGCACCTCATTTCGGCAGCTTGCACTCTAGAGCGTGTTCATTCGCTTAGCATCCACATGTGGTGTCCATAAGTGAGCGTCGGGTGGTATACCGTTTTGAACACTGACATCTTTGTCTTGAAACTGAGCTCGGCTTTCCTGATCACTGAGCTGTGGAGAGGACGCAGCACACCGCTTTCTGCACTAACTTTAAATAATACATTTTTTTATTTACTTGTGCACGCCGGGATTTGTAGTTGAGAACCTACCCCAGGACCATGGAGGCTATTTAAGTGCATCTCGATTTTCCAGAGAAATCGGAAGCAATCTGCCGTACCTACTGGTTTTTACATAGAGTTAATGGGTGACATGGTAATGAGGCGAGGCTGGACGTGGTTATGCATAATCAGAAATGCTTACGCGGGTATTCTATTTCGCGCAGTTGAGCAGCACGACATCTCTGCATAATATAATTTTATATTTTATACAGATTGCACTTGTTAAAACAACAACAGTGCTGCCTAGAAGTGGTCAACAACAGTCTTACTTAACTCGACACGAAATAATCCATAATTATATTGACGCTGGAACGAAAAAATGGCTAAAGCGCAATATTTTTTTTACATGAGCTCCACACAGGAGACCCTCAGGAAAATAATTTCCCTCAGGGCCTTATGTCATCTTTGGGGATGCTGTGTGGAGGTTTTTTTTTAAGAAAAGGAAGTAGAGGAGAGTTCTAGGAAGGAAAAGGGTTTAAGGGGTGAGTAGGAATCTGGGGTTCAGTGTGTCCTGGTCATCCGCCTTCAGACCTAGACAAACATCACCCCATGAACCCGGGCACCCCTGCTTAATCACCAAATGTAGCGAACCACATAGGTCAACCCTATGGCAGATGTGTTGGTTATCCAATAAAGGTTCCCGGGCGGCGTTACCCATTCCCGCCGAATAATAATAGCCGTGACATTAAAGATGAACCTACACAATAATTTATATCCATAACTCGTTACCAAAAATATAAAATAAAAAATCAAAATGCGTTTAAAAGGTGATGTGTTTTCGTAGGTTGTAAAAGAGGTTTTTTTTTTGCATCATTTTGAAGTGAAAAACGCGACTACCTGTTGATTTATGCGTAGAAATAGTGTACAAAATTTCAAAAGGATCGGTCAAGTAGATTTCGAGTTATAATGTTCAAAAAATTCAAAAATGTTTGCAAGAAAATCGATTAAAAGTTTTTATTCGAACCGAGCATATCGGCCGGTCACGTGAAACGCTGTATCTTCGTTAGTTTTGCTCTGATTTACTTGAAATTCTGACACAATACTTTCGACATGTTGTACATTTAGAAAATAAAGCAAAAAAAAAAGTTTTAAAACCTTTCTCCCCTCCCTTAATACAGATTTCTTCAATGCCCATGCTCACTCTTTCCTCTCCTTAAAAAATCATTATTGGATAACCTAGGCCCACAGGTAAATTATTTTCCTCATGGCCTCCTGTGGGACGTTAATGTAAAATAATTTAATAACGTTAATTTAAGTTATGTATCTTTATCATTAAAGAAGAAAATAATTCTAATAGAGTTACGGTCGCAGCTGGGAATAATCCATACTAATATTATAAATGCGAAACTGCTCGAGTTTGTTTATGACCTTTTCACGCACAATATAAAGACTTTAAAAATTCATTCACCAATAGAAAGCTAAATTATATGCGCAGACTATATTTTATATATGATGGTAAGCTCTGGCGTAATGAAATTATAAATATTAATATATTATATTTGTTATACGTTTTCTGTCGCTAACTAAAGCAAATTTTTGCTAACGTCAGAAAAAAATCGTTTCCATGGAAACGATTGCTACTGCTTCAAAAAATTCAAATATTAGAATATATTTTATTTTTTTGGACAAGCTTCTGTTTTGGAATAAATGTCAGTTCCTACATTAAAAATATAATTCGTAACGATTATAAAGACTGAATAAATGAACTGAATAAATAGTGTAATTTTTTATTATATTCACAAACTTTCAAATATTTAATTAAAAATAAACATCAGAAATGTTTGTAAGCGCATAAATTCCGAACGAATGAACAAAATTGGATAAATCTTTTTTTCTTTGAGCTATATCTTTATGAAATTTAGGTGGCAGGCGAGATGTTTGAAAACTGAATGTAAGGGAACGAATGTATGGAATTCGGGAGGGGGTGGGGGTGGGGAGGAGGGGGTATAATTGATAAGTTCAACCGCTACAGTAATTTCCCGTAATACCATGCGAGCGAAGCCGCGGGGAAAAGCTAGTAATAACAATAATTGGATAATTCGTAGAGCGCCGTTTTTGTGAAAAATCACCTCAAGGGCGCTGTATCGAACCAAGGGTTTCTTGTCTTACCGGGACACAGCGCCATTGGGACCTATTTATTTTATTTCATTTATGTCGATCTCATATTTCAAATTCAGAATTAAAAATATATAATCTTGAAATTTCAAAACTATTTGTTTTCCACATTTTTGGCTGCTATTTTTTTTAAAGGATTACAAAGTTCTAACGAATTTATTTATGAGCCAGATAGTGTCTCGGATAAACATAAAAGATTTTATTTATGTGGGGCACCTATTGACTTTTTTTAAAACTCTAAATCAATTTAATATATCATTGAAGTAAGTATGCAAGGCAAGAGATTCTGGTTTCGATTCCCGATTCCGACTGTTATCTTTTTATTTTTCTATGTCATTTTCTGTTTCTTGTTTGGTGTATATGTATTACATTGATGGGTATAACATTCAAAAGTTTTTAAAAAGTTATTCCCACATAAATTAAATTTAAATGAATTTTAATTAAATGTTTAATTACAAAAAAAAATTGTTAGTATTTTCTGTTGTATGAGTTGATGACCAAGTTGTTCATTGCCAGATATTAAAATAAGTTTATCCTCGAATCGCGTGACTAACAGAGCTTTAGTTTAAAGTACCCTTTTCAAGAACAATTACCTAAATTATGCGATAAAAATACGTTTTGATCGCTTCAAAAATTAGACTACAATAAAACCGGGGATAAAGGGGGATAAAGAATAATTGTTCATTAAAAATAACACACATAATGACGCATTAAAAGTAAAATTAATAATACGTAATTTCTACCAAAAATTGTACAAATTGGGGAGCGATTCACAAAGAGAATTTTTTAACCGAAAATATTTTGTGTTTTTGTTTCTTTTTTCGACCTATGTGAAAAGGTGTGTTATTTTAATGTTTGACAACTAGCATTATTTTTCGTATTTGATTTTATTTAATATTATTTACTAATATCAGAACCACCCTGGCGAAAGACCAGTATTCAAACCAAATCGTTGCTCGGAATGGCCTAATATGTTTGGTGCCCAGATCTATAGCCAGGTACTTTCCAACCTTCTTCTACCCCCATTTCCTTTCCTTTTCTTTTCTCTTCAACATCACAACATACCGCAATTGAGGATGCTATAATCTCGCTGGTAATAATGGTATCTTATTAAAAAGCTATTTTATTACTTCTTTATACTGGGTTAAAGATGTACTTATTTACGTGAGAAAAATCTAGTTATTAAAACTCAATTAAATTACAAATAGATACGTAAAATTACAAAAACCTATTCATTTATTGACACATAATATCCACATAAAAAAAAACAAATTATAAATTTATATAAAAGTTCACACGAACGACAAATAACCACTGGTGCGTCAGCGCAATTTAAAACTTTTTTCTCCGATGGCTCAACATTTTTTGGTGATCATTTTGAATATTTTCCGACCAAATTTAAAAAAATCATACCTCCGAATTTTAATATGGAGACTTAAAAACTGATCACAGTTCTATACAGCCAATGAATTCACCTATGTTTTGTCGATTATCACATATTCGTAGGATTTAAAAAAAATATATATAATCATAAAATTCTACTTTATTACATACAAATATGGGAAAGTTTGCCGAATTGGCAGCAAAGCAATCCGAGGTATTTTAAATAGTCCCATATTGTGGCAAAAAGCGCTCCAGCGGATAATAAAAAGAGAGACAAGAGACACAACAGATATAAAGAGAGTCTCAAGCGATACCTAATGAAATAATTAGCTCAACACATTTTTGAGCAACGGTAGAACATTTTCTGAATTCGTATAAATTCTAGACGAAAATGTCTACTTCAGCAAGCTATCTTATTACGAACGGTGAAACCTGTCCTTTGAAAACGAACTGCTTAAATGAAGAAACTGTAAAAATAAAAAAAAATCGCTAACTGTGTCAAAAGTTCCAAAGAATGGGACGAATCCGAAGAACGAAGCGGAATAGTTCCTTAGAATTTAATGTTTGGAACTATAAAACGAAGTTGACCGTAAAACTTCGGATTGCTCTTAATCAAATTGCTAAGGAGAAATGGGTTACTGATGTTTTCTACGACTTGGGAAATAATTCTGCTTGTACATATAAAACAAGACGTAATATTGAAAAAATATCATTCGTTCTAAGTAAATTATTCTCGTGGAAAAATCTAATGTGTTCATAAATGTTCCATGAATTGTCTTTTTCATGGAAGCGAATGCATAGGTACTTACCCACATACCAACGAAGTGATTTCATACTAAATTATCTTTGTATTTTATTAAAATGTCAAACCAAAATGCTTTTTTAAATTTTTTTATCTATTTCTATTTGGCAACGAACGATATCAAACATACGAGAGGATGGATTGTAAATCTTTGTTTTTTGTGATGCAAGACAATTGATTGCGTTCTTTAAAATCAGTCACAGGATGAGGTAAGTTGAAAGGAGGAAGCCCCTACCTGTGCTGTGTTCATAGGCTGCTTGGATACAAATATTGATGAAGCTGATCTTCCAAGATGATGGCACAAAAGTGGTTACTTTACCGTTACTTTTTGTATTAGTAATTAGTATTTTACGAATAAAAACAAAATTAAAAATAATAAAAAGTCCTTCCTTAAAACAATCGAAGTACTTCATTTAGATCAACTGACTTAGTTCTTTTCTTTTCAAAGGCTAGAAACACCATGCCTGCATTCTTTAATGACGCCTCTGAGGCCTATTGATTGCAGTCAATGTTGAAAACGTAGATTCGCACACAGCAGTGCTGCAGCCTTTTGTCGCCACAGATGCAAAAAGTTCATACATATCTCTAAACGCCTCTCGCTGCCAAACTTGCATTGTGCTTTCCGTTTTGTCCTCGCGAGGACTCAAATAAGCTTTGACTACAACAGCCTCTTCTCTTCATGGAATTGTTAGACCTGAAAAGTTTGTTGAATATTATCATATTCGATGGTATTTCTTAAGGTAGGGCACAGGTATTTTAATGTAGGGCATCGCCCCATAATGCTCCCTCCTAGCTAGAGCCCTGGTCGGATTACCCTAAATTGGGCTTGAGAGAGATATGTCTTGAAAGGATATGGTCAGGTTAGGTTAGGTAACTTGAAGCCTATCTACGATCAAATTGCACGGACTATCAAAGCAGTGAAAGTTCATGTTTATGGTACGTCGATAGAAATAAAGGCTGGGGGCTGTTGTGCGCAGGTGCGATTTTTAGTAGTACAATGGATTAACCATATTAGCTACACTTTACAGCGCGCGGTTCCATTCTAATAACAGTTCTCCCTTGTGTCTATTATAATATATTGTTTAGCACTTTTTTTGAAAAGAAAACAACGAAATGAGTGTATTTAATACTTTTCCAACCGGCCATTTAACGTTAAAAATGTTATTTAAAATAACATATTCAGAGCTTTCGTGGTTGGAAATTTTCGCAAGTTATACAAGCAAAAACTGGACTTTCCGAAAACTCCAGAAAAAATGTTAGATTTATCAATCCAAACTTAACTGTAAAAACTAAACTCTAAAAAGTGGAGTTGGTTAACTGTTATTTGTCTAGGTTTCTAAAATTAAACTCAGTTTCATCTTCCAGGTATAATATACATAGGACGTTCTAGATTCAGACCATTCTCTAGATCAGTGGTTCCCAATTAGTGGTATCCGTACCCCCAGGAGCATGTGAGGATGCTTGTAGGGGTACGCGCACGCAAACATTAAAATCACCGAAATATATTTTGAGTCAATTAATCTGCGTATCAGTTCCTTGTAAAGGAAATGAGTAAACAACCCTTTCGGATTTTCGACAAACAATTTACGACAAACTAAACATCTTCACCGACTTCAAGTCGAAGATGACTTGAAATCCTCAGTAAAAAGCAACCCGATTTTTCAGAGCTGTGCAAAGAGAGACGTGAATATTTGTCCCATTAAACTTATATAACAATAAGCGAATTTCATTTTTATTAGAATTTCAACGCAATTAATAAATATAATTAATTTTTAAATTAATTTTTAAATATATGAATTTGATTTGTTTTCGTGGATGAATGAACGTAGGGTTACCATCCGTCCGGATTAATCCGGACATGTCCGGACTTCTAGCCATTTGTCCGGACTTTGTCCGGCCCTTTAATTTGTCCGGATTTTTTTGGTTAAGATGGAATATGAATAATAAAACTTACATAAGTAATATCAAATAAGTCTTTAATGTTTGTTAATTTCCCAATTATCTAAAAACAAAATATAAATCTTCTTTAACAATCAACTCATGGAGATCAAACAATAAATTTTAATTGCAGTTGCAAACAATCAACAGAGTTCAAATTCAACCATAAAATATCTTCTTCAAAACTTAACACAAATATATAAATTTTAATATTTTTCGGAGCCAGATACTTGATGGAGCAGTTGTTCATTCAAAGTTTTCTTTTAGAATTCTTCGCAGCTCATAGTTTTAAGGTTGTATTGAATCATCAACAACGATTTGACCGAGGGTATAGATAATACGCTCTTTTGTCCACTGTGCTCCGATTAGAGAAAACACTCTTTCTACACTTGCGTTTTGAGCTTGGATAGCAAAAATGAAATCGCAAATACTCAATACCACATCCATACTGTTATGAAGTGCGTACCTGATATTTGCATTATGTGATTAAATTGTCCGGACTTTTTTTGAACTGTCCGGCTTTTTGCCAGGACTTTTCAATTTTCTAAATGGTAACCCTAAATGAACGTGAATCTTGGAACTGGAAATTAACATACTTTCTGATTTCCGATCGAGCTGAAACTCGGCAGATGGACTCGTTGTCGATGATAATGCATTCATTGGTGGCAATCACGCACACACACGCATTTCTCTGAAATTGAAAGATATTATAATAAATACAATTATAAAATTTCCAGCCGTAAATATACGAAATAAATCTCTGTACCGTCCATTTTAGATTTGGCTTATACTAGGTTCAATCCTCAGTCGAACATTAAAAAAAAGTTTTGAAAGTCATTTTTAAAGTTTAGGTGGATAGATTAATCGTCAATCAAATAAAAAAATGCATATATTTCTAAGGTTCTATGCCAACACAGAATCAAATCAACTCAACGCCTCTTTGAAAAGTTATTAAAAGCTACGAAAAAAACAATTTTACAATAGCCCGTAAACCTAACCTAACGTAACCTATTTAACCAATTTTATATATTTTTTCATCACTTTTAATGACTTTTCTGAGGAGGTTCTGAGTTGATTTCAACCTGAGTTGTCCATACATCTCAATGATATTGACTAGCCGGCCCAAGAGATCGCGCAAATGGGGCGAAAATCGAAATTAGATGTGCTATTGTAAAAAAAACTTCCTTTTTCAGTGTTGATTTTTTAAATTTATCATTTTGGCTATAAGGGGTGCTCGAATTTGGGCTTTTTCTCGAAGGTGTGCTTAAAAAAAACTAATTGAAAATCAAAAAGGCTTTGCCCAAGGCATTTCTAGTACGTATCAGCTAATTAGTGGTCAACGAATTGTTCTTAAATAATAGGTTTGCCATCCCTGCTTTTTTTGTATATTGATACATTATGAATTTACATTTTACAGTATGATTGAATAATGTTGGCGTGATGGGTGGCTTACCCGTGCTGAGACCCCAATTTTATAGTACAAAAAGTTTTATAATACATTATATGTAAAGTTTTTATTTTATTTTTATAGTTAATACCGCACAAGAGTCTCAACTGTTCCCGTCTGGAGCCAGTGAGACTATGGCATCCCCAATCAGGGTATGTTGTGAGGCTGAAGGTAGTGGGGAGGGGAAGGAGATAGGGAAGAGGAAGGTGGGGAAGTACCTGGCTATTCAGATCTGGTCACTAAACACGGCTAAAGCCATTTTCAAGCAACGTGTCAATTCTGAATGGTGGTCTTACACCAGGGCGATACTGATAAATATACTATATATTATTTTTAAATGAATAAATTGTGAAATAACACAAATATCAAATAAAATTTATTTGCGCACGCCGGGTTCGAACCCGCGACCTTCGGATTGTGAGTCCAGAGTCTTACCTCGGGACCACGGAGGCCGTCAAAGTTGGTAATGAATAAAAAAAAAACCATTAAAATCGGCATATATTACAAGTTATGTGTTTGTGAATGGTATGTGTTTTATAATTGTTTTGTGTGTTACGTTTATATGTTTTATTTTTTTATGTTATAAATTTTTGGTAATTTTTTTTTTTTGTTTGTTCTTTAATCTATTTAAAGTCTAGAGTCTAGAGCAGGGATGGCGAACCCGTGACACGAGAACAATTCGTTGTTTTTGAATACCACTGAATAGCTAATACGTACTAGAAATGCCTTCGGCGTGGATTTGAATGGAAACTGATGTCGCCACTGACTTAATAAGCTAGTATTAATAAATTTTGGTTCTGGTTCATTTAGAACGTGTTCTGTCTCTTTTACACTGACTGACATTGTGAATATCTTCATTTTAATCGATCAAACTAAAAATTTCATTAAGATTCCTTATGAAACGAATAACTATATTTTAAATTTAAAATCAAATAATGATCAGACTTTTGGATTACGAAACATGGTCACTCTCACAAGAAATGCGATGAGGATGTGTTTCGTGATCTAAAAGTTAAATGTCAGTCCATTCTTTGCTTAATTTTTAATAGTTGTATTTAAATACAGAAATTAGTTTCATCGTCTTGATGAAATTTTAATTTTGATCTAATGATACATATTTTTTTATAATTGTTAAATACACCTTTAAATAAATAGATTCACCATCGCTGACGTGTTGGTTCAAATGCCTCCTAGAGCCAAGCTGTACCAGAATGAACGCTTTCGACTATAATAAGAAAAGGGCAAGGTGAACCCGTCCAGACAAAGGAAATTACTATTTAGCATGCTGTTCTATCCATTAATCCATATTGTTATAAAACACTTTATATGCTCATATGTATGAATTTATTTTGCTCGTCCAATTTTAATTGTATTGGTGTAGGTTTTCGCTGACTTTTATTTTTAGCGATTGAATATTATTTTCGTCAAAAAGCTGAACCTTTCAATTTCAATAAAATGAAATCTCAGCGCTCAAAAATACACACTTTTTAATCTTGTAAAACAAGCAATTAGTACTACCAAAACAGATTTATTTGTAGATTCTGCGGATAGTTTGTTGGGAAAATGTATTTTATATGTATACTGCTCAAGAGTCCCAAAGCTTCCGTGACTGGTCAATTGATGTGAAGCTGCAGGAAGTGCGTAAGTGAGATAGGATAGAGGAAGGTTGGGAAGTTGTTAGAACCACCGATTTAGAGTTGTGGTAATTTACACTAACTTTTTCATTAGCACTCTGACAAAAGTGAATGCCTAAAGTTTCCAGTAAATACACTTTTTGAACTCATGGTACATGAGTGACCGGTCAGTGGCTGAGTGGGCATCACGTTTGGGTCCCACCCGGGCGTCGCGCGTTCGATTCCTCGGCTGGCTAAGTCGTCCATCACGACTCAAGCAACATTTTCGGTTTACTGTGGTGGTAGTAGGAGATTTTCAAGCATTGTTGGGATATTCGTGACCCGGGAATGTTTGTCTTTCTTTAAAAAAAAAAAAAAATGATAATTGTATATTCAAACTGCACAAATTTTAGACATTTTAAAATGTGTATTTCGTAGAATGATTATATTTTTGTCTAAAGCTAAAGAAAATTATTCACTTGAAACAAAAGGATGTGGTGTTTTGTAAAAATTTTAATTTTTTTTTTCTTGTCATCAAATGACTAATCAGCGCCATTTTGTATTTTTTTAAATTTAAAGTGTACCTGTTCCATTCTAGAAAGTTGTACTTTTCTGCTAATCACAATTTGTTTAAGAGCTGAAACAGACCTGAAATCAGAGTTTTAGGGGGACCTTACGAAGGTCCAATAAACAGAATGTCGCTGATTTTCCGTTTTATGACAATGCTGATTTTTTCTGAAACAACTGGCTGTTAAATATTTTCTTAACTAGCCGTAGAGATTTAAAGATATCGTGATTCTAACAAATCTTACGTCTTAAAGAAATACTTTATAAAAATATACTGGCTGTTATAGATAAAAATTCTAAATGTTTGACATACTAGATATACGCCAATCAAACGTTAAAACATTACTAAGATTTTTGAAAAAAAAATTCTACAAACAAAAACTATCACTAATAAACCAATTAGACAAGCGTTAAAAAAAAAAAAAAAACAAACAAAAAATCCGACGCTAAATACAACAAAGACACCACACTATAACCACGCAATAAAAGCATTCAACAATCTAAGATGGATTAAATAACAGAAAAGGCAATATTACAAAAACTTTGTATCACAAAATAGTAAAACACAAAGTATCATTATAAAACGCACATCATTAAACCCATTCGTACCTCATAATATATATGCCAATTTGTGTTTTTCTTGACCTCTTTGAGTGTTTTAGGGGTCGTCCATTAATCACGTGATGTTTTTTAGCAACTTTTTAATCCCCTCCCCCCTCTGGTGATATGTGGTGAGGTTTTAGATTACCCCCCCCCCCCCCCATAACAAAAATCATGTGTATTTTTTAGTACAAAGTGTGTAGAAATTTTCAGAATATTATCTTAAAATACAGGTATAGTCTAATTAAATTTTGGAAAATTAAGTATCGTGATAAAAATGCGTCTTAACATTTAAATTCATGTCACACAACCAGGCGGTTGTCGCAACGCGCGGGAATGTCGTTGCCTGGCAACGGTGAGTCAAAGCCACGCGCCGCTGTTTGGTTTAGAAATCGTGCGTTCAACGAAAAATAAATACACGCGATATCTCATTACAGCCCCCCCTCCCCCCTCCCTCCTTACGATTTTTTCCGAACCCCTCCCCCCCTTTCGAGCCTCACGTGATCAATGGAAGACCCCTTAGTAAAATTTGTTACGTCATCTTACTTGAATTTTGTATTATAAGTAAGGCACCCATTGAGGCCAACATTATTAAATTATGTAGTAAAAGTATTGTAATAAAATAATTTATTCTTATTATCTATCTTAAAATAAAAAATGGTTACTTTTAGAGACACTTTCAGTGCTGATTCTTAAAAAGCATTTTTAATCAATACATACCGAAGCATAAATGTATCAAAACATTATTCATCAAAACGGAAAAGAGCATTAAAAGCTCTTTGGTCCGAGTAACTTACAGTACAAGGGAAATAATGTGTCACGCGATGTCAAAAGTATAAAACATGAATTAAATATAGCGGCCAGGAATTCACGTACGGGAGGAGGTAATATTTACTAACCGAATCCATCGGGATTACTAGTGAATACGTGTAGGGACGTCCACTGGCCTTTGTATAGTTGCGTGCAATATGTAAAACAGAGTATCTAATTAATTATTTACTTCATCAGGAAAATGTAACTACGTCCCCATTAGATAAAGCTTAATAATGCACGAATAGATTGAATGAAGCGCGTTGAATAGTAATTATATTAATAAAATACATTATTAAGGACGAGTTGTTTCAAAAAATTTGATGGGTTCATCAAATATTTGATGTTAATTTTCACGTTCTGTGTAAGTTCTATTCAAGTTCTGTGATTATTTCAGTTTTGTGAAGCAGCTGTCCTATAATGATATAATAACAGAACTTGGATAGAACCTACAAAGAACGTGAAAATCAACTTCAAATATTTGATGAATCCATCAAATTTTTTGAAACAACCCGTCCTTAGTGTCAACATTCAGTAAGATATACCTATCAACCAATAACTTGTGAAATTTGAACTTTTGAACTTTGAACTTTTAAATTATGAACTTGGAACTTTTAAATTATGAACTTCGAACTTTTAAATTATGAACTTTGAACTTTTAAATTATGAACTTTGAACTTATTAATTTTTAATATCAAAGCTGCTCTATAATTGAGCCATTCTGGCTTTTATAGAACGCATAAATAATTTTTATTCTTGCAAACTTTCTATAATAATAATTATCGTTTCATTGTAGAAAAATCCTTCTTCAAATCAGATTTGTCCAGAAAATTCAACCCAGTTTTTTTACATAAAATAATTGAAAAAATTATATAGAAAAAATAAATTACAATATATTGACCGATCAAGGCTGATTTTGCAACGCGTCCGGGTGCCAGGCGTGGTGAGTTCAATTCTCGACTAGCTCAGTCCTCCAATCATGACTTGAGGAACATTTTCCTCGAGGAACTCAATTTGGGAGGCGGAAATGGTACCACCACCTCGGGAGCCTTCATTGGATAACCAACACCTCTGCCATAGGTCACCCCAAGTGGTTGGCTGCGTTTGGTGATTTAGCAGGGGTGCCCGGATTCACGGGGTGAGGTTTGTCTAGATCTTGGAGGTGGATGACCAGAACACACTGAACCCCAGATTTCTTCCCACCTCTTAAAACCTTTTCCTTCCCAGAATTCTCCTTCATTTCCTTTCCTTAAAAAAACCCTCCACACAGCATCCATCCCCAAAGATGATACAGGCCCTGATGGAGATTATTTTCCTCAGGGCCTCCCGTATAGAGCTCATGTAAAAAAAAAAGTAGAAGATTTTCAAATAATTGTCAGGTTATTTGTAATTCGAGAATGGTTGCCTTCCCTTTTAAAAGATAGAATGATGGAATTTAATTTGGGATATAAAAAATATTTGCTTTTGCGTAGATACTCCATACAGAAATAACTGCCCTAATTTAACGACACCATAGTTAACCTAAAAGTTATAAAAACAATTTTCTGCTTTAACTTTAAAATAATTTTAATTAATCTAAGGGAAAATCCTGAACCACCTTTTGGGTAGTTTTCAATTCTACCGTAATTGGTTTTAATCACGAATCTACAAAAAACTGTTGGTTTTGTTCAGATATCAAAGTTTTGCTAGTTGTGGGGGCGTTTATTTAACTCTTCTTTGAGTTTCTTTTGAAGTAAACGGAACTGTTAACTGTAGTTTAAAAGAAAAACTTTGAAATTACTCAAATGCCACGAGAATTTTCACTATAAAAGAGAAAATCATCAACATTATCAGTTGATTATTTCGATTACGAGCTGTAGAGCTTTGAAATATGAACTCAACTGGCAAATCAATGAGACAAGGTGTGAAGCGTAAAAGATGTTTCCGTTTAAAAAATTATATTATTAGTAAATTATATTATAATTTAAATCAGTTCAACGACAACTCAGAATGATACAACTTCAACACCCCTTTGAAAAGTCATTAAAAGTTAAAAAAATAAATTGAGATATAGCCCAAAACCTAACCTAACGTAACGTTTTTAACCAATGTTTTGTTGAGATGTTGAAGTTGCAATGTTCTTAGTTATCCGGTCACTCTTAAAGTACCGTAAATGACACAACAAAATATAAATCCATCATTTATAAATTCAATATTAAAATTGATGCAAAAGTCAATAACTACCATTGCTGCTATATAAAATGATAGGCATGATAAAAAAATATTATAAAATTTGCTTCAAATTAAGATTCTGCTGTAAAAACGGAAATAGTGACTTATTTGACGGCCTCCGTGGTCCCGAGGTAAGACTCTGGACTCACAATCCGAAGGTCGCGGGTTCGAACCCGGCGTGCGCAAATAAATTTTATTTGATATTTGTGATATTTCACAATTTATTCATTTAAAATAATATATAGTATAATTGCGGCACGTTCCAGAGTGGAAGATACTATCAGTATCGCCCTGGTGTAAGACCACCATTCAGAATTGAAACGTTGCTTGAAAATGGCTTTATCCGTGTTTAGTGACCAGATCTGAATAGCCAGGTACTTCCTCACCTTCCTCTTCCCTATCTCCTTCCCCTCCCCACTACCTTCAGCCTCACAACATACCCTGATTGGGGATGCCATAGTCTCACTGGCTCCAGACGGGAGCAGTTGGGACTCTTGTGCGGTATTAACTGTAAAAAAAAAAAATCTGTATAAAGAAATCACAATTAGTTTCCAAAACAGTAGGAACGGAATAAAAGTACAAATGTTATTTTCTTAACTGTTTTTAAGAAATTGAGATTATTACAGACATCCAATTTTGAAATGGAAACCTCGAAATTTTTTTGTTTCGTGCTTTCGATAAGCAACAATTCAAACTATGGCAAAGTTGAATAGTCGGGTATACATTTACATTAGGTCTACACAATTTTCCTCAAGGCCTACGTCATTCTTTGGGGATGCTGTGTTGTGGGTCTTTTTAAGGAAAGACAGGAGAAGAAGTTCTGAGAAGGAAATTAAGGGTGAGGGGTATAATGGGTGGGTAGGAATCTGTAAGTCAATATGTACACGAGTAACGGACGTATTAGTCAATTCCTCCCACTGCGGTGCAAGGCGATGCATCGGGAGAGTTCTGGTGAAAAAGTCAATGGGTCTCCTTCATCTGGCTCCCAATCCGGCCCAACGACGGCCTCCGTGGTCCCGAGGCAAGACTCTCGACTCACAATCCGAAGGTCGCGGGTTCGAACCCAGCGTGCGCAAATAAATTTTTTAATTTGTGTTATTTCACAATTTATTCATTTAAAATAATATATAGTAAATTTGCGGCACGTTCCAGAGTGGAAGATACTATCAGTATCGCCCTGGTGTAAGACCACCATTCAGAATTGAAACGTTGCTTGAAATGGCTTTAGCCGTGTTTAGTGACCAGATCTGAATAGCCAGGTACTTCCCCACCTTCCTCTTCCCTATCTCCTTCCCCTCCCCACTACCTTCAGCCTCACAACATACCCTGATTGGGGATGCCATAGTCTCACTGGCTCCAGACGGGAGCAGTTGGGACTCTTGTGCGGTATTAACTGTAAAAAAAAAAAATCTGTAAAAAGAAATCACAATTAGTTTACAAAACCGTAGGAACGGAATAAAAGTACAAATGTTATTTTCTTAACTGTTTTTAAGAAATTGAGATTATTACAAACATCCAATTTTGAAATGGATCTGTAAGTCAATATGTACACGAGTAACGGACGTATGAGTCAATTCCTCTCACTGCGGTGCAAGGCGATGGATCGGGAGAGTTTTGATGAAGAGGTCAATAGGTCTCCTTCATCCGGCTCCCAACCCGGCCCAACACGCAGTATGAAATACTACCTACTAGTGTAATCCAAGATAGTAATATATTTATAATATGAATTTGATATTATTGCAAATTGCCTTGAAGCAGTCTGGGTGAAAAACGGAAAAGGCCGCGATGAAAACTAATAAGCTCTCCCATTTCATTCCTAATAACCGCATAAATGTATATTCTAGAATCATCTCCGAGTCTCCCGCGCTAGGGGTGTAAGGCAGTGGGGTGCAGTACATAAGGCTGAATAACCGTGGCTACTTCGAAAAAAATTACCGTTCAAATATGTCATTTTAAAAATTATAATAAAACGTCCAATTCTGAGTATTTTTTTGATAATTTTTAGGCTTTCTATAAAAAAACTAGTGGTCGCACAATGGTCGAAATTCGACCAAAATTAATTTAATGTGTAATGTTTTTTTATTGATTTGATGTATTTTTTATGCATAATTTAAAAAAATGTTAGCATTCTGCACTCTATAAACTATAAGTGAGAGAAATTTTATACTCCTCCGTCCACGCAATTTTCGTAAAAAAGGGGTACAAAGTTTTTGCTTCACGTATTAATATACTGATGATGATAACGGTCTCCGTGGTTAAGGGAAAGGGTTCTTAAATACGAATCCGGAGGTCACATGTCCAAATACTTAAGGTCTTACTAGGTTAATTAACTGCCTTGCAGGAAATGTGGATATTTTCCACATTTCCTGCAACGATTTTAAGCGTGAAATAGCACTTATTAAATAAATGTTTTAACTGTAAACGTAATGATTATGTATATTGTATAACCGTTTTTGCAATATTTTGGTTTAATGCTGTTTTTGCGAATAAATAAATAAAATAAATAAATCCAAGAGATCATTGGAAAATTTTGTATGATTAATTTGTTTGTTTCAGAATTAATTCACTGTAAATAGTACGTACACGTAGCAAATTTGCCGCACGTTCCATAGTAAAGTTACTCTCAGCATCGATCTGGTGAAAAACCACCATTCAGAAGTAAAATGTTGCAGCAAATGGCATTCGTCGTGTTTTTTTTGGCTAGATCTGATTAGCCAGATAGTTCACCGCTTTGGCGATCTTCTTCCTCTTCCCAAACGTCATAGTCTCACTGGCTCCAGAAATTTGGGAGCAGTTGGGAAATTCAAATTAAAAAAAAAAAAAAACAGATTTGGCGTGATTTCGGTCTATCTTAATAATTCTTTCTTGAACTCCCTCTCATTCGATACGATTTTAGATTTTCACGGCCGTATTTTC
Source organism: Glyphotaelius pellucidus (assembly GCA_936435175.1). Lineage (NCBI taxonomy): Eukaryota > Metazoa > Arthropoda > Insecta > Trichoptera > Limnephilidae > Glyphotaelius > Glyphotaelius pellucidus. The sequence continues at coordinate 16,148,187 of OW386551.1, read as the reverse complement.
ATTGTTTGTTTTTGGGGTGTTACGCCGTGTTGCGCTACCTCCTTCTTTAGCCAACGTTGTTACATCAGCCCTGATGATGGACACTGTAACGTTTCCGAAACGTTGGCTAAAGAAGGAGATGGCGCAACACGGCATAACACCCCAAAAACGAAATAAATAACGAAAAAAATCCCTCTCGTTCCTGCATAAGACTTACTTTTTTAGTTAGATTTGGGTTTTTAGATCGCCTCGTAGGGATCCAAACTGAAATGTACATTTCAACGTGAAGTTTTTGCAACATACGTAATTGTGTTGCGGGTACCTTAAATCGTTATTCCCGCTGTGATTAATTGTGAATCGCCTTCGGAAAGCGTAAAATATTATTATTTTATAAGAAACTAGTTGACAAAACTCCATTGATGTTAATGCCAAAAAAAGCGCAGGAACTGATAAGGCTCCGAGAACCATTTCGGGGCTTCATTTTGAATGGTAATGATTAACTCTAAAAAAGCTACAGTGTCCCCTTCGTCAAGGAGCCATGTACGCCACTGGTTGCAGGGTAGCAGGGTAACTGGGTAGCATATGGCTTCAATCCCCAGAAACTCTCCCTTTATTATTAATATCTTCGACAGTATTGAGCAATATGTCCACCAAGACCCATTATTGTATTCAGATGCACAAATGTACATTACACATCTGGGGCAGTATTGCATGAGTAAAACTGTACACCTATCTACTTCTGAGGCCAAGTACTAAAATCAATTGAATCATTGAATAAATAATATACCCTATAAATGCCTCACATGCAGCATTTAATGGAAACCGATGTCGCCACTTTCTTATTATCATTGGTTCTAACCCATTTACAGTTGCCTGAAATCATAGATCGCCATCTTATTTGATCGAAATTAAAATTTCACAATGATGAAACCAATTTCTGTATATGAATTGAGCAAAGAATGGTCTTACTTTTGAATCACGGAATATGCCTACATCGCATTTCTTGTTTCTTTCTTTATTTTTCAGCATGTTATTTCATTCAAACTTTTAGAACTTGTGAATGCGTGTTGAAAAAACAACTCATAGTAAATTGCATAGAATAAAGAAGAAAAAAAGAAATAGTAGAAGAAATGTAGACGTATCTTGTGATCCAAATATTTGCTCGATTGGGCCTTATATTTCCAGTACAACTAACTGTGTTTTTACGAAATTCAAATGAGATGGAGAGCACTGGGCTATTGAGTTAGATCAGTGATTCCCAAAGTGGTCCGGGTGGACCCCCAGGGATCCACAGGAGACCCCCCCCCCCCCCCCCTCCATCCAACATCCCATTACGCCCCCACCGTCGTGGCAAATATAATCTCGAATATTTCTCGAAAAATTGAAGCTTTTCGAGCAATGTTCGGTATACTTTCATATTAGTCAGAAAAAAAATTTTAATTAGTGATTTTAAAATGCCAAAATCAACAGTGTCGTACGACGAAAATGAAACATCTAAAATAAATTCAACACACTCAGTACTCTCAACAAGTTCCACTCAAGAGTCTTTGGAAATTACACAATATCCTTGCACATCTAAAAATTCTGATTGGTGTTTTATTAATATTGTCAAATTGACCTGCTGACAACCTGCCTTGGCAGTTTAGCGGGTGATTAAAATGAAGAATAAAAAAAAAATAAAAAAAAAAAATAAAAAAAAAAATAAAAAAAATAAATAAAAATCAAGATTCAGGCTCACAAAAAAAATACTGGTCCATTTTGCCTCCGGTTGAAAAAGTCGTAGATCCGGTACTGCTCCGTTGTGACAGACCACACCTCGCCATTCAATATTCAGTACAACGCGTGTCGAGTTTTGGGAATATGGTAGAAATGTACCAGCAGGTGATCCACCGTGACCAGTAAAATTTTGAAGGTGGTCTACGAGAAAAAAAAGTTTGGGAACCTCTGGATAGATAGAGCATTTTTTTCAATTCAAATTTCTACGAAAGACACTTCTAATTTTGTATATGATCTAAATTTATATGATGTGTCTATTCATAGGTGTGCCCCGATATATTAACGCAGGAATTGTATAGTAAAATAAATAAAACAAATTGTTAAATTATAATACTATTCCTCTGTTAATATACTTGGTCGCACCTATAAATACATCCCGTTAATATCGGGGCGCACCGATGAATACACATTTCCAACAATATTAGTTTTTTTTTTTTTCACAATGTTATTCCTTGTTTATATATGTTGTTGTTATATTTATATGTCAATTATGGTAATAGCACATGTTGTGACGTATATGTAAAAATAAGTAAATAAATAAATAACGGGAGCACCGATGAATAGACAGCTCCAATAATATAATAATTTCACTTTTTTTCTAAATTTATTCACAATATTATTCCTCCGTTAATATAACGGGGCGCACCGATTAAATGTCGCATTACCTTAAAGATAACGAAGAAATGTTAATATGTGTCATCCATTCCTATTCTTGTCCTGGAGGAAAAGAGATGGTAATAAAATAATGGTGTTTTGGCATTGTCTGGCAACATTAACTAAAAAGTTAAAAAACATATTATTAATATAACATTTACTCTAATTTTTTTAGGAATCTTCTAAGTGTGGAATCTGAAAAAGCATTTTTTGTATTCCAAGTCGCGTAGCTATTTATAAAAGTTTTCTTTAGTTGACTTTTTTCTTACTTAGTACCTACATTATACGATGTTAACCAACATATGAATTCATCATTAACAAAGTTTCTTCAGTTCTAAGAATAATTGCGAGCAGTGTATTAAAATGTCTTTTAAAAATTGCATTTAATCTTATTATTTTTACCAATCAAAAACTGTCTTTTTATCCTTTTCTGAACACACGTGAGAAAGTTCATAGAGTGGGATAGAGAGTCACACCTTTTTAAAAACATCGCTATTATTAGAACAGGCTGAAAAACGCCCATAAAACTTAACGATAAACATTTCAAATAATGAACATTTTATTATGGCATCCTTTATCAGATACCCCCAAAAGCCAATTTTTATCCATTACTCCTAACATCTTTCTGCAAGTTGTCCCCAGTCCCTGGACAATGTTCAGTGTTTCCGGTTAACGGGAGTCGTTACTCTTTATTATTATTCTCTCGCGGACAATACCCGCTGTAGTTTCATTTTTACATTTTTAGTCCCGGACATCGCGCTATCGAACGCCACAAAGAATACCACAGGGATTACTTTGTGTGCCACCCTTATAATTGATATTAGCACGCAGTCTAATAATCCCTCTGAAATGTGATGTTAAGAGACATTTATCTTGTTGTAGAACTTTTCGTAAAACTATATTTTTAGAGACAAACAAGCTGGGTAATAAATAACAGGACAATATTTGAAACGCTCCCATGACCATTAGCGGAAGATATTGCTTGTATAATGAGGATTACGCTAATAGTGGAATTACCTGGAACCGTTCAAATTTTTAGTTTTGTTTTGCTTTGCACCTGAGTATTTTCAATTCTAGAAAACTCTTTTGTTGACATCGGCTTATTTTTGAAACGTTTATTTCAAGATTAATAAAGCACGGGCATTTTGCTACCTACATAATTCGTAATAATTTTTCTCCTTAATGAAATCATCTTCTATTATCATTACAATTAAGTCATTTAAATAGTACCAACTTACAGCAAACTTTACCTCCTAACAAACCTACCTTGTACGGGAAGTTGTTACACGTAATTCGCCCTTCGGCCGGTTGGCTGATAACTTGTTAATAACGTATTCCTAGCCAAGATGTTTGACTTGGGGCTTAGACCACGTTACACTACTAATCACAACCAGGCACTTGAAACGGTTTCGTCAAATTGCTTTTGGAAACAAACATTACTGAACACGTGATATATTTCTTCAGCCAGTCATTTGTGGCCACGAACGTTTGAATTTATTAGTTATTATTATTACGGGTCCATAAATAATATTTATACAGGGAAAGGGCGAAGGAGTGGTTTTTAAAAACATCATGTAGACACTGGCCCTCCTCTTGTTTTGAATATAGTGCAGAATTTTATCAATCTCGGAATAAAACTGTAGATTTATGTAAAAATCTAATCCATGCCTCCCGCCCGCCGTCCGCTCGCCCGCCACAGACAAAAAAATAGACAGTTGAATTATATAAATATGAAATAAAAATTAACCTATTTTCAAATTAAAATTATTTGCGCACACCACGACTAGACATATATATGGTTGACATTAGTCACATGAGAACGGGTCGTTTTTACGACTCGTTCTTGAGTTCAACAGCTCGGCTGTGGAACGATTTGCCGGCCTCTGTGTTTCCTCCCTCCTACAACATGGGTCTCTTCAAGACTCATGTCCCTCTCCTCAAAAACACCCTCCACACAGCATCTTCAAAGATGACATAGGCCCTGAGGGAAATTATTTTCCTCAGGGCCTCCTGTGTGGAGTTAATGTAAAAAAAAAGAACCAGCGATCAACTGGAAAAGCAGTCGAAAATCTTAACCGCTCGACCTACAGAAGTCGTGAAAGTTAGTTAGTTTCAAAACTCAGAAACACTTTTGAGCACTTTTTTGAAAATTTATCACAAAATAACGCCTCCTTAAGGCAGGCGAGATAGCGCAACCTAAAAAAGATTATCAATAAAAAATACACACGTACTGAAATGAAGCTTTCCCTGAAAAGGCTTTTGTTCGCTTTTGATTTTGAAATTCCACAAACTACAAAGCTGATTTTGAACTTCCTTCGCACGCTTCCACTTTAATTTGTGCGAAACTGCATAAGTTTCGGGTAAATTCGCGGAATATTCAAAATCTCAGGACAACAAGGCTCCATCCGCCATTTACATGAAACTGAGATATTGAGGTTCAATGTTTGCATCACGAATAAAATTGAATTTTATGAAAAAGTTAAAGTGAAGAACGTCTTGTAAGCGTGTTTAAAAGTGATATTTAGCCTAAAAAACTGCAAAAAAAAACAAAAAATCCTTGTTCCTTTGAAAATTAACTAAACTCACTCAGGGCAAAAAGGTTTTATCTTGATTAGTTTTTTTGTTGCTAAATTCTACGTTTTCACATGCAATGTTCTTAAACATAAAGATAACTGTCACTTTTCCATAAATTTATTTTTTTTATTTATTTTCTCAGTTTAACGCTACTTATTGGTAAATGTAACCTTGTTATCCCAAAGGAATGAACTAGAGTTACAAAGCGGGAACCATGCATGCGTATGCGTATGTGTATGTATGTGTATGTTTGTGTGTATATGTGTGTATGTGTTTATATGGATAAATATGTATACAGGGTGTTAAGGGACGTACTTGACTTACTTAAACCAGTGATTCCTGACATTATTTGGAGTAAAAAATGTAAATGAAATTTTGGTCTCCGGTGATATTTTTGACGTTTTTTTTTTTTTTTTTCTACAAAAACATAAAAAAATGGTAGATGTTGGACAGTTGGGGGCGGGGTTAGGGGCTGGTTGGATACTCGGCTGAGTGACCAGTGACGACATTTCGACAAAAAAAAAATTTGTTTGATTTTGAAGAAAAAAATTTTGAAAAAAAAAAAAGTTGAAAAAAAAAGTCACCGGAGACCAAAATTTCATTTACATTTTTTACTTCAAATAATGTCAGGAATCACTGGTTAAAGTAAGTCAAGTACGTCCCTTAACACCCAGTATATGCGTATGTATGTATTTATGTGTACATGTATTCATATTTATGTACCCGTCTTAGAACAGACATCGTCTAGTGAGGCGGGTTACTTACTTTTTCTTTTTTGTATATGATAATGTTATTTCAATAAACGCCCGGGTTGCCGGCAAATAAAAAAAAAGATACTACAAATATTTTATTTACGGCAGATAGAATTAAGATGACTTTAAATTTTCGAATGAAACCTTGTATTCTGAAGGATATATATAAAGAATTTTAAATAAATTAAGTTTCTCATAAATTATAAATGAAACCATATTAAAAAAAAGTAAATATAAATTTTGAATAGAACTTTATTGCGTACTTATCTACGAATCTACTTGAACTGGGTTTTAAGGAGAAATTTTAATTTTTTTTTTGTTTAAGTCATTTTTGGCCAAAATGTCAGATGGAATCTTGTTGTTCCAAGGGAACGAGCTTAGTTCCTCTTCTACATTGTGCATTCCTCAACAATGAAGGTGCATTATAATCTTAGCTCTGGCTGTTGACACTCTTGAGTGATGTGATGTTTTGTTTATTATATTATAGATACTAAGGGGGTATTTCACCCCTTAGTATTTACGATAACGTACATTTTAGATTAATCATAAAGGATTTATTTATTTAAAAAGTCGGAGTTTACTATCGGCACTTGAACCTATGAATAATGGCTATATATTGGATAAGTTAGCGGAGTTTTTTACTAGTTGAAAGTATTTATTTGTTTATTTATTAATATTCGTTATGTGTATGGATAAGTTATCCATTCACCACAACGTATCCATTTTAGGAATGCGATAGTCCAGCTGGCTCTGAATAGCGGGTAGCAGTTGTTTTTAAATGTGAGTTTTTTTTTTTTTTTTTACATTTACTCCACACAGGAGGCCCTGAGGAAAAAATAATTTCCCTCAGGGCCTATGTCATCTTTGAGGATGCTGTGTGGAGGGTGTTTTTGAGGAGAGGAAGGAGTGAACATGGGTCTTGAAGAGACCCATATTGTAGGAGGGAGGAAACACAGAGGCCGGCAAATCGTTCCACAGCCGAGCTGTTGAACTCAAGAACGAGTCGTAGAAACGACCCGTTCTCATGTGACTAATGTCAACCGTGTACAAATGTTGAGCGCGCGTTTGGCGTGTTTCCCGACTATGCACCGGTGCCGAGGGGATCAATGACGCTAGTTCCTCGGAGCATCTTCCATTGTAATACCGGTAGAACAAGGACAGCATTCCCACCTGGCGCCTGTGCTCTAAAGATTGCAATCCGTTAGTTAAATTAGGAGAATCTATCAAACGGACCGCCCGTTTCTGCACAGAGTCAAGGGTTTTTTTCAAAGAGAAGAGTTTTTTTTTCAAGAGTACAGCACAAGAGGCCCAATCGTCTGGGGCCAGTTTGATCACCAAACAGGGCTAAAGTCATTATAAGCAACGTTTCCATTCCCAATGTTGGGGTTTCACCAGGGCGACATTGAGAGTATCTTCCAATCTGGAACGTGCCATTTTATAATTTTTAATAAATGACTTGTGAAATAACACACCAATTTAAATTTAAAAAATTTGCCCACGGCAGGATTTGAACCCGCAACCCCCGAATTCACAGCCAACGGGGATAACCACTCAACCACGTGCAGTATTCATATTGACAAAAATGAAAAACATAAATCACTACAGTGTTCGTACAAATATTATCATATTAAGCCAAAAACTATAATATACTAGTTGACCTGGCCACGCCTTGCTGTGACGTAAAATCGAAACACAACGCCATCTACAAGATGGTTACCCAACCTAGATAACAAGTGTTGTGTCGATAAATTAACTCACACCGCCATCTGTTAGAAACTGATGGAACTTACAAATAATTGTCCTATAACAAACATTTAATTCGCAATAATAAATATTGAGGCAATAATCGAATTAAAAACTAATCTATCTTTTAAGCTGCACCAAATAACACACAGTTAGCCAAATTTCATCAAAATCGGTTTAGTAGTTTCGGAGTTTATTTCGAACAAACAACGTGACGCGAGATTTTTACATATAAAGATATCCAATTTAATTTTAGTACAGTGTTAATTTCTTTGTTAATTAATTTATACGGATGGCTTTTTTGCGAATTTCGGAAAAGGAATGTAGGTCGAGATGTTCTTCTTAAATATGAGTCTATACATTTCCCATTCTACGAACTTTACTTTCCGATCTTCTGCGTGTTAACTTCAAATGTGAAGTAGTTTGCAAAGTAGTTTAAAAACTTTGTTCACAGTTGAGATGAAGGAAACTTGACTTTTTGTTGAACAAAAATGCTATCAGTACAAAATTACCAAATAACTTCATTCGGAGGGAGGTAATTATTAACTTTGTTTTCCATCCATTAAACAGGTAACAGAATTAGATCATTAATTAAGAACTAGCTTTTACCCGCGGTTTCACTCGCATTATTAGGTGGAAATACCACTAAATCATTCATTCATTCATTCACTCACTCACTCACTCATTCATTCTTTCATACATTTGAATGGTTTAGCAACGCATAGGCATCTCATCTAGCTGGTACCCGGCATGCGTTGCAATGCCATTCAAAGAAATAAATTAATTCTCTTTGCGTCCTTTCCCGTGCGTCCCCGTTCCTTCCACCTTTCCCGCCTCCCCCCTCCCTCGTCTCTTCCCTCTCCGCGAACCCCACCTTTCCCCTGCCTTTCCTCCCTGCCGCTAAAATATATGAAATACACACATTTTCATTTATACTAATTTCATAGGTGAAAGAATTTTTAAAATCAGTTTCGTGGGTTAGGCGTGAAAGCGTAACAAACAAACACACTAACTTTCGCATTTATAATATTAGTATACATAGCAATCTTGTATTATTGAAGTGAAAACTTCTTTAGCACCGTTGTGATTTGAAACTCGATGAAACGAAAAAGCGACACTAAAAAAAGACAAACACATATCTATCGGATTTAGACTGCGAGAGAATGAAATAGAATAATCGGTCTCCTCTTTGTGCGGTGCTTCGTAGCCTCCCCTTGTTTACTTTAGTTTTCTAAAGGTTTCACTTCTACCGCGCGTGTACTGCACACTTTTTTTAAAATTATTTGTTCACCATTTTTTTTAATTATTTGTATGTTTTATTTTCATAAATGGCAAACGCTAGACTTAATATATTGTTATGATACTTAGCTTAGATAGATGTGTATTATTTTTTTTGTTTTATTTATTTATTTATTTTTTTAAGTTTTCTTTATTCATTGAAATGTTGGTTACATAAATTTTAGAATTTTTCGACCACCATGCTAGGCACATGCCCGTGTTGTGGTGGTCGATTTTCTATATATTACATTAACATATAAGCAAATAAAAAAATGTGCGAGAAAAATAAAAAATATAAATTAAATTATAATAAAGAAATATTATAGAATACAAAAGAATATAAAATGATGTAAATTGCTATAGAGTAATTATAAAAGAGTTAGGAAGAATATAGTAGAATATAAAATAATATAGTACTAAAAGTGTAGAACATAAAAAACATATATATACTAGAAGAATATATAAAAGTAGGTGATCATAAAATATATAAGATCAAAGTAAGTGCTATACAATAAGCAAATAATTAAAGGTTTTTTGTTACGATGGAAATCTATAAGTGCGTGGTTATATTGGTAGATAAATTATATTACACCAATTTTTTGTACAAATAAATTTTAGAATTCATGTTTCAAGTCCGGCGAAATTACACTGGACACAAGAGTAAATTATTATTGCTACATTATTGGACACAGTGTGTGTATTATTAATGACTATTTAAAAAAACACAAAATAAAGTAGTTTATTCACCGTCACTAGGGATTTCTGTTCCGAGGGTGGACTGTAGGGAGTTGTATTGGTTTTACATCTGGATTTTCTCATCTTCATATTTGTTGACTGTGTTTGTTGATTTGCACATCTTCATGTTTGTTGACCGTAGATTGTATAATGTTTTTATGATTTCCTCATCTTCATCTTTTCTTTGCCATAATATGTTAACTTGTTTTTAAATTTGTTTTAAACTTCTTATTTACTTATTCCGCAATATGTTTTTCAGGAATTTATATACAATTAAACTCTTTCCTGCGGTGATGCAAGGATTAGGATTCGGATTAATCGTAACAGCAGGCACAGGTTTGACGGTATTTGATTTTTGCTATCGACGCGAGATGATTAAAATACAACTAACATTTCGGATTATGCAACTCCATCTTAACGTATGGTTGTATTGGTTGGGGAGCATCAGGTAGAACAATTTTAGATCCGCTTGTGAAGGCCCAGAAATCCATAATTAGAGTCATAATGCGTAAACCCTATAGGTTCTCTAGCGATCAGCTCTACAAACAATTTAATGTACTTGATGTTCGTCAAAACTACATAAAAAGGGTTATTATCCATGTACACAAAAATCTAGAAAATCTTCATAAAATTGAACATAAATATATCACAAGAAGTCACACTAGAAAGGATCTCGTGGTCCCAGGGAGCAATACGGCAAAGTATCAAAAGACATATACATATCTGGGACCGAAATTGTATAATAAAATCCCCCCAGAATTAAAGATTAAGACATGCAAAATGCCCTGCATCGGTTCATTAATAACTAAATGGTTGATTGACTTGGGTAGAATGGAGTCTGAAAAACTATTAAATAATGTCGCTTAAAGTTTTACATGGTTACCTTAAAATGGCACAATAAATATAAACTTAGTATATATTTAAATTAGAACTAACTAACTAAACTAACTAACCATCACGCCGTTTCCCCGCAGGGGTAGGCAGAGAGGACAGACCGCCAAACAACTCGATCTTGGCACACACTCCTTGCTTCGTTCACATTCATACATCGTCTCATACATGCTCTTCTATTATTCTGACTCTTGACATCGCCCGACTCAAGTATCTGATTCACTTGGTCGTGCCATGTCTTCCTCGGGCGTCCCCGACTTCGTCTACCATTCACATTTGCGTCATATATTCTCCTTACACTCCTTTCCTCATTCATTCGCTCTACATGCCCAAACCATCTGAGCGTCCCTTTCTTAATCTTACTCATAACGCTTACATCAGCCTTGCATTCTTTGCGGATCTCCACATTTCTCACACGATCATACATGGTTTTACCACACATACGTCTCAGGGATCTCATTTCTACAGCATTCAGTCTACTTTCATCCTTTCTCTGCCAGTTCCATGCCTCACTGCCATACATCAGGGTAGGTACCAGCACTCCATTATGGACGGCTAGCTTCGCTTCTTTTGACAGATTTTTGTTGGCGCCAACGGCGTTCAGTCCTCCATTAATGGAGTTACCAGTATTTACCCGTCTTTCGATATCTCTATCAGTCTTTCCATCTCTCGTAAACATACTTCCCAAATATACAAACTCATCCACCTGCTCCAAGTATTCGTCATTCACAACTATGTTGCAAATTGTTTTCGTACTCTCTCTTTCAAATACCATCACTTTAGACTTACTTACATTCATCATTAACTCATTTTTCAGACATACTTCGTTCATCCTAGACACAAGCGACTGTAAATCTTCCATACTGTTAGAAATCAGCACCGCATCATCAGCATACAACAGGCAACATACTTCCAGATCACTCAATTTCGCGCCCAATCCCATCTCTTTCAATTCTTGCATACAATTATCCATGTATAGATTGAATAACCACGGTGACATTACGCAGCCTTGCTTAACACCTTTTGTGATGTCAAACCACCCCGTAAAATCGCCGTTCACCCTAATACATGCAACGCTTCCCTCATACAGAGATGCAATTGCGTGTATGAGACTCGTATTCACTCCGTACTTGGACAACACCTTCCACAGCTTTTTCCTGTCAACTCGGTCGTATGCTTTCTGTAAATCTACAAAGGCACAGAAGAGTTTGTGGTTTTTTGCAAGAAACTTCTCAGTGAGCATACGCAACGAGAAAATCTGGTCCATGCACCCCCTTCCACTCATAAAAGCACCTTGAACATCCCAAACTTTTTCCTTTGTTTCCATTCTTACCCTTTCTATCAATATTCTACCATACAGCTTGCCGACTGAACTAAGCAGGCTAATAGCCCTGTGATTCCCACATTCCATACGTGACCCTTTACCTTTGTATAATGGCATGATTACAGCCCTTCTCCAATCTAATGGCGTGTAACCCTCCTCTAAACACTGGTTAAAAAGTCTGCACAACCACGTAAGAATAATAGGACTATCCCCTTTAAAGTATTCGGCAGCAATATTGTCGAAACCCACAGCCTTACCATTCTTCATACATTTGATTGATCTTTTTATTTCATCCATGCTGATTTTGGTAACATTCACTTCGTCATCGTTTATACCCGATTCGACGCTGGACTCACTATCACCCGGATTGCTTTCAAAGACTTCCTCAAAATATTTCATCCATCTCTCTTTTATTTCTTCCTCATTCGTCAACATTTGTCCATCATTCGATTTTATCACTTTCATGCTTCCATTCTCTGAACCACTCCGGGACCTCTCCGAGACCACTGTAATATAATAAATAAATAAATAAATAAAAATAAGAGAACAACTCGAACTAGACGAAACGCCAAGTTTAGTTTTTAAAATAATACCTAAGCGAAATACCTTTGAAAGATCACTCAACTCCATGTCACCAACATTTTTTGACGAGCGTTAAGCCGCCGCTATCCGAATTTGACTGATTTCTTACATATCTCCCTTAAACATTTGAAATTTTTAAGCTCTTAAAAAAATATATGTTATTTTTTAAGATAATATCTAGATACGTTCCACGCCGAAACGCAAATTATATGAAATTCCCTCGATAGAAAAAAATCGCAAAGTACGCTCCGAAAATTATTTAAAACAAGTCAATTACTATTATTTTACAAGTTATATTTGTGAAAAAATTCACAATGTTATATAATTTGCGTTTCAGCGTAGAACGTATCTAGATATTATCTTCAAAAATAACATATATTTTTTTAAGAGCTTAAAAACTTACTCACAAATAATTGCCCAAGTTGCCTCTAAAATAATAAAACATTAAAACCTTTAATGGCCTATATTTTATAATTTAAAGCAAAAATAAATAAAGTAGCTAACATATGTACTAGATATTCAATATGATTTTGATTACAAAAATAATTTTTCAGTTTGGTTCGGTAATTTGATCTCAAATCCAAATTTAAGATATGTGTGAAACCGGCTGAAATGGGCCGCGCATATGTTCCTCTTAACCACTTGTACACGAACGGTGATCGTGAAATACAATATTCACAGTTCAAAAATAAATCAAACAAAAAATAAATAAAATGAAGTGTTGCAAGAAACTTGATTTATGATAAGCATTATCAATCAAAAATACTGAATTGTCTGTCTGTCTGTCTAAATCTTGTTCAGTGAGCTCAAATTTGCTTAGAATTTAAACGATATTATAAAAATTGCTACTGATTATGTCAAGAATTCAGACAAGCGATAAAGTATCCACCTACAATAACAGTTTTAACAGAAAATTATTTTAATAATAATTTTTACGTCATTTTCATGAATTCAGAATAAACCGTGATTTTCACAGGTCTGCCGCTAGTTGTGTATATTTTAAAAATAACATGGAAAAATTAATATCATTTATTTGAAATTGCACTATTGAAAATATAATTTTACCAATTACGTTTCCACGATAGCTTGTTCGTCCACGTTTGCTTAAACATGCAAAAATATTCAAACAGCACCAATTTGTTAAATGATTACACTCGCTTCGAATATGTTTATTTTATTTCGATAAAGCCAGGATAGTATTTTTAATTAAAGTAAAAATAACGAATTTCGGCGACACCAGCACTCGTGAGCAAAACTCGACAGAACGCAAATAACTAGTTTGGAACTTTTAAAATACAAGTTCTCTGATGAAATATTTTATTAACAATAATTCTGGGTGGGAATCCTTGGAAACCAGTTGTGCAAAGACCTTCAATGGGCATTTAATTAAATATCTCAGCGCAAAAAGTACAACTCATCCGACGGGTCTGCATTTTAGCCACAGTTTCTCAATCTTTTTTTACCGCTGGGGCCCTAGCATGAACATCACCAACAACGACACAAAAAAAGTCTTTAACCTGTCAAATTTGTTTAGGCCTTCGACGACCATCTACGAAAATCTTTTTTTTAGGATTTTAACATTTACGTATAAATGAACTATATGAAGGACAAGTAAGAATCGCTTGCAGAACTTTAGAAACTACTTTTTATTTGATGGATGCAGCTTCTCTGACGGCTTGAAATAAATTATCTATGAAATTCTGCGTCAGTTTTTTCTCAACGGTCGCAGAAGCATAAGGCTTTCCAAAAGCCAGATGAACGACAGATTTAATTAATAAATCGGAAGTAAACGTGCTTTTTTTGCATATTTCATTGTAAACGTAATGTTTTTTTTTTGTAATTCATTTATATGATTATAATGTTTATATCGATCCCCAAATAGCTAAAATTAACTTCTTCTTCTTCGTGTGCCCTATCAGGTTAGAAAATGTATCTCTATCTTGCACTGCCCGAAATAGCTCCGCTACACTTCTAATGCCAGTCCACTCTCGTACATTTCACAGCCAAGACATTTATCTCCTAGCAGGCCCTCGGCGACCCTCTATCTTGCCTTGGACCAAGTGATATTTCTCCCCTCGAAGTATTTGCCCCAGATACGAAATTTTCCTGACTTTTACCAATGTGAGCAGTTCTATATCTTCTCTAGCCCGCCTGAAAATTTCTGTGTTGGTGATAATGTCAATCCATGGGTCTTTGAGCATTCTCCGGCGAAGCCACATTTCAAAAGCCTCTAACCTGTTCATGGTATTTACTTTCAAGGTCCATGTCTCACATCCATACAACAAGACCGACCATACATAACAATTTAACATTCTCTGCCTTAGTTTTAAATTTATTTAGAAATACAAATATTCTTGTAAAATATTTATTTGTTCTTACTTAAGGAAAATTTATTTAGATAAAAATAGTTTATTCCAAAATGTATGCAGTGAAATGTGATACTGAAATTTGAACTACTATTTGGGAGGCGGGAATGGGTACCGCTGCCCCGGGAACCTTAATTGGATAACCAACATCTCTGCTATAGGTCACCCCAAGTTGTTCGCTACGTTTGGTGATTTAGCAGGGGTGCCCGGGTTCATGGGGTGAGGTTTGTCTAGGTCTTGGAGGTGGACCAGGACACACTGAACCCCAGATTCCCACCCACCCTTTGAACCCTTTTCCTTCCCAAAACTCTTCTCCCCTTCCGTTCCTTAAAAAACCCTCCACACAGCATCCCCAAAGATGACATAGGCCCTGAGGGAAATTATTTTCCTCAGGGCCTTCTGTGTGGAGCTCATGTAAAAAAAAAAAAACATTCCATATTTTGAAATAATAAAAAAAGAAATTAGATAAATAATAAGAGAAAGAAATTGGTTAGGAATCTAGGGATACGCCTTACGATATAAACATGAAATAATCGCACATCCCGTAGAAGGGTGTCGTAAGTCAAAATTTTCTATTTTACGTTTTGTTTCTGATAAGTAAAATGATTGTGTTTATCTTTGCCCCACGAAAACTGTGTTTAAGTTAGATCACTCCAACTCTGCAAGATCGATATCTTGCAGAGTTGGAGTGACTAGTGGGTCTTTTCGACTAGCTTGTTCGTCATTCATTTATTTGTTTACCCTCTCCTGTAAAATTAACTTTTTTGACTTACGACTCTTTTCTACGGGATGTGCGTGTATATGAAACGGTAAACAGAAAACGATCGCAAAAAATAGTAGTTTTTATTCCGATATTTGAGCACAACTCATCAAGGTAATCTTCGCGGGATTCTAATTCTCGTTTCAAGGTAGCAAATGAGCGAGTTTGACAGTTGACTTCGACTATGTTAGTATACCGAGCGTTCGCTCCACAAATACGCTTGTCCGCGCGGATAGATGTATTATTGCAACAACATGACAACGGATTTGTTATAGGTATTTAAAATAGCACGGGTAATGGCTAACCACCGTTGATCAAAAACCTTTATCATTTACCTAATCGTTCTACACACCCCAAAAAGGAATGCAAAGTCCCATTGGTTCAGGACAGTTGGGGGACTCTTGTGAGATGTTCAAAACTCTTTTTTCACACATAATATGAAACATAATGATGAGTGAATGTGTTAGTGCTAGAAGCCGGTTTCTCGTACTCAGATAGAGGTGTGTTTATTGTTAAAATGTGCGTGCATTTGTATATATATGTAAATGTAGGTTTGTATGTGTGTGTATGTATATGTATGCATGTAAACGTATATTTGGTGTATGTGCGTGTGCACGTATTTACTCTTGTAAGCATATATGCACTCATATAAAACTTGAAAAAACAAATTTGTTTATCATCAATTTCCATTTTCATTATAAATTTTACAATTTTTAGCATGTTAATATATTTAATCTGTATGTTTACACGAGATATCATTAGTAACTATATTCCATTGGTCATCATGAAACAGGCATCGTATCGTATTTGAGGTGTGTAAAAGCAAAGGCAGCAATCTCCAAAATATCGGAAAAAAGTTGTAAATACAGTTTCATAGTGATTTGAATTGAGAACCTAAATTCAATTTGCAAATCTGGTTAGTTACAAACTCAGCTTTCTCCCATCAAAATCAGAGTTTTAAAATATGATATCAATGTGTTTTTTGCCTTTTTTAAAAAAAACGAAAGTGGAGATTGCTGCCTTTGCTTCTCACACCTTAATAAATATATAATATATATTTGTAAATTTTTTAATATCTTATGACGTCTTTTATAAATAAAAAAATAATAAAAGACCACCCGGAACGCTGTTGAGAAGCGCTGCCATAAACAACAAAGTACACAAAATAAATAAAAGGTTTGCAAGGCAAAAATTGCAATGTGCATCACATTTCCAAGAATTCTCGCTTTGTGGGATTGCACTCGGGAGAGCTGCAAGCTGACACAGATCTTCAGACTAATAAAAATAAATGCATTTTGAAAAAGAGTGGTCTACGTAACATTTCTTTTTCAATCCACTGGGAGTCAAACAGTTTAAGATTTGGGTCATTTAGGAATATTGGATTCTTGGGTTTAAATTAGGAAAAATGTTCCAGTAAAAGTGTTTCACTCAGCGATGTCCTTGGGAGAATTACTTTAAAATTCTTCAAGGACGCTCTGGTCTTGCACAATGCACATTAAGGTGGGTCATTTAACAAAAAACGTTATTTTTAAATTCTAAGAGCGATAAAAGGGTGTCAAATAGGTTCAATACGACGTGTTTAAAATTTTTCAATTTTCTGATACGATCTTCTTCCTCCAGATTCACTTCAAAGTTTTAAAAAAAAAAAATTTTTACCAAACCATATTTTTTGTAATTTTCCGTGGCAAATGTAGTATACTTTGACGAAATCATTGACAAAAAGTCCCTAAATTGAATCTCGCAAAAAAATTCCGAAATTTGAGAATAAAAAGGATTTTGCTGGTATTTGAATACGCTGCCCTGAGATAATTTGAATTATATTCGAATATTTTTTTTAATAAATAAATCAAAATATTTCCTCTATTTCTTGTTTATTAAAAATAGTTCATTTTTATTGGTTTATCAAACATTTTTTTAAGATTTATCAAGGGTGGGTTTTTCTCTGTTATGTGAAATTTCAAAGTCAATCCAGAGGAAGAAGATGTTATCCAAATATTATTAAAAAAAATTCGTGATTTTATAGCTCTATTGAACACCCTTTTATCACCATTAGACAAATCAAAACAAGAATTTTTTTCCCCATACAGTCATGACCCACCCTAATGCACTTAGAGCCCGGTTCTTTCTTATATCCGTCTTTTGTGAGAAAATGGGAGAGGTTACACGTTACACCCAGATAATTGAACGGTTCCATGACAACTCAGAATCGTGCAATTTCAACACCCCTTTGAAAATTCGTGAAAAGTTTTGAAAAAATAAAATTGAAAAAGAGCACGTGACCTAAACATATTTAACAATTTTTCATGTTTTTTTTCATCAAATTTAATGACTTTTCAAAGGAGGTGTTGCATGATTCTGAGTTGTCCGGTCACCAATTGAAACACATAGCGATGTGGTATGGATGCATGCCTATGTCGCCGATCTTCGATCAAGCCGTGGAATCAATTTAATTAAATGAAGACATTATGAGCGAAACTCAATCGAAAATCTGGAAACAGAAAAATTGGAAAAAGATATTGGCACCTCTGGGACTCGAACCCAGGACCTCTCTCTTTCTGGGCGAGTTCTCTGACCACTGAGCTACGGTGTCGATATCCAATTCGGTCACTTTTAACTGTAACATACTTGTGTCTGGATAAATTTGTATCCATTTTATTTAAAATACGACATCTATTGACTTTTCTAGGATGTCTAGAATTATTCGCTCATAATTTCATTTAATTAAATATTACAATTTGAGGTTTTACTCATAAAAGTTAAATAAAAAAATAATAAGGAACCAATTTAATTTTTGATTTGATATGGAAGTTGAAACAAAGGCGAGGCACGTAGATGCGATTTTGCTATAGTGTGGGTGAACGATGTTGTAAGTGAGATTTCATTAAAAATGATTCATGACCCATCTCCTTGCTTCGTATGGTCCTGAATTGAAGAAGGACCAACCTGTCTTTAAAATAGTTCCGAGAACATTGTGGAAGCAATAAAAATTCACCAAATACCCCGCAAATACCAGGCAATAAAGCATTCAACTTCACATTTGATACAAAAAATAAAATTCACATAACAAAATTAAGATTTAAATCACTTAAATGCATCTTGTGGTGGAACTGGTTGGATCCCACCCGGGCGTCCCGCGTTCGATTTCTCGGCTGACTAAGTCCTCCATCACGACACAAGCAACATTTTCGGCTTTCTGTGGTGGTAGTAGGAAATTTTCAAACATTGTTGGGTTATTTGTAACCCGGGAATGTTGAAAAACTACAACGTACCATTATACGATTTTTTTTTATTCAAAATGTTACCAGACTGCACATTGCCGAAAAAATATATTATATGATTTTTAACGTAGCAATAACATAACATTTTATAGTTATAATGTTTTAATGTAATTTTCTATCTAAAATGTATTTTTACATTAAAAAAATATTAAATTTTTTTTTTCCTCCACAAATTACAAACTTTTCAAATCTTTATTTAAGTTGTTTTTTTGTGTGCCAGCGAATGTACTTTATTTCTTTCCATTCTTGAAAATAAACAAACAAAACTCGATTTTCTGTCTCCCTCTTCTATGTTTTCTAATTTTCCGTGATACGGTATTAATTTTAGCGTATTATATTACTAATTTTAGCGTATTACATTTCTTACAGCCTTAAGGGGATATTCTAGTCTAGAAGCATGAATTGTAAGCGTTTTTTCAGGTGCAATAAAAAAAACCAATCATATTTTTGTAGCCATTATTTTACCAAATATTTATTAAAAATTAAAGAATACTTAAAAAAAAAATCAGACGAAAAATTTTTTAAAAAAAAGTTACAGGGTGTTGAAGTGGGGGGTCTCAAAAATATGGCGCGCCCTGGTTGACACGATTGCAACCCTCCTGGTAATCCGAAAAAAAAATATTTTTAATTCAAATAAATGCTGCTATAGAATGAACCTCGGAGAAGTCATAATTTTTTTTTGCAAAATAGCGGCTCTCTGAAAAATAAGACATTTTTTACCAGTTTTTTTTGACTTTCCGAATTTTTTTAGAATAGTAAAAATTTTAATTTTGTTATAGTTCTGGTATAAAGTAATGTATAAAGAAGGCTCACACCAAATTTCAAGGAAATTGGTTTATTAGAACTTGAGATACCGTGTCAACCGCCTCGAAAAAAGGGGTTTTGAGAAAAATGTGTTTAAAATTTTGTTCCATTAAATTTTGGTTAGATTCTGTCTAAACCGCGAAATTAAAATGGTTATTACTTTTAAAATAATGCGAATTTCTAAAAATCCTTCTAAGGAGATATTTTAGAATATTTAAACTTCGGAAATATGAAGAAAAAAAAATTTTTTAGACTAGAATACCCCCTTAAGGAAGGTTTCGGCTGAACCGAAACCGGTTGGTGTTTTGTATGATTAATTGCAGTTGATTTTGCTTTTAGGGCATCAGCAGCGCCGCTCCGAAGTGTACGTGTAAAGTTTTTCTATTAAACAATAATAATATTACATTATAAGTACTTTAAATTATTACTTGGTGGGGGGATCCGTAATCTAGAATTACGGATCTAGAGAATACTAATCTAGAATTTTTTTTTCAGACGGAAAGAAGGATAAGGCTTGTTATGTTACAACATTACACAAACCAGAGATTACGCCACCAGCCCCGTGTCCAAGCGTTCCACCGCGGGCCCACCACCAACGAACGTCCCACCGAACAACCTCCGCCCGCCAACCGCGAACCCCAGAACTCGCCCAATCGTGCCCGCGACCAACCGTGTGTGTAAATCTACGGGACCTTTTCCCGCCCGCGCGTATGCGACAGCGCCCGGCCATAAACGTTTTCAAGATGAGGTCCTGGCCTCGTTTATACGGAGTGACCACAAAACTCCCGTATCCAAGGATGCCGCCTCCCGCTACACCCCCGATTGCGTAAGCCACACTCAATAATCCTTCCCATTAATGTGCTAACCTACCGATTTGCCCACACCGAGAGAGAGGACAGTTTGTTCTAGCCAGGATGTTTATTTATTGTTAACTTGTGACTGTCCTACACTTGTGCCCACTACATCAATAAACCTTGTATGTCAGACCACCCCTTTTTCATTGGATACAGTATAGTTGCCCCTTGTTTCCCCCAGCCGAGCGTAAGGCACCTTCGCCTACCCTGACCCTGGAGAACAGAGTCACCTTTCCCTACCTACTGAGCTAACCATGGAAACAACTACGCTGGTAGCCCAACTAAAACGTAGCAGGCTTCATAAGACTTCAGATGGCAAAACATCTGTCACGCGTAATAAAAATTACACTGCAGAACTTGTTCTTATAAATTGAATAATAATATTATTGAATACATACTTGTGTTCGGAATATTATATAATATGGGCCCTGCGCACTTACGATCGCATTAATGTACAAGTCATAATTGCATACCTTCTCTTTATAGGTTTATTAAATGTTTAAAGTGCAATGGACAAAATGACAGATTATTTATTCACTAACCCATATCCCCCGTAGCCCGTAGTACATTAACATATTTAATGAAAGAATTAATGATAGGAAAACGTCCATGAAAGGTTGCCTGATTGGTGGTTTTATCATGAATAGTATTCAAATGTAATATTAGGGAATATTTTATTGAGTTTAGAAATCATATTTCCACTATAAAGCAGAAAATGTGTTTTTAATATTGTTTATTATTAGTATTACAGATTATTTATTAGTTTTCAGTTTACAAAAGAGAGAAAAAGAAATACATGGTTCTGAGGCCACAATTACAAACATTGTGTTGTTATTAAGTAAACATCAATTTAGTTATGTAGCACATATATATTTAAATAAGTTAAGTAATTTAAGGTAACAATAAACTCTGTAGTAAATTATTTATAATTTGCAAATAAATGTGAATGTATGAATAGGTATAATTACTTGAATTTGCTCGATTCTTCGATTCTACTTGCTAACAAGTCACCTTCACTTACATATTTTTATTCAGCGTAAATATAATGTTTTGTTATTTTAATATGTTCTATTCTCTTCCACAAGTTTCCATTTTATTATTTTTTTGGTTGTAACACATAATTGTATCACAAACACTTGAATGTAAAAGCCATTTTATGGCGTTGAAATAAATGAAATAAATATGTTATTTTCGTAATTTTTATTTTATTAAATTTGGAAAATCAACAGTTTTTTTACATCTGTATGTAATAAACTTATAATCAATACAAATAAAATCTCATCGAAGAGAGTCTCATCCGAACTTTAATCATCGTAACATCTACTCTGACCGCTTCTTCTTCTTGGACTGCTTCTTCCCACCTTGAACTCTACAATTGCCTTTAACTTCCGATCATGCACTTTTCTTGGACTACCGAATTCTCTCTCCTAGGATATCAACCGGATCAGGCCCTGAGCGCACCAGCTCGCACCAGCACAACAGCTCGCCGACTAGAAACACAGCGCCCGTATTTTACAGTCAATATAACACCCGTCCGATATAACGCACATGCCCTCACTGTGCCATCTCAATGCCCCCTAATTTTTTCTGGGTCTTCTACTGCCCCCCTTGAAAGTCTCAAACGCCCACAAGGGGGCGTTATCGCCCACGTTGAGAACCTATGCTCTACACAATGATACTGATTAGTTTGGTTAGAGAAAACGGTTTGATATTAGCTATGTTATTTATATATCATAAAACATGATTACCTGCTACTTGTTATGCAATGTTGATAATATGTAACGTTTATAACGCAACATAAATACATCACTGTGA
Source organism: Glyphotaelius pellucidus (assembly GCA_936435175.1). Lineage (NCBI taxonomy): Eukaryota > Metazoa > Arthropoda > Insecta > Trichoptera > Limnephilidae > Glyphotaelius > Glyphotaelius pellucidus. Next base: position 16,126,022 of record OW386551.1, on the reverse strand, counting down.
AAAACCAACCACGCGATAAAACTATTCAATTCACTCACTAGGTCCTGTATACTAGTTGCCGAATACGATACCTACATACTGGATACCAATTATTACAGAGCTGGTTAATTTCGCCGAAACCTGTATAATAATAACAATAAATTTTATTCCAGGATGTGTGGAGGATAGTGCAATCCCACACGTCCCATATGATTGTACATATTTATATAATATATTTTATAACATATTTTAATACAACAGATTTTTTTTAGAACATAGAATAGGAAAAAAAACAAAATAAATAAATAAATAATCAATTCTATTCTTCAAGCTCGGGCCCAGCGCTCACTCAGGAGTGGGGTTTGGTGCTGGAACGCTGCGGTCACTACTGCATTGTCGGAAGCCATTAGCCGCAACCTGGCTCCAGTGAGCCGAGGTCTAATTAGACCGGCGAATCCGTGCAATCCTAGTTCAGTGAACATTGTCGATGCCCTGCTATATCTTCTGAATCCAAATATAATTCTACTTGCATCAATATATTGGATCCGGAGTCGTTCCATTGAGGTGGTTCGGTAGTTACGCCATGTTTCGCATGTATATAGATTAGTGCAAAATGCATTGAACAGTGTTTTTTTACATGGTTACTGCATTGGAAAAATCTTCGGGCAATCATATTGGACAATACACTGATACTTCTCCTCTGTCGTTCAATATTACCATCATCCGAGAGGTCTTCAGTGATGATGTGACCCAAGTATTTTAAATTCGTTGATGTGCTTATGTTTTCCTCATTGATTATAATATATGAAATAATGCGTGACCGGATAAAAAATAAATCAGGCGTCAGTTCTACCCAAGTCTTCCATTATTTCAAAAGCAATCTCTTTCTTCGTTGCGCGGAAATGTTTGATATTTCTTATTATCAAAAAACAAATTAAAGATATGTTTTTAACGTAACTAAATTACTAAGAATAAGTTTTCGCCTGCAATTTGAAGATCACAAAACATATCTTTCGCCGGACGTTTGAGCTTCTGCTAATTTTGTCAAAGTTCGGCGAGGTCCGTGAGTATAGTTCGACTGGCGAACACGAGTTTTAAGCCTCGATTACATTGAGCGAGTTTATAAGCTACTAACCGGTAAGTTTAAAAGAGGGTGAATCGGCGAGTGAGATTGTCATGATGACATACAAAACTGTCTACTCGCTCAGTAGCAGCTAAAATAACGACTTTCGCACGAACCAACATTTTGTAAAAAACTTGAGCTCGCAGCTAGCGCCACAGACTACCCAGTAGCGAGAATTACGGCTCCCGGGCGAACTAATTCTGACAGTTACGAGATCAGCTGTTGGTGGGCCGCTATTTTGGGCGAGTAACGAGTAAAGTTGACCATCTCTCAACTTTTTTCGTAGATTGTCCACAATCTGCTAGTCAGCAATTAATACGATGACACTGGGCGAGTTTACTAACAGATAGTGAATTTCCCAGATAGTAGCTTGTAAACTCGCTCAATGTCATCGAGGCTTTATCTCCGCACAACATGCCTCCCCCCCCATAAAATGGATCACAGTTTTAAATATCAGTCTGTATGGCCTGACTCCTGTATTTGAATATCTCAATAATATCTCGTACTGTGCAGACGCAATTGGAACAGTCCGCTCCGGGCGCAGATTTGCCAAGGCTCCGTTTGGCTCAGGGCCGGCCCTGGCTGCATGCAGCTATTTATCTAGCTATAATCTAAAGAGGGCTAATCTAATAGAAATTAGATCAATAGTGGAGCTGATGATGATTGCAGCGGATTGTAGAGTGTCACCGGTTCGTGCTATCGATCCGCGAAGCCTTTCTCACGGATTAGCTTTATTAGTCACCAGTCACTAGTTACTAGTTATTAGTAAGTACAAGCTCTTGTTGGTCACCAGTCTACCAACACCCACCACTTCACATTATAAACCTTACTGTAAAGAATACCTCAGCTTTTGGTATGAAGTGTCTCATAATTAGCATATCTCATGTCAAACTAATACAACGATTAAATTTTGTAGGTTTTAATGGCAGAGCACTAAATTGGCTAATTGGCTATCTTCACAAAAGAACACAAATTGTAAAAATAAACCATACATTAAGTCCATCCCTTACAATTGATTTTGGAAAATAAAAAGGCTTTGTATTGGCGCCATTACTTTTTATCTTACTTGATATTTTAAAACAAAACATCAGTGAGAGCAATATTTCTAACGCAGACGACACCATCATAAAAAAGTGTCAGGACTGGAACATTGTAAAGGAAAATACAAATTCTCAAATACAAGTTCGATGCAAAACTGCAAACCTGCAATTAATGCAAAAAAAACTTTATATTACCTTTTCAATAAATAAGTTTCAACATTGAAATAATTATACACTTTAAAAAAGTAGCAAAACTATCTGTAATATAGTTCGTGTCCCACATTAAACCAAACGGCTGAAATAAAGTACCTCGGAGTAGCTGTAGATCAACATATGAACAGACACATATGTGAACTTGTTAAGCGCATTAGGCAATGTATTTATACATTTATTAGATTAAGAAATATTCATAAGTTAGATAATTTTAAAAAGTCATTAAGCAGTCATTAATTTAATATATATTTATTGGAAGGGAGGTGCATAAGAAAGAAATGTAAATCCTATATATGTAGGTGATATCAATACAATTTATTAAAGCAATTTCGGAAAAACAACCTAAATTTCCTTCAGCAACGTTGTTAAAAATTTTCCATGTTCCAAAAATTTAAGACATTTATAAAAACGACTCAATAATATTACAAATATTCAAAGATAATTACATTGAAACAATTAAAAAATAATTCATCAACAGGACATAAATATAATATCCAGATTTATCCATGTTCTAAGCAACAAATTCGTAATAATTAGGTATATTTACAAAGAGATAAAATATTTTAATGGTCTTCCAGAAGAAGTGAAAAAAAAATACAGAATAGCTTTGCATGAATTTCATTCACGTTTTTAACTAAGTGGTAAGGTACAAGTAAGTAATTTATTAAACTACGAATTGTAAAAAAAACTGAACTGCAAACCGATCCTACAATGGTTTTACTTCTGGGAGTACAAGGCAATGAGAAATATATTGTTTAAAAATTAATCGAAAATATCCATTTATACTTTTTACATTGAGAAAAATGAACACCTTTACAAAAAGATATCATGATACTTCTCTCCCTTCGTTCAGTCGTTCACACCTGATGTGTGCAAAGCACTTCTCGGCGTGTGACCCTTGAATTTCTATATAGAAGACTCAGTGAAGAGAAAGAAAAATGTGAGTTACTTAACAGTACGCATGTATTAATGTAGATTAACTACCTCTTTGTGTTGGATTTGTCTCAAACGTGGTAAAAAAATCAACGCGATTCATTTTTAATTTAATTTAATCTTAATTTTTTTTATTTTAGCGACTACATAAAAAAATTGTATACACAAAATAAAATGGTGAAATAAAGTATAGATCTGATATTGTATTTCTTAGTCCTCCTCACTAGGGGCTCCTGTGCCGAAGCGGACTAAAGTTATTTAATTATAGTTTATTTATCTTCTATGTAATTTTTAGTGACTTCATTCGGATTTTTCGTTGACCTCTTTCAGCCATATTTTTTTCTTGATTTGTACTCATTAAATTTTTTTATTAGTTTTATGACTTGGGGAAGGATGCTATGGAGTTTGGTTGCAAGGTAAGTAGTTTCTTTGTCCGAATGTGGTTTTATAACATTTCTGTCATTTTTATTCGATCTAGTTGATGGATACATGTTCTAGTAGAGGATTCAGTATTTTTGAACAGTTTCAATAATATTTTTGCCATATATAATATGTTGTACGTCAGCGCTATTGAAAATTTCCATCAAAGGCGTTCTAATGGGTACTCAGTCAGTAAGGTCTTTGTGGTTCCTTTTTGAATTGAATTCAGGTTGTGTATGTACTTATGTGTAGCAGATCCCCATCTTGTAATTCTATATTCAATTTGAAAATGACGTACTGAGTAGTAGACCCTTTTCATATCCTTTTTATTTGCCACATTTCTACCAGATTTTTAAAGATATATGTAAGGCTTGTGAGTTTTTCCGTAATGCCTTTGATGTGAAGGTCCGTTCTAAGATTTTCATCAATAATTAATGTATTATTGATGTATAATTGATGTAATAATTATTACTCCGAGATATTTTATGTTTGTGTTTTTCCTATAACTGTGCAGTTGCATTGAACATTATTTCTATGGCATTCATGTAATTTTAGTTCTAGTGATTTTACTATAATTCAACTATAATCTTTGTCTGCGTTACTAAAAACTTGCAGACGGAGATCTCTGAAGGGAGTGTGGAAGGGAAGAAGAAACAGAATAGGAAGTTTGAGAAGTAACCTGGCCATTCAAATCCAGTAACCAAAATCAGCTTAAGCCGCCGCTATCCGAATTTCTACCGATTTCTTGCATATCTCCCTTGAACATTTGAAGTTTTTAAGCTCTTAAAAAAATAAATGTTATTTTTGAGGATAATATCTATACAATACCAACGCCGAAATGCAAAATATATGTAATTCCCTCGATAGAATAAAATCGCAAAGTATGCTCGGAAATTTTTTATTTTCAAGCCTGTCTCTATTATTTAACAAGTTATATGTATGAAAAAAATCACAATGTTTTTTTGAACGTCGTTTTAGACAATCCCCACGAGATTTTTGCTCTTTTCTAAACGAGTCGTGTTTAATTAAACATTTTCACAATTTTCGCTTCACTTTTATTGTTTGAAATATTAGCGCACTCTCTTCAACATTCGTAATTACATATTTCTCCATCTTCTTCTTTTCGTGCTCGGATACGGGGCCTTAAGAGGAAAATAAATACTAGAAATATTTCGATTCTCATGCCTACAAAATTTTAAATCGAGCGTCTTATTTGCACGAGGAAAGTAAGCGAAAAAGTGGTTTTTATTTATTTCATGCGTAATTTTATAAGAATGAAAAAAAGTTAGAACATACAAAACCTCAAAAATAGTCTTAGCCATAAAAGGGTATTTTTTTAAAATTGTTTCTTAGTTAAGTTTCTTCATAGTTAAGTCATGCAAAAACATTTTTTTTTGCGGTTTACGCTTATATTTTTTAATATTTAAATAATAATTTTATTGTAATTCCAATACATAGAAAAGCTAGTAAAAGTTTTAATTTATCCGTAGCATATTTTTTGATGTTCATAATGTAAACCGATTTATCGTAAAGATTAATCTAAATAGGATTTCACGTATAACTTCATCTTAAGGCGTTTCATGCAATGTATCTATTGTGAATGGTGATCTTTCACTAGGGCAAAACACTAATCTAACACACAAGTATAATCGATATATAGCACAACTATATATAAATATTACTCGCGGAAGAAAAACACCACGACTAAATATACTTCCTTTACAATATAATTTTCTTGAGTCGGATGTTTTCTATTTTACCTCGAGCGAGTTTAATAAAAGTATCTTGAAAAAACTAATCACAACGTGGAACTACATGGCTACACGCCCTACAACGGCTGTGTGTTATGAAACTTCATATTTCACAAATAATTTATTTATTTATTTATTTCAACGCCATAAAATGGCTTTTACATTAAAGTGTTTGTGATACAATTATGTGTTACAACTAAAAAAATAATAAAGTGGAAACTTAAGGAAGAGAATAGAACATATTAAAATAACAAAACATTATATTTACGCTGATTAAAAATATGTAAGTAAAGGTGACTTGTTAGCAAGTAGAATCGAAGAATCGAGCAAATTCAAGTAATTAAACCTATTCATACATTCACATTTATTTGCAAATTATAAATAATTTACTACAGAATTTATTGTTACCTTAAATTGCTTAACATTGCTTGAAATGACTGGACACGCATAGTTGGCAAATTAGCTCTGTTATTTTAGGGCTGTCAGGAGATTTAATAACAATTATGAATTAATATATATATATATTTTTTTTAAATTATTAGCTATGACTCCCTCTGTCTGGTGGTTAAGATATCTGATTTAAGTAGTTTAGAATTGTAGTAAAATATGATACAGAAACCATGCAGACAAGTATTAACATGCCTAACAATAATTATTGTGATTGAGGTGTGTTATTATAGCCTTCTTATAACTATGTTCCGTGCAGTTGAATACATCTACTATTTAATAATACAAATAGTCTGTATTAAATTTCATTCCCATTCTAAAGAAAAGATTCAGAACATTTTTTACATAAGCCCCACACAGGAGGCCCTGAGGAAAATAATTCGCCTCAGAGCCTATATCATATTTGGGGATGCTGAGTGGAGGGTCTTTTTAGGAAAGGAAGGAGAGGAAGTTCTGGGAAGGAAAAGCGTATTAGGGGTGGGTCAAAATCTAGGGCTCAGCGTGTCCAGGAGTACGGTTGAGGAAGTTCCGAGAGAGTACGGTTGGGAAAGTCAAAGGGGCTCCCTAAAAAATTCTCTCCCGATCCGGCCTGCCATGCAGCTGGTGGGCAGACGCGTCCGCCGCCAAGACCCGGACAAACCTCACCCCATGAACCCGGGCACCCCTGCTAAGTCACCAAACGTAGCAAACCACTTGGGGGTAATCTATGGCAGAGGTTTTGGTTATCCAATAAATGGTTCCCGGGGCGCCGGTACCATCTACCATCCTCCCATTTTTTTTTTAAAGAAAGACGAACCCGACAATGTTTGAAAATCTCCTACTTCCATCACAGTAAGCCAAGTAAGGCAAGTTCTAATGATAAATTTCGTAAACATTGTAGAATACTTTTTGCTTCAGGAAGTATCACCTATTTCTGAACACCGTTTGATATTGATGTGAAAAATATTCAATTGGAGCTTTCTCCAAAGTTACAATCTTTTTTGCTAAATCATTTTGACGTTGCCATTTAAAACCATTTATTTAAACGACAGTAGCGCCGTTAATTCTTTTTCTACACTTTCCAAGCATTTTCGTGGAATTCGAGAAGACATGGTATTCAGAGATTACTGAAGTACCTACGCAGTATGTATACAGCAGAATCCTATCTATGCAGATAACCTTGGAGAAAATGTATGGCATAAACCGTGAAACAACCCAGAACCGTGTCGTATCAAATTTTCCGCATTGAGCCCTCGGGGAGTGATGGATTGTTTGGGCCGTGTGTAAAGTACCTACTCGGGATTTTTCAAACATAAAAACTTTATCTGATTGACTACAAAATTTCCTGGTATTTTTGTACAATAATCTTGGAAAATGGTTTTTTATGTGTATGTGTTTTTAAATGTGAATACCGTCCATCATAAAACTTTGCTTTTGATTCCCAAGCACGTTCATTAAAGAACATCATATGTAGGTACTATTAAAATATATACCAGGATTAAAAAATAGCATTTTCAATAACTTGTGTTCCCAATTTTGCCCTCTGCATGCAAACTGTAGCTAAATTTCTCTAATAAACAGTAATCAGTTAATCTCAAGTGACCTCCCAGGTAGGCATTGTCCTGTATATGTTCTGCCTGTATAGTAAATGTACATTTTTGCAGCATCAGGTTCATTGTTCAAATGCATTGTGCATGCAATCTGTTAGGCCTTAATTTTTTTTATTTAATTTTTTTATTATTGCAATATAAATAATATGAGTTACATTTATACATATAAAATATTATATTTCTTGTGCCTGATAAGGGAGCCACGATTCTTACTTAGGTTGTATGTTATAATATGTTTTTAATTAAATATTTACTTTTAACTAAAATGGTTTTTTTTTAATTATTTAATTTTTTTTTTTTACATTAACTCCACACAGGAGGCTCTGAGGAAAATAATTTCTTTCTAATAATCTTTGAAGATGCTGTTTGGAGGGTGTTTTTGAGGAGAGGAAGGAGTGAACATGGGTCTTGAAGAGACGAGACTCTCAAGAACGAGTCGTAAAATTCAACGACCCGTTCTCATGTGACTAATGTCAACCGTGTACAAATGTTGAGCGCGCGTTTGGCGTGTTTCCCGACTACGCACCGGTGCCGAGAGGATCAATGGCGCTAGTTCCTCGGAGCATCTTCCATTGTAATACCGGTAGAACAGGGACAGCATTCCCACCTGGCGCCTGTGCTCTAAAGATTGCAATCCGTTTGTTAGGTTAGGAGAGTCTATCAAACGGACCGCCCATTTCTGCACAGAGTCAAGGGTTTTTTTCAGGTATTTTGGGGCTCCAGACCAGAGGTGGCTGCCAAATTCAATCGTGGGGCGCACTTGCAATTTGTACAGGTCCATTCTTTGTTTCAAAGCCCTCCGAGCCATTGGGGTTTTTGAGCCCTTTCGAGGCTTGTCAAACAAAAAGCTATCACGGACTGTACTGTCATCCGCGTAACAATGAATCGGTGCACACGTCAAGAGGTCATTGATGAGCAACAAAAACAAAGTCGGAGACAGAACCGATCCCTGTGGGACGCCAGCATTTGTCGAATGCGAGGAAGAGGTGAAACCATCAGCAACCGCCTGAATCGACCTCTCCCTCAAAAAAGTTGGCAATCCACGTACACAAGGATGCGGGAAGTCCGTAAGAAGGATATTTGTTCTGATTGGTTGATGCGCAATTCAGAAGGGAGGTTATTGTAATTTTTTTATGGCTTGGCAAATATAATGGTTTTGAATTGAGTTGTTTTAAAAATAGGTTTAATAAATTGGTTTCCATTTCTCATTGGTTTGTAAAATTCTTGTTATTCTTTATTATATTTTTTTTTTGCATATTTTTATAATGGATTTGAATGTCATCGACATTTGATACCAATAAAATTTTCCCGGGGCGACTACCCACACCCGTCTCCCAAATTAAAATCATGTTATTTAATAGTAACAATTTCGTAGAAATTTACACAAAAGAGTTCAACAAGTGTATGGTTACATTGATTCATTTTTTATATAGATATTTATATATTTTATATGACATATTAATAAAAATAAACGAGAAAGAAAAATTGATAGAACTTTTCGCAAATTTTACAGACATCGACCAACGTTCTTTTGCACATCCTATACCTATCAACAATGGTCCAATATTTTTTTCATTACGTACTCAGTAAAAAAGATATTATAGACTGCAAAGTAACGATAGCTCTTCAACATTTAATTAAAAACAAAAAAGAACAACGTTTTATTATTACCACTTGTTACCGACTATTTTGGTGATGAGAATTTCATTTCAAGAAAAATAAATAAGAATTAGTACCTACCTATCTATTAAATTTCAAAGAGAACGTTTCTTATTAAAATTATTTCCAAAATAATGTTTTCTGTAAACTGATTTGAAATTATATATGGTTCTATTGTACTGTCTTTAGACATGGCCATATTTTATTTAATATTCTTACAATATTGATAATCAATAACAAGAAAAACATAAAGAATTCACGAAACAAGAAAAAGATAAACTAATTTCTCTAGGTTAGTTGTCCGAAGGAAAACAAAAACATGACAAAACTAGAAAATAATGCTTGTGTTATGAGCCAATCCCATATTAGGTATTACCCGAATTGCATTCGTTAGATTCTTAGAATATTTCATGAAAATATACTATTTATTATAATAAATAACTAATTAACCATCAAGTCATTTCTCGCAGAAGTAGGCAGAGAGGATGACCCGCCAAACAACTCGGTCTTGGCACTCTCTCCTTGCTTCATTCCCAGTCATACTTCTACCCATGTCTGCACAACCTTCCGTTGTAGGTATTCCCGATTAATATTTTATTAAACGTGTCATTAATCGTCGAGTTGAAAAATGCATCTGGTTCCCACCCAAGCTTCGTGGGGTCAATTTTATTTCTCCATAACTGCACAAGTAACAACTTCCGCATATAATGATAATAGTAAGAGGAAATCAAATATTGTCACGTTAATCGTAACGCGAAAATGCTTGTATTTCTTTTTTCAATGTCATGGCAAGATAATAGGCGTATTTGTAAAGTTTATCATAATAACTACTTTTTCATTATTTTATTTTTAATTTATTTTAATGGGGATTTCTTACTTTTTGTAACTTTTTATATTTAAAATTTTCTACATTTTAAAGATATATTATGTTTCTACACAATACTTTTTATTATATTATTTCTTAATTTCAACTTTTTATTTTAACTTTTTTCTTAAAACTTTATACCTTGTACTCTATACTTTATATTTTATACTGTGCTTTATATGTATACACGTTAATTAAGTTATTATTGTTTGTTGTACTATTTATAAGTTAATTATATTAATGGCACATGGTGTGTCGTATACGTCGAAATAAATAAAGATAATAGTCGATAAAATGAAGGTAATTAACTTCGTGTATTATTTCGAGTAGCACGTGGTGAAGAAGAGATATTGGTCAACCATTCGCCCTGTTTTATTGTTATTTTTTCTCTCTGATAGTAGTCTGTTTCATACTAGAAATCAATCACATTGTCGTTTTGTCCGTACACACGTATTCCCCAATTTCCCCTCTGAATTTTGACACTATTACAAATATATATTTTTTTATATAATGTAGGTATCGACCACTGGTGTGTCAGCACGTTTTGGTTTTTTTGATAAATTAATTTTTATAGGAGTTAGGACCCTCCAAAAAGCGTGAAAATTGCCGGGTTTGAACCCTATCAATTGACGTTCAGCATACAAACTAGACCAGGCGTGCCCAACCTGCGGCAATTGAAGGTTTTTTGTGGCCCAAAACAAAGTTTTCAACTTTCTTTGTTTTGGATTTTGGTATTCATACAAAAAAAGAAAAAAATAGTTCTCGTAAATTTATCACATTTTTGTTATATTGTGAAATTAGAACTTTCTTGTTATTAGACCAAGGACATTCGATGGGTGTTTTGATTTATTGTTTGAAAAGTTCCAGGCGCATTGCCGCACTAGGAATTTATTTTCGCAATCAATTCTAACAGTATATTTTTTCAGCACATTTCAGATTTTAATAAGTGGAGGGTCAGGCGCGGATCCAGCCCTCAAAAAAGGTTGTGGTCACAGCCACCCAAAAATCGGCCGAGTGATATAGCCTTTTCTTTATCCTCAGCGGATCCAGGAAAAGTGTTTCAAATTTAAAAAAATTAAATTTGTGTTTCTGAAAGTGTGACGTTACAAGTCTATTAGGGTTGTGGGCATGCCCATCGTGCCCACAACGGTGGATCCGCCCTTGTGGAGGGTGGGTGCAAAGGACACACATAGGCGCATGTAAAACCAGTTTATGCTTTCTAGCATTGAAGGTCGCGGTTTCTAAATAATAGCATTTTTGGACACCAAAATTAACAGTATTATCCACCATTTACCTGTATTCTTGGACAGACCTAACTAACGGTCAGCTGCATTGCCAAAAACTCTAATAAATCTTGATTTATGAAACTTTGCCCGGACCTTTTTTTGGACAGATTCAACCATAGACACAAAGGAAGATGTGGCATTGAAGCGTGCCGATTTTCGCCAAGCTACGACCAAACTGCACGGACTATCAAAGCAGTGGAGGCAATGAAAGTAAAGCTATACGGGTGAACGATATTGGCAACATCTTTGCCCGCGGCTCTGTACCAATAATGGTTCATGGCCCGTCTCCCTTGCTTCTGTTATCTGTGGATTCGACAGACCGATCTAACAAGAAGACAGGTAGACAATATCTCATTGAATGATTTTACTTATTCATCGCTGGGGCAAAAATGATTATTTTGGGGCTGTTGGAATTATTTTAACCTTTGTAAGATATCATTCATGTCCGTTTCGTTCATCTGATAAAATAAAAATGCCATTATGTCGCCGTTTTTCGGCTGTGACAGGCCAGAGTTATTGAAGGAAAGGAGTTGCCAGGAAAATTAAAGGAGTTCGTTAGTTCAGTATCTCGGTAAGCCAAAAATATCGCAGCGACTTTTTCATTTCCTAGACCCGCATATAAAGTTTAATCAGTTTGTGGCTGCGGAACATATTATTATGCGGATACTAACTACGCATAATTTCGGTTACAGCTTCTGATGCAACTGGCAAAATGGACTGTAAATTAACGAAACGAATCTTTGTTTGAAATTGGGTGATTATATGTATTTGGTAAGATTATGAATTACAAAGGAAGTAGGAAACCAACACACTTGCCACTGAGAAGCCGAACACCACACATAAAAATTAATTACACCAACCAGTTCCTTCAAATGTTACAAGTCTTTTGGTTTTTTCACACAATGTTGTTATTGTTCCCTTTTTCAAAATGCTTTCTTCAGGAAGGTGACATGGTTATGAAGGGTAGGTACTGGATTAATGACATTCCGGTAGGAACTACACATATTATCATTTCAAAACCAAACATGTGCTCTTGACTGGCTTTAATAACGTTATAGTAATATTCAAGCAAAATATATATTTTTTAACTTAATTAGTAAAACCTCTAATTGTTATATTTAATGAATGAAGACAATATTAGCGACACTATTGTTTCAAAAAATTTGAACAATTCCTCAAATATTTGCGGTCAGTTTTCACACTCTGTGAAAGTTCTATTCAAGTTCTGTGATTATTTCAGTTTTATGAAGCAACTGGCCTATAATGATTTAATAAAAAAAACTTGAGTAGAACTTACACAGAACGTGAAAATCGACAAATATTTTATGAAATATTAAAATTTTTTTAAACAACCCATCCTCAATCGAAAATCTGAAACAGAAATCTCAGAAAAAGATACAAAGTATATAGATAAAGTCACATCTATGTGTATTATAGTAGATAAAGTCACATCTATGAATCGAACCCAGGATTTATGGTACACATGATATTGTCTTCATTAATTAAATATTATAATTTGTGGTTTTACTCATCAAATTAAAAATAAAAATTAATATTCATCCTAGAGTTGCAGGAAAGTCCATAGATGTCGCATATTAAATAAAAATGGATAAATTTATCCGATACACTATCTAGGTAGCATTTATTTCGAGTTGAATTTTGCAATCGTAATTAAGATATGAATGAATTTAAGATACAATTCCTAGATGTGAACGTACCTTTATCTGATTTTTCTGTTTTAGATTTTCGATTGAATGTCGCTTATACCATATTTTAATCAAATAACACAATTATCTTGTTTTTTATAAAAAAATTATAGCAATTAAACAAATTATAGAAATTAGTCATTTTAAAAATAAACGTGAATCAGTTAATGAAATCTACACTGAAAAAGTGTAAAACATTTCATATTTTGTGAAACTTAATTGGATTTCATTGACTAGTTGCATTGACAGAAGAAAACAATTCAGCAATTTGTGATGTACCACAATTTGAAGAAAAAACGCATTTAGCGACTTAATGCCATTAAAATACCATGTTTGCATTATGCAATAGTACAACGTCATATAAAGTTGATAGCAACAAGCAAAAAAGGAAAACCTACCAAGATATATGTAAAAACATCAAAAAAGTTTTTAAATGTTATTGTTTAAACCAGTGATTCTTAACCGGGGCGCCAGCGCCCCTTTGTGGACGTTTTGGATATCTGGCAGTGCGTTTTTAAATTTTTTAGGCGGCGCTGCAGAAGTTGCTGCGAGTGGGCATTGTGTCAAAATAGAAAATAAGCTCATTCACGAGCTATGCACACTGATACACTTTCATTAGGCACAACGATTTTTTAAGTTCTGTTAAATAAACTACACTTTCACACACAAACATTTAAAAGAAGCATAATACTCAATATAATTGTGATTCATATAAAATAAAGGCATATTCAAAAAGGTTCAAAATATCACCTATGACTGAAAGTTTTGTACTGTCCGAGGCTCGTAACTTCTTACATGTGTGTTCATTCGTTGATACAGAGGCCGATCAGTAGTATCAGTACGAGAGGCGCGTGGGGAGGTTAGGGCGGTCGTAATTTTACTATGGTAAAGGGGGCGATTATTTCAATACGGTTGAAACACCGGCTTAAGGCCGCACTCTTGAATCGCACAGCGCTGAAAAAGAAGAAGATGGAGAGATATGTAATTACGAGTGTTGGACAGAGCGCGCTAATATGTTTAGTCGTAGAATAGCAGCGAAAATTGCGAAAAAGCTTAATAAAACATGACTCGTTTAAAATAAAGCAAAAATCTCGTGGAACGTATCTTAAGTGTCATTTAAAGAAGCATTGTGAATTTTTTCACAAATATAACTTGTAAAATAAAAGAAATAGACTTGTTTTAAATAATTTTCGGAGCATACTTTGCGATTTTTTTCTATCGAGGGAATTTCATATAATTTGCGTTTCAGCGTGGAAAGTATCTAGATATTATCTTCAAAAATAACATATATTTTTTTAAGAACTTAAAAACTTCAAATGTTTAAGGGAGATATGTAAGAAATCAGTCGAAATACGAATAGTAGACCCTTAAACCGAATATTAATGTTCGTGCGAATTTGATCAGTAGACCGCAGGATGTAAAACTTTAGATCTAGTGGGGTAGTTACTGAATACAGTGAAATCATAAGTTATCCTTAGACTAATCAATCCCTAATGACAAGCCTTCTGTTCCCACACACGATCCGCGGCAGGTAAATAAATTATTTATGGAAACTTGCACGTATTTTACGTAAATAATTTTATTCTATTGGATGCTTAAATATTAATAATCGGCTGTTTTCCGATAAAAGTGGGTGCCTTTGCTTTATTGACCTGTTCCACTCCCCTATATTGGTAATTCTGTCCTAAATTGAAGAAAAGGCTGCAATAAGAACTTATGTAAGAAAACAGCCCTCAAAGTTTTAAAATGGATTAAAGTGTACCTTTTTCGCATAAAATATCGTTATGTAGAAAGTATGTATCGTCGTGTAGTTTGCATTTGAAAGTTCCTGCCTATCTCTGTTTGACAGACTGCAGCGGTCCCGTGACTCTCATGCACATAGTACACGCCAAAGGGACCATTTACTCATTCTCCTGTATAAAACGGCTGTATGTGAGGGTAGTTTCAGCTATTCGCCATCAAAACTTTGGAATGAAATACCAGTGTCTATTTAAATATCGTCATCGTTGCAGCGCTTTAAGAAACTCTGTGGCGAATGTTTGCCGACTGCACAGTCAACTGCACAACATTTGAGTTAATAAAATTTGCAATTAAAGGAATAACTATTGTTTTTTTTTTTGTTTTTTATTTGATTATATTATTTATTTGATTGTTTTTTATACTTGAATTGATTTTATTTAAAATTTGAATTGATTGCATTTTATTTGAATGGGTTTTATTTTATTTTTTAATTTTAATATCAAGATTATTTGCTTTATTTTGAATTCTGACTTACGTCATTAGGGTACCTACTCTAATTTTTATTTTTGTTTTTATATTTATTTTTATTTTTGTTTTATATTATATTATGTGTATTAAATTAGAGACTTGATGTCATATGTAATTTAATTTTATTGTATTTATTGTATTTTAATTTAATAATAAATTTTATTTAAATTTAATTAATTATTCTATTTTTCTTTTATTATTTGTTTTCTGTTTTAGAGACATGTTGAAAACCAGCTACATACCAGGAGAAATCCTAAAATATAGCTGAGCAGCGATCTTTTCGTCAAAAGAATTAGTGATAAATAAAAAATGTGTAATATTGTAAAAAATCTACTGGTGAATAAACGTTTTTATTATTGTTATTTTGTTTTTTTTTTTTTAAATTGTTATGGCTTTTTCATATGACTTATGTAAATTTAAGGAAATCTCTGCATTAAGATTTTATTTAATTACATTCAAAGACATAAAGGTAATACACTATTCTGGTATGATAAGGGTCAAAAAAATATGTTCTGAAAATTGTTGTAAAATTGAAATCATTACTTAAGAGGAAACCGGGTGGAGTTTTGTCGATACAAAAGTATTCCCCAATTTACTCTCTTGATATCAACAGTTGACACTACTGCATAGTTTTTTTTTTATTTTAGTATAGATATCGACCACTAGCGTGTCGATACGTTTTGTTTTTTGTGGTGAGTTACTTCTGATAAAAGTTAAAAACCTCAAAAGTCGTTAAAATTGGCTGGTTTGAACGCTGTCAACAGTAGTTCAGTTTATAAATGAGTATTTTTAAAAAAAAAGCTAAACGTTAAAATATAGAATTTCTTCCAATACCATTTGAAAAAATATCTTAAAAATCGGTTCAGTTTTGGAGGAGAAAATGGGGAATACAAAACCTCGATTTCGATTATTTTGTTTAGATATTATCAGCCTATGGTGCAATTGTTCCTTTCGCTCGGTATTCGGAGGAGTAAGAACGACGGTGACAGTAACATTTTGGTAAAATACCTATTCTTCAAGTTTCTTGGCGACCGGGTTTCTTCTTCAGTAACAAATAATTTCAAAAAGACTACGAAGGGGTTGATTCACAAATTTAAAAAATAAAGATTTATCAAATTTCAAAGCTAAAATTCGAGTTCCGTGAAAGTTGTGTTTTTTCATCGTGGGCAGGTTGTTTAACGGTTCTTTGATAATAACAGAACTCGAATAGAACTTCCAAAGAACTTGAATGTTAACTTTTAAATCTGATGACTTGTTCAAAATTCTGTGTCCTAATCATACTTCTCATTTTCTGGCTTAGATTCGCTGGTATATTTGAAAAGTGATTGTTTCATAGAAATTAACAATACTTCAAATTTCGAAGTTAAAACTCAAGTTCTGTTAATATGGGCCGGTTGCTCCACGGTTCATGGATAATATTAGAATTTTAATAGAATTTTCAAGGAACTTGAATTTAAGCTTTGAAATTTGATGAATTTTTCAAATAGTATCAAAAACCCATTAGTTTATTCATTTTTTAAAAATTAACTCCACACGAAAAAGGAAGGAGGAAAAGTTAGTATTTCACGGTAGGTTCACTTCTTTACTAGAAGTTCTCTATGCTAATTTACTAGAAATTCTCTATTCGGTCTTCGAGTCAAAGGTTAAGTATTTATTGCGTACGGAGCTTATTAATATAAATTTATTAAAGAACTTAACAACACAAATTGATATGTAATTAATAATACTCTAATGACTAATACGCGTCGTAATATTATTATTGGAATGTGTACTGAACTTGTAGGGAAAAATAAAATAGTACTCGTAGATTATTTTACTGGGAAACACAACAATATTATTTTCCACCTCTTTTATCAATGTAATAAGTTGTGGTAAGTAGAAGTCCTGCGGCATTCCTTAATTGGGGCATGTTGTGAAACTAAAGGTAGTGGGGAGGGGAAGTAAATGGGGAAGGGGAAGGTGGGGGTGCGGTAGTAATTGGTTATTCAGATTTGGTCCCTAAACACGGCTTAAGCCATTTCATGCAACGTTTCAATTCTGAATTTTGGTCTTACACCAAGGCGACACTGGGTTATCTTCCAATTTGGAACTTGCCGCAAATATATTATATATTATTTTTAATTAATAAATTTTAAAATGAAACCACTAATTCAAACCAAATTTACTTATGTGCGCAGGGATTTGAACCCGTCACCTCCAGACCGCTATCTGAGATCCTTACCCCTCGACCACCTACGCCGTCAAATTAGTTATGTACCCAACTGTTTCCAACCGTCTGGAGCCAGTGAGGCTGTGGGATTCCCAATTGCCAATCTTCAAAAAATGTTACGAAGCTAAAGATAGTGGGGAGGGGAAGGAGATGGGGTAGAGGAAGGTAGCTACTTACAGGCCTACTTTCAGGCCTGTAAGTAGGCCTGAAAGTCAGATCTGGTCACCAAACATCTTTAATTCTCTCAGTAAGAGCAATTCTGTGGTATAAAATTATATTTCAGCATATGAACAGCCCCACATACATAAATAAACTGGACCACACTTACAATACTCGTTTTACGTTAAATAAAGACTAATTGTACCTAAGCATTTAAACAAATATAGACAAAAAACGCTGGACTACATGATACTTAATTGCTTAAATATGTTACCTGCCGAAATTAAAAAATGTACAAATGGTAAAACAAGTATTATGTTGAAAAATTGGCTTGCGGAAAGAAATAATTTATATTAGACTAACACAAAAATTCTAACTGCATAATAAAGTAAAATAAGTTTTTTTATATCTCCAAAGCAAAAGTACCCATCGACAAACTGCTAAAAAGTAGTTTATTGGGACTTTTCTTTTTTCTAATATTGTATTACTTTGTATTTATAATAAATAAATTAAACCTTGAAAAAAAAAATGCCATGCAACGTTCCGATTCTGTATGATGGTCTTTCACCAGGACGATACTGACAGTATCTACCAATCCGGAACGTGCCGCAAGTATACCACATATTATTTTTAATTGATAAATAAAATTATGAAATAACTAAAAGTAATAAAATAAAATTTTCTTGCGCACGCCGGGATTTGAACGTGTGACCTCCGGATTCGTAGCCAAGGATCGTAACCACTTAATCATAAAGGCCGTCTAATGGAGGGGAGGTATGTAAAAATTAAACGTGTCTAACATTAGTGGCGTATTTGTTTTGGCAAACCAAGCAGGGGGACATTACTTAAAACAAGTAAAACACAGGTAAAGATTATAAACTTAATGTGATCAACAATAAGTCGTATTTTTATATCGCTAAAGACAGAAGATGTCGGGTCCAATTTAGCATTGTACAGTAACCCTAGTATCGGTGTTAACCCTAGAATCGGTGCATAAGGAGCATTTTGCCGCATTAAAATTGTTTTTTGTTGCACAATACTAAAAAGGTTTAGTGATAAAATTTTGGTTACATATTTAATGAATAAAATGGTTCCATGCCGAATGAGAATAAAGTAAAAATTCATTAAAAGCTATTAAAAAAAAATTAAAATAGCCCATAACACTAACCTAACGTAACCTATTTAACCAATTCTTCATAAAAAAATTTCATCACTTTTAATGACTTTTCTGAGGTGGTTCTGAGTTGGTTTCATTTTGAATTGTCCGGTCACCGAATAAAACACAATATAAAAAAAGTATTAATTTATTCATTTTTAATTATTTTTAACGTGAAGCTTATCGTGAAATCACCTTTTTAAGATTAATTTTTACTATGAATCGATTTACATTATGAATACCAATAAATATATACTTTGGGTAAATTTCTGGCTTTTCTTATCGGTTCGCTTGAGTAGAATTAAAAGAAAATTGTTAATTACTTTATAAAAAATTTAAGCGTGAACTACTAAAAAAGGTTTTTTTTGTTAAAAATGTATATAAATATATTTTTTACATTAGCTCCACGCAGGAGGCTCCGGGGAAAATAATTTCCCTCAGGGAATGCTGTGTGGAGGGTCTTTTCAAAGTGGAAAGGATAGGAAATTCTGGGAAGGAAAAAGGTATGAAGGGTGGGTAGGAATCTGGAGGTCAGTGGATCCAGAAGTGACGGACGTATGAATACATCCCTCCCACTGCGGTGTTCCAAAAGAGTTCTGCTTGAGAGGTTACAAGGTCTCTCTCAACCAGTCTCTCCCGATCCGGCCCGCCACGCAGCAGGTGGACTGATGCATCCGCCGCTAAGACCTGGACAAACCTCACACCTCTAAACCCGGGCACCTCTGTTAAATCACCAGACGTAGCGAGCCACGTAGCAGGTGACCTATGGCAGAGGTGTTGGTTATTCAACAAATGGTTCCCGGGGCGGCGGTACCCATACTTGCCTCCCGAATTGAGAATAAATGAATGAATGTATATAAGAAACAGCTTAAAAAATACAATATTATTTCCTTGATTAACTTTTTTTTCTTTTTTATTATTATTGACAAAATAAATAAGAACAAATGCACTTGAAATCGAGTTTATCTAGACTCCATTTGCCAAGCGATTTTTATGCCTATTACTTATATTCGTAGCGATACAAGGCATACTAAGAATATACACTTTTTTGGCTTGTGACTTCCACTTAAGTCACTGCAAATCGAATAATTGAATGAATTAACGAATCCTTGAACAAATCCACTTGGCGTGACCTATGGCGGAGGTGTTGGTTGGTTTTCCAGTAAATGGTTCCTGGGGCGGCGGTACCCAAACTCGCCTCCCAAATTGAAAAATATTCAAATCGAAAATATTCAAAAATATATTTAAATATACCTACGTAAATATAAT
This sequence comes from Glyphotaelius pellucidus, assembly GCA_936435175.1. Taxonomy (NCBI): domain Eukaryota; kingdom Metazoa; phylum Arthropoda; class Insecta; order Trichoptera; family Limnephilidae; genus Glyphotaelius; species Glyphotaelius pellucidus. The sequence goes on along the minus strand of OW386551.1, from coordinate 16,105,950 downwards.
GAGGATATTATACTATATATACGTAAATATAATGAGAATATTATACTACATATAAAATTTAACGCCAGTGGGTACGCAATGAGAAATTTGCCGCCCCACCACATCATTCTCCTCCTGCGTTTATTTGGGCATATATCGAAATTCAAGGCGGTGTGGAGAGCCGCTAAGAGGTTGGAGAAAGGTACCTAATTACTAAGTCGTTTGCCAAGATCTAATTTTTCAGAAAATATAAACGTATTTCGATAACGGACGGCAAAATGCTCACAGCGCGCCCACAAGGGTTAATGTCACTATGATCAGATGTCTAGCTCGTTTTCTTGCATTTTAAAATGAAGAGTGGTAGTGTTGATTAAAAATTTGGTAATTTTTTCGATGAATTCTTCCCTTGCAAAAGCTTTTCTCTGAGCTCTTCATTAGACACTGTTATTTTATTTGTCATCCTGTCGCGAATATCTTTTCGTATATTTAATAAATTTGTGTGAATGTAGATACCACTTATCTTTTGAAAGAAATTAAGATTATGTTTGCTTTATCGTGATTGCCATACTTTACTGTATGTATTATTAAATTAGCTTTAAAACTGATATACCAAATAGCGTCATCAACATTGTGTATATATTTATAGTATGTTTACATATCATATTATTGATAGAAAATATTATTAAAGTGAAACAGGAGTAAATACGTTGCTCATACATATGTACATAATTGTATGGTAAATCTCCTGGAAAATAACATTGAATCAAAATATTACTCATTATTACCTGTGACAAGTTTTAAGGTTAATGAAATTCTACACTTTGGTCGTAAAAAACACAAAGAAACAAAGAAGTCGTAAACTTTAATGAAAGCGCGCACTTACCACGTATTGTTATAAAAAAGCTCCCACTGCTGATTTCAAGTAAAATGTAGTTGTATTAATTGTTAAAAATAAACACACACAACACTAATTACATACATAAAGTTAGTAAAATAGGTGTTTTTAAACGTCAACACAAAACCGTCACATTTGAACTTGAAACCAATTGTAAACTTTCGTTCAGTGTAACGAACCTTGGAAACCTTTTGTTTGTAGCAAGTAGCAACTTGGCGAAGTATCGTGGAAAACTTTCACCGTAATGTGACAGTACGTAGTCACGTTCCGAGAGCTTCCGTCGTGCTTTGGGAGATCGGGCCGCTACCCGCTACAAGCCAAGTAGCAACTAGCAACCTGCCGCTAGCTTGGATCGCGCTATACTGAACGCAGGCCCACTTCTGCCATTCAAGACTACGAGTTTATAGTCTACTCGTACTATATACCTTCGCTTTACTCGTCGGTGACTGAGGCAGTCCGGCTAAGAACCCTCCGCCTGAAAAGCGCAACTCCCGACTACAAAACCTGAAAATGAACGACCAAATAATGACCTGTTTCATCGTATTTGCAAACGAGAAGTCAATCGTGCCTCTGGTATTGGCACGGTCCCGGTCGATATCCGACGAGACGCTCGACGCTCGGCGTGGCGATGTTTGTCCGCCGGTGATTAATGTACAATGAACAACCACGCCAACTAAAGTGAAAAGCTTTCACCTTCATTCTAATAATGCAAATGAAAGCTCCTCGAATAACTTACGGGGAAAGCTTTATTCCCAAACAGTCCAACGAACAAATCGAGTTCGTTCGAACGACGACAAAGAGAACCTAAATAATTAATCCGCGGAGAAATAATAAAGTTTATGAACAGCGGTAAAATAAAGTTTGCATTAACAATTCTCGTTTAATTTCTTTTTCTGGGAAACTCTGTAATAATCCAATTATGGAATAACAGGTCGGGCGGTTATTTATTATTTAATAGGGTCATTTCCACAGTTCGGAGAAGGCTTCTACCGACTAAGGAAGAGGGGAAATAATTATTACTCCAATCACGTCTGTTGTGTAATGTGTACAACCTTTTCTGAAAACCTTTGAACCGTCTAAAAATAGCCCAAAAATTCATCACCTAGCATTAAATGATTTAATTTGAAATAATGTCCGATTTTGACAATTTCCCACTCCAGTTTTTCACCTATCAAAAAGAGCAAGCGTAGGATTCTAATAATTAAATTCACGAAGGTAATTGAGAATTTTCGCTACGAAAGTTTAAAATAGGTTATGGAAAATTGCGCGTCTGATAGTAAATCCAGTATTTACGAACAGCTGCCGTTTGATCTGTTAAATATATGAAACTAGCACAGACTCAAAAAAATCCACGGGATATTATCACTTTAGAATTTGTGAAAATATTCATAAAATATTTGCTGCAGGATCATTGCCTATCAGCAAAATAGTTAAGAGGTCATTTTACCACGATCACCATTTGAAGTAACATAGTTAATAAAATTTTTGAATAATTTTTCAGATTTAAATCGGTCAAAAACGTAAACAAGAAATACACATTTCAAACATGTAACTGAAATTAGTATGTTTAATAATAAGAGCCGTATAATGTAATACGAAATAGTCATTAATATTATGCGAAAGCTAAGGGATAAGGATTTGCTTATGGAGGCCTAACAAAAAGTCACTTGTTTGAATACTGCCTTTTTTACGTGAACACCGAACAAGAAAAACCCAACTGCTCCCTAGTAATCGGAGCCAGTAGGACTAAGGTATCACCAATGATTGGAGTTTGTTGTGAGGCTAAAGGTTGTGGGGAAGGCAAAGAGATGGTGAAGAAGTACATCGCTGTTCAGATCTAGTCACGAAATAAGGCTAAAACCATTTCAAGCAAAGTTTCTATTCTGAATGGTGGTCTTTTACCTGGACGATGGCGGTTGTTCGATTTTTATACAAATCTACAGTTTTATTCCGAGATTGAAGAAATTTTTAAAACTTGACTTTCAAAAAAAGGGGAAGGTCACTGTTTACCTGAGATTTAAAAAAAAAACCAACCCCATCAACCTTTCCCCCCCTATTGAAATTTTTAACATTTCATGTTCAAAATTAGAGGAAAATTACTGTCTACAACTGATTTGAAAAAATCTACACAAATCTCGAGCAACACTGGGGATTTCAGGTACAAAAGGTGTTAAGGGGCGTACTTGACTTACTTTAACCAGTGATCCCTGGCATGATTTGGAGTAAAAAATGTAAATAAAATTTTGGTCTCCTGTAACTTTTTTGATGACTTTTTTTTTCAAAATTGTTTTCTTCAAAATTAAACAAAAACAAATCTTCGGCACGATATTCAACAGAGTAACCGACCAACCCCATACTCCGCCTCCAACTATCCAATACCTATCATTTTTTATGTTTTTGTAGAAAGAAAAAAAACGTCAAAAGTGTCACCGTAGACTAAAATTTCATTCACATTTTTTACTCCAAATAATGTCAGGAATCACTGGTTAAAGCAAGTCAAGTACTTCCCTTGACACCCTGTGTATAAAGAAGAGTGTCCTAGTACGGCGGTGTTGCGTTGTATTTTATACAAATCTACAGTTTTATTCTGAGATTGATGAAATGATGCACACTTGACTTTCAAAATAAGAGGACGGTCACTGTATAATTTCATTTCGAAAAATTAAACTGTGAAGCCCTGGAAAATCTGGACACTTCACATAGTATTTCAATAAAATCAAGGGTATAATGTGTGTTTTTTTATTTTTTCTTTATACTTATCTTGCTGGAGAGAGGAGGTTGTACAGACAGTGTATTGCATAATATTAAGTATACATATTTGCCTACAATCGTAACAGTGAAGTGTTTATTTATTTATTTTATTTATTTATTTATTTGAAACACAAACAGGATATTTACATAACATTATTTTGGTTAATGTAAAACAAATTAAGGACAAATATAAATATCCCTAGACTAATGTGTCTACTGTAATAACATTTCAATATTCACATGACACATGAAAAACAATGTAAGTATTTTTTTACATAACTTAAAAACTTAAATAGAAAATTTGAAATACATAATAGCTACAAAATATTTTAAGTGTTTATTAAAAAATAATAAAACAACAATCAAAAGAATTTTTTTTTAGGTGCACAAATCATGGAGATATTTCTTAAAACAAGTCAAATTATTTCCAAAAATATCTATTATAGTGTGTGATTTAGTGAGATCGTTATATGATCGAGACATTCTAGACGTTTCTAGTGTTGATCGTAATATCTTTGGGCCTTAGGTACTCAGATACATATAGACCGGGGAATAATTCATTACGTCATAACACAACCCGTAACTACTATGTCATCATTAGGAAGCAAGAAATTGTCATCTTTATTTTTTTTACTCTCTACCACCGGTACCTATCTAATTGAATACGATATTTGCCTAACCAAACCAAGTCTCATCAAACCTGCGGAATAAATGCAAAAGTGTTTTATTATAACGTAGGAGGAAATAATGATTATATTCATTTTTGAAATATCGATGGTACTAATGCGCTTAAAAAAACATTTATCTCAAAATTAATAAATACTTAGTTTTAACCACTTTTAGTCCATTCGCTTACGGGGTAACTGAAAAACAAAAACAATTGGCAACTCAAGTCACTCACTATCTTGTGTATTTTTTCAATGGCGGTCCGAACACTACGTAACTCATCAAAGATCCGTTTTCAACGCCGACGCAACCAGTCTCTCGCAATTCGCCACGCCAGTCGCTGCCGCGTTTCAGTTGCGCCCGCGAAATTTGCGATATGCCTGAGCACGAAAACATCGATTTTTTTCAGGAATTACCTTGCATTTACGACTATGGGCTTCCTTATGCTGTAACGTATAACTTGTTTATTTTTTTCGTACAAGTAAGAACTATTAAGTTATTTATTTTTATTTTTAACTTTATGAGTAAAACCTTAAATTTTTTTTTTTTTAAGTTTTCTTTATGCATTAAAATGTTTGTTACATGAATTTTATGATTTTTCGACAACCATGCTAGGCACATGCCCGTGTTGTGGTGGTCGATTTTCTATACAGTACTTTAACAAATATGCAATATAAAAAATGTGCGAGAATATAAAATAATATAATAAGAAAAAATATTATTGAATACAAAAGAATATACAATAATGTAAATGGCTATGGAGTAATATGAAAGAATAAGGAAAAATAAAGTAGAACATAGAAAAAAATAATGTAGTACTAAAATTGTAATAATTAATTTAATGAAGACAATATTAGCGAAAATCAATCGAAAATCTGAAGACAGAAAAGTCAGAAAAAGATATTGGCACCTCTGGGACTCGAACCCAGGACCTTCGGCTAATGGTTCGAAGGTCCTGGGTTCGAGTTCCAGAGGTGCAGGTGAGTTTTGCTAATATGATCTTCATTTTATTAATTTATTTATTTGCAGTTTGTCGCAACTGCAATAATTGACTTGGCGAGTTGGCGGCGCTGGTGTTTTAATAGCGGAAAAAAGAAAAATGGTAAGATGGCGGAAGATGTGAATTTGTGGGAAGGCAAGGAGTTTTTTTTTGTGGTTTCGGCTAATGAGAAGTGGTAAGTCGCGTGTATTCTTGTGAATGGAGTAATAGTGAAAATCGAATCCTGTCGCGGCCGATACCGCAACACTAGAATGTGTACTGTAAATCCTTTTTGATGACGAATAGACCATGTATTGTGTTCTGAAGTATGATCATAGGAGAATAGGTTTTGAAAGGAAGTCTCCTACCTTTGACGGCTTCTTAAGGCTGTTCAGGATCGTTTCTGGTTTCACAATATATTTGCACAACACAAGTTTCAAGCCACGACACTTTTGAGTTAATAAAAAATGGAATTTTCTATTATTTGCGATATTTTCAAAGAGCGAGTTGTGACCCATGTCACTATCAAAATGCAACTGTTACAAGTAGGTAATGCAAACTTGGGTGGCAATATTGTTCAACATGTAGGTAAGAACATCTTCTTCCTTTCCTGGTGGAGACTTTGAGGAAAGGAGGAAGAGAATGGAATACATGATGGAAGGACTAGGGGAATATGGAATAAGTTTTTTTTTTAAACTGTTTCAGAACCAAACAAATCCGTTCTAGCGATTCCGAACTTAAGGCCTTGGGAAGTTTTCTTTTTCGATGATTATGCGCTTACCGCGAGATTTGTGATAAAGCCAGCCTTGTGCGGATAGTTTTTTTTATATGAATACCTCACACGAATCCCAACGGCTTCCATCTTGAGCCAGCGAGCCTTGAGCCAGTTTTGATCCCTCATCTCAGAAGTGAAACCAAAACACCAAACGCTATCTCCAAACAGGCAAAAGGACTTGTTTTGAAAATAAGTAGGATCGAAATACGAAATAGGGGGGGAAGGGTTGGATGAAATTTGATTTCATTTCGACTCAATTTCGACCCCTCATCTCAGAAGCAAACCTAAAACAGCAAACTCTCTTCTCAAAGTCGTGGAAAAAATTACTTGATTTTGTAAATGAGTGGATTTAACTACGAAACTGATGAAGGTATTTGAACACGATTTTTTTTTCATTTCGAATCAATTTTACCCCCTCATTTCAGAAACAAAACGAAAACACTAACCTTTATCTCCAAGTAGTTTGGGAGATTTATTAACAATCACATTTATGTGTTCCCGAAAAGAAAACTTGCTTTCTAGAAAGACACCAAGGTCTTTAATAGATGGAATAGGTCTTTAATGTTGTTCAGCAACTATTATTTATTATTATTTTATTATTTTAACTTTATGAGTAAAACCTCAAACTGTAATATTTAATTAAATGAAGACATTATGAGCGAAACGCAATCGAAAATCTGGAAACAGAAAAATCAGAAAAAGATATTGGCACCTCTGGGACTCGAACCCAGGACCTCCCTACTTTCCGGTTTTCCCCAACCCGGAAAGTAGGGAGGTCCTGGGTTCGAGTCCCAGAGGTGCCAATATCTTTTTCTGATTTTTCTGTTTCCAGATTTTCGATTGCGTTTCGCTCATAATGTCTTCATTTAATTAAATATTACAGTTTGCGGTTTTACTCATAAAGTTAAAATAATAAAATAATAATATTCATCCCAGACTTGCAGAAGAGTCAATAGATGTCGCACATTAAATAAAATGGATAATAATTTATCCAGACACCATCTAGATTGCATTTAGTTCGAGTTGAATCTTGCAATCATTCATAAAGATGGCAGCCAATAAAAATATGCGTTAAGAAAAATGAAGATAATATGGGTGGTTCTTAGTCGAAGTATGGTACAGTTAAAAGTGACCGAATTGGATATCGACACCTTTACCCAACCCGGAAAGTAGGGAGGTCCTGGGTTCGAGTCCCAGAGGTGCCAATATCTTTTTCTGATTTTTCTGTTTCCAGATTTTCGATTGCGTTTCGCTCATAATGTCTTCATTTAATTAACTATTATTTAGTTTGTATTCGAAAACAATTGTTTTTTAGATCTGTAGAAGGACATAATTTTGCACTTATCGACATTATTAGTTTCAATCGACCACCACAACACGGGCGTGTGCCTAGCATGGTGGTCGAAAAATCATAAAATTCATGTAACAAACATTTTAATTAATAAAGAAAACTTAAAAAAAAAAAAAATCAATTAATTTTACACCAATCAATGAATGAGCCAATATCTGACTGGAAAATAAGGCAGTCGTGGTAAATTTTTATTATTTTTAGGATCTTATTGTCGTCCGCAAAAAGCCAAAAGCGCGTGTGAGAAAAAATGCTAAAAATGTCGTTTACAAACAAATTGAAAAGAAGCGGGGCTAGATGTGTTGCTTGAGAAACGCCGGATGCTAATTCAATAATAGTAGACACAATGTTATTTATTTTAACTCTTTGTTATCTATTGCTTAAATAAGAATTAAAGAAGGATAGCAATGGGTTTCTTATACCTATAGCATGTAGCTTGGCCATAAGGATTGAGTGGTTTACTTTGTCAAAAGCTTTAGAAAAGTCAGTACATAGAACACCTACTTGTGATTTATCTTCTAGGCCGTTGATGATGGTGTTGGTGAAGGAGATTAAGTTTGTAGTGGCAGATTTAGCAGATCTAAAGCCACGCTGTTCCTCAATCAGTAAATTTTCGAAAAAAGGTTATATTTTTTGTGATTATAATCTAAGATTTTAACTAACTAACCATCACGCCGTTTCCCCGCAGGGTTAGGCAGAGAGGACGGACCGCCAAACAACTCGGTCCTGGCACACACTCTGCTTCATTCACATTCTTACATCATCTCATACATACTCTTCTATTATTCTGACTTTTGACATGGCCTGACTAAAGTATCTGATTCACTTGATCGTGCTTGATTCCTCGGGCGTCCCCAACTTTTTCTACCATTCACATTTGCGTCATATATTCTTCTTGCGCTACTTTCTTCGTTCATTCGCTCTACATACCCAAACCATCTGAGGGTCCCTTTCTTAATCTTACTCATTATGCTTACATCAGCCTTACATTCTTTGCGGATCTCCACATTTCTCACACTATGATACATGGTTTTACCATACGCTTCAGGGATCTCATTTCAACAGCATTCAGTTTACTTTCATCCTTCTTCTGCCAGTTCCATGCCTCACTGCCATACATCAGGGCAGGTACCAGGCCTCCATTGTGGACTGTTAGCTTCGCTTCTTTTGACAGTTTTTCATTAGTGCCAACGGCATTCAGTCCTCCAATGGAGTTATCGGTATTTACCCTTCTTTCAATATCTCTATCAGCCTTCCCACCTCTCGTAAACATACTACCCAGATACACAAACGCATGCCCCTGCTCCAAGTATTCATCATTCACAACTCTATCACACAATGTTTTCGTACTTTCTCTTTCAAACACCATGACTTTAGACATACTTACATTCATCATTAACTCATTCTTCATACATACTTCGTTTATCCTAGACATTAGAGACTGTAAATCTTCCAGTGTTAGAAATCAGCACCGCACCATCAGCATTCAACAGACAACATACTTTCAGATTACTCAATTTTGCGCCCAATCCCACCTCTTTCAACTCTCGCATACAATTATCCATGTATAGATTGAATAACCATGGTGACATTACACAGCCTTGCTTAACACCTTTTGTGATGTCAAACCACCCCATAAAACCACCGTTCAGCCTAACACACGCAACGTATTCCTCGTACGGAAACGCAATTGCCTGTATGAGATTTGTATTCACTCCATACTTGGTAGCTTAATACCCTCCATAGCTTTTTCCTGTCGACTCGGTCGTATGTTTTTTGTAGATCTACAAAGGCGCAGAAGAGTTTCTGGTTTTTCGCCAGAAACTTCTCGGTGAGCATACGCAAGGAGAAAATCTGGTCCTTGCATCCCCTTCCACTCACAAAAGCACATTGCACATCCCATATTTTATCCTTTGTTTCCATTCTAATCCGTTCAGACAGAACTTAGCAGGCTAAGCCCTATGATTCCCACATTCCATATGTGACCCTTTACCCTTGTACAACGGCATGATTACAGCCCTTCTCTAATCTAATGGCGCGTAACCCTCCTCTAAACACCGATTAAAAAGTTTGCACAACCATGTGAGAATAATATGGCTATCTCCTTTAAAGTATTCGCCAGCAATATTGTCGAAACCAACAGCCTTACCATTCTTCATGCATTTAATCGATTTGTTTAATTTCATCCATGCCGATTTTGATAACATTCACTCCGTCATCGTTCATACCCGATTCGACGCTGGACTCACTGTCACCCGAGTTGCTTTCGAAGACTTCCTCAAAATATTTCATCCATCTCTCTTTTATTTCTTCTTCATTCGTAAACATTCTTCCATCTTTCGATTTTATCACTTTCAGGCTTCCGTTTTCTGGACCACTCCAGGACCTTTTGACCTCCTTCCAAAACAGTTTAATGTTTTCTTGGAAATGTTTGGTCATTTTTATTCCTCGTTCAGGCATTTTTTTCGTTCTTTCACTCCTACACTTACTCTTTTCTTGCATCCCTTATACACTTCTTTCGCTCTATCTCTCTCTTCGCTAGAAGAAGTGCCAGAGGCTATCAGACATTACCATGCTTTCTTCTTCTCTGAGACCAGCGCTTTTATCTCGTCATCCCACCATGCATCACATTTCTTCCTACCTTGCGTACTTATTCCTCTAGACACACACACATCTCTAGCAGATTCACAAAGACTCACCTTTATGTGGTTCCATGTTTCATCAATGCTTAGACCATTCATTTCATTCTCAATCAATCTCATCTCTGCACAATTCTCATACTCATTTCTGACATTAGCGTTTTGCAGTTTTTCTACTTTGACACTTGTTGGAGTTGATACCGTCTTCACTTTAGAGCGCCAGCCGCGAAAGAGGTTTGAGGAAAGAGGCCTCCAGATTATTTGCATACAATTTTGGTGCTGATCGTTGATTTTTGTCTTGCTTATTCTACAAATTTTTCAACAAAATCATGTCTAATTATCTAATAATAGTGGCTGAAAACCTTCCTGGTAAATCAAGGAAGCTAATGCAAAAACCACGAACGTGGAAGAATAATTTAGAACGAAAAAATCAGGATGTAAAATTTTAAAGTTTTACCTGAATTTCATTGAAGTGTAAAATGGCGTCTCATTTTTGTTTAAATATTTTTGACCGTAATATAATTTTATGAAATTATATTTCCAATATTTTTTCTAGATGAAGTGAAGGATGTCAACAAGTTGTTGAAAAAAAATGGCATCGATTAGAAACAGTTAGAAAACCTCAGTCTCGACAAAAAATCGGCGATATCTCAAAAAATCTTTTGGAAACTACCCAACAAGAAACTTCTCTTTTGAGTTTAGATGAAGCCAGAGAAAATTATATTTTTAAGTTTTTAAAAACAATATCTGTTAGTATATATCATAATAATGATTAGCTAATATGTCTTATCTGAACAATTGTTACAATTTTATAAAATATAAATTAAAAAAATGATATCTTCTCTAATAGGTAGAGCATTTTTATTTTTGTAAAATAATATATTGTATATGATGTCAACCTTTTCACTCCTCTGCACGTACCAAAACAGCATATAAATACAAAAAAATGTGTGTTTCAAAACGCTCCGTATTTAACTCGATAAGTTTCAAAACCCTCTGTAATTGAAAGTGAGTTCCAAAATCCACCCCAATGAAAATTAAAACACGTTTTTTAAATATTTATTTAACATTTAAATAGAAAATAACAATTTTATCGGGTTATTTATTACAAGATCGTGTTAACGTGTAAAAAAATAAAATAACTGGAATCATGAAAACTCATCAGCCTAAACGTTTTTCTTGATTTACTCGAAAGCAAGAAATTTCATTTGGGAGGGTTTTGGAACTCAACGATTCATATAGTGACGATGTGTTTTCTTAACCTTCGGCATGCCAAGATGGAAAAGAAAACTTTTGTTACCATGGGGGGGTCCCTGAGATACCCCACGCATTTTATCATTATAAGACTGTTTATAGGTTTTTGTAGATATGCAAAAAATACCTAAACAATTAATTCCTGATATATTTAAATTTGGTAAATTTTGAGATTTTGGTTACCCCCGTCGGCAATGGGAAGATTGCATAAAAGGCAAATTAAAATATGTACCTTTTTTGTATAATATTTTATACTTGAGAGCTGGTTCACACACAGCTATAAAATATAAAAAATCATCGCACGCCAAATAACGCTCTCCATACAATCCCTTCAGACCGTTCACACCTAAGCGGTTTACAGCGCAGATAATCATAGACAATACACATCTTACGACGGAACCGCTCCAGAGGCGATATGCCAAAAGACAATATGCCAACCTACCCATAGAAATCAGAATCATTAATAACAAAATAAAATTATCGAACTCTATCAAAAATCATTTTAAAGAAATCAGCAACGGGAAGACTGCTTCCCCTATTTCCACATGAATGTAACACTAAAAAATATACTTGTTTTTACTCTTATGGAATGCATGGGTGTCTTTTAGTTAAAAATTGCGATGTGTTTGTATTAACTGCACTAATTAATTATGTAACGCACGTGACTGTTTAAATGTATAAATATATATAGAATGTAAACTCTTCTTCCATCCACAAGCAAATGCTTTTAATGGAAGACCAGTACTACTTTATATGTACCATTTTTGAGATAAACAAATAAAAAAAAAAAAATAAAAAAAAAATAAATAAGTATCCCCCTTTCCAACGAAAGCCGGATAGGGGGTCATTTTAATTACGGAGCTGCCTAGACCGGTGGATGACAGATGTCAAGTAGACAGATTCAGTACAAAAAATGTGCATTCCGTTGCCGCTCCTTAATTCATCTGACCCCCTCTCCTACCACAAGAAGAAATATTTGATAGCGTCGTGTGAAGGTACAAAAGATAAGCGCTCGCGGTTTAACAGATATCTGCTCGCGGTTTTACAGCTGTGTGTGAACGAGCTTTTATTGTCAGTGTTCCATACAACCAGACAGAAGCATGCATAAGTACCCTTTACACACAGAGTTCGAAGCGGGACGCGCCCCGCGCCACTTCAGGCCGCCGCGCAGAAAAGTAAAGACCAAAAGTAAGATAACGGTTTACAGCGCAGTTCACTGTGAGACTTTTCTGTGCGGCGGCCTGAAGCGGCGCGGGGCACGACCCGCTCCGAACTCTGTGTGTAAAGGGTACTATAGTCTGTCAATAATTAAGAATATAAAATATTAAAAATGTAACTACAAAATTTGTAGGCTGGCAACACCAATTTATCTGTAAAATATTTTTCGTATTTTGTTGAACTATTTTTGTATGCATTGGCGCACGAGTTTTCAAGTAATAATGTATTTAAATTGGCATATTTTCGAGTTTTAGAAAAAAATTATCATTAGTATGAATAAAACAATAAAATACACAAGAAGTGGAATTTTTAATGTTTTTCAGCATTGTTTGGAAAAAACAAAACCGAAAAATTATCAATTGATAAAACGAACATTTATGAAATGACTGGTATGCAGTGGAGTTATATATATATATATTTTTTTTAATTCTCAACACTTTGAAATGATAAGAACAATTTTTTTCTTAATTCGTTACACTTTGAAATGATAAAATCAAATTTGATTGAAAACTGTTAATTAACACTAAAAAATTATTTTTTTTCATTTTAGGTTATGTTTACATACTGTTTGACAGTTCTTTTTAAGCGCAATGACACTGAAAATATATAACATTAACTAACTAACTAACCATCACGCCGTTTCTCCGCAGGGGTAGGCAGAGAGGACGGACCGCCAAACAACTCGATCTTGGCATACACTCCTTGCTTCGTTCACATTAATACATCATCTCATACATGCTCTTCTGTTATTCTGACTCTTGACATCGCCCGACTCAAGTACCTGATTCACTTGGTCATGCCATGTCTTCCTCGGGCGTCCCCGACTTCGTCTACCATTCACATTTGCATCATATATTCTCCTTACACTCCTTTCCTCATTCATTCGCTCTACATGCCCAAACCATCTGACCGTCCCTTTCTTAATCTTATTCATTACGCTCATTACGCTTACATCAACCTTGCATTCTTTGCGGATTTCCACATTTCTCACACGATCATACATGGTTTTACCACACATACGTCTCAGGGATCTCATTTCTACAGCATTCAGTCTACTTTCATCCTTTCTCTGCCAGTTCCATGCCTCACTGCCATACATCAGGGTAGGTACCAGCACTCCATTATGGATGGCTAGCTTCGCTTCTTTTGACAATTTTTTGTTGCTGCCAACGGCGTTCAGTCCTCCATTAATGGAGTTACCGGCATTTACCCTTCTTTCGATATCTCTATCAGTCTTCCCATCTCTCGTAAACATACTTCCCAAATACACAAACTCATCCACCTGCTCCAAGTATTCGTCATTCACAACTATGTTGCACATTGTTTTCGTACTCTCTCTTTCAAATACCATTACTTTAGACTTACTTACATTCATCATTAACTCATTTTTCATACATACTTCGTTCATCCTAGACACGAGCGACTGTAGATCTTCCATACTGTTAGAAATCAGCATACAACAGGCAACATACTTCTAGATCACTCAATTTCGCGCCCAATCCCATCTCTTTCAATTCTTGCATACAATTATCCATGTATATAACATTGTAAATCAAAATAACTTTATTATTACACCGCTAGGTGGCGGTAGGGGTACCTTCACGAATTTCATATATATTCAAAATTGTATGTGTGTTATAAAGAGTCATGCACAATATTTTTAAATATCGAAGTAAAGAAACAAACCAATAACAAAGTGTGGCTTGTTTATGGAACTTATTATTTTGGTAGAATATTTACAAATATTTTACAAATGTTTCATCATTTGCTTGTTATTCCTTTCCTATTTCGGTATATTTGCGCGGCTTCCTTTATAAACGGCGTTTGGAATCTCGTGGTTCACATTTGGAGTCGATTTTATGGTGGTTTTTATTGAACTTTTAAATATTCAGCTGTTTATTGTCTAAATTTCCAGAACTCGTCATTATTATTACTATCCCCAAATTGTTTGGAAACGTGTATTTGATAGAATATCTATGCATATTAATAATATTGTTTATAATATTGACCTCGAGAAACAGAAGAAAGTTTTTTGTTTTATTTATATATTAAATTTGTTAAATTATTCTGTGTTATTTAGTACAACTAAACAATAATCTTTTTTAACCATGGCAGTAGCTGTCGTGTATATATTTTCTAATCATTTATATTAAAACTTATTTTCTTAAGTTATTAAATTATTATTAAAACTATATTTAAACAATAATCTTTTTTAACCATGGCAGTAGATGTCGTGCAAGGCAGAAAACCATGACAAAACTGCAACGACACTCACTCTTTATTTTAATAAAACAAATATAATAAATAATAATAATTGGTTATTCCAGAACTAGCGAGTTCCCCGCAGAGCTCGCTATTAAATATAGAAACCATCGCGGGCACGCACACATCAAATCCCCAAAGTGTCATCGCAATCAGATGAACGATTAGCAATGCATAATTTCATAATGCCAGAACTCACTGCATACATAGAAACCATCGCTGACATGCACACATTAAATCCCCAAAGTGTCATCGCAATCGGATAAACGGTTAGTAACGCATAATTGCATGATGCCAGAACTCACTGTATATATAGAAACCATCGCGGGCACGCACCCATAAAATCCTCATAGTGTCATCGCAATCGGATGAACGGTTAGCAATGCATAATTTCTTGATGCCAGAACTCACTGTATATATAGAAACCATCGCGGGCATGCCAAATTAAATCCTCAAAGTGTCATCGCAATTGGATGAACAGTAGGTACAGAGTCATGACATCAGTGCTTTTCATCAGAAGGTACACAGAAGAGGATCCATTTTTGGATATGATATATTTGAGTTGTTAGATTCTGATTATCAATACATAATGATATATTTCAACCACCGAACAATGTGTTAAAGTTATTAAAGCGAGAAACCTGAATGGTCTCAAGGTAAAGTGGAATATTTAAGTGTAAATTATATATTTTTTTTTTTTTTGAGAAAATGAAGTATAGAATCAAGATGAATCCAAACCTGAAGAAACACAAAATTTGGAAGACTGTCCCTACATGAAGTTTCCTAAAACTCTCAAAATAGACCATATTAGCATCTGAGACTCTCGCGTTAGACTTGTATAGAGAAAGTCTTACCAAAATTAAGGGCAGTAAAAGAACGTAAGCAAAATATAAGTTGTATGATAAAACCAACCCACTCCCAGATAAGAACTACCACAAAGAGCAATGATACTTATCCCATAAACCAAACCCCAGAGGTAACATGATAGGTACTTTGTTTTTGAAGCGAGGCCCACCTACAGAGAAAATAAGCCGCCCTTCAAAACCAAAAACATACAAATCAATTTAAATGATTTTTATGTGAATATATCTAGCTAAGTACACATATTCAATATCAACTATTAAATACAATAACTTTTTAATCAATTGTAAGCACAAACCTTCAAACTGGCCAGTAAAGCCTGTAATTTACAAAGGACAGAAAGCATGCGTAACAAACAGTATTCAATGCGTGAGCGTAAGAACTAATCACTCTCAAAGTGTTGAATAAATATTATGAAAAAAACACATACCCAAAATATCACGCAACCACTTGTAAACAGCTGAAACAAAGACAAACATGCGGTTCTGCCCAAGTGGAGCGTATAAGCTCATTTATTCAAAACTTTATGGCTTCAAAAACTTACGAGGATAGAGATTTGGAATCCGAGGTTGACTCAGAAGACGGGGAGAGAGGTGCATCAACTTCACTAGAGATTGGTCTCGTCAATCCTAGCCAGGAAAAGCGAGAATTAAAGTTATCAATGGCGGAAACGACCTGTAAGGAGCCAACAATTCCTACAGCTGACATAAGCCGCGTGAAAAAGATTGAAGGTATACAGCACTTCGGTTCGCCGGAGTGGAACGATGTGAGGTATGGGGATGTGGTAAGGAGATACCTTTCCAATCCCATGTTTAACCAGTTAGAGGTGAATGGAGAGTTTCTACATTTAAATAAATCAGAACAATATGCGGGTTCATTAGATAAATTCTGTGTGGCACTGAGCCATGCCCTCTTGCAGAAGAATGAGTGCCTCAGAAAATCTCTGCAGGAACTAGTGAACTGGAGCGCACAGCAAGGAAAAGAGTTAACAGCAGGCTCCCTGTTTAAGAAAGTGGAATCACTGTTTGCTCCAGATACAGAGTATCAGACAGTAACAAAAGATGTTCTGTAGATGGTCTGCGGAAGGAGAGCAAACGCGATCCAGCATCACAGGGATTCAGTTCTTAATGAAGTGAAGAGCCGTTACGTACGGGAAGCTGTTAAAAATATTCCTCCAGCTGCGGGTTATCTTTTTGACTTTAGCAAGTTAGGGTCCCAAATTCAGCGAAAGGGAGGACTTGATAAATGCCTCCCACATTCGAGCTTGACCCCAGCCATCAACCAGCATGCAGCTGCCCAAGTATGAAGGGCCAGTGAGGAAGCCATTTCGCGAGAGTAGACCCTTTCGGGAAGGCAGAACGTTTCGGGACAAGCCCTTTTGGGATAGCAAAGCCTTCCGTGGTGGGTGAACCAACCAACAGGAGTCCAGAGGTGCTGACAAGAGAGGACCAACCAAGCCAAGAAGGAATTTTGGCAACAAGGATAGACTATGACTATCCGGCGAAGGCGTTTCAGGGGGGACAGTTAGGACAGTTTCTAAGCAATTGGAAAGACTTAGTACCACCGACGCTGTTAGCAATGTTGTGAGGGTACAAGCTACCCTTCTGGCAGAATCCCCCAATAAGTTTAGTGGCAGACATGGTGAGCTCCACTTATAAAACTCAAATCACAAGTTATAATAATAATAATATTTGGTTGACTTGTATAGAGACGTTTGTGTAAAAATAAGGGCGTTGTACAAGCTTATAACATATCTCTACAATCTTCTAACTACAAACTAGACAAACCATTATATAACAACTTATGGCTAAAAATTGCATCCACCGGTTCATCGATCACCGATACGAAACTAACCTATGTACAATGATTTGACCGATGAACGTGATGCTGCTTAAAAATGAACTGTCCAGGCAGAAAATATACAGGACCATACTTACCTAGAAGGTCACTTGCGATTAACACTGTCAATTGTTTATTTAGAGAAATTGTTGGCTGTCGGAGAGTTGTCGTCGGCTTCATGAGAGTATATTTTTTTCTCCAACTCATTCTTATCCAAAAATTCTACCGGCATGCATTTTTCCTTTCTGTGACTCCCACATTATCAAATCCCTTTACAATATTACCCAACCGGGTGGCGATATAGTTCCTCTAATTGTTAACACTTCAGACAAGGACCTCTTTTGGGTTGTCACCAAAAAAGTCCATAATCTTTTTAACCGACACCCCTTTCACAATGTTTTCAGTTTGCTTTCAGTTCGTTTTGAGTATTTTCATAATGTAAATGTGAAAAGCTACAAATTATTTTGTAATTACAGTACAATCTCGCTAATCCGGCACTTCAATAGACCGATATGTCCAATAATCCGGCACCCTCCGCCCGTGCCTCCCTAGCCCCTCTTGCATAACATGGACAGAAGAGAACGGCATATCTGCCAAAGACATTATAATTCTTCGAAACAGACGAGAAAAGGTTTTTAAGTAAGGACTACAAGTTGCACAAAAGCAGACCTCAGCAGAGTATTTTAAAACTATGTAATTTTGAGATACAGTTACAATAAAAGAACACAAATATGTACATACATTGCATACCTACATTATATTCTCTTTATGAAATGCTTTGTTTTTTCTTTATGAGATTTAATCATAAATTATTATATATTGTATACTGTATACTATGTATATATATATGTATATTGTATACTATGTACCTAACACAACTGTAATGCTTGTTGACTTATCTTGTAAAACCCCACTAGGGCGTAAATAAATAAATAAATAAATGAACTGTGAAAGAGTGTTCTGCTTTTGTCTGCCGACAACTTGATAAAAATATCTTTTAATATTCTTAAATGCCTTTTCTAAATGACTATCGTCTTTTTTTAAATTGCAGGTAGTGAATATAAAAACCAACAAAATCCTTAGCTTCCCCAAAATTATATTTTAAGAAAATAATTGACTAATTTAATCAACCTTTGCACTTAATTTTGCATATAAATTACAAAAAAAATATTATGTTGATTGCACTCTGTTGAGAACCAGACCAGTAATCTCTTATCAGTGCTGTCAATTCTATTCCACAGAGTTTTTGATAATGTAAACAATATATTTTGAAAAGTTTCAATGAGAATAAAACAAACCTTCTTTTGTAGTGACCACTTGGTGGATAATTTTATCTCCTTGACACATCTCTTCTTCTGTCAGGTGGCTATCAGAGCCGGTGTAGTTATCCTTCTCAAGAACCATATTCATGGAGGGTCTAATATCCAGGGCGGCTTCCCGCCTCTGAATACGCAAGGGCTCCGCAAGCTCATTCTTCTTAGACGCTCTTAGGCCTGCACTAGGTTTTTCTGCCTTGGAATGGGTTCTTCGACTTCATTATTAACCTCCTTCCCTTCGTTTACTGAGCAGGTGAACCAGAAATATGTACATAAAATTGTTCGAACAGATAATAGCACCCCCACACGGACACTTCGGAACACGCCACTTCTAGCCCCCGCGCAAAAAAGTAAAGACCGAAAGTAAGACAATGGTTTTCAGCGCAGTTCACTGTGAGACTTTTCTGTGCGGCAGCCTGAAGTGGTCTGCTTCGAAGTGTGCGAATGGGGGGTGCTATTGTGTAAACTATATCAACGGATGGGATAATATTATTAAAATGTATATTCTCAATGAATAAATAGCCTTACTAAAAAACGTCACAAATATTTTATTCAATTGATAAATGTTTGTATATATGATATTGATAACCTTACAAAAATTATTTTTTTTTACACTAGGTCCACCTGAGGAAAACAAAATTCCCTCAGGGCCTATGTCATCTTTGGCGATGCTGTGTGAAGGGCCTTTTTATGGAAAGGAAGGAGAGGAGAAGGTATGAAGGATGGGTAGGAATCTGGGGTTCAACGTGTTTGGGAATGATATACGTATGAAACCATCTCATTGCGGTGCAAGGCGATGGGTCGAAAGAACCCAGCTGGAAAGGTGAAAAGGTCTCCCTCAACCAGTCTCTCCCAATCCATCCCGCCACGCACACGTGGGTAATCTCCTCCGTCGTCAAGACCTAGACACATCTCACCCCATGTAACAATTTACTCCAGTATTATTAACTGGAGTTCAAACATGAATTTATTTGTACAAAAATTGCTGAAAAATAATGTACCTGCCAATGTATAAAATTTCATAAGTAGTAAATGAATAAATGTTTTGTGGACTACATTTTAGATCTCGCGGATAGGGATTGCAATCCCGCAGCTTGATATGCGGGATTACTCAATCCCGCGGAATCCCGCATCTTTGAAATTATGTTATAAAAATCAACTTTTATTAAACATTTCTAACATCAAGCAACAGAAATTATTTCTTTTCTATTCATTAAGTTTAAGTAATTAGTAATTTGTTTTCTTAAATTCATCTTTAAATGTTTGGCGTAGTTTAATAGTTTTGTTTAATTTTACCCTTACTCCTAACAACAGCTTTATATTTTTAATTCAGTCTTATTCATATAATGACCAATAATCAAATCACAACTTTCTCTTAGATGCTATTACTATGATGTCAACTTATGGTGATAACTTTTGAAAATACGCTCTTAAGAAGCAAATCGCATGTATCGTCTCCGAGCCTGCTTCTGAGTGAACTGCAAATGTATGCTGATGCTGAAAACGCTTTCTCGGCTTCTACGCTAGTAGGCTGAACCGTCAGGTGCTCTCCTCCGATACCATCGGACTCAAAGATGGTCATTTCTTTCTTCAAAATTTTCTCAAAGTTATTTTGCTTGTTGTCTGGCTTTTTCTTAAATATTTCTTTTTCTTGTTGAAGCTGTTTTTCTAATTCTTCTTTTAGCGTTGGAGTAGGATCTGTATCAGTAGCAGATGTTCCAGCTGTAGGTGCATTTTCGAAGACGTCATCTGCATATGTTTCATCGTCTTGAACTACGACTTTTTCTATTATTTTCTTTATTTCTTGGCGTATTGCAACTTTTCTTGGCATGAAGAATGTGTAAGTACAATCTGTATTTTTGCAGATTTTGCAAATACATCAAAACTCCTGTTAAATCAGTGCGCGTTCTTGAATACGTTCATGTAGAGTCTGTGACAATTGGTTACTCAATACCGTGTTTTGTTGTTGTAATTTATCCAAAATAAATCGAGCTGTTGTGTCGCAGTTACAAGCGTTGACTCTCGCGTACAAAGTGCCTTAACTCCTAATTTAGAAGGCTGCAAGTTAGCAATGACAACTGACAGGACACAGGACAGCCCGCCAACCGTCCGCTAGTCGCCGTCGCGGCGCGCTGTGCTGAACGGCTACTTCGCGCTACTCTCGATTTACGCGAAAGTTTTAGCGCCAAATTTTTAATTTGCGGGATCCGCGGATCTGCGCTTTGAAGGTGCGGGATCCCGCAGATTAATGAAAGCAACGGGATCCCGCTTTGCGGGATTGCAATCCCTACTCGCGGACCACCTGTAGTCCACGGACCTCCGGTTGGGCACCACTGATCTATAGGAAAGAAAAGACTTACTTTTCTCTCTATGCTAGGAAGTCCACGGTAAAATGAAATCTAATTATTATTTTTGTTAATAATAAAATTACAAGAAAATAATCACATAATACAGGTGCCACAAACGCAAGTTTAATTTTGAAATGACTTGAAGACCTCCGTAGGTTGAGCAGTCAAAATCATCGACCGAGAATCCCGGCGTGCGCAAATAATTTTATTTTGTTAATATGGGTTATTTCGAATGAAGGGTTTTCTTAAATTAATATTAGTTTATTTGTTTCATAATGCTGAATTGATCTCGATGAGTTTGTTCTGTTTCATATAGCAAGGCAAGAATTCAAACTTATTGGTCGGATTCGCATATTTGGTACTAACACTGGCTGATAACTGCTTGCTGACAGCCGTCGTCATGGAGCCGAAAAAGTGTTGTTTTTAGAGTTCACGTCGTAACGCTTTTGTCGACCTGTTTTAGCGTCTTATTCGCGAAAGGAAATCGACTTCAAACTTGAAAATACCGCCATATTCAGCTCCATCGTAAGAAAACTGACTTGTAACGACCTGTGGTTCAACCAGGCAATAGACAAATACCTACCACGAGGGTTCCCAATCCGGGCATGATCGCCAATCTATCGTAAGTACCCTTGTGAAATATCTTTGGCCGTGTTTGACAGTGGTGGTCCGTGAGTTTTCAGTGAACTAGAGTCTTAAGATTGAAAAATACGACATTATTGATGTTGTTGTAGCTGAAAATGATTTTTTTCATCAATCAATTGCTCTCATCCGCCTCGAACTAGTGAGGCTATGACATCCTCAATTGGGGTGTGTTGTGAGGCTAAAGGTATTGGAGAAGAGAAGGAGATGGGAAAGAGGAAGATTGAGAATTACCTGGCCATTCAGATATGGTCACCAAGCACGGCCAAAGTCATTTCATAATCCTGAATGGTGATACCAGGGTGAAACTGAGAGAATCTTCCAATCTGGAAAGTGCTGCAAATATACTATGTGTTATTTTAAATAATTTCAAAATTTACGCCAAACGCGCACCCGACATTTAAACATAGTTAACATTTGTCACACCAGAATGGGTCGTTCCTACTACCCATTCTTAAGTTTAACAGCTCGGCGGTGGAATGACTTGTCGATCTCTTTGTTTCCTCCCTTTTACAACCTGGGTCTCTTCAAGACCTCAAGACCCAGGTTTACTCATTCCTTTCCAAAAAAGACCCTCCACACAGCAATCCCAAAGATGATGTAGGCCCTGAGGGAAGTTATTTTCCTCAGGGCCTATGTCATCTTTATATGCCAGGATTTGAACTCGTGACCCCCGGATTGCTGGGCAAGACCCATACCCCTCAGCCACAGAGGCCGTTGAGTATACCTAAATGAAAACAGAAATCTGTTTTGAACGTATCAAATAATATTGTCCCTGAATATTTAGGGATTCACAATGGATTTCTTAAAAATACCTCTCACATAAATATCACAATAATAAATAAATTGATGTTATTGCCAATCTCAATTTGTATTAGGATTAAAATAATGAAAACCTTCCAGATGCTCTTATAATTATTAAAGGATTCTTTTTATAGAAGACAAACGGATAATAAGTCTCTTTTCTTTTCCATACATTTTCTATTGTATAGAAAAAGATGAAAATAAAATAATATTCAGACGTATATAATTTTGTAAACAAGTAGATCATATTTCACATTTCCAATGAGGAATAGCAAGTCGAGTAAAGTAATTTTTAGCACAAAATGGAAAAGAGGTGTACACTAGCAGTAGGTATCTATAACTTTTGCATCAAGAGATAGATTCAGCCAGTTTGATTTTATGTATATCTCGTAGGGAGTAGATAAGCTCCAAATCAATAGACAGAATGAAACAGGTTCTTTGTTTAAAACCACTTTATTTAAATTTATATTCGTCGACCGGTTTCGGTCGAACTCAACCTTCTTCAGGACAATAAACATATAAAGTAAATTAAAGTACAGAGTTAAGATAATGAGATAAACACAAAAGAAAGGGAGAGCATATAAGAAAGAGAGAGAGAGCATCAGATAATGGTTGGGGGAGGGGTAGGAGGAGGGGTCAAGGGAGGGTGGGGGTTAGAGAGGGAGAAAGGGAATAACGTTAAAATGGGACTATTGGTTAATTCAAATTGTTTGTTTAAAATTTGGCAATTATTTTTCGTTGATTTTAATATTTTTAAAGCCTCTAAGTTATTAAGGCGTATTCCTATTTTATTTGTATGAACTATTTGGACTCCCGTATTTTTATTAAACGTATGGTCAGTATCAATTAAGTGCTCGGCAAATTCTGAGAAACCTGTGCTTGTCAGACACCTAACGTGTTCTTTAACCCGAATATTTATGTTACGCGCTGTTTATAAATTTAAATAAAGTGGTTTTAAACAAAGAACTTGTTTCATTCTGTAAAATGTCATGCCACAAAGTGTTTGCTTTCTTCGATAATTCGATACTCCAAATGAATTTTGCGCATACTTTGATTTACAATATGGTATACTGAACATATCATTAGATCTGGTGTGGCATTCATGGTGACAAAATGCAATCCTTTCTAATAGATACGAAGTATCATATCTATAGTTGTTCATAATTTTAAGATTCATGTCTGTTTCTAAGTTAATAGTGTTGTGTATTGTTTAGGCACCATCAAGAAAAAGAAGCTCAAGTGCCGCCAGAGATCCAGGCGACGAGACCCCTCCCCCAGAAGACCCAGACTCCATAGACCCGGGCTAGCCCACTTGCGCGCCAGATCTCCTTCGGCGAGATGATCCTGTGCGACAGCGACCTCTGCCCCATCGAGTGGTTCCACTTGTCGTGCGTGTCGCTGTCCACTAAGCCTAAGAGCAAGTGGTTCTGCCGTAAGTGTCGGGGAACTGATCCAATGTCATGAAGCCAAAGTTGCAATTCAAGAAGCTGGAGGGGTACAACAAGGAGGAAGAGAAAGCTTAGCTATGGTAGACAATGGAGTTTGAATTATCTAATACACTAATTTAACTATGTTTTTCAGTTCTCATCGGTTTTTATCATGATTGTGAAACAGTGGTCACACGACAACTACTGCGCAAGACAAGTGCGTATGAGAAATATGGACACATAGGCAACTGCACGCAAATTAGTAGGTATTACAGACCTTACTAACAAACTTTTATTTTTATTTTTACCTCAACTGATAAAACATCTGTTTACCGTAGATAAATGGTTGTGTAAAATTTAAAACACGTTTATTAGTAAGAGTGTATATTTAAGTACATTAACTTAATCTATTCCTAAAGCTTTGTGTGCAGTTTTCTGTCTAGGTGTACACTTGGGTTCCATGCCAAGGACGAATACAGTAATTACTGGGGAGTGTATCATCAGAAGGCAGTTTTGGAACGCCTCTATAGAAGGTGGATACATTTTCCTGCAACGAATGACGCCCGGAAGCAAGTCCAGAGAGGTTTCAGGGATAAATTAAACTTTCCTCATGTTCTGGGCGCCATCGATTGCACCCACATCGCCATCATCACCCCTTCCAGACATGAAGAGCAGTTTAAAAACTACAAAGGATTTCATGCGCTCAATGTTCAAGTGATAAATATATTTTTTTTCACAAAAATTACATAAATAAAACGCCAGTTGGTGGTTTTTCACATTTTATTGAAGGTTTTATATTATGTTTGATAAACAGGTCTGTGATGCTATGTTGACAATTTTAAACATAAATGCACGCTTCCCGGGTACCGTCCACGACCAATTTATTTGGAATAATAGTAATATCAAAACAGAATTGACCAGACTATATGATCAGAGAATTGGGACTTATTTCTTGCTAGGTATGTATTTCAGCAATCTGCTTTTGAGAAAAAGTACAAAGCCGCATAATTTAGTAGCTATATGTACTTATTTATTATAATGGTTTTTATGTTTAAATCAGGTGAGTCGAACTTTAGAACCTTATCTCATGACTCCAATATTGGATGCAGCCGAGGGGAGTGCTGAATACAAATATACAAAGGCGCACTGTAAGGCGAGATGTTCCGTAGAACGCCTATTTGGGGTATGGAAGGCCATATTCCATTGTCTTAGGAAAGATAGAGTTCTCCACTACGAGCCAGAAGTTGCTGGTCAAATAATCACAACGCGCGCTATTTTATAACAACATGATGAAGCACTATAAGTTTTTTTTATTTAACTATATTACTATAATATGTATTTAACCGTAGATTCATAAACATACGTCTCTCATACACCCTGAAGTAGTAAAACGCTCATAGAGTGCAGCGCGAAAGAGATGGCAATACGAACGTCTCAGTACCCTCCCGACACGGTTAGAGCTCGGTGTAATACCAGGGATCTTGGTGCGTAAACGTGTAGTTGCGCAAATACTTCGCCTAAGGTGTCTGAGGTATGTATGTTTATGAATAGTGTAACAATTTTATCAAGATATACTATGCTACTACGCTACTTTTACGGTATGTTGAATATGTCCATAGTCAATTCGTTTGTCATCCACGTCCGCAATAATAGTCGTAATCAAAACAAACCACTAACAAGGAGAGCTTTTGTCATAGAAATATCAAATAAGTTGATCGAGCCTTGGTTACGGTGTCGCCGTGAAACACCAACTTTGAGGCGATGCCTAATACGGAACATCGATGCGATTTTAGGCGATACTTTGCCTGATGTACCAGCCGATCCTGGAATACAAACCAGGAAGCTATGCAACTTTTGTTGTTACAAAAAAAAGCGTGTGACTAGATTTATCTGCACCTCTTGCAAACGTCACATGTGCATGGAAAATCGGGGAAATTTGTGCTTAGAATGATCTGAATGATCTCAAAAATTGTTTTTTAATGTGTTGATCTCAAATAAACTTTCCTATTATTAATAGAATTAAATATTATTAATTATTATTCTTATAGTTTAAAAATTTGGCGCACTTAAAAATAGGGTGTATCACAGACGTATGTTTATGAACATTGTAACAGTAAATATAGTTTATGAATCTAGGGTTAAAGAAAGTAAGGCAACAATTCAAAATAATAATTGTTTTTTAATTTCAGGTTAACAGATGATTATAGTGAGGATATCGTGTTAGAAGAGGTTGAGCTACTAAACCAGGTTGAAGATGTCAGCAGAGTAGTAGCAGCCCGAGGAGTGAGGGAACAAGTGGTTCGGAAGGACTTCTACGATGAATAAATTATTTAATAATTACAACATGGATCCCGGTAAATTATTAAGATTCATTTTATCAGGAAAAATTACAAGATATTATTGATAAAATAACAATTTTAGAATAAAATCATGCCTTGTTTCACATACAGCACAGTACACAAATAATATTACTTAAACAAACAGTTGTTGTGAAATTATAAAACAATTATGAAATTATAAGACAGTTAAAAATATTTGAAATAAACAATGAAATAATACAATCTATTTATAAAGGATCATTGAGTGCAGTGAGTTTAAATGTTTCAATCATTTTATATTAAGGTCCCAGTCCCGAACGTCGGGTGCACTGCAGTTAGGTATTTTAACTACTTGTGAACCAAATCAAACACCTGCATATTTCACCGTCTGCTTGGAGGAAACGCGCGCGCGTTAGACACAATTTTGATTAAATAAAAACACACTTGCTTTATAATTAAAATTTATTTACTGAATAATGGATACAGCTTTACAGATTAAAAATCATATTAGAAATGGAATGGATTACATACACACAGATACATCTTTTATTGAGGTCTCAGTTTTTTATTCAATAGAATCTAATGGTATTTTGACAATTTCTCATTCTGATTTGATGATTTTATAATATCACCATAAAACAAAGGGTATGAATAAAAGGAGATCTGAGGATAAACTCACGACAAATATTTTTAAATATGTGCGATAGAAATGACAAAAGGCTGCATTGTTTTTGAAAGTTCATTTAGATGATTTTTTTCGTAGTTATGTAGGAATATATTTCACGATATTAGCTAAAGCATAGAAAAGTACAATAAAGCACATAAAGAAAAAAAAAACGGGTTCACAAATAAAGAAGTTGATACAAATTGAAATAAAATAAACTAAATGATATCTAAATATACAATTTTTTTATTATGTATTCAGCATAATAATTGGCTCGAAAAGTGCCTTGAATTTATTTGTGATTTAGGAAGCTATTAATCTTGTTTTGTGTTTTGTGTAAAACACTCTGTTATTCGTACGATACGCAAGTTGCATGTAAAAAATGAAAACATAATATGCGAGATAAAAATAAATTCCTACCTACCATTGTTATAATGATTTCACAATATTATCCGTAAAATTGCGTAGATATTGTGCGAACAAAACAGAGTGATTCATAAGACTGTCATTTTGCAAGAACATCATCCTAACTCCAGTCTGTTGATAATAATAAACATCCACAAAAATGATAATTTAAAATGCCAAAACTAATTAATTTTAGTTTTAGATGTTTCGGATTCAATGCATTTATATAAATTATTCAGGTACATAATTTTCAGAATATCAACAAATTTACAAAAAATGTCATTAATCAAAAGCCTGGTATGACAATCTTATCCGTCCATCCCCTGCCATACGAATCATTACCCCTAATGCTTCTCTCATTTTTTCCTCTCTTCCATAGCTTTTAGAACATGTGATGGACAATCAAACTTCATAATTCCGGTTTTGAACCAAATAGGTAGAGAAATCGAGAAACTCAAGATGGATGGTGAAATTTTGAACTTTGGTATTAGATTCCAGTTCAGTGCACCTAATTCCTATTTCGAAGCAAATATGTAGATAACTCGAGAAATTCAAGATGGATGCCAAAATTATGCAAACTATGCATTCAATTTCTACCCACCTCCAAACCCCCTTGTAACGACTGCGATAGGAATTGATTAAAAACTATAAAATTATTGTGCGCATCGAAATAATGTATTTTTTTACATTAGTTTTTCACCAATGGGTGGTTGGGTCTCACTTCTATGGCCTACGCACAATGTCAATAAAGTTTTAAAATTGGGGACAGTAAGACAGACCACAATTTATTTATTATCTAAAAATAATTATTTAATTTCGATTGGCCGGTTGATTGTATTACACCTGTCTCCCCATTGGTGTCTTGTACAAAATACATCGATAATAATTTTGTAGCTGCGGACGAAATCGAAACAAAATATGCGTGCATTCGCCTAGAAGTCTTTCTCCCGACTGCTGACTTTCGTGAAATAACATCGCACCTTGCGGGCTGATTATTTTGCCATACAGTTTTCTATGGCAAAGAATAAAAGAATTCATAAAGTTTGGGAGAATTACAACAAAAATCTAAAAACGATTAAGTGTATTTTATTAATTGAAAATAATCTGTATTGTGTTTACTTTGAGATTAAGGAAGAATATTAAAAAAAAGTGTCTGTAATAGGCGCTACTATGATTCCAGCGAAGGCATTTTCAAACGTTTTACGTAAAGTTCCAGTATGTATTTAACGAAGAATTAAAAAGTTTACGATTAAAAATTTTCATTCACATGTAACATTAGACATTTTTCTAACTACCCCCATATAATTTTTAAATAAATTGTTTGTAGTATTGCTTGTTCTACGATGATACAAACTGATGTTTAGCGCTATTTGGAAACTTGACTCTTAATTACAGAAAAAATTAAAATGGAGTTCTACAAATTAAACTTGATAACAATAAAAAACTTAATTACAGAAACTATAAAAGAAAGTATGACAACAACTATTAAAAATATATTAAATTGCTCCCTCATTTCACATTAAAAGGTGGTGAAGATAATGGTTCCATGCCAACTGAGAATAAAGTCAACCCAACACCTCCTTGAAAAGTCATTAAAAGCTACGAAAAAAAATATTAAATTAGCCGATAACCCTAACCTAACATAATCTATTTAATCAATTTTTTAAATATATTTTTTTATCACTCTAAATGACTTATCTGATATGGTTCTGAGTTGGTTTCATTCCGAGTTGTCCGGTCACCGAGGATAATGTATCCTTCCAAGACTAAGAATATGTAATTGATGTTATTTAGTACACTCTTAAATTGGCACTTCAAGTAATGTTGTTAAAATGCTGGCAGTTCCATTTTACTAGTATTTACTTTGAAAACTAAATAACCGACTAAAATTTATTTATATTTTATTTTTGGGAGAGGGGAAGCTTTCTATTGATTTGGATGAAAAACTGCATTCCCTATGCGGCTAAAATAAAATACAAGCAGTATTAATGAAAGCAATTTTTCTGCGTTGCTAAAGAAGATCCACCCTGACCAATAGAACCCGCCTAAACAGAATGCCTGAGCATAAATATCGGCCAAAGAAGCAAGTCAAGCAAAAAATAACAATTTAAAATATAAAATTGACACCTGAATTGAACCTTACACAGGGACATCGCCATGGCGCACAGTGGTCCCAAATCCCATTCTAGCTAGACAAAAATATTTTTCCACGGAATGTGATGCAAAAGGGTCACAGTATGAAAAAAAAATTATTAAAAAAATTTACATTTATTTCAACCACGGTTACAGAATTTTCAAAGTAAAATAAAATAGAAATACATTGCGTGTAGTACAATGATTCAAATAAGTCATAACAATCTGTTTATTTTAAGTTATTAGTTAAAAATATTATTTGTAACATAATATAAGAACAAAACCGAATGACATTTGTTTATGGTCGAGTCACTATCATCACTTTTGTTAAATGATAATATTCCTATGTGGCACTGTCAACAGACCTCTGCAGTTTCTTCGTTGGTACTTCCGAAATCGACAATAATTTAAAGCAGTGGCGGCTCGAACACATTTTCGGGGGTGGGGACCGTCATTTTTTTTGTGAAGATGTTGAAATTTCACTGCCAGAAAGTGCGAGTACAAGACCAAATATACTATACCTATATACACGAATATTTATATATAGGTATAGTATATTATACATTAATATTTACTGTTCTTAATTCTAAGATCTAAAGTTAAGACAAATGATGGTTATGGACTAACTACATGACATTATATTTCTTCTAATATATGAATGACTAAAATATATATGATGGTAAAATATTTATTTTCACCATTTTCCGCAGTTTCTCACAAAGTTTCGCCATCCGAAAGAACTTTGTAGCAAAAATCAATTCTTCTGTTCTTCATTTTTGCGAATCGATCGATAACACTGTTGTTGAATTCTGGTATGGAGTTGATGAAATCATTCTCTATTGAAAGCATTGCCAGTGCATTCAATCTTTCAGCTCCAATGGTGTTTCGCCAACAAGTTTTAACACGTTTTAATGTTGAGAAACACCTCTCAGATTCTGAAGTCGTCATTGGGGTGGTAATAATTATGTGAAGAAGTTTCATTACTTCCGTAAAAATTTCTGTGACGTTATTTTCTTGTAACGATTGCAGTAGTGATGTAGCTGATTTAATATTTTTGGTTAATTCAGTGTGACTGTAAAGAATTTCAAGCTCAGTTCGCATTTTTTTTTCTTCTAAAATTGGGTAATATTGGACGGCTATTTTTAGATGTTCAATAGGAAATTTTTTTATATATGCATTGAAAAAATTAACGTCAATTAATTTGGCTGCAGAAAGGTGGTCAATACTGGAAAATCGATCTTCAATGTTAAGAAGTATCGTATCACAAGCTTCCTTCATAATGCGAGATAAATCTATTGCGGAGAAATTTCTCTTGCTCAGCAATGTATCATGCATATTTGCATATTCGTCAGTTTTTTCCCGCACTTCTTGAATTCTTGATTTAAAATAGAGTATAGCATTGTTCGCAGTAATATTGTCAACCGTTATTTTTTGAAGCTGTTTAAACAGTATATCAACT
The DNA here is from genome assembly GCA_936435175.1 of Glyphotaelius pellucidus. Lineage (NCBI taxonomy): Eukaryota > Metazoa > Arthropoda > Insecta > Trichoptera > Limnephilidae > Glyphotaelius > Glyphotaelius pellucidus. Next base: position 16,074,968 of record OW386551.1, on the reverse strand, counting down.
TCTGGCATGATTCGAGCAAAAAAGAAAGAAGACCACAAAAAGTTCTATCACCTAAGATATTTAGGAGTCCACACGACTCGTTTATGGTGACCGAATCCCACCCAATTTCATCTTGAAATTTCATGAGACATTCCTTTAGCTCCTCCAAGTTTTCATTAACGGTGTTCACTATGCGGCTCGAAAAATTCCATCGTGTTGTAATGGTTCTCGGCATCCTGGATTTGACCACCTCATCAAGAACGCACGTCCGCTTCGAAGAAACCGAGAAGAAGGAAGAAAATCCAGAAAGGTTGGCAAAAAATATTTTCAATTCCTTATGGGTCGTGGCACATAGCTGCTGCATTATTAAATTAATTTGGTGTGCATAACAGTGTACAAAATGGGCAAAAGGGAAATGTAGTTTAAGCTGGGCCTAGACGCCATTGAGCCGGCCTTTCATAACAGCGGCGCCATCATACGTTTGAGCCACGAGTTGGTTGGCTTTTACACCACATTCTTCAAGCACACTCCTCAATTCGTTCGCTACCCCCGTTGCAGTTTTGTCCGACAATTTGGAATATTTTACAAATCTTTCCGTAACTTTGCCTGTTTTGGTAATGTATCTTAAAATCGTCACTAGTTGGGCTTTACATGAAACATCCGTTGTTTCGTCCGCTTGAATGGAAACAAACTTGGTTTCCTGAATTTCTTCTTTTGTGAGTTCTCGATAAATAATATACATGCAGTCTATAAGTTCATTTTGGATAGTTTTTGATGTGCCCTTGAATGTCGGCGAGTCTTCGTAGTATTTCTTTAATGTCAAGTCATCTTTACAAAGTAACTCGAATATAGATCTGAAAATTCCCGGTTTCAATGAATCCGATGATTCATTTCAGCCGCGTATACCGATTTCACATGAACCACATAGTCTTAAAACAGAAATTATTTTTGACAAAACGTAACGATTTTTTTCAACTAACTCGTTATGACGAATAATACTTCGTCGGTAAGCACTATCCAGTTTATCGATAATGTTTATTTTTCCAAAAAGTTGTAAAGTTATGGAGTTTTTCATGTGCTCCGATGAATTTTCATGTTTTGTCAACCTTTCCGATAAATGTTTTAAATCAATATACCCACTCTGAGTCCACACTGTATCGCTACCAAAAAGTAAACAGGGAAAACAAAACAGTTTTTTCAACAAAATACTAGCACATAACCAAGATTTTTTGGAAAACCACTCGACATTAAAATTTAACTTTTTACGAGTATTAACATGAAACTCGATAATTATGTCTCTAGGTTGGTGAGCTCCTAGGCACTTCACTTCCAGTTTTTCTTCAAATGTTAGTGCACTGAATTTATTTTTCAGTAAAAAGTCGACTTCGTTCATTTTTTCGAATAGATTTTATATTTCTTACAAAAAAGATAAAAGGATAAATCACGCACCTAACCAAAAACACCAAATAGGTACATACATAAGTATGAAGTTTTTTAAATAACACACGGTAATCGTACCAACTTCGATTTAGAGCGCCTTTGGGGTGTTTTTACCACGAGAATGGCGCTAAAAAAAATCCACCAAACCAGAAACACCAAATAGTTACTTGCATTCATAAATATGAAGTTTAACAAAAATAATGCAAGATAATCGTACCAACTTCGGTTTAAAGCGCCTTTGAGGTATTTTTACCATGAGAATGGTACTATGAAAAAAATCCAATCAATCGATATCAAAAGTATTATTTTACTAAAATATCACATACGATTACAAAACGACTAACGCGAATTCCGGCCCGTGCATAACTGACCTTTGACCTACTTCGTTTAGAACTAAGACAAACATTCGCTGCGCTAGGGGATCAGTGATCTTGTCCCTACGATTCGGGAAAGATTATCCTAATGCGCGTGCGCAGATTTTAGAAATCTCATACAAAATATTCTGCGCAAATAAAAATTTCATATTAGTAGGAAAAAACGTTTCGGGATGTCCCCAAGTGCGCATAGTCCTAGCTAGTATGCGCCGAGTGCCGTGTTTCAAGTCCCAAGTCGCTGATCGCGTTAGTATTAGTTAGTATGCTACAAGGAAGAGAGCGGAGCGGTCGCTCGTTCGTTCGTTGAAACTTTTCAAATTTCGAGCTTAAAAATTACTCGTATTAAATATTTAGATTATTTTTCTGAAATTGGTAATTACTTTTATGTTAAGAATGCATTCATTCTTTTTTGTGAACACAAGAAATTGACTTTTTTTCTTGGCAGGTTTCTGAAATTTCTAGTGGGGACAATCCCCACGGTCCCCTTAGGAAGAACCGCCACTGATTTTAAGTCATCACTAGATAAGACATTGGGATATTTTCGATGTTGTAGTTATTTCGGATATAACAGCTTCCCGTTTTCCATCTGACCTCAAACTGACTTAAACAGCATGAAAGAGTTATTTTAGACTTTGAGAATTCAGAGGACATTTAATTTTTCTTATTTTATTTTTTAACGAGCAAAAACCAAATTATTTTTCTGGTTCACCATTATCATAACTACCGGAAGAAAAAAACTGTCCATTTCTGTTTTATTTTTACATGAATTCGACCATTTCCTATGAAATAATAATAGATATGAAGCGATATTCTTCTTTTCATTTTCTATGACATATTAATAGAAATGAAGCAATTCTTCTTTGGTAAATTTTTTTCGAGACCTACAAAATTGTTTTTTTCAACCAAAATTTTTCCGTGTTGCAGCTTGACTCGACTTTGATGCGCCTTTTTCTTCTAACATCTCCAAAATATCAAAAATATAGATCAAGGGTAGAGGCTCTGTAAAAGTCAAAAGAGCACGTAAGAGCAGAAGAATTCCATGAGAATATAGATAAAGAATGGTTTTATATGAAAATTGTTTAGTTTGGAGGTACAAATTGGTACACGATTTTGAAAGTTTAATCAAACTTTTGCAAATAATTGTAAATATTGATAATGGTTTCACGATTTTTTAATGACTAATAAAATTAATATGGAAGAAGCACATTATTAAATACTTAAATAAATTTGAAAGAACATATTATGGACTTCAATTTTTTTCATAACATAATTTCTCTCCGATTTCAAATAACACCACTAACGACAAAACAGCGGGTACACCCGAAAGAGATGGGCCGCAGGGAGGCCGCCTGGCACGTTCAAAGTGTCGTGTTTACATTGTTGTCACGTGTAGTGCGTATTGTTTTAATTTTTTTATCGATGCGAACATAATGCTATGGACTGTTTTCTATGCTGTGAGTATGTTTTTGTACATAAATAAAAACATTGTTGAAATCTTTTTGTCTAGCTAGATTGTTCTAAGGGAACCACCGTGTGGCGGATGAAATAACACAAAAATCTATACAATGTGCAAAGTTCTTATAATAAATACGTGGTAAAAATTAGTCCTCATCTTCCGACTCTGACTCCAAATGTGACGCAAAGTCGGGTGAAGTGTGGGATGTTGACGACAACGGAGATGTTGGTCTAGAACGAGAAAGAAAAGTGCTTGAGATCTCACACCTTTTTTTTTACATTAGCTCCACACAGGAGACCCTGAGGAAAATAATTTCCTTCAGGGCCTGTGTCATCTTAGGGGATGCTGTGTGGAGGGTTTTATTAAGGAAGGAAAGGATAGGAAGTTCTGGAAAGAAAAAGTATGAGGGGTGGGTAGGAATCTGAGGGTCGGTGTGTCCAGGAGTGACAGACGTATGAATCCATCCCTCCAACTGCAGTGCAAGGCAAAAAGTCAAAAGGCCTCCCTCACCAGTCTTTCTCAATCCGGCCTGCCACGCAGCCGATGCATACGCCACCAAGACCTGGACAAACCTCACCCCATGAACCCGGGCACCCCTTCTAAGTCACCTAACTTAGCAAACCACTTGGACCTACGGTATACCCGCCTCCCAAATTTTAAATTCATTCATTCTACTTTCAATGTTCCTCTGCCAGTTCCATGGCTCGTTGCTTGAAGTGTATCAGGGTTAGTATCACCACTCCATTGTGGATTGCTAACCTCGGTTTTTTGGACAACTTTTAATTATTGTGTTCAACCTTTCCATCTCTTGTGATTATACTTTACTATGTACGCCGCTTCGCTGCAGGGGTAGGCAGAGAGTACGGACCGCCGAACAACTCTATCTTGGCACACACTCCTTGCCTCGTTCACATTCATACATGATCTTCTATTATTCCGACTCTTGGCAACTCAACTATCTGATTCACTTGGTCGTGCCATGTCTTCCTCGGGCGTCCCAGACATTTCCTAGCGTCTTCCATTCACATTTGCGTCATATATTCTCCTTACACTCCTTTCCTCGTTCATTCGCTCTACAAGCCCAAACCATTTGAGTTTCCCTTTCTCAATTTTACTCATTAAGCTTTCATCAGCCTTGAACTTTATTAAAGGGACCGGGTTATTGTTAAAAGATTGAGGCAAAATGGGAGATAGCACAATGGGCCTATGGCCTAAGTGCTCACGGGAACAAGTCATAAACCGTCTCCGGAAAAAAAAAATCAGCCTTGCATTCTTTGCAGATCTCTACGTTTCTCACACAATCGTCCATGGTTTCGCCACACAAAACGCCTCTGGAATTTCATTTCTACAGCTTTCAGTCTACTTTCATCCTTCCTCTGCCATACATCAGGGTAGGTACCAGCACTCCATTATAGACGGCTAGCTTTGCTTCTTTGGACAGTCTTTTGTTAGCGCCAACGGCGTTCATTCCTCCAAATAATTGAAATAATGTAATACCTCAATATCTGATGTCGGAGAAGGCGAACTCTTTCTTCCTGAGTTGCAGTGTACCTCTGAAATGAGAAATGCTAATTCATTCATTTACCTTCTATAATAAATTAGTTATAAATGCCAGCTTTACACACTCGTTGAATCATTTCAAGTCTATATTATTAGACATTTACGTTTATTAGCTACTATTTTACGTTGTTGATCTGGGTTGACTAATTATTTTTAATAAAATTCGAAAAACTAATTTGTTAGACCACATCATTGAATGCGTCATCATAGACACAGTTGGCAGGCAACTAAAGGGGTGAGTGTGTACCTGAGTGTAACCTGAGACCAAGTGAGACCCTTCGACTCGGGCCCAAAATACCAACATGCGACCGAGAGGTGGCGAGCCGAGGTAAGAGCACACTCTATTCCTGTTTCAGGGAGCCTCGACAAATAGGTACAGCCGGCATGAACTATTAAAAAAAGGAATAGAAAATACCTCAAAAATGTCCCCAATTTAACCTAACGTTGGAAATTTGTTACTTTACTCTGAAGTGACAAATAACAATTCATTAATTTAACTTAAATAACAAATACCTAGTTGACATACTAAAAGGAAGGTTTATAAATTTGAAAGTGCTTCAGAGTGATTTGAAGAGAAATAGGAAATACCTCAAAAATGTCCGAAATATTTTTGATCACTCCCACTAGCTCCTTGAAGGAGTCGTTGCGTGCTTCTTGGGCCGCTGCCATTCGGCTTCCCACATGTGGCGTGGCAGCCGACTTTCTTCGTTTTGCTTTGGTTGCTTCCTGGACAGTGTGTGCACTACCCAAGTCGGGTGAGGTCTCGAGCTGCTCATTGGAATACTATAAAACACACTTATAATTGGCATTGGTGATGAAAGGTTAACCTCATTTTGACAGAATGCATTATATTGATTATAAAAAAAATTATGATAATTATTACATTATTGTTCTAAAACAATAGTTACCTCAATCTCCAGTACAACTTCTTCTGGCCCCTCCCCTATACTGCTTTCAGGCAGTCCACTGCCCTCAGAACTGGCTCTGTCAATAATATTGTTGACTTTTTGCGTGATGTCAGTCAGTGCAGGTATTTCGGCAGTATTATCAGTGCTGAGGGCAGCTCGCTTGCGGTCTGCATTTCTGGCACGGCTTTTGCATTGGTCGCGCCATGTCTAAAAAAGGCAAAAATAATACCAGGTTAAAAGTGATTTAAGGACTTGATAGTGTCTCCATAATAGTTTAGAAGAAGGTAAGTATTTTCGTAATAAGAAGCAAATAAGTCAGTTTGTTTAGGTAGGTACAAATACTCACTGTTTTCCACTGCTCGGCTGACTCAACAGGACCTAGCTCGGCCAGGTGCTCCGCCAACTTCTGCCAGGTTTCTTTATTTTTCTGCGCACCTTGCGGTCCGACAAATCTCCCAGCAGCAAATTCCGGATGCTGAGCCATGTAGTCGGTTAAGAAATCAATCTGCTGGACCGTCGAACGAACTTTCTTGCTGAAATTATAATAACAGCATTCTAAAATTATCGAATCATTTGGTCTTCTATCCCACTGCTACGCTGATGACCAGCAAGTTTACTTTTACTGCTTACCAGATGAAATAGACAGTCTTAAAATTCGCATAACTGAGTGTCTAGAAGCTATCACTTGCTGGATGACCTCAAATAGATTGAAATTGAATCCTGCAAAGACCGAGTTTCTCTGGACCGCCACAAGCAGACGTCAGCGTAACATAGATAATTCCCCAATAACTATTTCAGGAAGTGACATCACTCCAAAGGCATGCATAAAACTACTGGGTGTCAATCTGGACGCTGATTTTTCCCTTAAAACTCAAGTGAACAGAACCGTAAGTACGGGGTTCTTTCAATTAAGGCAAATTAAAGCAGTACGGAGAAACCTGACAACAGAGGCGACTAAATTACTTGTCAATTCGTACGTTGTTTCACGTTTGGATTATTGCAACGGAATATATGCTAGTCTCCCAAAATATCAAATAAATAAATTACAATCCGTGTTCAACGCTGCGGCAAGACTTATCACCGGCGTATCGAAATATTCCCATATTTCTGAGCATCTCAAAAACCTTCACTGGCTCAAGTGTCCCGAAAGAATCCAGTTCAAGCTCTGCTGGATGATATTTAAGTCTCTTAACGGAATGGCTCCGGCTTACTTATCGGAAATGTGTATTCCAGAAAATTCCAATCCTCGACAACTAACCCTCAGGTCAGCAGCATCATCAGCTATCGGAAGGTTGAAGGAACCAAAACGCCCACCAGATACTAAATTCGGTGAGCGTGCTTTCGGAGTGTCAGGACCTAAAGCCTGGAATGGACTGCCACACGAGTTAAGAAAGATCACAGATTCAGCGGAATTTAGATCTAAACTTAAAACTCATCTTTTCAGACAGTCGTATCCATAAGTTAAAAAAAAAAAAACCTTTCACTTCGGCTTCACGGCCTAATTGTGTAAAATATAACCAAATTCTTATTTTAAGCTTTTTCAAAGGTCATTTTATGAAAATTTCCAGTCCCAAAGAGATCTAAATTCACTAGTCTTTCAAAATAAATACTAATTCGATTTTGGCATTAATCTTCTTATAAATGTAAAATCAACAGTGATGAGGGTAGCAAAGGTAAATTCATGCTATGTCCAGTGTTTTCAATATAATGTCCTCCACGTGCAAAGTCGTATCGTCCCCAGGCATAAACTTTCTAAAAAGTGTGTTTATCGGAAGTGACCTGCCAGGTAAGTATGTTTCTGTATCTATTTGTAAATAATAAAATTAGATAGATCCTAAGAATTAAAAAAAAAAAAAAAAAAAATTGTAAAGCGCCCTTGAGGTGATTTTTCACAAAAACGGCGCTCTATAAATTGTCCAATTATTATTATTATTATTATTCTGAATGTCAACAAGTTTTAAAACACTGCGCTTGATCGTAATATTGTAACTACAAATTTTCAACACAATAACGTAAGATAAGTTTATAGATAATAGTGGAAACTTTTCCGTATATAAAATACAAATAAATTACTTACACTTCTCTCGGACTCGACATTGTCAATTTATTGTTTTCGGAGATTACCGTTTGATCCATTTTGACGTTACCGGTACCATAGATAATTGACCTCTGCATAGAAAATGTCTCAAGTGTTGCCAGCGTATTATGACAATTTTTTTATTGAATGCCTTATCAATATCGGTTCGGTACAAAATCGTCGGTTGTTACGCCTTGTCGATTCGATATTGTAAAGTTAACGATTTCAGTGTGCTAGGGCCCCTGGTCATATTTGAATCGAAATGTATGATGAGCTATTCAACATTCCGTGTTAAAGCTGGTTCACATTACGCTATCAAATATAAAAGATCATAGCACGCCAAATAACGCTCTGTTCACACCGAAGCGTTTCTAGGCGCAGATCTATCATAGACAATACACATCTCAGACGGGATTGGTATATTTATGTCTCAGACGTAACCGCTCCACCAGCAGATATCTGTTGATTCGCGAGCGCTTATCTTTTGTACTTTCACACGAGGCTATCAAATATTTCTTCCTGTGGTAGGAGAGGGGGTCAGTCGAATTAGGGAGCGGCAACGGAACGCATATTTTTTGTACTGAAATCTGTCAACTTGACATCTGTCATCCACGGGTCTAGGCAGCTCCGTAATTACGATGACCCCCTCTCCTGTTTTAGTCGGAGAAGGGGAGAGTTATCTTCTGGGATATCGCGTCTGGAGCGGTTACGTCTAAGATGTGTATTGACTATGATTGATCTGCGCTTAAAAACGCTTAGGTGTGAACGGTCTGAAGGGATTGTATGGAGAGCGTTATTTGGCGTGCTATGATCTTTTATATTTGATAGCGTAATGCGAACCTACCAGCTTTAAAAGCAGTTAATCTAGAATTAAAAAAACACCTCGACTTCTGACACGTCCATTGATTTTCCATACAAAATGACAACACCTGTTGATTATAACTAAAACTTTTGGTCATGATGACGTCACACGATTCACACTAGATACGGTGGTTTTCCGGGATCTTGAAAAATTAAAACTTTGAGAATTATTTTAACTATTAAAACTAACTATAAAAATAAATATGCAGTTATTTAAGTTAGAAGGTCATTATTCATTAAAAAAAAATTAAAAAATTGGACCGGTGTTCCTTATTCGATTCACGGATAAAACGGAAATTACTTTTTTTCTAACAGACAATCAAATGTGACATTTGTCGGAAGTACCAACCTTATGAAATAAATTCTTGTCAAAATAAAAACAGAAAAGTACCTACTTCGAATTATTCCTGGGTTGAGATTTAAGCTGCGAAAGCTGGATGTCATCATAATTTAGATATACATCCCAGGTTTTGAATGGTTTGTTTGGCAAAGCAGGGTTTGTTTAACGGGTATGTGTAATTATTCTAATACATTTGTTTCCTCGTTCTTCTGTTAAAAATACGTGTTCAAACTTGTCAATAATGCATTCACTTCATAACCCGAATAAAGTATTGTTTTATATGGCAATAATAATTTTTCTATTATTGGCAGCATTGATTGTATGAAATGTAAACCGAAAAATTATGAAAATGGCGTATGCCGCGCGATTAAAATAATTTTAACAAAATTTAAATGTAGCATGCATAATTTAAGCATATTTTTTCGTCTCCGCCGATGTAAATACTCACTTTTCGTGATAATAAAGCTAAATCTAACGGTTTGAATAAGAAATATTGCGTGTTAACCAGTTAGCGGAGTAAGACAAAAATAATGAAAAAAATTGTCATTGTGATGGTGATGGTGACGTTTATTTGGACAAATTGTATAATTCCTTATTGGAAATTATTTTTTTCGTAAAAATTATACGGTTCATAACAAGGAACTCCAGTGAAAAATATTATGGCTTTAAAAAAATATGTTCATAGAGATCAATAAATGCTGATTCTGAATAAATAAGTTTTATTAAATAATATTAAACGTAGAGTTTAAAAAAAATATATTAAAAAGCCCATTTTAAAACGTGTCATTCAAACACCTTGTCAAGTTGGTATTATTGGATTGTTAATGGTGACGTCACCGCGACAAAATTCTCCAGTCACGTGGTCGTATTGTATAGAAATTTTGACAAGCCGTTCAACATTCCGTGTTAATGGTTTATAGATATTTAGACATATAATGGTTCTTGTTTTTATTGAAACATTTTTAGGCCTAAATAATTCAGTATCAAATATAGAGTATCTCTATTAGTTTTTCTATATTATTTAAAATATTCAAAAACTTTAACTGGACAGAAAACGATCGTAATGTCCAGTAATGCCTGTTTTCAAAATGACGGGCGACCAAATTGATGCTTCTGTTTCCATAATGTTTATTTCGATTCGTAAAGCTAAACTAATAATAATTTCAAACAATTTTTATACCATTCTCCCGTTATAATATTGAAAAATATAATAAAATAAACAAATAATTCCACCTAAATATCGTTTTACTTATTAAATAGTTTCATGACAACATCTGTTGAAAATCACTAGGGTTTTTGAACACAAAGTGTTCAAATTTTCAATGTTTTGGGTGCAGTTCAAGCCAGTGTTCATGTGTATTCCTGGCGCAGGAGTCGCCGCTTAAAACTTTTGGTCATGATGACGTTACACGATTCACACAAGGTACCTACGGTGGTTTTCGGGGGATCTTGAAAAATTAAAACTTTGACATTTATTTTAACTATTAAAACTAACTATAAAAATAAAAATAAATATGCAATTATTTAAGTTAGAAGGTCATTATTCATTTTAAAAAAAATGGACTGGAGTTTGGTTTTGACTTATTATAGGAGAGAAAATTGGAAACGTAACTTTTTTGGATGCGAGGTTTACTAACTGTTAAAAGAGAACTCATTTTTAGACATTTTTGATTTGATTCTCTTTCGAGTCCCACAGTTCCCAAGTGGCAATAATTTGATCGAAGCTTATATCTTCTATTAGATTGTTTGTCAAAATTAATTAATGAATTCACTAAATACCTCCTTTCGACAAAGAAGCGTGGTCTCCTAACTTGACGTGCCGTTACATCGTGTCAAACGGCCCGTCCGCGGTGTTTAATTAAAACAAATATTGAAATGTCAGTGAGGCGTCACACCGCACTATCGGCTCAGCTACTCACTCGCTGCACGCAACTTACCACATTGCACACCTCTATATATTCACTGCATACAGGGTGTAATAGGATGAAGGACGTAGATAGTAGATACCCGTCAGATTTTAACCAGCGATTTCTAAAATTACTTGATCTCCGGTCAGAACTAAACCTCCGCAACATCGAATGGGGTTTTTTTAATATTCCCACGTTTACGAAACGGCGACGGTACAAAAAAGCAATAAACATACGTTCCTTATCACAATAATGTTGCAGCTCTTTCTTACACAAAAAATAATGGTGACACAAAAGATGAGACACACAATGGACGTATTTCTGTTTCCTCCAAAGTACCTACTTACTACTTTTTCCTTTGAAGGAAACAGACATACGTGCATTGTGTGTTTCATCTTTTGTCTCACCATTATTGTATAAGAAAGAGCTGCAGCATTATTATTAAAAGCGCCTTTTAGGTAGGTACCTATTGCTTCGAGAACGGTACGGTGCTAACCATGTGGTACAAGTGGGCTGGCTTAAAATATTTGCCTGCGCGACGTATAAGAATTTTTGTTATTGTGTTTAATTGAAAAAAAATCACCAGTGACTAAAGTATAAATCCAAATGAGCTAATGAAGCTCTGGTTAGTATTTATTAGTCTGGAAGTCTGTTGAATATTTTCTGTAACACCCTGTATAAATGCAATAAACCAACAAACTGACATATGCCACAAGAAGTGTAGGCCACTTCTTTTGCTCCGCCCCTTCCTCCTTATTAGAAGTTGCCACCTATCATAATTACTCACTTGTAGGCTGCCGCTCCTAGGCCGCGGCCTATACGGCCTATTGACAATTTTAGGACTTCCGGTGGTATCACAGAGGTTGGAGTAATCTGCGTGAACGCTCATCAGTCCCATAACTGAATTCATGCTGATGAGGTGATGAAAATGTCGCAATATTGTCTTCTACAAATTGACATAATTTCTTGCAATTTAGGTAGCCCACCTACCGTAGAGCTTGATCGTAGCTTGATACCGTATTGTGATAAATTTGAAACTGATAAGAATCATACAAACGAGAAACTGATAAGAATCATACAAACGAGAAACTGATAAGAAATTGAACAGCAGTAGGAACTTACCTTATATTTTTTTCTATGAATGTAAGTTAATCTGATATCTTTGTTTTCCATAGTTTATCGTTAAATTAGGGAAAAAGAATTAAACCATTGTTAAATACATTTTTGAAGTTAAGAAATATTTTAAATGTGAAAATAATTGTCACTTTTGACGTGATAACGTCTTATAAATCGATGTACGCCGGCACGAACGAAAAAGCATGACTCATTGTCACGTTCCGCCTGAGCTTAGCGTGCGAACAAGCGATAGAGAGGCACGATCGGCCTAAGCGTTCGGCTTGTGACGCATTTATCTCTCTTCCACTCCATCGTTATTACATGACGTTATCACGTAAAATTATCGTCCGTAAACCGACTTTACAGACAACCAATTTTTTTCCTATCTATGGTATTATAGGTTGGGGAGGATGTTATAAAAATACTCGTAATATAAATTCACAAAAATTTTCACGAAGAATCATCGTAAAAGTTAATCTTAAAACTGAACCTTCTCAACAAAATACTTTTTAACTCTTTTCAGTTGCAAATATCGAAGACATATTTAATCTATCAAAAAAGTTTAAAGGAAAAATCTCAAAGAAAATCTGGAATACCTAAAACAAACTTTAAAAGAAACGGAAACCAACTTAAAACACCTAATTTTAAGACAACCAAAATCAAATTCATTATATTTATCAAGCCATAAAAATTACACTAATTTCCCTACAGAATTGCCCTGTGTTAATGAATGACCAAGCAAAAGAAATAATTAAAGATACTTTTTCAAAAACAGCTTTCATTTATATCATAATATAAAACAAAATAGAGAAAAAAAAGAAAAAATAAATAAATAAATAAAAAATAAAAATTCTAACAAAACATTTATTTATAAATAAAATCAAATAAATATTATGTAGGTACTTACGAGGAACGATTTTTTCATCCAAATCTTAAATTTGGATTAGAGACCAAAATACCCAACAAAACTGGAAAATTATTTTTTAATCAAAATGTTCCGAAAATATTTAATTGTCTTTTACATTTTGATATAAGGGCCAATAATTCAATTTTGCATGATTTTAGCGGAAACCTTGACTTTTTGAGTAAATTGTAATTATAAAAAAATAATCTTGCCTTTATAGATAGGCACTTGCCCTTATAGACGTATTATAGATGTAATTATATTTACGTCCACCAAAATGTGATTTCTAATGATTTTTATTATATATATCATCATATTTGTAGGTAATATATTTGCTTAGGTATATAATTATTATCAGGTATTTACAAATAATTTTTTTTATCTTAATTTTTTTATGTAAATACCGCACAAGAGTTCCCAACTGCTCCCGTCTGGAGCCAATGAGACTATGGCATCCCCATTTGGGATACGTTGTGAGGCTGAAGGTAGTGGTGAGGGGAAGGAGATGGGGAAGAGGAAAGTGGAGAAGTACCTGGCTATTCAACAAATTTCCAAAGTTGCTTCTAAAATCATGAAAAAATTGTGTTATTTAATTACCAATATTTTATAATTTAAAATACGAATAAATAAAGTAGCACATCCGTACTAGATAGTTGCTAAGTATGCTTTTGATAAAAAAAATATTAGGTATTCAATTTAGTTGGGTATTTTGGCCTCAAACCCTAATATAAGTTTTGTGTGAAAAAAGGCCTTTCAGTTATTTCTCAACCAAAGTAAGAATCGTGACTCCGTTGTAAAGCACAAGAGCTCATGGGCGTAGGCACAGTGGGGCGAGGTGGGGCGTTTGTCCCACCCTGGTTGGCCGATGCATGACCTCCGGGATTGTCGACCGAGTCGCGTTTTCAAATTTACATCACTTCATAGGATGGTTTTTCCTTATTCCGTTCATATTCTTTGTGTTCATAGAGCAGCATATATTTGTTTTAGAAGCCTACTTTTTCGGTACCTATTAGAGATTTTTATTTTTTGCCCCATCCTAAATCAAAACCTGACTACGCCCATGCAAGAGCTACTCTTTTCGCATCAGGCACCTATTATTATACCTGACCAAGAACCAATAGTTTGTAAAATGTTACCTACTCAATTATTTCTTATACCTACTATCTTGGCTTAGACCAGAGTTGATCTTTTACATATTATTTACAAGTATGTTATCGCTGGGCATATGACTGTGGACATATGTGAAGTGGCAACGCTTTAGCGCGGTCATTACTAGAGATGAAACGGATAGTTGTTTGGCCGGATACCGGATACCGGATATCCGGCCAACCTTGAAGCCGGATTTCCGGATATCCGGCCGCCGGATAACCGGCTGAACATAGCCGATTGGCGACTCGTTAGACGAGCAAACCGCACGAACGATCGGGTGGACTCGGGTGAGGGCCCTTTCCTTTATGGGAGAAGCTAGTGTTTCATTGTCTTATTGAATTTATTGCAAGCACGATCATTTGAGGTTATGAAAAAACGTGATGTTGTATTTTGAGGTGATTAATAGTGTTTCTTTCTATAAATTCAAAGAGATTCAGTTACCGAAGAAAAATTTCGATCGCCTTTATGGAAATATTTTGATATAAAAAGTGACGACCAAAAATTTGCTGCTTGATCGTTATGTAATGTTAAAATTTCACACGGTGGGAAAGAAAAAATGCAGGTAAAATAACTTACCTCTTTTCTTATGTTTTTAATTACTTAATGGAATATATCGCTGAACGAACGATTTTATCTATTGGATTTTATGGTTAGGTAAATAGGTGTAACTAGTGTTAAGTTCAATACACGAAGAGAAATTGATTTTGGCCTTCAAGAAAAAATGACACGTCTTCTTAATAAAACATCCATTTCACGATGTTTTATCGATATGCCTCGATAATATATCATGACGTTACAAAGAAAAAAAACATTATAATAACGTTATATACGTTCAAAATAGATTACTAATAATTTTTTCATACAGTTTACTAACAAGTTACACGTTAAAAATCAAAATATTGCATTTTATTCTAATACTCTGTTATTTAACATTATCCGGTATCCGTTCGGATACAATTTTGGCCGGAAAGGCCGGATACCGGATATTTACCGGACATCCGTTTCATCTCTAGTCATTACTAATCTAGTGTGTATATATCAATGTACCGATGAGGGTTATAATTTTCTCACTCTTACATTTCCCTTTATTTTTTGTTTACGGGGTATAAAAATAATTGCGTACCTATCTATCTATTCATTTACATTCACAGGAGTCGCGTTACCAAACGCAACTTCACGCAATTCTCACACTGTTGCCTGTGGCGAAGAAACAATTACACGCCTTCATTCATTTCGGTGTGTGAGCCCGCCGCCATTATGGAGATTTTCGCGCCAGTGGACAAATACAGTGGCGCCGACAGACAGATCCGACAGCCGTGTCGTAGCCGCCAACCAAACAGTGTTGACATTTCGGCTCGAAGCTATATTCGGATTGTTCCAAACACCCACCCTACCATGACCCTACCGTACCGGCACGTTCCCAAATACTCGCAGTACCTACTACGCAATGCAAGTAACGCAGCATTCGACGGACCGCGGACCTAACCCGAGGCGATTGCTTAAATATATCTGCCACAAAAGGGTGAATTATTGAACGTTATAAAAATTACATTTTTAGACTGATTCAATATTTGTTTTACAGACCTCTCCAGCTCAATCGTACCTACCAGCTTGTTTAGTTTCTTTTTTCAGCGTTGTAAATAATAAATATTACAAGGGTGATTTACAACTCATAAGGAAATCCTGGGTTGAGAGCTGGCGCAGTTCATAACACAATCAGTTTAGAAAAAAAAGTTAATCAAGTTTGCAAAACAATCTTCAATTGACGGCCTCCATAGTCGAGGGGTAAGGCTCTCGACTAGTAATCCGAACGCCGCGGGTTCAAATCCTGACATGCTCGAGTAAATTTTATTTTACGAGTGGAATATCGCCCTGTTGTAAGACCACCATTCAGAATTGAAACGTTGCTTGAAATGGCTTTAGCTGTGTTTGGTGGCCTGATCTAAATAGCGAGGTATTTCCCCACCTTCCTCTCCTCACCTCGATTTGTCGAGAATTCAGACGAGACACGAAGCGGAAAAAAAACAATGCATGCAATTCACACGCGGTAGAAAAGGAACCTTCAGAAAACTAAAGTAGACAAGAAAGGAGAAACTACGAAGCACCGCACAACTAGCAGACCAATAATATTATCTCATTCTCTTGCAAGCTAAATCCTATGGTTCGCCTCTTTTTAGTGTCGCTATTTTTCGTTTCACAACGGTTTAAACGGCTAAAGAAGTTTTCACTTCATAAATTGGTTCCACCGTCTTGCCTCCAGCCTCAAATTAGTCCAATTTTACCTCCAACGCTCCCTACTACTGAAACTACCGAATCCGGTCCCCGCACACCGCTACTTGCGTGATAATAGTAGAAACACATTTTGTCGAGATATTAATACGCAATAAGGCCTCTATTACTATCACGTGATTTTTCACAAGTCCTTAACA
Organism: Glyphotaelius pellucidus; assembly: GCA_936435175.1. Taxonomy (NCBI): domain Eukaryota; kingdom Metazoa; phylum Arthropoda; class Insecta; order Trichoptera; family Limnephilidae; genus Glyphotaelius; species Glyphotaelius pellucidus. The sequence goes on along the minus strand of OW386551.1, from coordinate 16,058,468 downwards.
ATATTAAACGGGAAGGTAAGAGGTGCCTTCATACGAATTGAAAAACGTAATTAGCAATCCTTTGCTAAGTAGGTACCTACTCGGCACCGATGAATTTAATGCATTTCTTGATAAAGTACCCACCTAACCACCCCAATGTGCGTTACAATCTACTTTCCCAATAGATGCAATTAAGTGCATTGTGCATTCCGCGTGTGCATCTGTGATCATCGTTCTCGTGTAGGTACTAGATGCACGGAGCACCGTCCTATTATCCCCTGCATGAATTTATTAATCTATCATACGATTATTACGAATGCGTGAGTGGAAATTGCATTATTTTGCACATATTATGCACTTCGCTCACGATGAAAAATCTACGGTAGCAAAACACTAGTTTATCACTATTATAATTGAAGTGCATTTTAATGCAGTTCTATGTGATGTTGTAATTGGATGAAATAATCAGGATTGTGCGTGGATAGCAGCTTTTAATTTCCAATAAAATTATCTATCCGGCTTACTAATTGATTCATTAAAAATATTATTCACCGTAGGCGTACGGCGAGTTTTTTGTTATCCGAAAGAGGAAAAAAATGGCGGAAAAATTTTCATTGACAATTTTTTTTGTTATATTTTCTAAACTGACAGTGTGTAGATTTTTCGGGCTCGGCCCCATAATAAATTAGAACAAAAATTATTTTTTGGTAAGTACCAGGATTTTAGCTACGGGATTTTCAAGAATTTATTTTATTTCGGCATTAAAAGTAAGAACTGACATTTAGATAAAAAAATTAAATAAATAGAATATCGTTGTTTTAAAGCAACGCATGTTTTTTTTAAATGTTTTTGGGGCCCGTGAGAGGTCTCAAAAATATTTTTACACAATTCAGTTAGTCCACGAAGTTATGAAAGTCAAATAAAATTATGTACGTAAATTCAAATTAGCAATTATTCACGTTGATTCACACATTAGTTCCTGCCATTTGATTTATTATTCCCATTATTTGTATTGTATAATGGAAACGTTGTATTTTTTAAAATATCGATTGATTTCGTCGTTTCCATGACACAATGCCCCCCTTTCCTTTATTGGAACAATCTGTGTTTAATTAACTGTCCGTGTGGTTAACCCCTGAGGCCACCAGCGCCCATCTCCCCTTTCCATATTCCAACCAACCTCTAACCCAATCTGCAGGTACCTACCCTCCAAGGTAACCAGCCACAAGAAGGCAAATATTATTCCTGGATATATTATTGAGGTGGTTATATTATGATAATATTGTACAATTCACTATTCAATGTCAATATTTGATGAATTCCAGTGGTCAATTATTTGCATCGGGATAATACGGTTCGCAGTTACAACCCATCATTTATATTACAAAGATCATGGTCATCCGTCATATTAATATAGTTCATCTTATAGGTACATATTTACTTAGGTGAGTAAGTGTTGAGAGGTACCTACGTACTTAGTTCGTATTGCGATATTAGACTAATATTATTCGATGGTACCTACTTACCCAAGTGTACTGCAAAGGTGGGTATGGCAATATTATTCTATATTCAGTGTCAATATTAGGTAAGCACTGGTCAATCGGTGTGAAATATGTGGGTAAGTACCTACTTACTGCCCATAGGTACCTTTCCTATTAATTCTTCCCTTTTACATAAATCTTTTTGTCTATTATATTCAACTCATTTTCTGTTTCAGCACGAGATCGGAATCACAGAATATTGTTTATCTAATTTTATTACAGCATCGATTAACATTTTTAACCACTTATAACATATATTTTATACTGATGGTATTCGAATCGTGAAACAAAAACTATAATATAGTAGTAGGTACTAACCTACAAAAATGTAGTGCTCTCCCCTCACCTCACCATTGTTGACTTTGATATAAACCTCTAGTCTGGAGCCCCTAAACTATGAACACATTTTTCTATCTCGGCAGATAGATGGTAATAGTCAGAACATAGACGTCGGCTGACATAGTTTTGGTTTTCTAGATCTCTTCATGGCCCAAGTTTATGTACCTACTCTTTTCTTTGCTTAAATTACCCCCAATGCAACCTCTCTAAAGATGTAAATGTTTGGCCCAGGATTCTCTCAGGCTTTTCTTTGTGGAGTTAAAATAACAAAAATAATTGACTGAGCCTAGCCAAGAAGTGCTTTGGCATTTCAACTTTCCGTAAATTTGTTTGTCACGTCCCGTTCCGGTTTAAAATGGTGGCCGAGTTGGATTCAACATTTTTATAACGCCAGAGTTCGCATCAGCATGGAATAATCAATATTATGGTATTTACCTGTATGAAGAAAGTTTGAAAAAATAATTGTCTTTGAGATAGTGACATTTCTTCCGACAAAATTGAATAATTCCTTATTAACAAAATAAAATCTTTATATAGTTTATAATTAAGTAGTTGGGTATAAAAAAATTGGTATTGATTTATTTTTTTTTTTGTTTTAGGCAATTCACCCTGGAGAGAGTGCTTTGTGGGTATTGATTTAATAATTGAAAGAATATTAGAAACATTGGTACCTACATTTTTGGAAGCGAGGTCTTCTGTTCACCTGAAAATAAACAAATCAATCAATTCTAGTTCATTGATATTCAGGTCTATAGATTGGAGGCTGTGACATGTCAATCCAATTGCAGTGGGCGTGTCAGTGGAGTACACGATACTGTAATTACCACGTTTCCGCCATAAATCTGGTCAATGACACCTGTAATACACGACGAACCAAATAGGTAATTTATGGCGATAGTTGTCAATGGGTTTGATACCATTTTAATGATCTATCAGACTATTTGAGCCCAGATGATAGGAATAGTGGTAAGAAATAACGATTAGTCAGATGTGACAGCTAAAACCACTGCAAAAAATATTTGGTTCTTTGAAATCGTTTTGAAAAAAAGACGAACTATCTAGGTACCTAATTTTTTTTCATACTCGTACTGTAACAAGCGGAACATTACTGTTAATCCATAAATAATAAAACTTTTTTTGATTGACAAAGGGTTCGTGTGCTGTCATAGTTGCCTTTGTAACCTTAGTTAGTAAAAAAATAAAGCTTTACATTTCTTTGAACACTTTTTCGACAGCTAAAAAATCTAAATTATTTCACTTGAAAAAATTATTAGGACATTTCTCTTAAATTTTCGCTAAGTTTCATTGTATGAACACGCAACAAGATGTACATATTTTTGTTATTTATTTTTGGGGTGTTGTGACGTGTTTCGCTACCTCCTTCTTTAGCCAACGTTTCGGACAACGTTACAGTGTCCATCATCAGGGCAGATGAGTGAAATGATGATGGACACTGTAACGATGTCCGAAACGTTGGCTAAAGAAGGAGGTAGCGAAACACGGCATAACACCCCAAAATAAATAACATAAATACTTTTGGCCGTGAAAACCTAAAAACATACAAGATGTACATACCTAATATTATGTACCTACAAACCAATTATTAATAATTCAAAGTGGAATTCCATTTTGTATGAATAAAAAAACCTGGAAAAAAAATCAGTCTGAAGATGCCTCCTGTAAACCGATGAAACCGGTCAACAAGAAAAATAATAAATAAAATAGTGAAATAAGTTGAGAAAAAAAACATATATATTTTACAATTAAAAACGCAATAAATAAAGTTATACATACTGCATATTTGCTATAACTTTTGAATAAAAAAAATAATTAAATTTGGTCAAGTATTTTGCCTAAAATCCAAATTTAAATTTTGAATGAAAAAGGCCGCAAGGTGAGGCAGGTTAAAAATCATACATAATTCATATTAGATAGTTCATCTAGTTGTGATGCAATTAAGTTTATCAATATTTTTTTAATATGTACCAACGAAAAAGTTTAAAATACATATTAACACTTTTCCCTGAAAATCTATTTTCACGGAAAATTTTATTTTCGCAGATCGTTTGCGCTGCGTAAATTTTGTAAAAATCATTGACAAACAGATTCATCACAGATAAAATTGTTATTTTTTCCCACGCATTCTCCCATCAAACAGTTTAATTTAATTCGGCAACGCACTGCAATTACATTTTTAAAAACCCTTTGAAGTTAGTTACGCCTGTGCATCTCGCAGGCAAGTCAAATGACTGTCATTTTGACAGGCGCGGCAAATTTGAATTATTCCACCAATAGCCGGCGGTCTGTCGCGCGATTGGTCGAAAGGATTAACCGGAAAAAATCTGATAGTTTTAAAACCGATTTGATGTTCGAATTCTGTGTTTGAAAATTGTACGAAGTGGAGAATTATTTGTATGTTCTATATTAGTTTCATGGACGAGAAAATAAATAAAGAAAAGGGTTTTTGTGTGTAATTCGATTCGAAGTTTCCTAGTTATTGTGATTAACTCATTTTTCATCACTACGGCAACACCGGTTTTAAAAGAAACGTCAAGGGCCGATATATCAGCTGCTTTTTATGTTCTCAATGAGAGATTTACGTCCGTCAAGTTGCTCTCCAGTAGGAGCCCTGGAAAGATAGGCTTAGTGATATCATGATTAATAAATAAAAAATTCCATAAATTTAGATAAAAAAAACTCCTCAGAAGTCAAAACTAATGTGAAAACTCATCTCCGTGTTAATGAGTAAGAGGAAAGGAAAATATCGCCAATGAATCTCGTAATTTATTAATAAACCTAATAAATCTATAGGTACTCGCTTTGAAGATCTAAGCAAAGCGTTTGATCGTGTATGTCACAATAAACTCTGGGAAAAACTATGGAAAAGGGAAGTTTCGGAAGATGCAATAGCGATTCTTTCAATTTGGCACAGTAGCAAGAAAACGTCGTGAAATGATCAGGATAGTTCTCCAAACCACTATTTGAAAAGTGGCGTAAAGCATGAGGGAAGTTAGTCTCCAGATCTCTTCAATATATACACTGATGAACTAATGACACACAAATAAATTTCCATGTTCAAGGAGTATAAATAATTCAAAGAGTGTAAATAATATTAATGACATAGATGTATGATTCTTCCAGCACCGTCACTTAGCGCACTGAAGAAACTACTCCAAATTTGTGAAGATTGTGCTAAAAATCATATTTCAATTTGAACACAAAAGTTAAATGAGTATGACGATTTCCGAGATACAACTTTAAGAAAAACAGCGATTTGAAAAAAGTGATCAAATCCAATTACGTTAAATATCTCTCACACCTTGAGGTCTACGTAAAACTTTAAAGAGTACGTCAGAATTCGCCCGGAGTGTACATAGAAATACCAATAGAAGCGTATAGATATTTTATTACAAAAATTTTTTTTTTCTGGTTATAATAATACTTATTCAGAGACTGCGAATGTTGATCTATAATAATACGAATTATTAACACAATGTATTCTACGGAAAATTAAAAAAAATAATTAGGAAGTTACTTCACACCTTCACTTTGCAGTAATTATCATTTAATATTTGAAGCTTGTTCATTATTTAAGACGACACAAAGAATATTCAATTCCCCAACCGTTTTTAATTTAAAAAAGTTATGACTTGTTTTTACATCACAAAGGGATTAAAAATAATAATTATCAAGTGATAATGACTTGAAGTTAATCCATATTTATTACTCTGATGAAGATAAAATTTAAAAAACGCCGTAAGAAACATAATCCTTTGGCATATTAAATCTTCTTTATGAATATTTTTTGTGCTTCTTAAATACTTTTGTTTTGTCTGAGAGGTATAATCCATGGGCGCACCCAAGGGGCAGACAGTGTCTGAAAAATGCAAGGGTATCTACATACCGACAAATCACGATACCTATTTTGGACTTCATGCGCATATATTCGAAACTCTGAATTTAAAAACAATTATTTTTAGAAGACATTGAATTAATAATTTTTTGTTGTTAAAATTGCGATGTTCGCGATTAGAAACGTTGCTTGAAATAACTTCAGTCGTATTTAGTGACCAGCTCTGAATAGTCTGATACTATTTTTTTTTCAGATACTTCCCCACCGTCCTCATCTTCTACCTATCGCTTACTCCAGCCTCACTCAACAACATAGCCAAATTTAATGGGGATGCCGTATTCTCACTGGCTCCAAACATGCAGTTGGGGCTCTTGTAGCGATTTAGACAAAAGCCGTGTTGCGCTCCCTCCGTCGTCTTTATCCAACGTTTCAGACAGCCTTATAGTGTTCCTCATCAGTGCAGATATGGCTGTTTGATGCACCAATAAGAAAATTATTAACGATACCAACTTATCGACTTCCATATACATTGGAATATAGGAAAAAATCTACTTAAATCTACTTTTTTTAAAGTGCTTTATCCTCAGTCCATAACGTCCCTGATTTGGGGTGTTGGGAGTAGCAGGAGCCCAGAAGGGTGGGTGGGGTAAACGAGGCGCATCCCCTGGGATCTGGGACCCTCCCATGCTCGTGATATCCGAGGGATTATATCGCTGACTAATTAGTGAAACGAATAAGTACCACCTTCCTCTTACCTTACCCATTACCTATTATTAACGTACCGTGGGTAGACAGCAGGCACTAGCTTTACCTTTGGCTTTGCAGTGAAAATCATCTCTTGACTTGCAGCCTTTTGTAATTTGTGACGTTGCACTGCAGTCTACCGTAGATGGGCATCTTTTTAAAAGTGTAATTATGGAAAAAGTGAAGACGTTGATTGTTCCAGAAGGAAATAATGGGTGCTGTTTTTTTCAATTAACTAAGCAAGGATTAGTTTGCAATATGTTTCATAGTTTTATGTATCTTTCGTGGTTAATATATCGTTGCCTCAGTTCTTATTTGTCCAATGGACCATTTTAGTTTTCGTTCAATCTTCACTTTAAAATTAAAAATAAAGTGTAAAAATTGATAGAGAATCACTTAACTAAGAATTATTTAAACTAACGCGACTTTAGCTTTACGGAAATAGATTTATCTTAAACACCTATCATAATGTTTCATTGAAATAATGAAAGAAAACCTTATTCTCCTGTAAAATTTTCTAATGGTCTGCTGGACAAATACGAATATATCAGAATTATGCTATCATTTTCATAAATGTTCTAACTGTTAATGAGAAAAAATACTGACGGAAACAGAGTTTTTTTAGATGTTAAAATTTGATTTTTTTTCTGATTTAAAAAAAAAACCTTGCACAAATGTTTTTGTCTTCAAGGATCGCGATAATTCAAGGAAAACAAAACTTGTGCTAGATCAATTGTGTTCAAATTGTTAAAAGCATTTTCTACGAAACTTGAGCACAATTAAAATATTTTCTACCTTCTAGTATTCCTATGGTTTTACTTGTGACCTAAGATGTCAACACTCTAGAGGTAGTATTGAGGCGGTGCAGCACATCGTGTAAAATTCGAGACCAGGCTGCTAACAATAACACTCACTATGCAGATGGCGATAAGGTTTAAATTCCTATTTAATACTAATCAAGAAAAAGACATCGCAAAAAAGTGTTTTATTTAATATTGCGAAGCTCAGGCAAAACAATTAAATGTTTTGCGATCATTTTATAAACAATTAATTTTTCCAAATTGCACAATAAAACCATAACGGAAAAGGGGTTCATAAGTAGGAGATTTTGAACTTTAAGGTAGTTTTTATAGATTGATACTTTATTTTTTTGGGCTTATAAAAAAACTAATTAAAAAAACTCGATTATTTCAAAAGTGTTCTACTCGCAGCATTTAATTAGCTCCTAAAATCGAAGCAATCTAATTTTCAAACCAAAATCACATTACTTTATATTACTTAGTAGTTAGTGCCTTACCTTAAACAAAATTAAGTACATAACAAACTATGGTCAGAATTCCGGATTTTCCAAATTTTTAAAAACATTGTACCTAGCCTACGACGGGAATAACGTGGATAGATGAAAATGCGTCGTCCTAAAGTTCCTCACTAAAAAATAGTACTAATTTCGTGATTAAGTTTGTGTTGCTTCCTACAGATAAGTTTTCTGCGTTTAATACCTAACACCGAATAAATTCCTTTCAAGAAGATGTACGTATTATGTACCTAGTATTATTACATTATTTAATTAGCGTCCACATCTTAAAATCAAGTATTTTAGAAGCGTATACCATTCTGAGCAACTCATCCATTTTACAGACATCCAATGCATGCCTGCCTTATTGTCAGTTAATTTAGCCCATCAAAGACCACGTCACAGTAATAAGAAAATAAGGGTTGTTTGTATTAAGCGCCAGGGTAGCAGAAAGCGCGGCAGGTAAACCGCGTGCTTATCCAAGCGACAAATTGATAAAGAGTGCTGCCTTAGACACACTTAGGTAACTTTCTTTCCGCTGAACACACTGTCTAAATATCTAAATCTTTCCCCCCACCGTGGCCTCCATTAGTCTTGATCTGGTTTAATTGAAAACTGAATAATTAATCTGCTTCTCGTCTTTGGTGGCGTAGAACTAGATGAAAGAGTAACAAACAGCCCTTTCGCTTTTATTGTTTAAAATTTGTTTTTGATTGGGGCATTTCTTTTTTCTTCAAAGGTTTTTCTTCCTCGTAACATAGTGGGCAGCACACCGTGCAAATTTGTTGCCTAGATTTGTAGACCCCGAGGCTTCTTAGCATGTGGTGCGTAGTGTTGGACAGGACACGATTTCAGAGTGAGTTTGTATGAGGTATTCAAATACTGAAATGAATTACTACACATCAGGCGAGATGTGAGGTGTGACGTGTGAGGTGTGAAAGAGCCAAAAAGAAACTAAAATCTTGGACAATTTGTTTGTCAGTGTTTGCAGCACCTACCAGATACTCTACTCCTGATGTAGCTACTTATTTTGTGGTGCGGGCCCATTGCCTGAAGCCTAGGTCGCCGGTACTTAAATACGGCCCTGCACTTGAAAGAAGCATCTTTAAAATTATGTGAAGGTTCTGTACTACATTTATAATTATTTATAAGGTACTAGGAAATAAAAACACGATCAACAGAACATAGGTTGGCTATAATTGCAATGGTCCTGCAAGCACACAACATACATGCATGTATTTTTAAATCAATTATTTACAATTGTAATATAATTATCCTGAAGTATTTAAAATAAAAAAGGTGAGAAATATGTTCTTAACGGTGTAAGAAAGGCAAAACACCACGCTGTTTATTCAAATAAAAAAAAATAATTTGCAAAAAATTACAATATACACTTTTATGAATTAAAAGTTTCGAATTACAATTAAAAAAAAGTTTAGGTATTTAGAATATTAACATAACATAATATCCTTCCCCAAGACATGAAACTAATAAAAAATTCGAATGAGTACAAACAAGAATAAAAATATGGCTGAAAGAGGTCATGAAAAAAACCCCAATGAAAACACTAACAACGGCATAGAAGACAAGTAGACCACCCCGGCACAGGACCCCCTAGTGAGGAGGACTAAAAAATACAATATCTATACTTAAATTCACCATCATATTTTGTTTTCAATTATTTTATATGGTCGCTAAAATAAAAATAAAAAAATAATTGAAAGCGTATTTCATTACCTTTCAAAAACAGTTTTTAGTTTTCGGATTTGTTCAGAAATATTCCATTTATTTGCATTTTAAAGAAAGTGGAAAATTTTGACCATCTGAAAAATACGCCAAATTCCTGAAGGGAAATTTAAAAAAAAAAATTGAACAAACGTTCAACTGTTTTCCAAAATGACAAAATTTTAGAAAACAATTGAACTTCAAACACATCGTTAAAGTTACTTATCGAAGATAGTAACAACACACTGTTAGATAGAAAATACAAAGTTTTTTGTAAGCTTGAACTTTTATAAAATTTTTTGTCAATATGAAAAAAATAAGTGATCTATTGTTGAAAACTCGTAGATCGGGAATAGATCACCACCACGTGAATTTTCTTTACAAAATACTTCCGTAAAAGCGGAAAGATCACGAAATGAAGATGAATGCAGGGTAATCCAGTTGAGCCTAGTCAGGTGGCTCCTTTTGGCACTAATCTGACGTGCCAGGGCCAATTATGGCACAAGACAAATTCACCAACACTTTAGCGGTGACGCAAACCTTTGTCTTGTGTCACGAACAAATTCCTTGGGACCTCGTTGGAATTGAAAATAATCGTTTGAAGTGCGGAATGCAATGTTATTTGGAAACATCGATGTCTGTTCTACGTCGTGTATCTGGAAATTGCTGGAAATAACTAATCAATTATTATTTAGTGAATTGTTTTGCATTATATTAATAAAAATGACTAAATAATCTATTGTCAAAAATCTACTTTTTAATAGTAGCATAGAGGTCATAAATAGAGGTACATAAACAGCAGAGTTGGCAGGTAGGTACCTACCTACCTGGTAGCATTATTACAAGTTTAGATACCTACCTAGCTCTGACGCTTTTTCATCGTAATGTCACCATACAAAATTCTATTTTCAGAACCAGTGGATCTATTTATTTGTTTTTCTATCAGAGGTTGGTTAGGTAGGTACCTACATACCTACCGCAAAAACAATAATGTTTATCGGCAGCCGAAAAACTGTAGGTACGTAAGTAAGACCTACCTAGGTAGGTACCAACCAAGTTATTTTTTGATTTCGTCACAGGCATTCTCAGCGAGAATACACCATACAATCGTCATTATTGTCATTAATTATTGTAGATACCATGAATAAGTAGGTCGAATCGTTATCTCTGCCTCTCCAAATAAGTATAAAAGTACTATTACCATTTTATTCTTCATTCATTATACACATAGAGTTGCTGCTTTAAATTCTTAAATAACTATTTCGGCCCCGCCAATCATGGCAGCGTGGCCGAGCGGTCTAAGGCGCTGGTTTTAGGCACCAGTCCGAAAGGGCGTGGGTTCGAATCCCACCGCTGTCAAAGAATATTTTTTGTTTTTCTTTTAAATCATTGATGTGTATGAAAGAAATGTGTTTATTTTATTATCATAATGAGAATACTGAAATCATGAAATTTTATCTACGTAGGAATTATTATGTACATAATTATTAAATAGTTACTATTAATATTGTCAATCATCAAACATACCAATTTCGGTTATTTGTGCTGTGCGTTAGTCAGTCCTGTGTGAACGTGAACTCTGGTTGAATGAAATCGAATCATTGATGAATCAATGTACCTAACTTTATATTCGATTTTGCTTTGAATTCAAAGTCATTTTCAAAGTTGGAATCAGTTAGGAAGAATTCAGGCAAGCGATAAAGTACCTGCCCATAATACCTTATTATTTAAAAAAATTGGAACTGATATGTCAAGATTCAAACTATCCCATGATTTTTCCCGAGCCTGTAAAAATATTGTTGCAATTTTATTAAAATATTATTATTTATCGTAAAATTCTTTGTGTGTGATCACAATTTACGACGCTAATATAGACGGGGATGTAGCTCAGTGGTAGAGCGTTCGCTTTGCATGTGAAAGGCCCGGGGTTCGATCCCCCGCATCTCCAAATTTTTGTTGCAGAAACATAAATTTTTTGTTCTCCGGTGAAAACAAAACACCAACCTACTTATTTAGTCTATACTACCTACGACTCAATAAATTAGTTTCTTTATGTTTGGCATGCTTGAAAATACGCTACGTTGCACTTCATTGCGTAAAATTCGATAAATTTATTTTCGATAATCTTTGTTTTGACGCTTAAGTACCTATACCTCTCCCAAGTCCTCTCTCTATCTTTGCAACTTCCGTTTATAATGAAATAATGATGGTAGAATTCAAATAAGTACATTGTCAAGTAATTCGTGAATAACAACGTTGATCTTTCTTTTCAATAGGCCTCTTGCCGATCTCGTTCGTCGGAACAATCATAGATGTCGCTACTCTGCCGAAATTTTACGTATTTTTTTAGCGAACTAACAGAAAATAATAATATTTATATAAAAATACTAATTTCGATTGTGTGTCTATGGGGGTATTTCACCATCTTGCTCACAAGCACTACCAATAGGATAAAGCATTTTTTCGATTTCACCATCCTTCAAGGATGCTTATGTGGGTAGATAAAGTTTATTTTTATTAATTGGTACTTTGACCAGCCAGTAACGTTTACCGGGTACAAATTAGCAAAGTTTTCTACCATATTAGCAAAGTTTTCTACCACGGGTTCAATAAATATGACAGACAGCTGCTGTCAAATCGTATTTGCATTACCCGAATTTTTCACGATTTCTACTTACGAAAATGCCGTTCTTGTAATCCATGGCCAGCCTAAAGACAAAAACTCTCAACCACTTGGTGTGTTATTTTAATATATATATATATATTGAAGAATAATACAGAATTGTAGTACTTACATCATATTTCAACAACAATAACAAGTATATTAGGTTTTATGTCATTCTATAACCATATAAATTGCATTCCAACAATTTCCCAACAAATAATAATTTCATTGTTGTCAGCCGGAGATTTTGTTGGTGTCTGCTTGCAGATTTATAAAAAGATAGTCGGAGGCTATTGGATATAGCCGTCCAATGTGTATTCGCTTCCTTCTGGACCCGGCTCTTTTAAAAGGTTTTTATAATTTGACCCAGTTCCCGAGGGTCAAGGGATTATGGACTGCAATCATGTTGCAATGTGACCAAGTAAGCGCCTCCGTACATGGAGCTACTTACAAACTATTCGAGCCTGATGCGCGTAGCACGCGCACCGCTCGTGGGTACCCGCCATACAATTTTGCTGGTGTTCGTACACGGCGCTGCGCGACGGATGTCAGGTTGAAGTCGGTAGCGCGCTAACGACGGTGCTGGTAGCGCGCTACGCGTTGTAGCATTCGTGTCTGCTACTTTCGTTTGACGTTTGACAGAAATGGCGTCTGAACATGAAAGTAATGTTAGATTTGTTCTGGAAGTGAATAAAAATGCGTGTTTACATAACTTTACATTACCAGAATACGCAAGAAAGGATTTAGTGAAGAAGGCATAGATTAATGTTGGAAAAAAAGTCATTTGACATCGTTCGACATCGTGTTAACTCCACGGCTGCACGTGAAAAATGATCAAGTTCAGTATAATTCGGGTAGTGCCGTGTACGGAAACCAGCTTTAAAAAGTAGTACATCTGCAGGGTACTTGTGGTTGTGTCACAATCACGTAGTTTGTAAGTATCTCCATGAACGGAGGGCCTATGTACCTCTGAATATCATACTACTGTAACGGATATTTTTACAATCAATATTTGTACTATCAATGAATTCACAGGAACAGGGAAGGTATATAAAATGTACCTATATCCTCACTACACACCTGTAGTATTCATTTCCTTATTCCAACAGTATTCGATTTCCCCAACTGAAAAAACCAAGTACTGAAATGACTTTCTTCTTTCAGACGGAGAAAATGCCGAAGTAACCTTAACCAGTAACTGCTACAGAAAAGGTGTCTTCTCCAGGTGGACGTGCTGATTGAAGTGATTCTGTATGAGACCCTAGAAATTTTGTACAACTGTGTTTTAAAGAGTAGATTCCCTGTACTTTTATTGTGAAAAACACTTATTTAGCTTTATGGAAACTGTAATAAAACTTCAGAATATTTTGGTATATCTGTACAATATATTTATTTAATAACATGTGAGAGAAAAACATTTCTCTTTGTAAGAACATACCTAATACGGTAGATTATACTTAGTTTTTATAAATATATGGCAACATTATCAGGAGTCAGTGGGACGACGGCAGCCATAATATTTTATAATATTGTATGGATGAATATGAATGGTACAGACAAATGATTGTATATTATTTATAATCATTCTCACGCAAGGTCATTTAGTAGATGTTGCCCCATGTGTAGGCACGGTGGGGCAAGGTGGGGCATTTGCCAACTCTGGCTGGGCGATGCATGACCTCTTAGATTGTAGACCAAGTTGCGTTTTCAAATTTACAGCACTTCAAATGACGGTTTTTCCGTCTTCCGTTCATGTTGATAGAGCCCAAAGCATGAATATGTTGTCGAAGCCTACTGTTTTTGGTATCTACTCTAGATTTTTATTTTTTGTCCCACCCTAAATCAATACCTAGCTACACCCATTTGTTCAACTACAAACATTACAAAAATTTCAATGAACTAGAACTAGCTAGAGAATAACTAGCTTCGTGTTGGGAACACCTTACTAAATGAATATTCTAGATTGTAAAGTAAACAATACATTCTGTTTTATATAATCATTATGTTAGCAGCTCTGGAGACTCTGGATGGCTGATGGCTATTCTTTTAGTCTTCCTCATCCACAACGCACAGCGGTGTACTCCTCAATTGCATTCGGTTTATCTGAAAGTAATAATAAGGGATAAAACATTCATGAAACACTAACCACCTGCCACACCTGTGGATCAATGAGCATGCTCACAAATCAACAGCCAGTTGATTTGTGAATGGAGGGAAATAATTATGCCGAGTCTTCAATTTATGATGGTCCGATGCTTTGTGACCCCCTTGCACAACGTGTGAAACGCTTGTAAACTGTGCGACCCAAAATTTAAGTTTCTTGTTTTTGTAAAAGCGCAATGAAACCATGCATTATTTTAATTCAATGGCAAGCCAGAATTTAACACTAAACAAATACAAAATATTGTTACTGAAGTCGCTCAGTTGTACATAATATTGTATATTTTTTACTATTTCTGTGTAAAAGTCCCTAAAAAGCGTTTTAATAAATACAATAGGAAATGTACAGGTTGATTTTTAAATATGCAATGTAAATGTTTTACCTAGAGCAGAGGCATCGATATTCCAGCCGCTGGTGGTGCCTCTGGTGAGGGAGATCGTACATTTTATCATCGTCTCTATGTTGTCCAAGGGAACAGCGTTGCTGGGTCCCTATCTGATGAGGGTGCACTTTTGTCTCTCCAGTCCCTCATATTTCACTTTAATGTATTGGTTCACCTGAAGGCTCTGCAGACAAATACACAATAGATGTTAAAGATACTGTACCTAAACGATTTAACAGCAGAAAATCACAAAAAATAGCAATGAGGAAAGAAGAAAGAGTAAAACATTTTGTGACGCATTAATTAAGACAAATCTACAAATTCAACTAAATTCTTTAGTAATATCACTCAATAATCAATAAAACATAACAAAAACCCGTTGAACTTACCTTATAGTTTGCATAAATAAACCAATCCCGTTCGTTAACAACAATAAACGAACACTGTGTTGACACCATGTTGACACTTTTGACGTTTGTGATTTCATAGAAACAATGGCGTCTAAGCACGTCTAAGACAGGCGTGGCAGTAGACCAAAATAGCTACTTGGCACCATATTTTCTGTGGCGAAATGCGCACGGGTTTTTGAGCATGATTCTCCTACCAATAAAGTTATGTGACCGGTAGTTAAGAGCAACATTTAAAGAGATTGGTGAAATAGCCCCTATAACTACTACGGTTCAAAGAACTCAAGACATCGGATTTGCTTTGAATTTAAGTGGCATTTTCAAAATCGGAACTATTTGTTTGAACAAATTCAGACAAACGATAAAATTTAAAAATAATTTTTTTTTTTACATTTGCTCGACACAGAACCCCCTATGGAAAATGATTTCGTTCAGCCCAGGTAGGTATATCATCTTTGAGGATGCTGTGCGAAGGGTCTTTTTAAACAAAGAAAGGAGAGGAATATCTGGGAAAGAAAAAGTTATAAGGGGTGATAAACCATTATCCCGGGCACCCCTGCTAAGTCACCAAACGTAGCGAACAACTTGGGGGTGATCTGTGACAGAGGTGTTGGTTACCTACCATACCTGCCTTCCAAAATGAGAGTATTATACAAATAATATATTGTTTAGCTAATAATTGAAACTAGTGGTCGCACAATGGTCGAGATTCGACCATAATTAATTTAATGTGTAATGTTTTTTTTATTGACTTAATGTATTTTTTATGCATAATTTAAAAAAAATAATTATCATTCTGCACTCCTTCTCTATATAAACTATAAGTGTGCGAAATTTCATACTCCTCCGTCCGCGCAATATTCGTAAAAAGGGGTCCAAATTTTTTGCTTCACGTAAATATAATTGAAATTGGAATAATATAATTGAAATATTAAATCATCATCATCATCATCATCATCAGTATATTAATACGTGAATCAAAAACTTTGTACCCCTTTTTACGAAAATTGCGCGGACGGAGGAGTATGAAATTTCGCACACTTATAGTTGATATAAAGAAGGAGTGCAGAATGCTAATATTTTTTTTAATCAATTTAATCAATAAAAAAAACATTACAGCTATGGTCGAATTTCGACCATTGGGCGACCACTAATATGTAATAAAACTTTCAAAAACCTAACACTAAGTAGGTACAATAGTGTGGGTACTACAAGTACGAAGGCATACCTAAGAGATTTGTAAATGATGTATCAGTCCGTCTATTTGATAAAATAATTGTTACAATGACATGTGTTATAAATTCATTCAGTGCAGCACGGAATTTTTAACGCAACTGATACTGAAGCCATAGTTCGCTGTTTATTTTTTAAATTTATTTTTTTTATTAATTCATGAGAAAGTGTTCTGGATATTTTTAGTATAAATGGATTAAGTTAAGTGAACAAGTAGTGCACACATGTATTAATTTATTGTGGATTTTATCGGTTAATAGCTTCAAAATGCATACAAATAAACGCGCCGACAACGAGAATCACTATCGCCGGTACAGTGATACCGACTATTCAGGGATTCTTTCTGATGAACAGAGTACTTCCACATCTTTCGAGGAATCTCAAAACCAGGGTGGCAAGATTCCTGATCGTAGAAGATCCACAGAATCTCAGCTTCAAGGGCAGAAGCGGTACACCAGCACGTTCAAAAGAGAGAAATTTCGCAGTCGTTTTAAAAGTGGTAGAAGTTACAGATGTGACTCTGGGGTTATTGTTGAATCAGACAGTGAGGAAACTTATGATGACTATGAACCAAAGTTTTGTAAGTCTGGAAAGTCTGATCTTTGCTTGTCTCTGGAAGACTTGGATTTGAGCAGTTCAGGGTTAGGGTACGAACTCGGAAAGACGAAGCGGAGGTCCAAATCTGAAGTCTTTTCGTCTCAGTTTTTTGGGTGTGATCGTGAATTGAGAAATGAAAGGAAAAGATCTTGGAGCAGCGTGTCCACGCAGACTCCACCACTGGAGCAGGTGTTGTTGGAGATGCAGATGGAGAGGGATTTGAAAGGTAGGATTTTAGTTTATTTCGTTGTAATATTCAGTAAATGGCAAATACATGTTAAAAAATTATATCGTAAGCGGGGGTGAAATGACGCTAAATTTCTAATTATTTAAAATGACGTGGTCAATGATATAAAATATAAATTCCTGACACTCTCAAATATGATTGTGTAAAGATTATTTATGACGCAAATAAATTAAATAAAATATCAGATATCACTAGGTAGGTACACAATTTTCGATTTTCTATGCTAGTCAATTGTTTTTTCTGAAATAATAATTTTTTAATTATTATTTTATTTATATGTATTTTACAAAATGATTTTAATAGTTTTAACTCACCCAGTTGAAAACATTATCATGGAGATCAGACAAGTTATTTGTTTGACGTTTTTAAACCTAATTATGTATGAAGATTTTAAAACAAAATGATGAAAATTTTAAAAATAAGCAAAATAATATAAAATAAAGAAAAATACTCTTAGGAATTACGTGTTTATGTATAATTATTATATTAATCTAGTCTGAGTATGAATCCGGAAATGATATGATGAAAAAAATTCTTAGGTAGGCACCTAATAAAAAGAGGGTTGGGTAGATACTTACTTGCTTGCTTTAAACGTAAATGGGATCATAAACTTGTATACTGGCATCTAATGGCATATCATTGAAGAGATTAACCATTAAAAGTATGTCACGGAATAAGTACAGTTTATCTTTCTTTACAAATATTTTAGAAATAAATAAAATCTTCCCTGAGAAAACAATCACTTTCAATAGGCTGTCTGGACTTTAGGAGTCTTAGGAGTTTAATGGTCTTATCTAAACTGGCGAAATGACATTTCTAAGGATTGCGTGTTTAGTGTGTGTGTTTTTTTTTCATTCATTCCCGTATTCCCAAATTTATACGAAAACAAGGAGTGACGTAAAAAAAATCTCTGAAAATTATCGGTAGGAAAAAATTGACCCGTAAATAACAATGCTTCGTTTTTACCACAAAACCTACATCTATTTTCGAATGTCTTTTAAAACTTAAAAAAAATAAAAATTGTTTGGCTGATGACTAATGATTGTACTTTCCTACTCAGACACTGGAGTTAACATCAATATGAATTAAGTTAAATCAATAAACTAAGCAAGACCGATATTTATTGCAAGTGCAGTAATGTCAGAATTTCAGAGAAATGCGTTTATGTCCGTGTGTGTGCGTTGCGTGCATTGTCACCGAAAATAAGCACCAAGAGTGTGGCAAGAGTTGCATGCATTGTTAGCGAAAACAAACACCGAGAGTTGCATGCATAAGGATGGGCGTACGCTGAGACATCGGTCGCGCAGCATGTTCAGCGCAAGATAGTTTTGGTTTTTGTGTTGTATGGAAGTGTATGGAGCGACATACGCTTAGACGTGCACGTTTCTCATACATTCCACAACTGCGCTGAACATGCTGCGCGACCGATGTCTCAGCGTACGCCCATCCTTATCATCGAAAACAAGTCTATCCGAGTTTCAGCTCGATTACATGTCTGAAAGTGGGTTAATTTCCACTTTCAAATTTCAATTCTTACATTAATTCATCCATTCAAACAAACGACATCAAAATTAAAATTAGTTGTTTTTAAATTCAAACTATTAGTGCTAAATCAGGGTCCCCTCCGACCGAAAACGTAAACATTTGCTTACACATTGTTTATTAAACATTGTCAATGGGGGCGTGGCCTTGCACTTTTTTGTAAGGTCTGCAGTAAGTCCTCGCCTCCATTGCCAATGTTTCTAGTAATGTGTAAGTAAATGTTCATGCTTTCGGTCCAAAGAGACCCTGTTTAGGCAGGCGAGCACTGCTAGGCCTGCTCCAATAAATCGCCCACACCTAAGACCAACCTGCACTTGTCCTAACACTATTAAATACAAAGTGTAAATGCTGTCCAACGCATGCACGTACGTGCAAAACTTAGTTTCCTTCCAATCCGACAGAGCGGAACACCAAATCCTTTCCCCCAACTATTTGCAAAAAAAAACGAAGGTGAACAAAATAAAAAAATAAAGGGGTTTTTCGTAATCTCCTTTGACGGTGACCACATCCCGATTGAATATTAATAGAAAACCACAAGTGGCAATATCCGCAATTTCCTAAAATTTCCTAGGCCTGTTAGGGGTGGCGAAGATTGGAATTTATTCACCGGACAACCCCTTGAAAGGGTGACAAATAGAATGGGGTTTCCTACATAAGTATTTTTACTCTTTACAGATTGAAACTGGACAATCCGAAAACCTCATGAATAAACTCAACATGCTAACTCAATTTTCAAAAACAAATCACGACTTGAATGAATTATATTTTAATGCAACGTTAAGTTTCCTTAAGATTTTCTTGAGTAAATAACGTTACCCGTGAAAACTAATGAATGTAGATGATTTGCCGAGATGAAAATTTTTGTATCTTGTTTAGGTCCTTTGAAATATCATGTAAATGGTTCTATGGCAACGCAGTATCATGCCATTTCAAGGCCCCTTTGAAAAGTTATAAAAAAATTAAAATAGCCCATAACCTAACCTAACGTAACTTATTTAACCAATTTTTTATATATATTTTTCCATAACTTTTAATGATTTTTCAAAGGAGATGTTGAAGTTGCATGATCCTGAGTTGTTCGGTTACCGATATAAATTATATAATTATTTGGTAAAATACTGGTGTAATGAACGTAGGTCGGAGATTATGGTAATAGTGACCATAATATGTTTCTGATAGATGTACAACGCGAACCCTCTCTAAACGCAGGGAGTATTTCACCACCGTCTTGAGAGCTTATCCATAGGATATTTTATATTTTAGATTCACGATTAATGTATTTATAAAGTCAGAAAGTTTGTTTAAACAATTCAGTATTCGAACTTATGAATATTGGCTATAAATATTTCGGATGAGTTCGACTTAGGATGCGAGTGGATGAGGTAGAATAATTGGTCTCTTCTTTGTGTGGTGCTTCGTAGCCTCCCCACTCTTGCCTATTTTATTTATCTGAAGGTTTCATTTCTACCGCTTGTGAACTGCACACTTGTATTTTTTCTAAATAGCCTATAACCTAACCCAGGGGTCGGCAGTTTGAACGATAATTACGATTTGCATTGTGTTGTCTGCATTCTTACTGTAATATCTGCTAGTTTAAATGTTTCTATAAACAGACTCGCGTATGATTCCTTATTAAATTAAAACCAGTTTTGTGTTCGGAATGCAAAAAAAAACTATCGTTCGGCGGTTCCATCTCATAAAGCTGTTGAGTAGACGTGAAATTGCAATTGATGTCTGAAGAGCCGAAGAGCCGCAGGCGTATGTGCAAAGAGCCGCAAATTCTAACCGAACGTATTCAATCAAGTTTTTTTCATCACTCTTTGACTTTTCAAAGGAGTGGTGAAGTTGCATGTTGTTGAGTTGTCCGGTCACCATATTATTGCTAGATAACCTTACCATCTCTTGTCTGGATTTGAACATTTTTTTTGTAATATTCCAACCACGCCATTCATGAATTCTAATTTTCACGCTATGTAAGTAAGTAGTTGTTTTAATTTACACACCTACCCAAAAATATTTGCTTTATTTTATAACATACCGCTAATCTTCAGACGCCCTCATATTTTTTACGGTTTATATAACAATACAATCATTGTTCACATTTTACCAATCGCCCCCTCTGTGCGTCTTACATTTCTCCACGAGGACCTCTTTACACTGCTTCTCCTCACGGATAATGCAATCTCTTTGATAAGATCTCTATAAAACAACAATCAATTCCAAAAAGGCGCAAGACACGTTACAAAACGAAAGACTTAGGACCTTTTACTGAGTTGATCTATTTCACCCTTAGCATTCTTTTAGCTAGGATTCCGCATGAAGTATGTCATTGATTTTCTTTATTTTATTATTCCGGAAAGTGTCTACTTTGTTGGGGCGACCCGCCCGCATGAATTGTATTTTGTACGCGTGTTCGTTTTATTCCCCTCCACTCCGGTTTGATTCCTCGCTAGGTTAGTTTGGTACTTGGTCACGTGGCGCTATTGTGCAACTAGGTCTGTCACGCTGGACTGCAATCTTTTGATTAATTATGTAAAAAAATATGTTAATGTGCTTATTGTTTTTTTCGTGTTTTTAAAGTATGAGGGTGTGAACATTTAGTAGTAAATATTTGATATCAAAACATATTTTTTGTGCAAGGAGGTTAATCTATTTATAGGGGTTGGGTTGAAATATTTAATGAATTTCTCTCATCATACGTCTTCTCTGTGTGGTTTTTTAGATCGATTCTTTGTCGCGTATATGATTTGCGTAATTAATTTCAATTTGAATATATTATGTTCGTAATTGAAATGATGGTTTTTAATGATGTTATGGTTGAATGATAGGTACTACACGTAGATCGTTAGTTCTTATAATTGACGTCAGCAGGGAATGTGATGTGACCAGCCCTTGAGGGCTCCGAATCTTTAATAGAAATAGGGTTTTTATTGACCTATTTTATTATAGTTCTCAACGAGTTAATATTATTTGAAACGAATACTCACCGTTGTCTTGTGTCCGTATGATGAATAGTTTCCCAGCTTCCGTGTTCCACCGCCAGGCGAGATGTGTCGCCGAATCATTTGTCATTTCTGCGACAGCCGCTAGGTGGATGGAGGAGGCCGTAAGAAAAATGGAAGGAAACACTCTAATTTATCGTTTTTTGTAACACGATCGTATCGTAATCTCCCGAATCAGATTAAATGTCCACAGCTTCGTGACTCAGATGAAATTCATCCATCTTTGTCTATGAAAATTAATATGTTCTTGAGAAATAACAAAGAAAAATGATAAGTACGGTAATATTTTTTGAGAAGTCAATGAAACTTTTTTTGTTCACAATAAACAATAATGAAAAATCTCGAAATGATATACAAAAGCCAATGAAAAATTATGTAAAATTTGAGGCAAACGATTTGGCTTTTTGGCTTATTTCGTGATATGTGTTCAATATTTTTATTTATTTATATATTATTTTTTTTTACAGGTGTCACAATAAAAAAAAAAACTAAAATGCTTGCGAAACAACTTAATAAATTTGATTACATTAAATTTAAAAATAAATAAATGGAGTTCTACGAATTAAGAGAAATGTACAAACTTAACTGGATTTGAGGCCTAAATATTAGAGATGGGTAAGTTCTGCATTTTGCCGGAGGACTCCGAGACATGGTTCCTTTTAAAAGAACTCGAGTTCAAGGAGTGGGTCCCGGGTCCGAGTTCTTTGGTGCGGACTGCGGACTGAACACTGGGTGCTGTTGCGGCGCACCGAGCCGAGACGCACGGGTTCATTTTGGCGAAGATTAACGAAATCCATTCGTGCCGTGTCCAGCCTACAGGGCGACGATTAATGCGAGGCCGTAACGGCTGTATAATTCACAAGGAATGACAATTTTAGCACACGCGTAAGCAGTAATAAATCATATAAAGTCATGAAATTTCTCAATTATTATTCTAATTTAGTGGTGATCATGCTTATCTCCTCACGGACTTGAACAAAGGATATTATTTTTAAATGTTTAGATAAGGCCGAAAATCCATTAACTTAACTAATCGTTTGCATACGTCTCACATTTCAAGAGGCGCGATAAGTATTAATAGTGTAATACGATATTATGGCATCATATTTACAGGATACAGAAACGATAATGATTTTATGAAAAAATATTAACGTCGGTCGTCTTAAAAATTTGAGAAGTTGTTATTTCTGGTACAATACATATTAATTTGACTCGGGACGTCCGATATATGTATTAGGAATAAAGCATCATTTTACATCACCTATAATATTGGCGTGTTCTTTAAATACAATAGAATTGAATATCAACACATTTTTCTAAAATAACTTTAATCAATTGTTTTTAAAAACTGGTAAGACATTATTTTTGGGGTATTATGCCGTGTTGCATCACCTCTTTCTTTAGCCAACGTTTCGAACGGCGTTACAGTGTCCATCATCCAAAAAGATGTGTGCCACACGTCTGTCCAAAGAAGAAGATAGCGCAACACGGCATAATACCCCAAAAATAAATCTCTATTATACTTTTGGCTGTGAAAATCACATCAAATGTAAGACCATGTTACAAAAACGGAGAAAGACTGTACGGAGTAATGCACAATATTACGAAGGAAATTCTTAGATAATTTGCCTGAAAAGCCTATTGGTTAGAAATTATTACACATTTTGTATATTTTCAGATTATTATTTTGATTCCTTTTAAAATTATTTTTTATCGTAAAAAATGCATATTTAACATGTATATATTTTTTTAAATGCATCTTTAATATATATTTTTTTAAATGGGTCAAAATAATAATCTGCATATTTACAAAACGCATTATAATCTCTAACCGTTGTTCCTTTGTTAAAATTTATGTGTAATCTATTTTTATTTCATCAATGTTTTGTGTTACTATGTATTGTTTATGTATATTGAAATATATACTATGCTCGTACTTATTTATTGTTTAATTTTGTATCCCAATGAGGCTTACGCTAAGCGAAACCGGTTTGTCATAAGAATAAAATTCCGTGATTTTGAACAAAGTTATTGTTTTATTTCATTATATTAAAAAGTTATGATTTGTACTGAACGGGCAAGAATTTGCTTGAAGCAAGAAGTGTATGCCGTGATAGAGTTATTTGTCATTCATTTATTCTCTGCCTACTCCTGTGGAAAAACGGCGGCGGCGTGGTAGATGAATAATTAGTCTGTTACGCAATAACTCAGAAATGACCGTTGTAACTCAGAATTGACCTACGTCATAATCGAATTATAATTAAATTCAATTTTATTTTATAACATTACGTTCTTATTTATTCTTATCAATTTTAATTTGTAGAACTCCATTTAAACAGTTTATACATTTTCGTAGGTCGGGGTCGTAGGTGGGAGGCATTTGGATTCCCCGTTCAGTTCCAAATTCCGAGTTAGAGTTCCGGCTTCGAGTTTCGGTCCGGTCCAGTTTGAACGCAGGGTTTGAAAAGAAAAAGAACCCATACGCGCGACCTGCAGTACCTGCACCCGACTCGCGACTAGCTCGGACCGAGACGCACAAGCCGGCGAACCCGGGCCTGGAGTGCGGGTGGCTCGGACTGTCGCGACTACCGCCAAGTTCCGGGCTTGGGTCCGATTCGGATTCCCGCCCCGGTCCTGGTCCGAGTTTTGCGTTCGGGCCCGAGTCCGCGCTCCGTTGCGGGTTCGAGCAAGTTCGAGTCCGGGACAGGGTTCTCTGAGAGTAGTCGATTTGAAAAAGGAGTGGGAGTGGGAACCACTTCCCGCAAAGGACTCAAGTTCAAGAACCCATTCCGGCTGGACCTACTCATCGCTACTAAATATCCAACCAAACTGAATAACATATTTTTAATCAAAAATTGAATTAAATATCTAGTAGGGATATGTATAATTTTTTTAAATGATATGTACCTAGGTAATTAAAGATTTCAACTTTGCTTCTCTTTGGAGGCAACTTTGGAATTTTTTGCGAGTTAATTATAATTAGCATTACAAAAAAAAAATATATATATCTCGCCTTGTTTACCGTGTTAATATAATGAAAAATAAAATAAAACATCTTAAAAATGCCTTTTTGGGCAGTAATTTTAAGTTATGTACTTATGAAAAATTTGTGTTCCGATGTCAATAGGTCATCTGTAATTTAAATGTACTTCCATCAAAATGCTTTCTTTTAATATTTCATTTTTATCTTATTTTATATTTGGTCATTTATTTACAAATCATATAGTGAAATTGTTTATTAAAATATTTATCATTTACCTACTCACAAATAATTGCCCAAGTTGCCCCTCTAAACCCATGAAATATTTAAATCTTTAATAAATACTTGAATGTTCCTAACTTGAAAAAAATATTCTGCTTCATCAATTTAAAAATACACATATGTTTGAAGAACGAATAAGCATTAGAGCCTTAAGAGAGTCACATGTAAAATCTTTTAACATTCCAGTTTGTCAAACATCTTATGGGCAAAGAAGTTTTAAATATAATGCTACAAAGCTAATCAATTCTCTACCTACTGACATTAGAAACACGCAAACCAAAAGCTCAGCTAAAAGTAAAATCATTGATCACCTCCAATAAACATGTCTATCAGGAGTAATTCATAACATATTTACATTTATGCCTGCTGTGTTTATATATGTATGCTATGTACTGCATGTATGTACATTTGATTAGGTTTCACTTGCCTTTTTTCTTATCATTTATCCCTATGCTTTTTTGTCAAATTGAAATTTAATTGCTTCAAAATTATTTTGCCTTAACCTTCTACAAGTAAGAACTTGAATTTTATTATTTAAAAAAAAAAGGTGTATATTTTTAACTGTAATTTTAATAATATTATGTAAACAAAAACCTAGATAACAACCACTCTGTAAATTGCCATCTCAACACAGGCGTTTCACACCTAGTAAGATGGGCAATATGTCATTATACTGTGATCAAATGTAAAATTAAAATTATGAAAATAAAAAAATAATAATAACAATTTATACATAATTAAACACAAATAAATAAATATTTTAAATAAATAACACGTGTCCGTACTACATATTTGTTATACCTTTAGATGAAAAAAATATTTTTCAGTTTGGTTAGGTATTTTGGCCTCAATTCCAAAATTAAAATTTTGATAATGAGATGTACTTGAAATGATATTTTGAAGCTTCATGTCCGTAGTTTGCGGGACTATAGCATCCCCATTTGGGTATGTTTTGAGGCCGAATGGGGTGGGGAAGGAAAATAAAGGTTATGAAGTTACTGGCTCTTCAGAGACGGTAACTAGTCACGGCCAAAACCATTTCAAACACTACTTCCATTCCGAATTCTTATCTCTTACCAGGGCGATACTGAGAGTATCTACCTACCGCTCCGTGCATTTCAAGATACTAGAGCTTAAAAATTGATATTGTGAAACATAAACGTAATATCTGTTATAGTATATTTAATCTTAAGTATGTTAAAATACAAATTAAAAGTGGCCAATAAAAAAATGAAAACGCGCACGTAAATGTGAAGTCACCCGCATAATAAAGCAAAATAAATAAAATGTTAGGTATCGAACTAATATATTGAACACGACAACCAAATTCCAAATTCAAAGTAAAAAAATTGGAAAGCAAATTAATTTCATGAAGCCTCAGAAATTCATTATCCCTCAGAAATCAGTCTGAATTTGCCTTCCACAATGACATTTAAAGGTTATTATTGCTGAGCAAAATTCGCAAACGCAATATTTTCTTCTTCTTCAGTAATCATTACTCATAACCCGCAATGATGAAACTCCCTTTGCAAAGATCTTCCCATATTATTATTTTTCACATCAAAGTATTTTTGATGTCATTGTTTCTCGGTTTCTTTTCCACAATTCCCCTTTCCCGCTTTTTTTACCGGCTCTCAATTTTTTCAATTGAAAAATTTAATACCGGGAAAAATTTAATACGCAGGGAAGCCTATTCATAGAGAATTCTGAAAAATTATATCGAAGAAATCTTTTTGGAAAGTGTATTAACTAAATTGATATTGTGATCATGAAAGATAATAAAATGTAATGCTCTCGTAACCAATTTGCGAGGGAGAAGACTGCGGGGGGGGGGGGGGGTAAAGGAAAAACATACTCTGACATTTCTGTAATCTCATCCCAGTACCTACTTTTCTACATAATGTACATTATTTGTCCACTCTATAATACGTATGTACCTAAATTGCAAATTGGCTTTGAAATACTTAAAAAATATACCTACAGTTATGCAGATTTGTTAAGGCACGTATTTGACTTGCTTTAATTGGAGAAAAAAAGTAAATAAAATTTTGGTCTTCGATGACATTTATGATTTTTTTTTTCAACCAAAATCATTAAAAAAAATCAGTAGGTATTGGACGGTTAGGGGCGGGATGAGGGGTTGGTTGGTTACTCAGACGAGTGACCAGTGACGACAAATAGAAGTTTTTTTTTTGATTTTTAAGAAAAAAAATAGAAAAAAAAAATACATCCAAATAGTCACCGGAGACCAAAATATCTTTTACGTTTTTAATTCCAAATAATGTAAGGAATCACTGGTTAGTAAGTCAAGTACATCCCATAACACCTGCATATTGAATTTTACACTTTTTTGTAATGCCAGTATTATAATATACCGATATAACAGTACCATCATGTTTATTATTTTGACAATTTTTTATTTTTTATTTTATGTTGTAGAACTCCATTTAATTTTTTTTGTACAGTAATATTATTTTACAACATTTGTGCAACAATATTTATTATGTTTAATACATGAAAAAGACTTTCACAGGAATTGGTTCATTGAATAATAGTTTTTTTTTGATCGCATATGATTTTTATAAAAAAGTATTTTAAGATGTAATTGTGATACCTAGCTTTTTTATTATTTAGAAAATTGTTATTGGATGTTACGTTATTCATGCACTGAAGAGACAAGCCGATAAAAGTGGGTGATGGGCGTGCTTGTGTGCCCGAAGTAAGGTCAATTTTGCTTCAGGTGAAATTGATCAAATATTTTAAAATAAGACAAAATTCTTTCTTGGACAGATGGTCAATTTCCATATCAGCAAATTAGTGACGTCAGATTGACAATAAAAAAGTAGTAATGTAAGTCGCCGCGATGATTCCCTACCCTATTTGGCTTCCCTTAGATACGGCACTGGTTTTATTTTCGATACCTAAAGTATTCAATTTAAGAATACACAATACCCTTAAATATATTCAGAATTTTAACGACGTAAGTAAACAAGCCGTGTATACAAATTGCGAAAGAAGAAAAATGTCGTAAGTGAAGAAAGCAAGTGTAAACAAATATACGCCCGCGGCATGGCGTATTGGACGGACGTACGGTCGAATTCGCCCTAGCAGGCCTGGAGATTCGACCTTTCCGCCGGATTCACTTTGATTAATTTTGAAGAACGTGTTACTAATATTTAAGATGTTTCTAAACGAATTCCCCCGAAGTTATTAATTCATGGTCTAGAAAAATAAAATCTGGTGCTCACCGCTAAATTTATAGTTATATACGGGAAATAAATTTTTCACACCGTTCTACGTAAAATAAATTAATGGTGAGGTATTGTTTTCATTAATCCTAAATATAAATAACTTACATCCCCGGGTCGCTGTTTGAAAAAAAAGTTAAAGGAATTTATTAAAATGTGAGCCTTGAGCAAACCCCCAATGTTAGGGTATTACACCGCCTTAATGCCATAAAAATAAATATTCAAGCACAATTTTAATTCACACAAGGTAAATCAGACGAGCGGATTGAACCAAAAAAAGCGCGGAATAAAGGTAAACCATTATTTTTCCGCAAAAGTGAGCAGCGCAGAACACAGATGTCGCCGTTGTATTTTTTCATCTCGCATCCGGTTCATTAGAATTTGCCCGCCATAACTCGCATTGTGATCGCGGATCAAAGAGGGTCCGCTGCCTCCGTCTACATACTTCTAGCCTTCCCAGCCCTCCCACCCCCGTCACCCGTCACTCGGAGTTTACATTCTCCTTTCCGGTTCCGGTTTAAAAGGGAAACGGTTGCAGGCGGTAAACTGAAAAGATCCGCCGTCAAAGGTTTTCAGGGATTCCCCAGGGATGCGCGTGTTGTTTGGTGGAGAGTTATTAAAAACGTTAATTAATGAAAGGTTTATAATTTATTATAATTACTAGTGCAAATTCATGAAAAATCATGGGATATTAAAATTCCAATTTTTGAAAAAGTCAATAAGGACAATTAGTCAATTTATTAAGGGAAATTGTTTTCGTCAGGGCCTCCTGTGTGGAGCTAATGTAAAAAACCTCTATTTCTATTTGGGAGGCAGGTATGGGTACCGCCGCCCGGGAACTATTTATTGGGTAACCAACACCCCTGCCGTAGATCTCCCCAAGTGATTCGCTACGTTTAGTGAATTAGCGGGAGTGCCCGGGGTGAGGTTTGTCTTGGTCTTGGCGGCAATTGCGTTTGCCCGCCTGGTTGAGGGTTGAACCTACACCTCTCCCTCCAGAGTCTCGACCCATCTTCTTTGGTATGATTCATACTTTTTTTCTTTCCCAAAACTTTCTCTCCTTCCTTTCCCTAAAAATTATCCTCCACCATCCCCAAAGATGACACAGTGATTAAATAATAAAATAACACAAATAATTGCCCAAGTTGCCTCTAAAGTCATGAAACACTAAAATCTTTAATGGCCTATATCTTATAATTTAAAGCATAAATAAATAAAGTATCTCACATCCGTACTAGATATTTGATATACCTTTTGATTATAAAAATAATTTTTCGGTTTGGTTGGGTATTTTGATCTCAAATTCAAATCTAAGATTTGTATGAAACGGCCGAAAAGGGCCGCGCAAACGTTCCACTTAACTGTACATATGAGAAATGTAACTCTTCTTTCTTCCACAAGCAAATACTTTTAATGGAAGAACAGCATAAATAACAAGTAACAAAATTGTTAATTGTAATATTATAATAAAATAAATAATTATTTTTTTAAAGTTGTCAAAATTCAAGATCTACGTGAAAAATTTCCATTTCGCACGTCCCTATATCGAAATCATCCCCTAACGCGGCCAGGTATACCCCTTGGGAATTGTAGTCAAATCCCCGTAAATAAGGAAGCTTATATCACCAGATAATGCAACCAGCCTCCTTAGTACAGCTTTAATTATTTCTTGCATCCGAATCCTCTGATAATTCCAAATATGTACATTAAATCCACTTTTAAAAAGATATCTGATGTAGCGTAAGTAAAATAAGTTCATTATTTGAGAAGCCCGTTGAAGTATGATTTAAAATATTTTGGTTTAAATGTAATTTTAATTAAAAAAATATATTTTATTTAAACTAAACTTGTTTGTATTTTACGAGAGAATATAAACGGACAACTCGACAAATTGACATTTCGTCCTCCTTTGAAAAGTCATTGCGTACACATAAAATGTTATAATATGTAGGTGCTTAGATACGGTGACCCGACAACTCAGAATGAAACCAACTCAAAAAGGTCATTAAAAGTGATAAAATAAAAATATTAAAAAAATTGGTTAAGTCGGTTACGTTAGGTTAGGTTAGGTTAGGTTAGGTTAGGTTAGGTTAGGTTAGGGTTATGGGCTATTTTAAATTATTTTTTTCATGACTTTTCAAAGAGGTGTTCAGTTGATTTTATTTTTCGTTGGAAAGGGACCCTTAGACAAACTTACACCTTGTAAATATTTTATAATGTAAAGGGTACATTTTCCACATCAACTTCCCCTCCCCACTACCATCAGCCTCACAACATACAAAAATTGTACGGCCGCATACTCTCTTTGCATACTTACTTGAAAAAATAATCTTTTAGGGGATTAACTGTCCGAGGGGTCAATTAGCAGAAGGGTCAATTGTCGGGAGATCAACTGTCGGGGTATCAATTGTCAGGGGATCAACTGTCGGGAGATCAACTGTCAGGGGATCAATTGTCGGTGGGATCAACTGTCGGGGGATCAACTGTCGGGGGATTAACTGTCGGCAAATCAACTGTTGGCGGATCAACTGTCGGCGGGCCAATTATCGCCAAATCAATTGTCGGGGCACCGTTTTTTTCACTCTTCAATATTATTAAAAAAAAAAATACCTGCGTTCCTTTCTAACGCTCCATTACGACATGGATAGTAGATATGACGTCTGCCTTGTTTTACTTTACACTATGAAATAAATAAAATGTAGGTAAGGTTCCATACTGAGAATAAAGTCAACTCAACACCTCTTTGAAAAGTCATATAAATATGAAAAATATAATTTTAAAATAGCCCATAATCCTAACCTAAAGTAACCTATTTAAACAATTTTTTTAATCACTCTATGTGGTGGTTCTGAGGTGGTTCTGAGTTGGTTTCATTCTGAGTTGTCCGGTCACCGTAGGTAGGTACCTACTAACAGCATTGTCATCATGCCGTTCTAGTTTAATGTGGTTGTACTTATATTATCAACAATTTGATCGATGACATGTGGCTTAAAATTGACACTAGAAAAGCAAATAATCACATTCCCGTGCCGATCATAAAAATATTTTCCCTTTTTCCAATATGTCGACAATGGGATGTTTTATTGCGTAGAAACTATCTGTCAATATTTTAAAATTGGAATACGAACCCTTGTCGAACCATCAAATCAAATGTCATTAAAGCAATTTTGAAAGCTAGTAGGAACTTATTGTAAAATAAAATAATAAAATCCTTGCCAAATGAAAGGAATCAACGCCCATTTTTAAAAATGGCGTAATGTCGTAATGGATTTTTGAAAAAATTGAATCTGCTTGATTTGTTGCGATTTTTACACGTGATCGCGTCGCTGGCTAAATCTTTCCTTTAATATGCATTCAAATCTAAGCCTTGTGTGAATATATTTTTAAGTTCATTTTCGCTTGTCAGACTTAGTAAGAGAACCCCTTTTTGTTGGTAAATTCGGAATACTGGGTATGTAGTTTCATTATTTTAAACCTCATCTCTTACGCTAAATAAATTTCCAGTAGGGAATTGTATTATCATTTATTTGAACCCTTTCGAGTTCCATTATTAGAGCTTGCACTTGATTTGAGGTGTACGAATTCTACATTCTCTTATTTTAATTCAATTTCGGAACCGCGAGTGTGGCAACATTTAATGGATTGAAGGGGGATCATTATATTGTATGTATGTGTGAGGAGGGATCATTTTTGAGAGTGTAATTTTTTAAATGAGTTGGGTTTTCATTTATATTTTATGAATAGAGCCTGCTTACACCGAAATTGCATTAATTTTATTTAAATTTTCTATGCGAGGTGGTTATCAAAAAGGATTGGTTTTAATAAAATATTTTGAAGAAATAAGGTAGAGTAGGAACCTAGGTACTACATAGACGAGTCTTTTCTATAGTAGAGTAGCGATGGTTAGGTAGAAACAAAGTGAGATATGGCATGGAAGCATGCCAACTGTCGCCGAACTAAGACCACACTCCACTATCAAAGTAACGTAGCCTATGAAAGTTATGCATATTGCAGAAACAAATTCGGGGCGCCCCGCTGTGATGCGATTTGCAATAGAATGGGTGAATGATGTTGGTGACGATTTTTAACGAAAATTTGTGTAAAGCTAATGTTTGCATTGCTTTATCGTATATCCAGTAAAAAAACAGTAACTGATAGATAAAAAAAAGTTTAAATGTATTTTCGTTCCAAATTCTCAAAAAAAAAAAAATTGTATTTGCTTGTTCCATAACCCGATGCAGAAAAAAATAATTCGCCAAAAATCGCTATTTCTGTTTTTTTTTCGTATTCGTTTGTCCAACATCCTTTTTGACCAATGTCATTGAGTGATTTTGACAAATTCATAATTTGGTTCCATGCTAACTCAGAATCAACTCAACACCTTAAACATTTTAAAATAGCCCATAACCCTAACTTAACGAAACTTATGTAACCAATTTTTTATATGCATTTTTTTCATCACTTTTAATGAATTTTCAATGGAGGTCTGAGTTTATTTCATTCTGAGTTGTCCGGTCAGCCTTATTAAAATGGTCTGCAAATCAAACCAATATTCTGTCTTTTTAGTGCGCGCGGTTATAGCTTTTTTTACATTAGCTCCACACACGAGGCCCTGAAAAAATAGCCTTTGCCCTCATTAAAATTCCCTCATGGCCTATGTCATCTAAGGGGATGGTGTGTGGAGGGTCTTTTCATGGAAAGAAAGGAGAGGAAGTTCCGAGAAGGAAAAGGTACGAGGGGTGGATAGGAATCTGAGGGTCGGTGTGTTTAGGGGTAACAAACGTATGAATCCATGTCTCAAACAGGCACTAAATGAGTTCAGAGTGTCCGGCTGAAGCATCCCTCAACCAGTCTTTCTCGATCTCACCCGCCATGCAGTAGGGGGGCATATGCATTCGCCGCAAGACGTGGACAAACCTCACCCCATGAACCCGGGCACCCCTGCCAAGTCACCAAACGTAGCGAACCACTTGGTGTAACCTATGGCAAAAGTGTTGGTTATCCAATAAATGGTTCCCGAGGCAGCCATTCCCGCCTCCCAAATTGTAATCGTAATCTATTACCTATGTTAGCCACGGTATTGGATCAAATCAAGATGACAAAACTTCGATTTACACATTTATATATTACTAGCTTGGACCCGGCGTGCGTTGCTATGCCATTTAATAAAGAAATTGTTTCTCCCTGCGTGTCCTTTCCCATTCGTCCCGTTCCCCTTCTGCCTCCCTTTCCTCTCTCGTCCCCTTCTCCTCTCGCATTCCCCTCCCCCCCCCTTCCGCATACCATACATTCAGTCCCGGTACATTCAGTTTTCAAACAACTCGCATGCCGCCTATTGCAAATTTCATAATGCCAGAGCTCACCAGTAGTTTTATACAAAATAACGAACACAAAAAAAAAGAATTATTCAATTTGGTGTGGTCGTTCGGAAGTTATGCGCGCACTTAAATTTCTGCGATTCATTTTTCTGAGATATTAACTACGACGCCTGAAATAAAATTTCTCGCAAATATATCAACATCGTTTCCACGGCAACGATTTGTTTTGCGTTTCTCATGACGTTAGCAATAACTCGCTTTTATTAGGGCAGAACACGTATAATACATATAATATATTAATATTTATAATTTCGTATATATTATTTATAATTTCATTTATGCTTAATTTTTATTGCATTATTTTATTTTATTGTATTTTATCTTTTAATTTACTCTCTTATGTTAAAGTATTTATTTTTAATTTACTCTCTTATGTATTATTGTATTATTATTATTGTTATGAAATATGGCAGACTGGGATTGCACACCCCTCCCAGTCCTGCTGGAATAAAACCTTAAATAAATAAATAAAATAACGCCAGAACCCACTATTATATACAGCCTTTATTAGTCGCATATAATGTAGCTTTCTATTAGTGAAAGAATTTTTTAAATCGGTTTATTGGTTTATGCGTGAAAGCGTAACAAACAAACCCACGCAGTTTCACGTTTATAATATTAGTATAGATGCAGTCGTTGATTACCGTTTTCTCGAGAGGTGATATTATTTGTTGGTATATCCAAAATGATATGCATGTAATACGTACATATTATAATAATATGGGGTGGTGCGCCGTGAAGTGAACCATTTTATTTATTGTCAATCTATTGTCAAATTAAAGTGTAAAAAAAGCGTGCCATATTTTTTTGGAGGGTGCTCGAATCTGTAGCAAAGATTTACATAAAATACCTACACGTCATATAGGTTAGTGTCAACACAATTTAAATAATTTATTTAATGATTGTGATAGCCATAAGCAACAAAACATTAACATTATTGGAGTGTTATTTTTCTGGTTCAATGAAAATACCATGAAAGACAGTAGGTACAAAAACTCAACACATTGGCAAATCAACACACCTTTGAAAAGTGACATTGAATTTTTACCAATTTATAATACAATTCCCTTAAACAAATAAGTTTTTAACTTTAAAATTAAGTTTGTATTAAAAAAATGTTATTTTTGCAGAAAATATCTGTACATTTGCCGAGCTGAAACTGTAATTGTATGAAATTCCCTTAATAGAAAAAAATACAATGTACCAATTTATAATACAATTCCCTTAAACAAATAAGTTCTTAACTTTAAAATTAAGTTTGTATTAAAAAAACGTTATTTTTGCAGAAAATATCTGTACATTTGCCGAGCTGAAACTGTAATTGTATGAAATTCCCTTTATAGAAAAAAATACAATGTGAGCTCTGAAAATTATAAATTTTTTGTTCTGTTGTTTAAGGCGCCGTATCCTTGGCCGAAAAGAAGAAGATGGAGAGAAACGTAATTAGGAATACTGGAGAGAGCGCACTAATATTTAAAACGATAAAATTGAAGCGAAAATTGTGAAAATGTTTGACAAAACACGACTCACTCGTTTAGAAAAGAGCAAAAATCTCGTGGGGGTTGTCTAAAACTACATTCAAAGAAACACTGAGAATTTTATCATACATATAACTTGTTAAATAATACAGACAGACGTGAAAATAAAAATTTTGGGAGCAATCTTTGCGATTTTTTTCTATCGAGGGAATTTCATATAATTTGCGTTTTGACGTGGGTAATGTATAGATATTATTTTAAAAAAATAACATATATTTTTTTAAGATCTTAAAAACTTAAAATGTTCAAGGGAGATGTGCAAGAATTCGGTAAAAATTTGGGTAGCGACGACTAACATGTTAAAGATATAAAAAAATCCAAGTGTATCTTTTAATTTAGTATAGTATGCAGTCTATCTTAAGACGTTTTTATTTGTCTAGATATTTTTGCTCTATTTTAAACGAGCCATACTTTATTAAATATTTTCGCTAAATTATTATAGTTTTCTAACATTAGCGCGCTTACATATCTCTTACATATCTCCCTTTCAAAACATTGTCTGCTTCTTCTAGAATTTTTCGTATTACTATTTTATATTTATTTGTTATTTTTATTTAAACTTAAGGAAAACAACTTATTAAGTAAAACCTAAAATCGTAATAATTAATCGTTGATGACAATTTTAACCATTCTCAAACGAAAAATGAGAAACAGAAAAAGATTCGGTTGCATCTGGGAGTTGAACGCAGGACTTACGGTTTTTAGGGGGAATTTTCCTTCATTTTTAACTGTATCATGCGTTGACTAAGAACTACCAACACTACCATCATTTTCTTATCGCATATATTTTTCGGCTGCTGTCTTTATGACCTTTCTGAAGATTCAGTCTAGATTAGTATACATACATTTTTATTTAAAAAAATATTTATTTATCACAAAATGCGGATCGCATAGTAATAATAACTAATTGTATCTATAATTACTAGGTACACTCCCAATAAATCTGAGTAGGTACCTAGATATACACGCATTTTTTGAGGGGTGTCAAACATAGCGGTAGGTACCTACCCACCTACCGACGCGCACTGAGTTGCCACTGTAAAAAAACATTTGGACATCAGTTCCACGAGGGGTTGGTTATTCGAAATTGAAATAAAAAAAAATCACAATGGATGGTTGCATCGGCAGAGTTAAATCAACCCTTTCAAATCTGAGGGATTTATTTATTTGATTTTAAAATCTTTTTGTAAATTACAAATGTGTCGCAATTATGCACGCTTCTTGAACTCTATGAATTGACCGTGAGAGCAATGTTTGGCTTTTATCAGTGTTGCCATTATTTGGGTTTAATGTACGCCATTTTTTTTATTTTCACTTCGCGCGCTTTCGGCCGTTCCAAATAATTTAAAAACGTACCTGTCAAAATTGACAATAGACAAATCTTAAAATTACGATCTTGGAAAGTTTATGGTCGGGGAATAATTGATAATGAGCTCTATGGGAGTGTTCGACAGTCAATAAAGTATAAAAATATAATAAAGTGATAAATTTGAAATTTTGAATTTGGAATGGAATGAAATCAAGCGTATTTGTTTCTGTCAATGTAAAATCATTTGTCAAGGACCTAATGGATCACTGATTATCTTTAATGGTTTTCGAGACAATATTTTGACTTATGTTATATTTTGCCATCTGTCGAATACTAAGCTAAATGTTTTGAAATTAAGCGATGATGCGAGAGTCGTTAGAATAATCGTGTTGGTAAGTTGGTATATACTTCAGCCACTGAGGGTCTGCATGCGGCAAATTTACGAACGAAAACTAATTTAAACCAAAAAGATAGGTACTAAAAACGACTAACGTAATGCAATGGATGTGTAACTTGGTTTTTAAATGTATGCATGTCATTTTTGGAGATGCAGTGCGGAGGGAATTTTTGAGGAGATAAAGGCGTCAATCTGATCAATAAGGAAATACAAAAGCTTTCATGTGTTCGAAAGCAAAAAATGTGAAAAGTGCACGTATGTTGGTCACCCATTTTACCTATTCCCTGAATTTTTGTTTTTTATTTGTGGGGCGTTATGCCGTGTTGCGCTACATCCTTCTAGCCAACATTTCGGACAGCGTTACAGTGTCCATCATCAGGGAAAATGTGTGATGGTGTCCGAAACGTTGGCCAAAGAAGGAGGTAGCGCAACACGGCATAACACCCCAAAAATAAATAAGGAAAATACTTTTGGCTGCGAAAATCTAAAATCATATGTATTCCCTGAATGTTCAACTGTAGGTACCTAAAGGTTGAATGACGTTTTCTCGTTAGAGCACCCTCCGTTAAAATATCAGTAAAACATTATTTTAATCGGTCGTCTGTATTCTAATGATTGTATTTAGACTATTTAGTTATTATAATGTTGAATGAAAAGGGTTTTAAGTTAAATTTATTTTCGAACATTAGCTACGTATCTTTGGAAATCCCCTGACAGTAAGTAACATTCTACGGTCCCGATATTCTTGAAGGAAATTGGGGCTGATTGGGACACTAAGTTTGATTTCATTAAAGGGGAGAGACGGGTAGACTGGCGCAGAAAGATTGCTACCTATTGGAAAGGGGAGACTGACGCAAAACGTTGCTAACTCGATGTGACAGATGCTCCCCTACAAAGAAGATTAGAAACATTTTTTCCGTCTAATTTTACAGTGTTTAGTATGGGTGTACAAACTAACCCCACTGTACGAAATTTACCCCGAATTCATTACTATTTTTCCCATTTCACCCCAAAAATCTGTATTACTGCGATTAGAAACATTTTTTGTCGAATTTTGCAGTTTTACGGATGAGTATATCAAGCTAACCCCAGTTTTTCAAGTTCTCTTCGAATTCATTACTATTTTGTTTTTTTTTCACCCCAAAAAACCGTACATATAGAAATTACAATTTTTTCCGTCGAATTTTGCAGTGTTTAGTGCGGGCTAGTATACCAAACTAACCCCATTTTTCACGTTCTCCCCGAATATATTTCTATTTTGTCTTTTTTCACCCCAAAAACGATATTTTAATGATGGCATTGTTGTAGATCCATGGTGCACCCTCATTTGCGCGAAATATCGGAATAAAAAATACAAAAAACTCAAAACAGTACATAACAGCAGGTTGATCCGATTATTTTTTTTGCTAAATGGCGTATCGAAGCAACGCGGATGAAAATGGAAGAATTGGGTAATCAATTTGCGATGTATTCAATTACATTAGCTTTGTTACGGATGATACGAGCAATGCATTGCACCATGCGAAATACGAAATAAAGTATGTTTTTTTTTTTTTTTTGTGAGTAGGTACCGCATAAGAGATCGAACTGCTCTCAATCGTCTGGAGCCAGTGAGGCTACGGCATCCTCAATTGGGGTATGTTGAGAGGCCCACGGCAGTGTGGTGCAGTGGCGGTTTATAACTTTTCAGTGAGTGGTAAGATTGATAAATACGATATCATTGATATTTTTGCAACTGAAAATATATCTTTTTACAAAATTTAAATTTTTTGAACATACTTTAGTTTAGGGAGGTTAGGTTTCTTTTATATTTTCAGCTACAGCAATAATAGCAGTAGTATTTTTAAGCTTTCAACTCTAGCTCACGAAAACACTCCTTTAATCTTACACTCCTTTAATCTTACACTCCTTTAACTCACTCCAGCTCTAACTCACTAAAAAGAATCGTCCCTGGTAGAGAGGGGAATCAGATAGGAAAGAGGAAGGTGAGGAAGTACCTGACTATTCAGACCTGATAACCAAACACGGTTAAAACTATTTAAATCAACACAAAACCAACTAATTCACAGCATCAAATCGCAGAAAATCGAAATTAGTTCATTTGATTATCTAGGTAGATATGGCTTGTTTGAAATCTTTTCACGATCAGTTCCATTTGAAAATCACACTTAAATTCAAAACAAATTTGAGTTCATTGAAGCAGAGTTACGCAGGACAACCGAAATTAGGATTTTTTAATATTCTAAAAAAACTATTTAGTTCCACGAATTATTGAATCTCTTCTGCAAAAATAATTTGCCATTGCCGCCAATATTCGATCAGAGGGTAATTGATATTGTCAAGGGATTGACCCGTTTCCATTAAGTAAGTACTAATGTTCCTAAAAACGTACAATCCGTCAGCAAGGATAATGTTATGTCCGTTAAAGTATTTAGGTTTTGCTGAACAGAAGGGGCAATACGTAATAAAAGGTATATTGATTAATGATTTTACCCTACTTAGCAAACTTACCTATCGATTAAACTGCCTTATTTTAAGGGTCTTGAAATGGCATCAACAACTACTCGATTAATAATATTATTTACACAATCGTGTGATTTTTAGGGGATGGGAAACGAAGCCAATTGTCTAGTGATAATGTACATAGATGTTAATGGATTGAAGACTCGTAAGGGCGAATGCATCAGTCATGATATATTAGGAAGTAATTGAATATACATCTGAATGTAGGCACAAAGGGTTTTAATATTTTCTTCAATATCGATTTATCTGCTTTTAGATCTGACAATATCTCACCTATCCAAATGATATTTTATCGGACACATTCAGAATATTGGCATCATGTCATAAACCTGTGTTTATTATACTGCCATTTTAATGGACAATGCTTCGAATAAAACTATATTAATTGGATCACGGTGCATAGGCGTGAGTCAAGCCAAATCCGTGCCCAACCGTGATTGAGAACGAATCGTTTGTAGGACTCGATATTATGCTCGAATATTTAAAAAATAATAATATAAAAATTTATTTTTATTCTGTTAAATTTTACGCTTAATTTTATTGCTTTAATTTTTAATTTATTAATTTTTACTTTTTGTTATTTATATGATGAATCTTGTCTCCATTTTAAGTTTTAATTAGGTAGGTACCTAATTTGTTTTCATATTTTATTTCTTTTTTCTTCTTTTAGATCTTTTAATGTACTCTATTATTATTCGACCACCACAACACGGGCATATGCCTAGCATGGTGGTCGAAAAATCATAAAATTCATGTAACAAACATTTTAATGAATAAAGAAAACTTTAAAAAAAAACTTAAAATTAGTTATTTATGAAATATGGCAGACTGGGATTGCACACCCCTCCCAGCCCTGCCGGAGTAAAATCTTAAATAAATAAATAAAAATAGCTCGGCTATCGAATGATTTGCCGGTTTTTGATATACTTCGCCATTCAATGCGGGTATTTTTTTATTTTTATTTTTTATGTCAATTTAGCACAAGCGTGCCAAGTGCTCCCAACCATCTAGAGCCAGTGAGACCATGGCATTCCCAATTGGGGTATATTGTTAGGCTGAAGGTAGTGGTGAGAGGAAGAAGATGAGGAAAAGGATGGTCAGGAATACCTGAGTATTCATATCTGGTCACAAAACCCGGCTAAAGCCATTTCGAGCAACATTTCAATTCTGAATGGTGGTTTTACACCAGGGCGATACTGAGAGTATTTTCCACTCTTGATAATGCCGCAAATGTACCAAATATTATTTTAAATGATTTAATTGTGAAGTAACACGTAACAATCAAATCAAATTTACTTGCGCACGCCTTGATTTGAACCCACGACCTTTAAGAGCCTTCCCCTCGACCACGGAGGCAGTCATTTTTTTTTACAGTGAATACCGCACAAGAGTCCCAACTGCTCCCGACTGGAGCCAGTGAGACTATGACATCCCCAATTGGGGTATGTTGTGAGGCTGAAAGCAATTGGGAGGGGAAGGAGAGAGATGGGGAAGGGGAAGGGGAAGGGGAAGGGGAAGGGGAAGGGGAAGGGGAAGGGGAAGGGGAAGGGGGAGGGGGAGGGGAAGGGGAAGGGGAAGGGGAAGGGGAAGGGGAAGGGGAAGGGGAAGGGGAAGGGGAAGGGGAAGGGGAAGGGGAAGGGGAAGGGGAAGGGGAAGGGGAAGGGGAAGGGGAAGGTGGGGAAGTACCTGGCTATTCAGATCTGGTCACTAAAGCAACGTTTCAATTCTGAACGGTAGTCTTACACCAGGGCGATACTGAGAGTATCTTCAACTCTAGTCATGGTTCTTTTCGAGATCCAGATTTCTCTCCTTATTATTCTTGGTGTAGTTACACAGCGTCCCCAAAAGTTGAATTGAGTTATATTTAAAACATGCTAGTGGTGTAGGTACCTTTGGTATGTACCGATTAATTTGTCCACCAGAACAAATTTCAACAACTTGCAGGTATAAATAAAGAACCCAGCAAATATCATAATTATTTCACTTGAGCCACAAATTAATATCTTCATTCACAACTTTCGCTACATTAAATTAGACCAGAACAAAAGCGTATTGTGAAATATGACCAGGGAGCATTTGTCTATGGTCGTTTGATGGCCATTTCTATGCTAAGATGGCAGTTTTTGTCCATGGAATACAATTATATATGCTAATCTGTCGGGGTGTCCCCGTAAAGGGTTGATATTACTACATTTTTTGACCCTTTCACACCATTTAATTTTTCGTCACAGTGTGCCATTTGCTCCTTGAGTTATGATGACCGTTTGGTGTTGGTTTGCGTATGAATGTAAAACATGGATGTAATTATGATTTAATGTGTTAAAATGTATATTTTAACGGTTTCTCATTCCATTCATAGATTATTATCATCAAAATTATGTTGTTTAAGAATGCAAGTTCGTATATATTCGCACATTTACTTTGCAGACATATCTGGATGTGAATTTGTAAACTTGTCGTGGCAACATTAAAAAAAAATCATTTACAGCTGTTTTAGTTTAAAATTACCTTAGAACCGATTATCTTTTAGCCTGTGTACGTGCACCGAGGTAAAATCCTAATAAATTATTTTTAAACCGCAACTCTAATGAAAAAGTTCACGACCATTATTTGTAAAGTCGACCATTATCTATTTCTGGTTATTATTTATTATAAGGTTACGCGCATTAATCTTATAACAGTCTTGGGTTTTTAAATTCCTTCAACTTTTTTTTCAAATCAACT
Source organism: Glyphotaelius pellucidus (assembly GCA_936435175.1). NCBI lineage: Eukaryota > Metazoa > Arthropoda > Insecta > Trichoptera > Limnephilidae > Glyphotaelius > Glyphotaelius pellucidus. The sequence goes on along the minus strand of OW386551.1, from coordinate 16,016,378 downwards.
CTTGTTGTTCACACAATTTTATTTCTGGGTTTAAGGTTTGTTTTTGGTTTTTCCTCCGTTTTATCTATAAATATCGCAGTCTCACAAATTTCTGTCTATAAAAACTCTTTTTAGTTCCACATATCCAAACACAGTGTAGGTACCTACCAGTGACGGTCGATGACTTTTTGTATAAGGGATGCTGAAGTATTGTATATACCTACCTAAAATCAAATATAAATATCTAAAGACTAGCCCACGAACAAGATTACTGACAAAAATCCTTATTGCTTCACATCAATTATTACAGTTCTAAAATTAAAATAATTAAATAGATGTTCGAAAGATGTTCAACGTATGAATCGGCTTCAATTATTGAAACCAAACTGCCAAACTGTCAAAATGGTCACGCGAACAAATCTACTACGAAACGAATTAAATCCACGCGTTTTGGTTATGCTATTCTGTGCACTATGCCTACGCGCATTAAACTCATTTTCTGCGCGTTGGATGCTCTCATGGAATGCGTATCCGGCTTCAGACAAATCTCGGCAGGCAGAAGTAAAAACGCGTACGCGAAAATCATTTTTTTCTAACATCGTGGATGCGGAATGAAGCAGAGAATCCGCTATTGCTGGAATTGGTGCGTTCACGCAACATCCGACACACAACTCACACAAGCATCGAAAATGTGTATTTCGGCCCGGTTCACGCGTCGCGTTTTGTTGTTTTTGAGGTTGAGACGGTGTCGTTAAATTGAAGTATTTTACTGTTTACGGCTAGAAAAAATAAGCCTTAATCTTTTTTTAATGCGGAACAAATAAATAACAATTATTATAATATTTATTATAAGCTTAGAAAGGAAGGGAAGCGCCGCATCCACAATATATATGAAGGTACCGCGCCTGGTACCTACTTACACATCGGATTTAAAATGCAATAGCCACTTGTGAAAATTTTCACTGACCGTTTGAAATAATTTTGAGAATGATGAAAGAAGGAACATTATTATCAGATCGTACCTTTGAAAAATGTATTTATTGCATTGTATCAAAAAGGGGCCATTACATTATGACAGTTAACTACTCAATTAATATGCAACTTAATAATACAAATATATTCAAAACGAGGTGTTAAATAGTTCTAAATACAACGGGTCACTGTGGGAACAAAATAAAAGACACATTTGATGAATGGTCTCCGCTCTAGATCCAAAAGAAGATGCCATTTCTAAATCATTAGCGAAAAGGTCAGAAGAAATTCAACAAAGGGTCTCAACAGCACCCTTAAATGCGTAATGTAAAGATATTGTGTATTTACTGCATACCCTTATTGTCCGGAAGGGAAAACATCCCTGATTGCCATATAATGACATCGCTTGTCCGTTTGTGATGACCCTAATATTTTTTGTCGCGAATAAAGGAACGGGTGTCGCTTTATTAATGGGACCCGATAAAAATAAATGTTTTGGGGTGGTAGGTGTTTCGCATTGTCCGCTGGGCCTTTAAATGTTTAAAGGGAATTAATGGATTCATAACCGGAAGTTGAGAAATGGGATCCAGTTGAGTATAAAGAAACGAAATAAATAATAGGTGTGAATGTATCCTTCAGATAATGTTGCAGTATTTCTTGCGATATCAACCTTTGATCATGAACATCATACACCGTATGCAGTTTACTCCCGTTGTGTACAATATGTACTTACATTTTGTATATGCACATTTCTAATATTTTGTAATGCTTTACTACGTTTGTCCAAGTGTTTTTTTTAAACCGAATACGATGCTTCATTGTTATTTAAATAGTTCTATTCTTCAATTTATGGGAAATATAAAATTTTTGAACATATTCAGACCAACTGATTTTTATATTTTAAACGTAAATAAATGTTGAAAAACAAGGTGATCAAATCAGAATAGAGTTATGAAGAAGGAAAGATGTGATGTTCTTCAATCCCAGTGATTGAGATAACTTGAAATGAAATATCGAGGTTTGTCGAGATTACAAGTTGCCTTATTTACGTTATCGAAAGGTTTACAATGAATATTAAGCTGGACCAGACGTCCATCCTGTTGAATTCTTAGTAATTCTGAAGCCCGAGAACCTGACTCCGGGAGTCCAGCTGTCTATCATGTATCATCGGCTATTTCCGTAGACGTTCGTGCATTAGACACGAACGACGATAGTCGACACTTTTCTACGGTACTACTTGTATCTGTTGAGATACCTCAAAATTACATATAACTATCTTTACTAAGGACATCTGTTGAAGGATGTTGAATTACATGTAGGTAATTTTTTATCTTCATACCAAAAAAGGTAAGTGCCCGATGGGTAGAGATATAATGCAATTTTAGTACACGAGTAACAGCTGGTGTAAGACCACCATTCAGAATTGAAACGTTGCTTGAAATGGCTTTAGCCGTGTTTGGTGACCAGATCTGAATAGCCAGGTACTTCCCATCTGCCTTTCCCCATCTCCCTCCCCTTCCTACTACCTTCAGCCTCACAACATACCCCCTATTGGGGATGCCATAGTCTCACTGGCTCTAGACGTGAGCAATTGGGACTCTTGTGCGATATTCATTAAAGAAAAAAAAAGCGTGATGTGCAGAGATATAAAGAAATTTTAGAATACGAGTAATTGCATTTAAGGGCAAGTACGATAATAGGTGTACAATTTTAATGAATAATTCATAAAGTTTTAATTTTCAATTTCTCACTTGTGCAAAAACGTGTATATCTTTTAGAATTTAGTACACCCGAATTGATACTTATAATCATTAAGTACCAACACGTGTGCTGTTTAAATGAATGCAAATGTTCCCACTTCTCTCTGTTCAACATTAGTTATTTACTGAAATTTGTAAATCTCCAACACCATTGTTAGCCATAAATCAAAATACAACTAAATTACATCATTAGTCTCGCGGTAGAATCTTGTTCAACTTATCTCAGAACCTCTCTAGACTTCCACAAGTAATTATTAATCCCTCCCTTACTCCGTGAGGCTTTACCAACTATGGCCGGGACACATCGGCGAGGAATTAAACAGCATCCTTCGCCAAAAAACAGCTGTTATCTCCACCGCGGTGACAGTTGACGTATGAGCCTGCTCCTGCGCCCATGTATCACTCCGTTATCATTTAATTCGGATGCAGATCGTAACAGGACGATGACAGGAAAAAGGGTGTTGTTACCAGATTTTCATACCGGGCTGACGATATGTCAGCTGCATAGCAACAGGAAAATTTTTTATTTGCAAATTTTTGTAAAAAAAGTTGTGCAGAAAAAAATTTATGATTAAAAAAGAGGACACTTCTAATCAATTCTTTGGGAAAATGATACCGAATATGCAGTGATCGTGCTCGTATGTACTAGTGTGTGGTTCTACATTTTTTTTTATCTGTATCTTTTTCCTCTGCGTAATAATCTAGGTTAGTCAGTTGACAGTGAAAAATTGCAAAATTCTATTTGCTAAACATTTCTTACAAGACACAAATTTTCTGTTTTTTAAAGTAAAGATATATTTTTTTTACATGAACTCTACACAGAAGGCCCTGAAGAAAATAATCTCCCTCAAGGCCTATGTCATCTTTGGGGATGCTGTGTGGAGGGATTTTTTAAGGAAAGGAAATGGAGGAGAATTCTGGGAAGGAAAAGGGTTTAAGGGGTGGGTAAGAATCTGGGGTTCAGTGTGTCTTGGTCATCCGCCTCCAAGACCTAGACAAACCTCACCCCATGAACCCGGGCACCCCTGCTAAATCAAGCTAACCACTTGGGGCAACCTATGGCAGAGATGTTGGTTATCCAATACAGGTTTCCGGGGCGGCCCCAGATTGGATATAGTTAATGTGTTTAGGTACCTCCGTCTAATCGGGTAGTCATTCCCTTGGCGTTACACAAAAAACAGGTGGAATTTTAGTGTATTGTAAAAATAAAAATATTGTCTTTTCGTATTTAATTGAAAGCACATCATTTTCACGAAATAGCAGAAGAAGAATGTATTGCTTCTTGACCAGTAAATCTGGGTGCAATGCAACTAAATGGCTAATCATGTTCCGATGTTTTACAGAACGTGCATTTTCATCAATCATGGGTTTAACAGAACCAATACCTTTCCTACCCTTTGACTTTAAACTCGCAGTAGTTAGCCCCACGACAATACCCCATTACAAAAACGTAACTCGATTCTCCACACTTCTGCCGAATGACAAATGATGTCGCTAATCTGCCCGGCAAAAACTTTAAATAATCTCCTCGATAATTAGAGGAAGCGGAGACCTGAACCGAACATCATTAATAACGGCTTAATAGTTAAGACAACAGCCAGATGAACGTTAATTGGCTCCGGTGACACGCGGATCCTGCCATCTCTGAATCATAAATTTTATCTTTGATTAGAGAAGAAAATGAGGAAATCCTTATGCAGTTTCGCGCATTCTATGGTTAACCCAAAAGTCACACAGTTCTATCCAATAAATAAGACAAAAGATGTCAAAACCTTTTTTATTATTTACAAAAAGTGTGTATACTCTATCACTAGATCACTTTAAAGCATTCTCCAAGGATCTGATCTTGGACCATATATAAATTTTTGTTGTCTAAGGGCAAATAATGATGAGTTTGAAAATGTTTTCTTAATCATAAATTCAGATAACAAAAAATATAAGTTTTGCCGGTTTGTACATTTTGGTAGGCCATTTTTTTATAGGAGTGTTTACTCAGTAATATCAAATGAAAGAGGACGCAAAACGTATTTGAATTAATAATTTCTCACAATTTTACCTCGCACCACCTAATATTTAGTCGCTTCTAATAAGAGCATAATCAAAATTAATTTTGACAGAAATGGAGTAATTTTATTTTAATTAAAAAAAAAATCTATTATAATACTTGTATTATTTAGTACTAGCTTTTACCCGAAACTTCGCTCGTATGGTATTAGACGGAAATACCACTGATTCATTAATTCTTTCAATAATTCATTCATGCATTAATTCACTCACTCATTCACTCACTCACTCACTCACTCACTCATTCATTCATTCGAATGGTTTAGGCATAGGCATCTCATCTAGCTGGAATCCGGCATACGTTGAATGCCATTCAAAGAAATAAATTGATTCTTCCTGCATGTCCTTCCCGTGCGTCCCCGTTCCCTTCAACCTTCCCCACTTTCCCCTTCCCTCGTCTCTTCCTCTCCGCGAACACCACCTTTCCCCTGCCTTTCCTCCCTGTCGCAAAAATATATGAATTACACACATTTTCATTTATACAAATTTCATAACGCCAGAGCTTACCATTATTAGCTTAAGTTAGCTTAGCATAAGTTACTCGCTGATAATGTAACTTTATTTTGATAAAAGAATTTTTAAAATCGGTTTAGTGGCTTAGGCGTGAAAGCATAACAAACAAACATACTCACTTTCGCATTTATAATATACTAGCTTTAACCAGCGGCTTTGCTCGCATGGTATTAGGGGGAAATTACTGTAGCGCTTGCACTTACCAATTATTCCCCCCTCCCCCCACCCCTCTCAACCCCCCCCCCCCCCCATCCCATGCTCCCTTCCCCCATCCCCCTCCCGCATTCCATACATTCATTCCCGGTACATTCAGTTTTCAAGCAGCTCGCGTGCTACCTAAATGTCATAATGCCAGGGCTCAAAGAACAAAAAAAAATATCCAATTTGGTGCAGTCGTTCGGAAGTCATGCAAGTACAAACATTTCGGAGATTCATTTTTATTTAAATATATCAACATCGCTTCCACGGCAACGATTTTTTTTCTGACGTTAGCAGTAACTCGCTTTTTTACCGACAGAAAACGTATAATAAATATAATATATAAAATTTTTAATTTGATAACGCCAAAGCTTACCATTATGTATGGCCTATATTACTCGCATACAATGTAGCTTTCTATTGGTGAAAAAAAAAATTGGTTAATTGGTTTAGGCGTGAAAGCGTAAAAAAAACACTCACTTTCCCACTTAAAATATTAGTATAGATCATTCTTTACCGTAAGGGTTCAATTATAATTGTTCTACATTCCTTGGGGATTGTAATGACTTTCGAAGGAAAGTGAGACAACAAGTTAATTATAGTGTGACGAGAGGTTTGCGAGCCAAAGTATAGATCCACATTTAAATTTATTTAAATTTAAATTGTTCCGTTCCATCATCAATCAACCTGAATTTAAGTGAGTCCGCACTGTTTACCCGATGGGGTTGGGACCAATTTACAATGATATCTTTGTGGATATTTTGTCGTACCTAAGCATTACGTCTCGAAAGAAAGGGTAGGTTAAAATAAAAATACGCTTTACATTCTGAGAATATTTATATTATAGGTAAAGATAAGGTAAAAGCCAATATGTGCATGCGTCTGTCTGATGTAGATCAATTTGATTTGAAATTAAATAATTACAACATTTGTAGTATAATTAGAAACATTAGTTTTACTCAGCAAACTCAGTGCGCCCCACGGTTGAATTTGGCAGCCACCTCTGGTCTGGAGCTCCAAAATACTTGAAAAATACCCTCGACCCTGTGCAGAAACGGGCGGTCCGTTTGATAGATTCTCCCACGAACGGATTGTAATCCGTTTGATAGATTCTCCAACGAACGGATTGCAATCATTAGGGCACTGGCGTCGGGTGGGAATGCTTCCCTATTCTACCGGTATTTCAATGGAAGATGCTCTGAGGAACTAGCGTCATTGTACCCTTTGGCATCGTTGCATAGTCGGGAGACACGCCAAACGCGCGCCCAACATATGTACACGGTTGACATTTGTCACAAGAGAACGGGTCGTTTTTTCGACTCGTGCTTGAGTTCAACAGCTCGGCTATGGAACGATTTGCCGGCCTCTGTGTTTCCTCCCTCCTACAACATGGGTCTCTTCAAGACTAATGTTCATTCCTTCCTCTCCTCAAAAAGACCCTCCCAACAGCATCCCAGATGACATAGGCCCTGAGGGAAATTATTTTCCTCAGGGCCTCCTGTGTGGAGTTTATGTAAAAAAAAACAAACGAAAAATAACTGTAAAGTTTTACTGGTTCGTTTACTTTTATGGACCATTTGTGTATTAGATCGCTTTCTTCGTTAAGATGAAGTAGAAGTTATGAGAAAGAATGTACACAGATACAGGGCCTTTACCGGTGCACTCACCCAAATCCGCAATTACTAAAGATACCAATGTATTGATTGGTACTATTTGAGCTTATCATTAAAGTAACCATCATATTATTAATACAAATGTAGGTATGTTAGTAAGTATTTTAGATTGATGTACAAAATGACTGCCTCAACACAGGCTAGCCTAGTGAGGCAGGTTATAAGAATCTTCAACTATGTAACTAACTACAAATTAGTATTCTTTAATTTACCTTTAACCTACTGTTATATGTATACTACTTTCTACTTGTAAACTTTTTGTACTGATATAATCTATTGTAAACTACACTGAATATGTATTTTCTTAGTGATAATGTTCCAAATTTCATTAAATAAAGATATTATAAACCTTAAATAAATGAAATGAAAACTAATCACAAATTTAAACCTTTACTTTGTAATGCTGACCTAATACCTACATTGGTTATTTAAAGAGGTTGAAAAAGTAAAAAATTGACAAGAATTATCAAAAAAAAGCTGTAGTATTTTAAAAACATCGCCATAGAAGTTACTAAAAAAACGATGCTGTGTCATAGAAGTCGCTGAAAATCCTCTATCGACACCTAGTACCACTCAACACAGGATTTCGTTATGAGGAGGACTAAGAAAATATCCTACATCTCTGTAATTGTTGTGACATCTCCTTAAAATGTAAATAATTAAAGTAATTAAATGGAAACATTAAAAAAATCCGTCTACCAAGGAAAATATAAAACCTGGATCCTGGAAGACATAAAAGTGTTCCATTATAATTTGTTCCCGAAAGAATGTTTTCAAAGAAAAAGACGAATAATTTTTTAATATACGTAAAATCCAGGGTAGATGCGATTCTTTGATGGCGCATTTCACATAAGAGCTACTTTAACCAATTGTTATCCCTAACGGAATAAAATAAATTCGGAGAATGGGCGGGAAACACATAATTCGAACGACGAGACGAGGGAGTTCTTAATTCGAAATCTCTTCCACCAATCAGGATTATCCGCAATAAAAACGTTGGCGGTATTTTTAATCAAGGAGACCTGTAGGTGATTTTCCACCCCCATACGAGATATACGGTGCTCTGTATGTGGCAGGGGAAGAGGGGGTAATATCTACCTACGAGGTGGTAGCACCTACCCCTAGAACAACGAAATGCCGAAATGAGATGTGACAATTGATACCAAAGTATGCCACCCTGTTTTATTTTCATACAGATCCGTGAAACGCATTCTTGGGTAGGTATGCTGGCATCATCCTGTTATTAGTATTAATATTGGGGTACTACTGGGGTCCCGAATTTAATTTACTATTAGTAATACTGGGGTCCCGAAAAACTGTAAATATTATAAAAAAACAAAAAATATCAATTTGTATGTTTCACGAAATTGTCTCAATGTCCACGACAAAGCCCACCAATCGAATTAAATTCTTCGTTAAGGAAACTTTAAAATAGCTAATTTTTGAAAAACGATCAACTTTCGCAGAGGGTGAGGTCAATTGATAGTAACATCAAAATTCGTTATCTGCATCTCACCAGGTATAACGGTGAACTCCGCCGTTCTGTGCCAAACGGTCGCGGGTTTAAATCCCACTGAGTGCAAAATAACCTAATTGTGCTTCTCAATCTTAGCTTTTTATTCTTTTTTTATTTTTTTAGCATGATAACATCACCCGAAATTGGGATTTCAAAGACAGAGTCCTACTAACTTCGGTCGTGTGGGACAGGTGGGGTATCACACGACACTATAATGATGTCATAATTATTCATAAAAAATACTAGCGTGTCAATTGAAAGATACAGTAAACACTGTTACAGTAAATATGTACTTTTATACTAATGTTATAAATGCGAAACTGCGTATGTTTGTTTGTTACGCTTTCACGCATAAACCAATAAACCGATTATAAAAATTCTTTCACCAATAGAAAGCTACATTATATGCCAGTAATAAAGGCCATATATAATGGCAAGTTCTGGCGTTATGAAATTATAAATATTAATATACTATATTTATTACACGTTTTCTCTCGCTAATAAAAGCGAGTTATTGCTAACGTCATATATACGTCTAATCGTTGCCGTGGAAACGATGTTGATATATCCGAAATGTTCCGAACGACTTCCGTACGACTGCACCAAATTGGATAATTCTTTTTTTCTTTGAGCTCTGGCATTATAAAATTTAGGTGGCACACGAGCTGTTTGAAAACTGAATGTACCGGGAATGAATGTATGGAATGCGGAAGGGGGAAGAGGTGGGGGTGGAAGAGGGGGAGAGTGGAGAAGGGTGGAGGGGAGAGCGGGAGAGGGGAGGGGGGATAATTGATAAGTGCAAGCGCTACAGTAATTTCCCCCTAATACCATGCGAGCGAAGCCGCAGGTAAAAGCTAGTACATCCATAAAAGTTTACAATAGAAGTACTATACAGTAAGCAATGGTTGTGCGGCCATTTTACACAAACCTAAATTTTGGAATTTTTTTTAATAAAAAATGTATAGCAAATGTCAAGTACGGATTTGAGCTATTTTATTTTTTTTAATTATATTTTTAAATACAGGCCATAGAAAATTTTGTACAGATTTTAGAGGCGATTTTGATAATTGTTTGCGAGTTATTAGTAATTATTTTTAAAAAATCTCGCACAACCTACTGCGAAAATATAATAAAAATTAAATAAAAAAAATATATATCGTTAAACGGCGTTATTCGGTAGAAATTTTCTGACAAAAATTTTTAAGCGCCAAAACAATTTTTAAAATTTTACGATTCATTACATTTAAGTTGGTCAAAATTAATTTTTAAATAACTGTCATTAACTCACAAATAAGTGCCAATCTCCTCTACAATCATGATATTTGCTATTATCTTTTGAATAAAAATGTTATTCAGTTTAGTTGGGTATTTTGGCCTGAAATCCAAATTTAAGTTTTATTTGAAAATGCCGCGCAGAATAATAACTGACATTGAAATGCCATGTAGGCTCCCTTTCAAATTAAAACTATGTTTTATATTATGTATGTCCAGTGAGCTTAGGCACATCGTTAAATTATCATCGTACTATTAGAAATCTACTAATTTGATTAACATAATTCTAAAAGCAACTTGTATCAGTAAATTAATTTCGTAAATACATATATAATAATGCCATATACCCGGATTACAGAAAGTAAAACGGTAAGACTGTTGATATGTTCGAGTATTTTGGAGAATCGTCTGCCCCCTGCCTCGCCGCGCCGGGCCCGGGGCTATGTCTCGAGTACGTACTCAATGTTTCTTTTTATTTTCCCGATCCCTGTATTATCGGCTTAGCAATTTCCCTCTTAGCAATGAGTAAAGAAATTAACTCAACGTATAAATACCCCAACAACAGAGGGGTAGTTAGGGACAGAGGGATGTAAGGGTGGCATTTTATTTTCGTCGCGCTCTGCACGCTTTGTTCTGAAATTAGGTAAGAGATCAATTTGAAGAAGTACGAATAAACAAATTTTTCATTATTAAACCATTCACATTATTAAACAATTGACAAACAACTTAACCGGTGCAAGACAATATTTTTGAAGAGCACGGAGCGGTGAGAGTTTTGAGTCGGTAACGTTTCATATGTCAAAATTTAGTTAAGTGCAAATAAAACCAACAAATGTGATTTTTGCAACTTTATTAAAAAAAGTTACTTTTAGTATTGCCTTGGTGAAGGATCACCGTTCAAAACTATGTTTTGCTTGAAATGAATTATGATATTTTTTGTAATTGAAGAAGAAGAATAATACTAACGAATCTAAGCGAAATATGAAAAAGAATAATTCACAGAAAAATTAAAAAGGTAACGGTCCCAACTGTATCATTAAAAAAATATTATAAAAGGGAGATTCCTAATAAAAATTTTATAGTTCTAGAAAAAAGGTCAACAGATGTAAAATTGGATATTATTATCCCAGACACTATTTAGGCTACAAATCAGTTCTTCGAACATTTGTTTCCATTTAAAAATGTAGCTGCCAAAAATATGGGAAAAAAATAAGTTGAAAATAATATTGTTAATTTTGAATTTGAAATATGAGACTGACAAAAATGAATAATAAAAATAAAAGGTCTCAGTGGCCGGATTGGTTAAGGCGTTCGACCCGGCAAGACGAAAGTTCCCGGGTTCGAGTCACAGTTGCGACCGTTAGCTTTTTTCTTTTTTATCTTCTTCTTCAATTATATATTACATTATATTGATGGGAATAACCTTCGAGAGTTATTATAAAATAGAGCGATTGTAATAAAAAAATAAGATATTTTTTGTTATTATGTATGAATTATCGGGTCTTTCTTTCTATTCTCCTTCTTCTTCTTTACCTCAGCCTTATCACTGTCTTCTTTCAAACATTATATTGACTGCGGGTGCCATAGATCCACTGTTATATGGGCTTCCATGCCAACTGAGAATAAAGTCAACTCAACAACACCTTGAAAAGTCATTAAAAGCTACGAAAAAAATAATTTTAAATTAGCCGATAACCTAACGTAACCTATCTAACCAATTTTTAATATATATATTTTTTATCACTCTAAATGACTTATCTGAGATGGTTCTGAGTTGGTTTCATTCCGAGTTGTCCGGTCCGGTATTGGGCCTAACGTCAAAATTGCAACATATGACTTGAATAATAGTCTTCCATAAATGTATTCCAAATATTTTTATCAGATCGCTTAAACTAATTACTACTCCCTCGTTTTTTTATAACATATCATCTGCCAGACTCACAGGGAAAATAATCTAAGGGTATATCTCTACAAATGATAGGAACCGATTAGGGTGGATTTTTGCACACAATAATTGTTTTTGTGTCTACTGAAGGTGTAATAGAATAATTGTTCTTTCTCTTGTTGTTTTGATCAATGCATTTAACAAGTTACAAATAACAATATTTGAGTTCCTACTTCTACTACTATAATTATAAGAGACAAATGTTGCTTGTACCTGCAATGGCGGAGGACTTATGTAGGAGAGGAATCGAACAATACGTATTTTCAAATCAGCCAGTAACAGAGTACATTATCATTATCATTACTTACAAAGTACATTATCACATTTTTCATCGTGGATCACAGTATTAACTTTATGATCAGGTATTTTCTGTAAGGAAAATAAGTGGTTTTTTATTGCATTAAGTGTGAGTAAGCTATTATCAAACCATGATTTTAAGATATTAATAATATCTTCATTTGCCAATTTGTTAACTAGTTTATTAAGTATTTCAAATTTTCTATTTAAGTTTTTTTTAAAGTTATGTATAAATATAGGTTTTTCATGTGTCAGAACGGGTTAACTTTATGATCAGGTATTTTCTGTAAGGAAAATAAGTGGTTTTTTATTGCATTAAGTGTGAGTAAGCTATTATCAAACCATGATTTTAAGATATTAATAATATCTTCATTTGCCAATTTGTTAACTAGTTTATTAAGTATTTCAAATTTTCTATTTAAGTTTTTTTTAAAGTTATGTATAAATATAGGTTTTTCATGTGTCAGTGTATATGCAAATGTGATCACTGCAGACACATTAGTCTAGGGATATTTATAATTGTATTTTAATTTGTTTTACATAAACCAAAATAATGTTGTATAAATATCCTGTTTGTGTCTCAAATAAATAAATAAAATAAAATAAAATAAAACAGGCTATTCTTTTTTTTACCACATATAATTTAAATCGATTTTTTAATTGAATTCCACATAAGAATCCCAACTGCTCCCGACCATCTGGAAGCAGTGAGATGTGGCATCCCTAATAATTGGGGTATGTTGTGAGAATGAAGGAAGCTCAAATGCACACATAACCATGAATTTTTAAACAAAGGAGAGACATTAGTATCACATACAAATCATTCAATGTATTACTAGTGGGCGCTCTTATGTGGCAAAAAATTATATTACAGTATATATCCGAGAGTCCATATAAAACAATGGTGGATCATGCACACAATACGCGTTTCATATAAAATAAAAGAGTGAAAGTTTCCTGTGTTTCTAAACAAATATATGGTCAAAGAACCCTTGAATATATTATACCTGCCATTAATATTTAACAAATTGCCGTACGAATTTAAAGAAAATTGCTCTATAACGAAATTCTCACTGATGTTAAAATCATGGCTATTAGGAAGTAACCTTATGCATAAAATTTTAATTAAATGAAGACATTATGAGCGAAACTCAATCGAATCTTGCAATCATTCATAAAGATGGCAGCCAATAAAAAATATGCGTTAAGAAAAATGAAGATAATATGGGTGGTTCTTAGTCGAAGTATGGTACAGTTAAAAGTGACCGAATTAGATATCGACACCTTAGCTCAGTGGATAAGAGCGCCCGACCCGGAAAGTAGGGAGGTCCTGGGTTCGAGTCCCAGAGGTGTGAATATCTTTTTCTGATTTTTCTGTTTCCAGATGTTCGATTGAGTTTCGCTCATAATGTCTTCATTTAATTAAATATTACAGTTTGAGGTTTTACTCATAAAAGTTAAAAAAAATAATTATAACATAAAATTTTATTTTGCTCACTCTCACCGTGTACTAAATTGTAACTACATTATTTTATTTTATTTTTATTTTATTTTATTTTAAATACATAAACGGCTATACTGCCTTGCCTTAATTAATAATGTATGGCTGTTATTAATGTATTATATACTCAACTGTCTAATGATATTTAAAAAAAAATTATTCCACTGTTTTTCACCATAAAATACTGTCTCTGTATTATTTTCAACATGCATATCACAATGTTTATAGGTGTGTTATATGTTGTTATTTGTGAATGTTGTTGCTACGCTGATGCGTTTAGAATTATTTTATGTATTGTTTTTAACTAATCTGTACAACTTGCTGACAAGCTACTTATATAAGCGGGTATAAATTTCCATTGTATGTAATTTTTATACAATAATAAAAAAATATATATATTTCAATTAATAAATTGTGGAATAATACAAATTAATCAAATAAAATTTTACTTGCGCACGCCGGGATTTGAACTCGCGACCTACGGATTGCTAGTCGAGAGCCTTACAATTCCACCACGGAGGCTGTCAAGTTATATTAGCATGTTTTCCAAACTAGAATAAAGTAAGAACAGAAAATAATGTCTTTTATACTTTTTACTAAAGCTACGTATACGTCATTGATCAAACACATTATATATTTTGAAACAGCGTTTTATTAACACGGTACACTCAACCAATGATTCCGGTTCATGACCTTAGCGATTAACTTCACGACTCTATTTATCGATAGTGACATCTTTGCCTCTTCTACTCGTATGTCAGCCAATTTCAACACTTCAGTAGCGTTCTTCTCGATCTCTGAACCCTGTTCATTGCTTCACACATCTTGAGGAGTTTATCTCCCCAGTTGACATATGACATCCTATTCGACATCTGTCGGGAGAGACATTCCTGGACCAGGCAGAATCTTATTTCTACTTATTCTGGTGAGGAGGGAAATTGCTCCTGTCGTGTGAAGGGCCGTTGAGTCACTTAGCTGTCTGGTTTTCTGAAGAGTGAGTGGGTATTGCGTATTTTGTAAAATAAGTGTATTGAGAATAGTAATATTGACTTCTTGTATTTTCAAAATATTTGTAATACATAATTTTATAAATCACTTCATTTGAGTAAGGTCAACTATAAGTGTGTGTGTTTTTTTTTTCAATCAATTCTATAGTTTTATTTATGGATTGATGAAATTGTGTACACTTGACTTTGACCAAAAAAGGTGGAAAATTACTGTCTACGTCTGATTTCGAAATACTCTGTACAAAGCCCGACTGAGCCGGGCACTTTAACCGTTAGCAAATACAACTAAATTACATATATTAAAAAATGTGTTGTGTTCTAAAAAAACATTAAATTTTATTTACACTCACAATTGATACCTAGGTACGTAATAATAACACTAAATATCTCTTCGGTGCAACATAAGAAACTTTAAATAGAACATAGAAAATAAAGTGTTAACCGGTGAATGAGAGAGAAAAACTGTATAGACTAAGCAATATATAGGAAATGTAGGTAAAAGCAAAGACAGAGAGGTGTTTTTAGGAGGTAACGGGCAGTAACATGTTAAGTATGGGAAATATATTAGCGCCCTTGAGGTGATTTTTCACAACAGCGGCGCTCTAAAAATTATCCGATTATTAATCGAATTAACCGTTTGCACGGATTCTTTTCACTATCTATTTACCTTTTTTTGAAATTTGAGTGGTAAAATAATCCGTTGATCCTGTGCTCCACTTTTTCTCAACAAAAAATACAAAGATCAGCAATTTCACTTTGGGGGACTTCACAGCTGTTTCAGCATTTTCTGCGTTAGGTATCTATATTAGGATAAAGGGATTGAAATCACCAAAAAACATTTCATTATAACTTCAAGCAGATAGTTACGTAAGTAAATGATTTTTCTTCGTTGAAAATTATTTAAAAAATTTGCCCAGTTGTTGCATTATATGAAAGTAGGTATGTAGTGTTCATAAAGACGATCAAGTCGTTAATTTAGCAGCCTCGTTCAAAGGGATTGAAGCAGGAAGCGCTCGAGTGCTGAAGAAGCGAGGGCATACCACCTCAAGTGTCCCTCAAGGATTCCTCAAGAGACCTGTATGCAAATAAATTACGTGTCACCAAGTGCCCGGCAGACTCGAGTCACCCCGATGTCATATGCGGGTCATTATAACGGCTTAGTATGAAATATCTACAGCTGCCAGCATTTGACGTGGTGTACTTTACTTTATTCACTTAGAATTAAAGAGTGATGTATGAAGGTATGTATTTTTGCGTTACACGTTGGTGAAACATGTAACATGCTAAGTTCGTTATTTGAGACAGTTACAATGCCGTTAACATGACGTCATTTCTCAACATGGATTGGTAGTTTGTCCTAGAATACGCTTCTTGATTCATCCACATTTTATCAAAATTATTCCAACTCTTGATCTGAACCGACTGAGGTATTTGGTTTTCACTGTTTTATCTTGCTGGTCATTCCCGACTTCTCCATGTTTTACATTCTTTTCCGAAACAAATTATTCTTGCACAATGAAAAAATATTGATAATAAAGATTGAAATAAAGATTCGCAGTTTACGATGGAAGTTACGTTGCCAGCTGGAAAAAGTTGCGTTGACCTACACATTCTACATTATTCGAAATTCATCTTTATTAATTCTGGACTTAAAATTTGTGATGTCCTATCCCTGTCTCACTAGGAAAACCTGTGTTGAGAGCAGACGCTTTAAAATATGAGTTTATAATAACAGTAATAACACATGTAACAAAAATACAAATAATAACACAATTTTACATTTAAAGTAACAGACAATCATCATCGAACCATTGAAAAAATACATTCCTACTTATAAGTTGGTTTTTGATAATATCTTTGATGTTGGACCTGTTTTGTTTGGTAATCCAGCGTCAGATTTGCATATAAAATACATTGTGTTTTATCTAAAGACCAGTTGAAGTGCATTGTATAGCTTTGTTGCAAAGTATCTAAAATTTCTTTGGTCAAAAGTTGTTTTAGCAAAAGGAATAAACAGAAAGAAGATCAGAAAAATATCGATTTTGTTTAAGAGGTTAATTGCGATTGCGTTAATAATTGTTTTTTTTAGTTTCTCCATGGTCGAAGGCCCTTAGAGTTTATTCCCTTTGGTTCTAGTATTTTGAACAGTTTATTATATCACCGTTTAAATGACACGACATGATTTGATATTGAAATGACATGATTTGAGATTTTCAATCTTATTCAAACAGACTCCCTGCTTTATATTTAAGATACATAATTGACGTAATATAACAACTTCCAATTTGGTAGGCGGGTACGGGTACCGCCACGCCGGAAACCATTTATTGGATAACAAACACCTTTGCCATAGGTCACCCTACGTTTGATGACTTAGCAGGGGTGCCCAGGTTCATGGGGTGAGGTTTCTCCAAGTCCTATCGGCGGGTGCGTCTGTCTACCTAATGTGTGGCTGACCGGATCGGGAGAGACTGGTTAAGAGAGACCTAAACTAGACCTCTCCATTAGGACGGTTTGCACCGCAACGGGGGAATGGACTGTTCCCCTGTTTCCTACCCACCCTTCATACTATTTTCCTTCTCAGATCTTTCTCTACTTAAAAAAACCCTCCACACAGCATCTTCAAAGATGAAACAGGCCTGATAGAAATTATTTTCTTCAGGGCCTCTAGTGTGGAGCTAATGTAAAAAAAAACTTCTGAATTTTTTTTTTTTTTTTTTTATGTTAACTCCACACAGGAGGCCCTGAGGGAAATAATTTCCCTCAGGGCCTATGTCATCTTTGAAGATGCTGTGTGGAGGGTGCTGTTGAGGAGAGGAAGGAGTGAACATGGGTCTTGAAGAGACCCATATTGTAGGAGGGAGGAAACACAGAAGCCGGCAAATCGTTCCACAGCCGGGCTGTTGAACTCAAGAACGAGTCGTAGAAACGACCCGTTCTCATGTGACTAATGTCAACCGTGTACAAATGTTGAGCGCGTGTTTGGCGTGTTTCCCGACTATGCACCGGTGCCGAGGGGATCAGTGACGCTAGTTCCTCGGAGCATCTTCCATTGTAATACCGGTAGAACAAGGACAGCATTCCCACCTGACGCCTGTGCTCTAAAGATTGCAGTCCATTTGTTAAGTTAGGAGAATCTATCAAACGGACCGCCCGTTTCTGCACAGAGTCGAGGGTTTTTTTCAGGTATTTTGGGACTCCAGACCAGAGGTGGCTGCCAAATTCAACCGTGGGGCGCACTTGCGATGAATGAATTCGGATTAGCGTCAGACCGTAAATTTTCCTACATAGAGAAGAGTGGATGGCTGGTACTATATGAAAGTACATAGTTGAAGGTTAAAGAAGGCCATGCCCTCTCTTTTGTTGTTAAAACACGAGTGTCGACTTACTCGAAAAAATCAAGCCTCGATGATACTTTCCATTCTCCTCCACAAAGTATTGTCGCGAAATTCATTAAGTCTAAAATCCACCAAACTCTCCACGGCTCTTAAATGAGAGTGCTTACATTTTTTTCTTACCCTTTCAAGGTATTTTGGGCGATGAACCGTCTGGTGTAGGTAGTTTAGGTATAAGGCTCAGCATCTAAAGTATTAATGGACCAGAAGGACTTGAGATGTCTACATCCTTAGCGCGAGATCAGGAAATTCAGCTTTTAGATCTCTCCATTCAAATCCAGACGCCATTTTGTTAATTCAAAAGAGCGGGAAAAGAAGTGTTTTCGCGCGCTTTAATTTGCAGTGAAAGCTATCAGCATGTCTTGCAGGATGTTTTTACTCTAAATAGGAAAAGGTGTGTTTTCAATTATTATGAATAGATACATAAACGTGGAGAATTGCCGTCAAAGACAATATAAAACAATGTAAGTACCCCCTTGCTACATTTTCCTCTCTGAGATCCAGAGAGAATTCATTTATAGTAAAAACAAAATGTGACAGAGTGGTGGAAATGTGACTCAGTGGTAAAAGTTATGTGGGTTAAAAAGAAGAACAACCCATGTACCTACTATCCTCGCCATAGATATATTTGTGATTAAAGCCCTAAATACTAGATTATTACAAAATGAAGAAGCAGCCTTTTTTAAAAAGGTAGTAATACCGAAATAGTATTACGTAAAAGAATAAAACATTTACGAGTTACGAAATAAACAATACTATTAGACAACACCTGTACACATGTACATCTGTACCTCATAATGCTTGCCGATTTTTTTTTTCATTAGATGCTGACTTTATTATTACATTTTATTATATTTCACTTCAGTTTTATTTAATTTTATTTAAATTAGTGATTTTATTTTATCTTTTATTGAATTTTATTACATTGTAAAATGGGGGCCTCAGCACGGCCAAAGTACTCAGCGAGACCCGCTTATAATGTTTGTAAATACAATTTAAATTTCTGTGGAAAATACATATACTATTATTGCACCAACAAGAAAAAAAAATATACACATAAAAACAAATGAATCAAATATTTTGTATCTACTGCCCTTCCTTTAAAAAATTTGTTTTACCTGTGTGCGGAAAGAGAACTCACATACAATTAAAAGATTTCTTTGTTTTAACCACTTTTAATGTCTATAAAGGGTTTCAGGGTTTCCTAAAAACTTTTTAGTAAACTCTGAGGAACGCTCAAAACGCTCTCGAAACATGTCGGTTTTATAAATATACAAAGTGGTTAAAACAAAGAAATCTTTTAATTTTGAATTAAAATGGTGCCACAAAATAAATTTGCTGTGTTTGAAGAAGTAAAGTTAATAGTTGCCTAAAATATGAAGCCAAATAAGTTTTATAAAATAGTATAAAGGGAGAATAAATATCCCTGCATTTTCCAAAAAATCTGCCTTATGTGCCTATTTATAAGTAATTTAATAACATTATCAAAGATCATTATTTGATAGTAATGTATATTTCATAATCAATCACAACTCTTTTTATTCATGGTTACAGCTAAAAGTATCTACAAGGATAGTTACAGAGCATTTAAAAGAGTTTACAATTTGGGAGACGGGTGTGGGTACCGCTTGCCGTCCCGAGAACCATTTATTAGATAACCATCACCTTTGACAAGTGGTTCGCTTTATTTGTTGACTTAGCAGGTTCATGGGGTGGGGTTTGTCTATCTATTTCGTGGCTGACATGGGTGACTGGGACTGGTTGGGGAAGATCTACCTAGAACTCTCCCGCCTGATTCTCTAAACCTTATACCTCAGTTGTAGGGATTGATTTGTACGTCCTTCACTCCTGGACACAGACCCCTAGTTTCCTACCCACCCCTCATACCTTTTTCCTTTCCAAAACTCTCCGGATTCTCTGAACCTTTACCGCAGTTGGAGGGACGGATTTGTACGTCCTTCACTCTTGGACACAGACCCCCAGTTACCTACCCACCCGTCGTACCCTTTTCCTTCCCAGACCTTCCTCTCCGTCGTTTCTATAAAAAGACCCTCTACACAGCATCCTCAAAGATAATACATGCCCCGAGAAAATTTTTCCCCAGGGCCTTCTGTTTGGAGCTATGTACACAAAGTATTTTATCATTGATTTATACATCATTTTTATGGTTAGTTTTTTCGGAAAAGTTATTAGTATAAATCTGCATCGAAATATTACGTCATACTGAAAATGTAAAGCTGAATTATGATGTGACAGCATCATAATTTATTCCAGCAATTTTTAAAGTGCTATTCGACAGAACCAGTACACAAAGAAAGACCGGGCGAACCCTTTCTAGTCTGCTTAAAATAAGAAGAATAAGTTTACTTTTTGTAGTGAACTACCTAAATATATACCAGAAAGCTTGTTTATATTAATGCAAAAGTCTGTAACAATTGAAAGCAAAATGCCTCGGGCGACATGCAGCTATATTCAAAGCTCTTCACTTCAATCGTTTTATTTTTCTGCTATTTCCCGGGTATTTCCACTTCAATATAAATGGAGCCTTGTCGTACAAAACTAGTAAAAATATGCATGATACGGAAATACAGTTACAGTGGTAAGCAAAAAGTGTGAAACATTAGTTTTAATACAAAGTATTAAGCTTCATCAATCTTTGTAAAATGCGTATAATTATATAAATACAGGCGTCAGCAAGATCTTAGATTGGGTTGGTCTCAGTATGGTCCGTCTTGTCAAGTTTGACGGGTAATTTGTAAAACCGTGATGATATTGAGCGAGTTTACAAGCTACTATCTGGGAAATTCACTATCTGTTAGTAAACTCACTCAGTGTATTACTTGCTAACTAGCAGATTGTGGACAATGTACGAAAAGAGTTGAAAGGTGGTCAACTATATTCGCTACTCGCTCAAAATGGCGGCCTACCAACAGCTGATTTCGTAACAGTCAGAATTAGTTCGCGCGGGAGCCGTAATTCTCGCTACTGGCTAGCGTGTGGCGCTAGCTGCGAGTTCTAGTTTTTTACAAAATGTCGACCGAATTGGTTCGCGCGAGAGTCGTTATTTTAGTTGCTACTGTCGCTACTGATCGAGTAGACAGTTATGTGTGTCATTATGACAATTTCACTCGCCGATTCACCCGCTTTTAAACTTACCTGTTAGTAGTTTGTAAACTTGCTCTAGGTAATCGAGGCTGGATTGTTTTTTTTACATGAACTCCACACAGGAGGCCCTGAGGAAAACGATTTCCCTCAAGACCTATGATATCATCTTTGGAGATGCTGTGTGGAGGGTTTTTTTAAGGAAAGGAAAGGGAGGAGAGTTCTGGGAAGGAAAAGGGTTTAAGGGGTGGGTAGGAATTTGGGGTTCAACGTGTCCTGGTCATCTGCCTCCAAGACCTAGACAAACCTCACCCCATGAACCTGGGCACCCCTGCTAAACCACCTAACGTAGCGAACCACTTGGGGTGACCTATGGCAGAGGTGTTGGTTATCCAATAAAGGTTCCCGGGGCGGCGGTACCCATTCCCGCCTCCCAAATTGAAAATGAATTTAATGGTAAAGGGTTTCCAAAACGGACTCATGATTAACACCAATAATAAACAAATAATGTAGAAACACTTGCAACAGTAAAATACCAGTCTGAAGATACTCGTCATAAGGTGAAACCGGTCTAGTTATTAATAAAAAATATCACCTCAGGCTAATTTGTTCGCTTTTCGGAACAACTCATATAGGTCTCATAGAAATCGTTGTGTATCCCTTACTTTCATGGTTAGAAATATGTTAGATTGTGTTAGAAAGAGAAAACACCACACTTTATATTCAATTCTAAAAGTTAAAACCACAAAATAATTAAAATGTACACCTTCATAAAAACAATCTGTTCGCAATTTTTAAAAAAGTTATGAAAATTCGATATCAATTATTTTTATATAAAACGACAAAAAAGTGAGTTAAAGATGACGTTTATAATACATTTGTATAAAAAAAATATGTGTGTGTTTTTTTTTCTTTATCGGTAATTTTAGTTAGAAAAAATATTTCGAAAAAAATATTTAATTTTATAAAAACATAATATTTCGAAAATTATATGTTTTTTTCGAAATACAAAATTTGAAAGCGTATTTTATCACCTTTCAAAAAAACATTTTGTGTTCGTGACCAGGTCAAAATTTCCAGCTACTTCCCAACCTTCGTCTGCCCTACATCCATCCAAAGATAATAAATATTATCTTTGGAATGATATTCTGTTGTCTTTGCATCCTTCCCTTCCCAACTCACTTTAGTCTCACAAATACTCCAATTGGATATGGCATATATAGTCCCACTCCGAGAAATGCGCATTTGCGTGAAATTCACTCAAAAAGCACATTTTCCACAAATTGGGTACGGCATATATAGTCCCACTCCGAGCAGTCGGGACATTTGCGTGAAATTCACTCAATAAGCACATTTTCCACAAATTGGGTAAGGCATATATTTTTATTTATTTATTTATTTTTTATTTATTTTTTTATTATTTTTATTTATTTTTTTTAAAAGAAAGACAAACATTCCCGGGTTACGAATAACCCAACAATGCTTGAAAATCTCCTACTACCACCACAGAAAGCCGAAAATGTTGCTTGTGTTGTGATTGAGGACTTAGCCAGCAGAGGAATCGAACACGGGACTCGGAGCAGTCGGGACATTTGCGTGAAATTAACTCAAAAAGCACATTTTCCACAAATTGGACTTGGCATATATAGTCCCACTCCGAGCAGTCGGGACATTTGCGTGAAATTCACTCAAAAAGCACATTTTCCACAAATTGGATATGGCATATATAGTCCCACTCCGAGCAGTCGGGATATTGCGTGCATATTTTCCACAAAAGAAGGTATTCATTATCAACGAAGAAAGTAATGTATTTTAAAGTTTGCTAACTCCTGTCATGAAGTAAGATATTTCGTATTATAGTTTGTGAATATTACCGGCACTAGAACCCGGTACACACTCAGACCTCAGATCTCGTCAGTCCAATGACCCGCGCAAGAATAGCCGCCGTATTCTTTATGTTCCCGTGTTTAGGGTGAGCAGGAGTCTTGCTTGAGTCGGTCCACGACAGATGAGACACTTGAGGCTGAGGCTGCCTTAAATGTTTGGAGAATGATCGCGGAGAGATATCAACGCTTCTTCAAATGAGAACTTTGGACGAGGCGTGAAGTGAGATAGGTACGTCTAGCTTGTCTATTTGCTTTCCGAAATGGAAACGACAGAGAATTAGAAAAAAATATATCCTCGTTAGTCATGGAGCGATTTCAGAGAATTTTGGATTTATTTTTATTTACTCTTTTAAACTTCTATGGGGCTTTTGAATTAAATAATATCAAAAAAAAGTTAAAATTTAAAAAAACTAGCTACGTTACGTTTTGGGCTATTTTTTAACTTTAAATGCTTATATCAATTTTCAAAGATATTGAAGGTATTGAAATGCCACTGTGTTGAGTTGTCACAGAATTCTAAATTCTTTTTTCATAATTTTACTAGCTTGTTAGCTTACGCGTTATTACACAAAGATTTTCATTAGACTGTGCGGATGCTAATATGCTAATCGATACAAAAATAAAATAATTTTACTTTCATTTTTGGAATCAGCTAGCCCCTGGGCTGGGAGTTATACGGCTCCACACTACTGCATTTGTTGAACGATGGTCTTCATAGGAATCACTAAAGTTCTTCATAGAACTAGCTTGATATTATGTGACACAGGGTTGAAATGGTGTAAAACGTTTTTGCGGTGAAATGAAAGCCGTTTTATAAAACTTTTTAATAAATTCAAGAAATAATAAGTCATATTGTAGACAAATTAAATTTTTATCGATAGTGATTTGGTAAAGTCCTCCAAGCCACAAAATGAAAACTTTACAGGAGACAATTAAAACCAATATTTACAAATTCATAAGTGTGACAAGGGGTATGGGGGGGGTAAAAAAATCATGAAATTCTAGGGAGGAAGGGGTCTCACAAATGTGACAAGGGGGGGGGGGATCAAAAAATCATGAAATTTGTGTGACGTAATTTATGGATGGCCCCTTATGCAAAATCTCGCAATTCTATTTACGAGGGATTTGAGGGTAGAGTAATTTCATTTACGGTTTTCTAGGTATAACCCAAAAGAAATTAAGCGCATAAATAAGGTTTCTAGTAATTATTTTACCATGTTATGCTTTGAAAAGTTCTAAATGAACTCACTGAAAAGTTACTAACTAACGCTGTTTCCTCGAAAGGATGGGCAGAGAGGACGGACCGCCAAACAACTCGGTCTTGACACACGCGTCTTGACTCATTCACATTTATGCATCGTCTCATACATATTCTTCTATTATTCTAACTCTTCACATGGCTCGACTCAAGTATCTGATTCACTCGATTGTGTCCTTTCTTCCCGACTTCTTCTACCATTTACATTTGCGTCATATATTCACTTTACACTACTTTCTTCTTTTATTCGCTCTAATGTCCAAACCAAGCGTCCATTTCTTAATCTTGCTTTTAACAATTATATCAATCAGCCTTGCAATATTTTCGGATCTCAACATTTCTCGCAAAAATGTAGTTTGAAGGCTTCGATCAAATAAACCTTGGTAGAAACTTGAAGGATTTTATTAAAACATAGTCGATATATACTTATTTAGAATAAAAGTTCGAGTACATGTTTGAATTTATTATGTACACTGAAAGTATCAAATGTTTACAAAGAGGTTTTCGAACACCCACCCGCATTTTCCTCTTACCCCGCAAATGCCCAAAGATATTGGAAGCGTAGCGGCGTTTATCCCTTCCGTTAGACTTGCGATTCAAAACTACAAATAAAATTATTTTTGATCCATCCAGTACTAAACGAAAAGGGGTATAATAATAATTGGATAATTTGTAGAGCGCCGTTTTTGTGAAAAATCACCTCAAGGTATATGTAGGTACTTGTTGTTTCATTAGCATAATTAAAAAACAAAAAAAAATTATAATATTTTTTTACATTTCATAAAACATAAAACGAGAGAGCAAACTGGTAAGAATTTTCCTATCATGTGTGCATAACGTAGGTCGCTCTCGGAGTAAATACTACACGTTCTTTAAGCAAATTTATTTGTCAATTTGACTCACAACGTTTTCCGTACCAACGTTTTCTCCAAAAGGGTTAATTACAGTATAAATAGTCTATTCCAGTCCTGGAAAGGACATGATTTACTAGGATAACGATCATATCGCGCCCGTAGGAACAATAAGCTAACGTATTAGGAAGGTTCCTCGATACATCGGGAGCTTACGTAAGCTCTAATGGAAGCTTATTACCGGGCCAGGGCGGTTCACCCAAACTCAAAGAAAAGGAAAACAAATAAAATTGCATATTTTAGTGCAACATTTGTAAAATACCATTTCTTCTTTGTTAGCCGACATGTATTTAGTTGTGTTAGTTAGGACATTGTTTGCCAGATAATGAAAAGTTTATTGTTTGAGTCTTTGTGAAAATGTTAAAATTAATGTGGATGAAAATCGTAATCATTTTGCTGAATGCTGAACGCTGAAGGGGAAAGGATCGAGGAAAATTATTTGCCTCTGGGAGTGTTATCTTTGGGGATGCTGTTTGGAGGATATTTTGGAGGACATAAAGAAGTGAACCTGGATCTTGATGAAACCCATATTGTAAAAGGGAAGAGACACAGATGTCGGAAATTCATTTCACAGCAGAGCTATTGATTACAATAACGTGTTATACAAGCGACCCATTCTCTTGTGACTTAAATGTCAACATTGCACTAATATTGGGCCAGAGGTGCTAGACCCTCGGAGCATCTTCGATTGAAGTACCGGCAGAGCAAGGGCAGCTTTCCCACCTGACGTCCGAGCTCCAAATATTGCAATCCTTTTGTTAGTCCATCAAACAGACCGCCCCCGTTTCTTCACAGTCTTTTTTAATTTTTTTTATATGAATACCGCACAAGAGTCCCAACTGCTCCCATCTGGAGCCAGTGAGACTATGGCATCCCCAATTGTTGTGAGGCTGAAGATAGTGGGTAAGGGAAGGAGATGAGGAAGAGGAAGGTGGGGAAGTACCTGGTTATTCAGATCTGGTCACCAATTACGGCTAAAACCATTTCAATCAACATTTCAATTCTGAATGGTGGTCTTATACCAGGGCTATACTTAGAGTATCTTCCACTCTGGAACCTACCGCAAATATACTATATTTAATTTTAAATGAATTAATTGTGAAATAACACAAATTAATGAAATAAAATTTATTTGCCACGCCGGAATTCGATCCAGCGATCTTCGGATTGCGAGTCAAGAGCATTACCGCTAGACCACGCCGACCGTCTGGGTTTTATCAGGAATTTATATTTTATGTAGGTTACTGACTAAGATAAACCCATACAAAAATAACATGAGACTAACATTCGGTATTTCAATAAACTTATTGAATTTAAATTTTAATTAAATAGACCACTAATTTTAGTTCTGCGCACTTACTAACTTTTTTCTGCCCACATCTTGACTTATCACAGGATAAACCCTAGTATAATTAGAAACCACATTGCTACCGTAGGTAACACTTATATTTTTCTTGATTTAAAAAAAACATCTAAAATTACGATAAAAATGTTATCTTTATTAACCCCTTGACTTCGCCCTGAAAGTTTTAAATCGCCACTTAAACTTTTCGATGTCCTCACATTTGGCCCAGACGATTCTAACGACCTCTTCATCATACTGCTATCCTGGTACTCTATTCACTCTATAACTGCTACTCGCCACTGTTAATGTCTCGTCTGCTGGAGTAGGTAAACATTTATGTTATTATGATAACTCTAAGGCTGGTTTTTAAAAGGACAATATTAAATAAAAAAAATAATAAATACCACCCATGATTCACAGCTGGTTCTACCGGTTCTGAATCATCGGAACTATGATCCCATTTGGGTATGTTGTGAGGAAGAATATAGTAGGGAAGGGAAAGAGATGACGTTGAGTGACTTTGACGATTTATGTTGATGACGAGAGTAGATGTTGTCGTGTCACAAATACCTCAGTGCGTACGTCGGTCCGTTACTCCAATCACCTGGCAATAATACGCTTCCAGCATTTCTTCTTGGATTTTTCATCTCCGATGCCCTAACAACGAAATCCATTTTTAACAAGACTCCAATGAAAGAATACTATAAAAACAATTATTTTGTTTTGCAGTTATTTCCCTTCAAACTGTTTTGCTACCACAATGTCATGTTTTCAGTTATTTCCCTCCAAACTGTTTTGCTATCAAAACGTCATGTTTTCCAGTTATTTCGCTACAAACTGTTTTACTATCAAAAATTCATGTTTTCTAGTTATTTCCCTACAAACTGTTTTGCTGTCAAAACGTCATGTTTTCCAGTTATCTCCCTCAAAACTGTTTTACTACCAAAACGTCATGTTTTCCAGTTATTTCCCTCCAAACTGTTTTGCACGTCAAATCCCAAACAAATAAACTTAAAGTGGCCCTAATTTGATTTAAAAAAGATAAACATAAAAATAAAAAAATAACCAAACACCGTGAATCGTAAAAATCGTGAAGTTAACGCGGGATGATTTTATGTTACTTAGATTTGAAATAAAAGGTTTGTTATTTAAATCTAATAACTTTTTTAATCATTATTATTTAACACGTGAAAATTTATCAAAAGATTTGAAACACGAGGTTTGGGATGGAATCTAGGAATTACTAACAACTCGCAGATGATCAAAGCGGAATAATTTCGTTCTAGAAACATGCGTTGTCATAGGGTCTGCGATTCCATGCGCAACCCAAATTGCGCCGGTATGCCTGTTTGTCAAATATTGCAAGCTTTAAAAAATCATAGTTCCTACAGCTGTAACCATTTAAAAATATTTATACACATTTTGTTAAAAGAAAACTCTGCTTGATAAACGTGGCACAAGAGCACTAAAAGTGGCCTAATGGTATCGACATAAGGAGAATCGGACTAAATGGGATCAAGACACGACACTGCAATTATGGAAATAAAAATTGGTAAACGCGATTCATCAGAAAGGGTAAACTATGACGTTTATTAATGTTTCTAATGAAATAAGGGTAGGTTTTCATATCAAATTATGTGGGCAGGAATCAATCATGCGTTCAGGGCTATTGAAGGTCAACACAATGTGTCAAATTACTCGCATTATGTCATAAATCCATATCAAAATTGTGTAACAAACAAATTTAAATCAATATGTTTAAATTATTTAATGACGGGGCTGACGGTCATTTTCGACAAGCGTTAAAATAACACCCTCCCGGCTCTTTATTAAACAGGAAGATTAATATTGGTTTTGATAACTCTACTTTGTTGCTTTATACATTGTTAAAATAGGTTTTTTTGCTTTTAGTTGCACAGAGTAACAATACAAATTTAAAAATGACATTCTTGCTCTCTGTACACTCTCTCTCGATATTGTAGATAAAATAAAAAAAAGATAATTCATTTATTTATTTTTTATTTTTTATTAGTATCTATAGCAAAATTTGTACAAAATGTATTTATAAATTGTAATATATTAAGGTATTATAAAGTTTTTTTTTTCACAGTCCTCCTCACTAGGGTTTCCTGTTCTGAGGCGGCCTGTAGTTTTTCCACATTTGTATTTAGTATCCAGTTGTCTTTACATGGTCTTCAGTATGTTTGATAGTTCATTTTCACTTTGTTATCTCAACCATATTTTTACTTTTGTTTTAAATTTATTTATTTCGGTTTTTTTATTGTTTGAGCTGGTAGAGCGTTGTATAGTTTTGTCGCGTTGAATTTCATATTTCTTTGTCCAAAAGATGTTTTCAAAGTGGCCGTAGCTAGAATATTTTGGTTTATTGCCCTGGTTGTGTATCTATGTTGGTTTAATTTTGATTCTTCCGTTGGTTTAATTTTGATCGCCTCCTATGTTTGGAAATCTTTTGAAAACCTTTGATTACTAATGATTAAAAAATAACTTCCAACCTACATGCATTTAACATATAAATCGATCATCTTGTTACTCAGTTACGTTTTTAAATTTTTCACGGTCAAAAGTATTTTCGTTATTTGTTTTTGGAGTGTTACGCCGTGTTGCGCTACCTCCTTCTTTAGCCAACGTTTCGGACAGTGTCCATCATCAGCCCTCACATCTGCCCTGATAATGGACACCTCTCGCGCTGTCCGAAATGTTGGCTAAATAAGTAGGTAGCGCAACACGGCATAACACCCCAAAAACAAATAACGAAAAAATCTTATAACTCAAATTCTTATTTTTTTTTAAGTCGAATTTTCTTGCAAATTGTGCCATATAATACTAATATAACTAGCGATATTTCAAATAAGTCGTAAATTTTATCAAATTTTAACTCTTCTTGAGGTAACTTTACATTAAAAAATATTTGTTTTATATAAATTTGTGAAAAAAGCCAACCCGTGATTTTCATTTATTGGGCCTTTGATTATTGACAAGCTTTGTTTTATTATAGTCATACTTTAACAACATATGTGCCGATTTGTGAATAGCCAATTTATCTTCATACTTCCTGACAGTTGTTGCATTACAAATTAAACTACGTGCCACTGTCTAGTATCTAGTATCGAGTGTCCATGTCCCACGTGTTATGACGAATTACCCCCCAAGTCAAATGTTATTATTGGGCGCTTTAATCGCCAGGTGGTATGGTAATTTGACAAACAGAGACGTCTAGTGCCAGGCACAGAAAGCTTTACAAATCACAGATACCTTTGTTTCGAGTGATTGCACTTGGGCTTTGGTGTTTTTACAAGTGTTTGCTGTCTACCAGACATAAAACGTTAAAAAGAAAAGAATGATTATTTTAACCATATGTTTGCCCCGGGTTAAGAAACAGGTACTTGTACGGTACTTACTGCATGTTATGTGGAATTATTCTGAAATTATTGCCTTCCAAAATCACACAAGTAGTAAATTGGGACTCGATAATAGTCCGTCTGAATGTCTGAATGACAAATCTGCTCCCCAACAAACCAAAAGTTTTTTTTTTTTATATCTATGCAGGTGGAGCGGTAAGATCAATAATATTGGAGAGTTTATTGAATTGTGGGATTGTGTTGCACTTTTGTTAACATTATGTTGAAACGTTGTGTGGTATTTCCTCTTTAGGCAAATGTGGTTAGAAACATTTACGAACACGAATTTATATTCATTTTGGATTGGCTTCAACGAGTATCATATGACAACAAGTTGTGGCGTAGATATTTTATCAGATTTATGGAGATACGTTTTCTGAATGCAGAAAGGAAATGGTTGAAATTATTGGCTTATAATAGACATTGGTAATTCTTCTATCAAGGTTGAACGATTTCGTAATTGATCATGGTACCAATAAAAAAATTATTTCATATCTAACAAGACATGTACATGCGATACAATAATTGTATAGCCAAAATTTTGTATAATTATGTAGCCAAAATAATGATAAATTTTTAGAAAAAAAATTTAAAAATCTGATATAGCTTCTTATTTTATTTGTGGGTTTATCTGTGAGTAATTATAACTCTTGTTCAACGTTCTCGGATTTGTTTTGAATTTAAATGTCATTTTCAAAATTGGAAGTTATTTTGTTAAGAGTTCAGACAAGTGATAAACTACCTATTATCTACAACAACAATTTTTTAATACGAAATTATTGCAATTGTCGTTTTTACAATTGGAAATGATTTATCACGAAGTCAGACAAGCGATAAAATACATACCTACCTACCTATGACGGCCGGCGTAGTCCAGCGGTAAGGCTCTTGACTCGCATTCCGAAGGTCGCGGGATCGAATCCCGGCGTGGCAAATAAATTTTATTTACTACCATTCAGAATTGAAATTTTGCTTGAAATGGCTTTGGCCGTGTTTGGTGACCAGATCTGAATAGCCAGGTACTATCCACCCTCCTCTTCCTATCTCCTTCCTCTCCCCAATACCTTCAGCCTCACAACATACCCCAATTGGGGATGCCATAGTCTCACTGGCTCCAGACGGGAGCAGTTGGGACTCTTGTGCGGTATTCATATAAAAAAATACATATTTTTTTTTAGTATGACATATAAATTTAGATTTCTTTCGACAAGTAAAAGACAGATTTGTGATTTTTCAAGTGTCTGCGCTTTTTTTCTATTTCACTGCTAACAAAAAATTCCAATGGTGTGATGAAGACTGACTTTGTTATTAACTAATCCTTCTCTTATAAGGATGCATTTCCAATGGTACAATGTTTTTTGTCTTTTATTTTAAACGTAATATTGTGTCCTTATTTGTATTTTTGTTATTTTTTTTTTATTTATTTATTTATTAAAAGAAGTTTATACAATGAACAAAAAATTGTGTTAATTCATCCGCCATGCTAGGGATGTCCCTGTGTTATGGCGGATGAAAATCTAAACGAAATTATAAACTGCGCCTGCTCTCAACAAAGGAGTTGCTAGGGGTAAGAACCAATAAAGCTGAATAAAACGTAGGTAGCGTGGTAGGTATAGATACCTACTCAATGAAAATCGAAGACAGAAAACGTTTGCACTAGCATTGTACCTTAGGAAATGCATACTTATACTGGTATATTGGTTTTGCTAAAATCTTTGATGTTAGATCTGTCTTGGCTGATGATCCAAGACTTGATGTCTAATTTATATTTAAAAAAGTTTTGTTCCGTCTAATGGCCAGCTGAAGTGTATGGTATTGCTTTGTTGCAAAGTATCGAAAATTTCTTTGCCCTTAAGTTGTTTAGAGAAAGGGGTAATTAAGATAAGCCATTTGGTTCTAGATCTCGAGCATATCAAAACACATTATTTCACCAACACCTAAATTTCTCAGAGTTAAGAAAAGGACATCTCAAAATACCAACAGAGAGAAAGAAGAACAAATAAACATTCATTTTATATAATATTAAAATTTTTATATCATTCTGTACGCGTATGTATGTTTGTACTGTTATTACACGCATTCAAAACGACTCGTCTGTATCGAATCAACTTTATCATCGGCTTTAAACGTTTTTCATTAAAATGGTTCATGCAATAAATAATATACATTTCGCAATGGCACTTTTATTTGTCAGTGTCAAAGCCGTTGACATTTACGGGCGCGTGGCACTTAACAGGTTATGCGCGAGCACCGTCGAGCTGGAGAAGCGGTACCAAGAGATTGGCTCGTGCCATTGTGGTGCCGGCTTACAGGAAGAACATCATAACTTCATTTTTTCTTATAAAAATTAAATACTTTGCGTAAGAAAGTTTTCTTTGTTTTTCAAATGTATGCTCTTCACCCAATACACTTTTCTTAAACATTTTTTTTTTACATGAGCTCCACACAGGGGGCTCTGAGGAAAATATTTTCCCTCAGGGCCTGTATCATCTTTGGGGATGCTGTGTGGAGGGTTTTTTAAGGAAAGGAAGGGAAGGAGAGTTCTGGGAAGGAAAAGTGTTTAAGGGGTGGGTAGGAATCTGGGGTTCAGTGTGTCCTGGTCATCCGCCTCCAAGATCTAGACAAACCTCACCCCATAAACCCGGGAACCCCTGCTAAATCACCAAACGTAGCGAACCACTAGGGGTGACCTATGGCAGAGGTGTTGGTTATCCAATAAAGGTTCCCGGGGCGGCGGTACCCATTTCCACCTCCCAAATTGACAAACATTTGTGTAAACAATGTGTCTTCTCACATTTTTTACAATAAAATTGATTTTTGCTCTGTAGCTCGTGATGTAAATTATGTTGACAGCTGATGTGTTTTCCTAGAAAGTTCAGATATAAAAGCAGTCATAATTTTATAACGCCAAAGATCACGAAAGAAAAGTATGGTGTCTTGGTAACAAAGGATGAAAAGATTGAAATATATTCTCAATTGGGGTTCAGGGGTTCAGGGGTTCAAAAAAAGATTTTCAGTACAGTTTTTTTCAAGCACAAACTCGAAAACTGTTTTTTTAGTTTATTTTTTATCATCTCGGTTTTTAGATAAAATGACGAGTTTTCAGCATTTGTATACGTATTTCGGTGTTCTGTGAACTGAACAAGAGCTAACACAATTGGTGAGCTTACCCTTAGTAAGCATGGAATAAAAAAGAAAACCAGCCTTCCATTTTGATTGTATTTAAATGTTCTCAAATACTTCATTTACACTCACTTGCCTGACATTGGAGATCTCCATCTTATTTGAATTCCGTAAACACAGTTTTGTTTAGGAAATTTTAGCCCCGATTGGGTAAAAAATTGAATCACGAAACATGCCCACAGGGCATTTCTTGTATTCTTATTTATTCTGTGTTATAAGTAAAACGTTAAGCTAGCTTAAAACACATTTTACTATTTTTTCATGAAACTAGAAAAATTTTTTTTTTTTGTTACCCTGCTTGAAAAGATGAGTAAGATTTTTATTATTTATAAATAATAAAAAATATTCTAAGCCTTTTTACATGCCTTACGTCTAGATATACTGGCGACATTGTCTATGGCTGTTTTGTCTTCGATATTATTTGTCAGTCATCGACTTACCTCTCTGGTTACTTGCAAACACTCGGTCAGACTAAGGAGACCATTATACATTTTTGTCATCTCAAGCTATGTTTTGTTCAATACGTCTTAAAATATAATAATTTGAGTAATTGGCCGCATACCCGGATATCCGACCAGTACCAAACTTGAATTATGCGGACAAGAAATGATTTGTTCAAGGTCAAACTCGTGTCACGAAACGACGATCACTTATGCTACAAATTTTTTTGAAAAGTTTGTTATTCATCAAAATTTGCCAGTAGTTTGAATACTGAGTACCCAACCGGATGATGTTAGTAAAATTGAAAATATTTTTGTTCTTGTCTACCTGTTTTACTTACTTTTCAACTATCTGGCTTCGGCCGGATATTAGAACACTATTCGGCATGTAACAAGTGGCCGGATATTCAATTTCCGTTACTTCTTGATAATTATCAACCAACTATTATCTACTTATGAGTGATTATGAATTTTGCAGATTGGGAATAACGTGATTATCTCAACAAAATGAAACCCAATAAATTCCAATACCACATTGAGGTCTTATTACGAGCAGCAATTATTTGCGCATATTTTTTCGTTATTGTTTATTGTCAGAGGAACATCGGTTTGGTTGATATCCATTTTATAATGTCGTGACCTGGCCACACGACAGTTAAAGAGCATTCGTAAACTTATCAATATAACTGCTCTTGTCAAATTAAAAACTCGAGTCGACATTTTTGGTCGCTGTAATTATAACTGTTTGGATAACTGATTTATTGCAAGCTGATATTACGATCAACTTTCTTTCGTCTTTCGGGCCGTGGTAATAATCTCTTTGGCGAGTACCATGTAATATTATCCCTTTACTTACTTATATAAACTATATCTACTTATATTAACTATACCTAACTATAACTTATGCGTTGTTTTGCTTAACGTTGTCATGATGTCTTAGGTTGTCATGATGTATTACGTTGTTATGATCAATTGTCTTTCATCTTTTGGGCCGTGGTGTTAATCCCTCAGGCGAGTACCATGTAATATTATCCTTTTAAAATACTTATATTAAATATACCTACCTACAATTTACGCGTAATTTTGCTTTACATTGTCATGATGTGTTACGTTGTGTCCAGGGGCGTAGCTACCGCCGTATCAGCCGTATCAATGATACGAGGCCTCCGGGCTTTTGTTTCTTTTTTGAGAAATCTTTACCCTTCATTTGGGCCCCCAACTAATTTTGGTACAGGGCCTCTCCAAGGCACGCTACGCCACTGTCACAAGTGGGGCTTCTCTCCTGTATGCCACTCGTGTATGCCTTTTTAATTTACTAGCTTGAGCAAAGAACAATCTACAAATATCACAAGAATAGTGGGTTTTCCCTGTAAGACGTAGATGATTGAATAACTGTCTTAAGAATAGGAGAATCTACAAATACAATAGTATGAGTTTTCTCCTATACTAGTTTATGCCTTTATAAATTACCGCATTTAGTGTAGGTGAATATCACAAAGCAGAGGCGTAGCTACCACCGTATCAGCCGTATCAATGATACGGGCCCCCCGGGCTTTTGTGAGAAATCTTTACCCTTCATTTGGGCCCCCAACTAATTTTGGTACAGGGCCTCTCCAAGGCACGCTACGCCACTGTCACAAGTGGGGCTTCTCTCCTGTATGCCACTCGTGTATGCCTTTTTAATTTACTAGCTTGAGCAAAGAACAATCTACAAATATCACAAGAATAGTGGGTTTTCCCTGTAAGACGTAGATGATTGAATAACTGTCTTAAGAATAGGAGAATCTACAAATACAATAGTATGAGTTTTCTCCTATACTAGTTTATGCCTTTATAAATTACCGCATTTAGTGTAGGTGAATATCACAAAGCAGAGGCGTAGCTACCACCGTATCAGCCGTATCAATGATACGGGCCCCCCGGGCTTTTGTGAGAAATCTTTACCCTTCATTTGGGCCCCGAACTAATTTTGATACAGAGTCTCTCCAAGGCACGCTACGCCAATGTCGCAAAAGTGGGGTTTCTTCCCTGTATGCGACTTGTTTATGCCTTTTTAATTTACTAGCTTGAGTAAATAATAATCTACAAATATCACAAGAATAATGGGTTTTCCCTGTAAGAAGTAGTTGTTTGAATTAGAGTCTTTAGTAAAGGAGAATCTACTAATATAATAGTATGAGTTCTCTCCTATACTAGCATATGCCTTTATAAATAACCCGATTTAGTTAAGGTGAATATCACAAGACAGAAGTGTAGCTGTATTATTGTTACGGGCTCCCCGGGCTTTTGTTTCTTTTGAGAGAAATCTTTACCCTTCATTTGAGCCCCCAACTAATTTTGATACAAAGTCTCTCCAAGGCACGCTACGCCACTGTCGCAAAAGTGGGGTTTCTTCCTTTATGCGACTAGTAATGCCTTTTTAATTTACTAGCTTGAGTAAAGAAAAATCTACAAATATCACAAGAATAATGGATTTTCCCTGTAAGACGTAGATGATTGAATTACTTCTTTAGTAAAGGAGAATCAACAAATACAATAGTATGTGGTCTCTCCTATACTTAAAATTAAATTACCGGATTTAGTTAAGGTGAATATCACAAGGCAGGGGCGTAGCTACCGCCGTATCAATGATACGGGCCTCCGGGATTTTGTTTCTTTTGTGAGAAATCTTTACCCTTCGTTTGGAACCCCAACTAATTTTGATACAGGGCCCCTCCAAGGTACGCTACGCCGCTGGTTGGGTCTTTGATTGTCACGATGTGTTACGTTGTTATGATCAACTTTCTTTCATATTTTGGGCCGTGGTAATAATCCCTTAGACGAATACAATGTAATATTATCCCTTAAAAATAAATATATCAAATATACCTACCTACAACTTACGATTTTTTTTTCTTTACGGATGATGTCTTAGGTTGTCAAGATGTGTTATGTTGTCATGACGTATAGCCTGTCATGTTGTGGGACGTTATCATGACGTGTTACTGTATCATGATGTGTTATGTTGCCATGATGTGTTACATGGTCACGACGCACGGAGAAAAAGGTTTTGCGAATTTATTCGGAATTCTTGTCGTTTTATTCGTAATTCTGGTTAAATTCGGGATTGCAGTTGTTACAAATTAATTATCAGGAAGCGGCCGCCTAATAGATTATTCGTACGGGAACTGTCAAAGTTTTTAATAATCTACTTTTAAATAATTGCTGTTTTATACATCGAAGCTATGGACTTGAAGAAGAAGATAACACTTATAATCTAAATGAAAATATGAAAGAAAACAAGACACAGAAAAATAGAAAAAGACAATGGTCGCAACTGGGACTCAAACCCAGACCTCTCGTCTAACCGGGACGTGCGCGTTATCCAATTTCGCTATTGCCACCTTTTGTCAAACCGTCATATTTGTCAATCTCATATTTCAAATATTTAGAACCAACAATATTATCTTCAACTAGTTAGAGACGCTATTCAGGTTACAAACCAATTCTTAGAATGATTGTTACCAATAAAAAGAGTAGTTGCCCATAATATGGAAAAAAGAACTATTCTATTTTTCTGTGTCTTGTTTTCTTTCGTATTTTCATTTAGATTATAAGTGTTATCTTCTTCTTCAATGATATATTACGATGATGGGAATAACCTTCAAAAGTTATAAAAAGAGAGTTTTTCTTATAAAAAAATTGAATTAAATAAGTAATTATGAACATGTTAAGAACAAGATAAACTTTCAAGAATATCTGTGAATAAAAAGAAGCAAGAATTGCACCTACACGATAAACCTGCATAAAAAAATACTGTTGAAAAAAAAATTACCAATATTTTTTAAAGAAGAAAAATGCGTTAATTTTACGCCAGTCCCATTTCGGAAAAAAATAAGGAATATTGTATTAAAATGAAAATAAATAACAATTTTATATTTTGGGAAGGCAGTATATTAAGGGGGTATTCTAGTCTAGAGGCATGAATTGTAGGTGTTTTTTCAGGTGCAACAAAAAAAAACCAATAATATTTTTACCAACTTCCATTTTGTGAAATATTAATTGAACATTAAAGAATCCATTAAAAAAAGAGTCAAACTAAGAAAATAATAATTCAGAAAGTTACAGGGTGTTGAAGTGGGGGGTCTCAAAAAAATGGCGCGCCCTGGTTGATACGATTGCAACCCTCCCAGTTATCTAAAAAAAAAAAAATCAATTCTTAATCCAAACAAATGCGGCTATGGCTCAAACTAAGGAAAAGTAAAAAAAAAAAATTTTCGCAAAATGGCGGCTGTCTGAAATAAAAAAGACGTTTTTGTACTAGTTTTTTTGACTTTCCAAATTTTTTAAAAATAGTAAGAATTGAAATTTTGTTACGTTCTAGTTCCCGCCATAGAGGAATCTATAAAGAAAGCTCACACCAATTTTCAAGTAAATTGGTTTAGTAGAACTTGAGATATCGTGTCAACCGCCTCTAAAAAAGTGGTTTGGAGAAAAATGGGTTTAAAATTTTGTTCTACTTAGATTTTGGTTAGATTTCGTCTAAGCCGCGATATTAAAATGGTTATAACTTTTAAAATAATGCGAATTTCGAAAAATCCTTTTAAGGACATATTTTTGAATATTTAAACTTTGGAAATATGAAGAAAAAAAATTGTTTTTTTTTTTCTAGACTAGAATACTGCCTTAAGTTAACAAAATGTTAATCAAAGTGGGTTTGTCTTTGAAAATTTTATTTATTTAATTGCTAACAAATAGGGCTAATCAATTTTTATATTTGTTTTAATTGAACTGTGGAGGTAGGTATACTGTAAACGCCTGTTTTAGCAGTATATTCGAAAGAAAAGTGGGCAGACAACAATCTTCTCGATTACATCAAACCTTGAAATCGATTTATCGTGGGTTAGGTTTATGTATTATATATTTACAATCCGATTACAGCAAAAGATTGGCATAAAGAATCAACGGGCATAAAAGATTTGTTTTGTTTTCCATTTCCTTTAGAACGACGGTTTAAAGTAATGAATGTAAACAGATAAGAGGTAAATAATCCGGGATAAGTGAGGAGACGCCAGTTGTGGTCGAGTGGTCACGAAGACGCCTCGTCTAGAGATAAGGCTTTAACGTGACTCCTGCTCAAACAACACTGGTGATTAATTTAGCTATCAACTATTCCGTAGAACCAGACACAACAACCTCTGGCTCTAGCTAATACATTTTTGTATTTTAAAGCTGATTAGAGCATTTATTACCAATTCCAATGGAAAAAAGCAAACAAGATAACTAACTGGTCAGGTTTTTTTGTATTAATCTAACGCAGGAGATCTTTAGGGATTTTTTCAGTAGCTCCATAAAGAAGGCCTATTCTTTGGGGATGCTGTGTGGAGGATTTTTTAGGAAAATGAAAATGAGTTCTGGGTGTCAATATATCCAGGAGTGATGGACATTTGAATCCATTACTCCGATAATTTTAAATATAATCTTCGAATAAATGACATTATTAGGTATTATAGTATTACCCTCTACCCTCCCCTGTCTTCCATATCAATTTGTCTTTGCCAATCAGTGAGTTTATTTCGTCTAAACGCATTAAGCATTCCGATTTTTTTTTACCGATTTGTAACATTATAATTCCCCAATTTAAGTTTTTAAGTTCTTAAAAAATAATTTATTTTTGAAGATAATATCTGTACTTTTTTTTACCTAGCCGAAAAGGTAATTATATGAATTTCCCTCGAAATAAAAAAATCGCAAAGTATGTTACGAAAATGATTAAAAACACTTTTGGTTATGTTATTTAACATACCTCAAGAAAAAAATTACAGTGTATCTTTAAATACATGTACCTGGATTCTGGATTACTCTGTTCACCTTGTTTAGGAAACTTACCACACAGCAACCATTCAATTAGCTAATGAATGTATTTTTTTATATAAATGTGTATAATTAGATTAAAGTTACTATTTGTATCATTGATAAATATATTGAAATTTAACAAGACTGTGTGTAATATAATTTTTAAAAAATTTAACAGATGGCAACATAAACAAAATTATCAATTAAATAACAAACAGATTAAAATAACTGGAATATATATATATTTTTTTTATTTTTTTTTGTTATTGTGTACGAAAGCATTATGCAAATATGTCTGGTCATTTCTGTGATTTATTTATTTATTTTTTTAAAAATGGTAACGATTCCTGCTTTCTTGTATTTTTACATGATATAGTTTTGTTTGAGATTCCATTGTAATAAAAACTGTTAGAATTATAGAACTATTTATTCCTATCAGAATTATATTACTAGTACTATCAGACTTATAATCTTTCTCAATTTTCATTTACGGAGAAGAACTCTTTGATATCTCCCATTCACTTTACTTGTTTAAATTATTTTTATTATTTATACATGTATTTTTTTTATGAAAATATAAGATAGATCATGAAATTATTTAAAACATAAAAAGAATGAGATTGCCTCTACTCAAACCTATCGTATATTTTCTTAAAAACAATTTAAAAAAAAAAAAAAAAAAAAAAACAAAACTTCGATATATTTCCTATTCGATCATTCGGATAGGAAATATATCGATGAAAGATTTAGTTTTTAAGATTAAGTTTTCATTTTTAAGATTTAGTTTTTATTTTATGTTCACAAACCAATGACTTAATTTATTTTGTTTTCTTTATAGTTTTAATATATTATCATTTTATTATTTTAAACTTTTTAACTTTTCTCAGTAACTTTTACAACTATTACTATATTTAACTGCTTTACAGGCTTTATAACCTGTACTTGAAATGATGTTTACATTTGTATCTAACAATTACAAATGTAAACATCATTTAATATTTAATATTATGTTCTACAAAAAACAACAACTACCTAATGTGAACTAAACCAGGAAATTTGACTGTCCTAAAACGGGAAATCTCCTAGTTGGACAGTCAAAATATTTTTTTTTATAATGTTTATGTATTTTTGTTTCAATAAATAAAATAAACAAATGCCACTTCAGACATTTATAAAAAGATTTTTGCTCTATTTAAAACAAGCTGTGTTTTATTAAATATGTTCACAATTTTTGCTTATTAAAATTGTTTTTTTAACATTACTGCGCTCCTCTAACACTCGTATTTATTCATCGCCTTTTCAAACCATCTTCTGCTTCTTTTTGAATGCTTACTACCGGGCCTTAAAATTAAAGAAAAAGTTGAAAAACGTTTTAAGATTTAAAAACCTGGCAATTTCTTTTAGCTACATATTTTTTCAGAAAACTTCAGCCCAATGCGTTTTCAATGTGCAAAATCTATTAATCCAACATTTTTTTAGCATTTTGGTTTTAGCGGGATGTTTTTCTGTCCTCTCTAAATATGTTGAGAAGGTTATTATTATTCAACAATCATCAGCGCCCTGATGGGCTTTTGCATATCTTTGCTTGTCCCTAAGTTTTTTATTAATTTATGAAGTCGTAATGTTAAATTGACCAGCTCTGAAGACGTTTAGAGATTAGGTACTCTCGACCGGCCTGGCACGCGCCGTATTAACATCAGCTCTGTCACCGTCTAGCCGTGGTCCGTGATCTCTACCCAGGATCAGCGGCCAGCCTCCCAGGCGCCTCCAAACCAGTGTTGAAAAGATTACTGGTGGTTTTACAGTAACCTGTCAGATTGTGACAAATATCTTGTTGAGAAGGTGTCGAAATCGCCAATGAGCCGAACTAATGCCATTGTTAAGTAGAGTGGATCGTTATGAAGGTTATCAAATGACTAAATTATACTTTAATCTAGGTTAATGGTTTTCTAAAGTGTCAAAATATTGCTTTACAGACTTAACCTTCTACTCCTCCCTTCCTTACCTGTCTCTGAACCTGGTCTTACTTCTCTCAAATTAACGTAATTTTTTTTTTTTCGTTCAATCGTCGTTAGCTTGGTATTAACTACGACGTTTACGTGATTATTTTTGGGGCATTGTGCCGTGTTACGCAACCTCCTTCTTTAGGCAATGTTTCGGAGAGCGTTACAGTGTCCATCAGAAGGTCAGATGTGTAATTACGATTAAGCACATCTGCCCTGAAAATGAACGCTGTAACGCTGCCAGAGCGTTGGCTAAAGAAAGAGGTAGTGCAGCACGGCATAATAGCCTAAAAACAATTCACGATAACGAATTGAGCTTTATCTATGTGGTATGAATAGACATAATTATCTTGATCTCTGGTCGGGTACATTTCAATTTGCAAGTAATATCGATAAGCTACCAAAATATTTAGGAAGTAATATCGATAGGCGAGAAGGAGAAAGAACAACGCGGCATAGTTCCCCAAAATTAAATCACAATAATACTTATGGCCGTGAAATTCTCAAAACATATCCTACTGATATTTTGTTTAGAAAAATAAATAAACATTTTTTCTTCTTAGTTATCTTTGAGAAACAGAGGGTATTTTTTATGCTTTTCTGCCCTGAAGGAGGCAAGATTGTATCCGAAACTTCAACACTTATCGTTGATTTATCTTTAGAACTAATGACAAAAGACTATTTAATTTAAAATCAACTATTTTTCTCTATATTCCAATTTAACAAAGCAATCATTTATGTAGGTATAAATGATTGCTTATACCTACATAAATGATTATTTTTGGTGTATACCACCAAAAATAATAATCTCAATCCTAATCATTATAAGGATTGCAAAAAAATACCGTGAAATAGGTCTCTATAGCACAAGCAAGTAGTGTTTTATTTTCAATCTACTTAATTGTATTTCTGACTTTCTTTCTTAATTCTTTTTGTAAGACAAACACTACAGCCTAAATACTAAAACTTCCTTACATCTTCAA
Organism: Glyphotaelius pellucidus; assembly: GCA_936435175.1. Lineage (NCBI taxonomy): Eukaryota > Metazoa > Arthropoda > Insecta > Trichoptera > Limnephilidae > Glyphotaelius > Glyphotaelius pellucidus. The sequence goes on along the minus strand of OW386551.1, from coordinate 15,973,921 downwards.
CCTTACCACCTTACAACCCCCTCCGACATCCACGTCAAGGGACACAATAATTGCTTTTCGCATATTTGGACGCGTACTATAATGACAACCAATTAATCTTTGCTCCTTTCCCCACAAACAAAGGGGGTTGGGGTGTTTTGGTCCAAGGTAAGGAGCATCTTCACTTTTATCACAGTAATTATATCAGGGTCGTATTGCGAGTGTAATTGATGTGGTGTAGAATGTCGGTTATTATGTTATAAGACGTTTTATTGATCTATTATTATTGAGACTCCAGCTTCCTGTTGGTGAATGTACACAGAGCAAGTTGATTTGCGAAGCTAATAGTAATTTTATTTTATTTATTTTACTGTCTTTTCGATTAACCTTTACTACAAATTTGTTTACATTATAAATACAAAAAAAAATATTTTAGATAAATTAAAGCTGTTTCTATCGTTTCCCTTGAGTTGAATTAAAATAAAATGGTTAATTACTTTGTAAAAAATATGAGCGTGAACTACTAAGGATGTATTTTTTCATTAGTTGTGTATTGAACCTATATAAGAAACCTCTTTAAAATATATAATTTTGTGATTAAAATCATTTGTTACGGTTTTCCTCGACTGATTCATCATTATAATTTCATCATCCTTTGTTCATCGTTATAAAATTCACAAAATAAAAAAAAAACACTTTAGAGCTAAAATCGACAATTTCTAGACTCTGTTTGCAAGCAATTTTTATGCCAATTATGTTATTACGTGGTGTTATAAGACACTCTAAATATAGTCGCCGTAGATGTCAAGAGAACTAAGCCACAAATTTGGCGGAAATGAGTTAAGTATGCAGAAGTGTATTAAACATTCAAAGTTGCAGTGGTCAATGGATTTGAGCCATAAAACACTTCATTTAATATGAGTATTTTGAAAATTGCCAATAGATGAAAACAGCCAATGACTAAAAGCCGCATAGATCTTTTGATTTCCGAAAAAAATAATACAAATTAAAGCAGTCAATGACGACAAGCTGCATAAATAACATCACACAATATCTGTCCAAAGTTTATACCCTTCTATCATCAAAAACTAAAAACCTATAACTAAAAAATGTGACTTTTGTGTCACCAAAAATCTTTGGGTACCGTTTTCTCAGCTTTGTGGTTTTGTGACATAATTACTCGTATACGCACATATATTTTTGCTTGTGTATTCCTCTCCAGGATTTGAATGCGCTTTTATCTGCCATAAATTTATTTACACCACTAAATAAATAATGTATGGTGAAGAGATTGATACAGCGTTAAGTACTCCTCGTAGGTACTTCATTGCATTTATGACCACACCAACAGTAACAAGATTTATCCACATTTGATATCAGAATGACCAACAAGCGATACATTCAATTAGGCATCTACCAAGCCACACAACGCGGGCAGTGCTCGGTGGCGCCTCGTGCCAACACAGTGTATGCCTGTTCATGTGTTCATCTGTTCATCAGTTCAAGCCACTTGTAAATAATAATAAACAGCTTTGTACCGGACAGCCACTTCGTCTTGTTAACAATCAGATTATCAGTGCAATGATCAACGTGCCCACTGAATGCATTAGGACATTATAGTACAGTGTAACTTGAGATTTACACAGCGAAATTGCAGATATTGAATGTAAGGATTGTGTATTTAGTATTATAGTTTTCAATTCTTAGTAATGGGCGCTTTTAGGCATGATTATAACAAAACTATTGTATTTTTCTGATATTTCTGTCAATTCTAAATATTCATTAGTTAGTTAATACCTTTGTGCGTTTGTATGGTTTTTGAAAATCTGAGGTTTTTTGGCATGCAATATGGTACAAGAGTCTCAATTGCTCGGAGCAAGTGAAACTTTAGCATTCTTATTGTTTCGGGAAATTGAGGCTCAGAGAAGTGTAGCAGTAGACTAAGGGGAAGATTAGAAGTTGTGAAAATCATAGCGAAAGCTATTGAAAGATGGCGTGTCTTTCAAATTGTCGCCCATACGCTAGGTTGGTATACTCGATGCCAGTTCCGCGACTTTTCATCCCGTGACAAAATATCCCCGACAAAATATCATACGGACAAAACATCCCCTAACAAAATACCTAACTTAACCTAACCAACCTGCAACAGGTTTGATAACAGTATCTACACGCGACGATTTTAACGGCTGTCAACACTACGCGTTGGAGAGAGAGAGAGGGACGCACGGTCTTGCTCCTTCGACTCAGGCAGTTTCAGCTGGCCTCTCATGTGAATCAGAAGTGTGTTCGAGCCTTGCAGTTTGGTGGATCGGAGACCGTGAGAAAAATTCATATATTGTTAGTCGATCATGTTTGTTATTTTATAGAATGTTTGTTAGTGAATTACCATGCTTCTATTATTGTCTCATGGATCTCATGAGGCTGGCGCCCGTAACCAGGTTTTATTTTATTTAGCATTTCTAATATGTCGTTTCATGTAACTATGACGCAGTAGATTGCAACATCTTGTAGAACTATGTTTTCTAGAAGGCCACCCCTGAATTTAATTTAATTTATTATTTATTTGAAGTCTCATGTCTCTAATACAAATTCGTACAATGAGAAATAATTTATAAATGGATTGCCCACAAAGTTTGTAAATAAATTGAAATGTTCATAACAATACGAGTGTTAATTTCAAATCTACCCATTGTTGCAATTACTTATGATTACTTTACATTGATGGCGATCCTGGGACTCCATTAAATCATTGCTCATCAGGGTTCCTGCCTGAGCAGAGAAGTGGATTTGGTAGGTTGGTTTGAGATTACACTTATCATTGTTACAAACCTAACAAAAAATTGGGACAAAAACAATACAGACATCCTTAAAGACAATAAATTATTGTTATCTTTATCATTTTTGTCCCATTTTACTATTTTTGAACAATAATTTATTGTCTTTACAGGACCAAACCTAACAAAAAAATAATGGGACAAACACAATACAGACATTCAATTAGACAATAAATAATTGTTATCTGTATTATTTTTGCCCCATTTTACTATTTTTGAACAATAATTTATTGTCTTTACAGGATGTCTGTATTAATTTTGTCCCCCTTTTTTGTAAGGTTAGATTAGGTTAGGTTAAGTTTTAGTAGATGTTTTGTTCGTAGGATATTTTGTCGGAGGATATTTTGTCACGGGATGAAAACGCGCATTACCTTTGGTGCCTGGGTCTAGAATCAATGAACAACATACTCCAGTGCCATGGGGCTGGTCGAAAGATGATTCTATTATTATTCTAACCATTTTAAGAAATCAAATTGGACTTGTAGAGCGGATAACTGAAGAAAGCAGTGTAAGTAAAATATATACAAAGAAGAGTTGTGTACGGCAGTCCAACCTCTGATCTCTCTACCTACCCTTGCGGGATGGTAAGTTGATTGGTATAGTTATTATTTTAGCTTTTAATAATTTAGGTGCGTTATTGTTGCACCCCTGTTTATTTGTATGTTGTGGTAACAACTTATAAGTGATAATTCTGTAGCCGAAGACGCCCGTGAGATTTACCGCCCTCAGGAGGTATCCGGGTCCGCCCGAACATATTGAGGGAGGGCGGGAGGATGCCAAACGCAGCGAAACACCGCCCGCCCGCCTTTAAAAATACCCCATAACTCTTCAGCGCTGCCGTTGATTTATTTAAGTCAAACTCAAGGAAACGCATTTATGTTAACCGCTTTTAAAACAGAACTTTTCGGAAATTTACGATAATTATCTCTTTCTATTATCTGTCTTGGTAAGGTTAATTATTTAGGCAAACCGATTTTTTTAACAAAATGTTTTCTTATTTTCAAGGATCCAGTTTCAGAAGAAGATGATAAGATTTAGCACATTTTGTTTTTTTAATTTCAATAAAATATTTTAAATGATAAAACTATAACTTTGTTTAGTTTTTTATCTTTATACTTCCTCTATATTATTTTTATACCTATATTTACTAGCTGACCCGGCCACGCGTTGCTGTGACGTGAAATCGAAACATAACGCCATCTACTGGATGGTTACCCAACCTAGATAACCAAGTGTTGTGTCCATAAATTAACTCACACCGCCATCTGTTAGAAACTTATGGAACTTACAAATAATTACAAAGCATTGTCATATAACAAACATTTAATAAGCAATAATAAATATCGAGGTCAATAATCCAAATAAAAACGATCCTATCTTTTAAGTTGGATCAAATTACATACAGGTTGCCAAATTTCATCAAAATCGGTTATGTAATTTCGGAATTTATCTCGAACAAACATCGTGAAGCGCGATTTTTATGTATAAAGTAACGACCAGGTTTTGCTACTACCGTAGCTTCTTCAGAGCAGAATAAAACCTACTCAGTTGAGTCCTGGTCAATAATAAGTATCTATCTGTATTCTGTATAATATAATAAATAATAAAAACACATCAGAGTGTCCCAGTGTGGTGGTACGGTTTTGTTTTTTATTCGATCAGTTTTGTTTTGAGATTGATGAAATTCTGCACACTTCAAATCAAGAGAAAGGTCGCTATCTTATGAGATTTCAAAAACCCACCCCTATATCCCTTTCCCACCTTTTAAACCAAAATAAAGCCCGGGCGACACTGGGAACTTTGGCTATAATGCTTGGTGACCGGACAACTCAACAAAATACAACTTCAACACCTCCTTTGAAAAGTCCTTAAAAGTGATGAAAAAAAATTGGTTAAATATGTTATGTTAAGTTAACTTTTAATATTTCAAAGGGGCGTTGCCACTTATATTAATACGTTACACTCACGTATATTAATTTAGCTTATTTATTTGATTTGCTCTGGTTTTATGATTAGGTATGTGAAGTATTTGCCATTTTGTCTTTTTTGAGATAAAAAAACGAAAATGTTTTTGGCATAGACTTTTTTGTACACTTTGAAAGTTGAACTGCTTAAACACTTTTATTCCTGTTAATTTTTTACTAAGAGTTCGATACGCATTAATTTGCATGCGTTTTTTTTACACTATTTAATTTAAAATTGCCGTAAGAAATGGAATAATTCCAAATACAGGTTTTTGTTCAGATAACTAGTTGTTACTACCCAGCTTCGCCTGATTTTTTTGACTTAAATACGTGAAATTCTATTTATATACTATTTAGATTCATCTTTACGACGAATCGGTTTACAATATGAACGTCAAAAAATATGCTACGGATAAATTGAAACTTCTACTAGCTTTTCTTTGTATTTGAATTACAATAAAATTATTATTTACATAACAAAAAATATAAGCGTAAACCAAATTTTTTTTTCATGGCTTAACTATGAAGTAAAATAAGAAACAATTAAAAAAAATATCCCTTCATGGCTAAGACTATTTTTGATGTTTTGTATGTTCTAACTTTTTTTTCATTCTTATAAAATTATGAACAAAATAAATAAAAACCACTTTTTCGCTTACTTGCCTCATGCAAATACGACGCACGATTTTAAATTTTTTAGGAATGAGAATCGAAATATTTCTAGCGTATATATTCCTCTTAATTATCAAAGTGATGAGAAAAAAGCGGTTTTTAATTAAAATTTGGAAAACATTTTTCAATGTTGGAAACAAATTAAAAACACATTTCATAGACGTTTCTCATAACAATTTTTCACAACAATTGGATTAACAATTAACATTTTTTCTTGAGCAATTCATTCAAATCACTATACCTTGACTAGCAACGCCTAAATGATAAATGAAAAACTTGAAAAGTTGCGCGGTGCTATTGTCGAGCCCGAAATTTCCGAAATTTAAGTCGTTGCAAATCAAATGCGTTATCCAATCCTAGTTTTAAGATAGTCTTATAAACGTAACTAAACAAAAATCAATTTTCAGACACCCTAATTTTACACTTAAAACAAATCGGGATCTAAATAAATTCCAACACGTTTTGGTTTAGAAAGCCAAAAAAAGTTTGAAGCTACGTAATAGATACTCAAATGAGTAAAAATAACAATCCTGGTGGTCCTTATCACCAAACCCCCAAAGGTTAATGTGAAACCACAGAATCCTGCTTTAAAAAACGGCAAGGAAGAATGTCGCCTTTCCAATTTGTCACGGAAACAAGCGTCTCTTTTTAACATTTGATATTTTTATTACTGTTTTAGAATCAATGGCAGAGATATCTTATTTACGGTACCTATATATTGTTGTGCCGTCTTGGCTGACGATTTACTCCTATAATTTATTGTACCTCGTGGAGATTAGCCCCTGTCCCATTATGGAATCAAGACAAATACTTCTAATTGCTGGATGTTATCCCCTCTTCTTGGCGCGTTGTAAGGGGTGTATTGGATGGAGGAACTATTTTAAACTTCTCTCCTTATTTTCCTCTAAAAGATTTCGCCCAATACTTCAAATAAAACCTACAGGAAGAATTATAGTTTACAAAGCTTAAATTTTGGGTACGTAGATAGCAAAATAAATGTTTTTTTATTTTTTATTAAGATTTTTTTTTCTAATTCTTTTGGTAGGGTATATAAAAAACTCGATTAAAAAAATCGTTTATTTAAATTTTATTTTTCGATACATACTATCCTTCGTCTAGGAGGTATCCTCGAAATTAGTTTAAGAGGTTACAAAATGAAAGTGTAAATATAGCTGTCGATAGTGCAGGGATTGAGATTTAAATAAATACGATCGCGACCTCAAGGTCGAGGCCCAGAATCATTCCTACCGCATACTAAATAAGCCAGCAGAGCTAATTGTTTTCTATCACAGATAAAGGTCAAAGTGTTTTGTTAACCTCAGAGTTTTTTTTTTAATAGTGAGACAAACCCGGAGTTAGAGTTAGTTATATTTATGGTATTTCAGGGGGAAGAGGTGATTATAAAAAAAATGGATTGGAGGTGATCCAGGAGTGAACGTAAATCTTATGGTAGAGAAAATACCTTTGCGCTCCAATTCAAAATATAAAGTAATAAGTGCAATGAGTTTTATCGTGTAAATGTATGAGTACACATTTCTAGAGTTTCTGTAAATTTGGCCATGTAAATTACAGCGTTAATTAGAAAATTTTTGGTTAATCACTTTAAAGTGACATTTTACTTTTTTTTTTCTTTCTGTGCCTTCTTGCGAATGGAATACTGTTCAATTTTAAATCTCTCAGGCCTCGGGCCTATTTTGTCGAAATATCAAAATATTTCTGCTTTGCAATAAAATGAAAAAAAACTGAATTATTTCTGAACGCATCCGAAAAATAAAAACTAATTTTGAAAAGTGATGAAATATGCTTTTTAATTTTATGATTTTTAAATAAACATATATTTTTTTAAATATAAAAAATTTAATGCATCAGTACATAACGTGACATAAAAAAATTGTAAAAAATTGGCTCATCTTACATATTTTCTAACTAAAATTATTGATAATGAAAAAAACACACATGCATTTTATAAGCCAAAAATAATTTAAACGTTATCGTAATTTTTTATCGATTCATGTAAAAATAATTAACAACTAATAATTATTTTTACATGATAAAAATATAAATTTTCGTATTTATTTTTCAAATTGTTTTCGGTAACTTTGGTTTCATAAAGGTGTAAATTTTAATTATTTTGTAGTCAACTTTTCAATATGAAGCGTGGTGTTTTAGCTTTCTAAAACCATTTAGATCATGTTTCTAACTATGGTATTAAGGGAGACAACGATTTCTAGGGGGCCTACATGAGTTGTTCCGAAAAGTGAACAAATTAGGCTGATGGGTTAACATTTTATCTCTTACCCTTGTAAGCAAAGTTTCACATGTAAAAGTAACACTCGCGTTGTTTTATTTTATAATATTTCAATAGAACCGATCCGGTTCTGATTTTCAAGTTGATTTTTTCACATCTTGTTCTCGGAGTCGTGTTTCCCCGCGAGAGCAACTTTTTGTCAGCGCACAAGGAAAAAACATAAACAGATAAGCTTCAGGTAATATGATGATTATTGTCGCCTTTCTTGTTGATGGCGACAGGAAAAACACACAAATGAAAAAAAACCTTGTTTAGAGGAACCAATTTCGAATCCAATTTCTTCTACAGAAATAGAAATTGCAAAAGGTTAATCCACAGTGAATAAATACTCCATTTTCGAAAAAGAATTCCACATTTTGTTGCAACTAAAAATTAGAAAGGTTGGACAAATTAACCATTTGTCGTTTCTTTATGTATTATTTTTTGGCATTTTTAAAGCGCCTGTCCACGGGGAAATAATTTTTATTTTTACTGAAAGTAGCTGATTTGACCTTTGAAATGTCATGTCATCAGAACTCATTTTTAGAGAATTTTTACGGCTTTATACACGCAGATTTCTGTTATCCTACTAAATTTGAATTTTTTTCCGTTTTGATAAAAAAAATGCACCAGCAGGCCTCGACCGTGTTCTATCAGTAGGTCTAAAAATTTTCGCTTTGCAATAAAATCCAAATAAATTGAATATTTTTGAACGTATCTAAAAACTTTTTTTTACATTAGCTCACACAGGAGGCCCTGAGGAAAATAATTTCCCTCAGGGCCTATATCATCTGGAATGCTATGTGGAGGGTCTTTTTGAGGAGAGGAAAGAATGAACATTGGTCTTGAAGAGACCCATGTTGTAGTAGGGAGGAAAAACAAATGCCGGAAAATCGTTCCATAGCCGAGCTGTTGAACTCAAGAACGAGTCGAAAAAACGACCCGTTCTCATGTGACAAATGTCAACCGTGAACATATGTTGGGCGCGCGTTTGGCGTGTCTCCCGACTATGCACCGGTGCCGAAGGGATCAATGACGCTAGTTCCTCAGAGCATCTTCCATTGAAATACCGGTAGAACATGGTTAGCATTCCCACCCGACGCCTGTGTTCTAAAGATTGCAATCCGTTCGTTAAGATGGGAGAATCTATCAAACGGACCGCCCGTTTCTGCACAGAGTCGAGGAAAACTGTTTTTGAAAAAAAGGTGATGAAATACGATTTCAAATTTTATTATTACCTTAGGTTTTTTCTAACTAAAATTACTGGTAATGAAAAAAATAAAAACACACTCGTGCTTTATTAGAATGTCATATAAACTTTATCATTACCTGACTTTTTTGTCGTTTCATCATGTAAAACAATTTTATTTTAAATTCACAAAGTTTCATTTTTTTTTCAAATTGTGGTTGGAAACATTGGTTTCATAAAGAGTACATTTGAATTATTTTATATTTAGTTTTTAGATGCGAATGCACAGCGTGGTGTTTTACCTTTCTATTACAGTTTAGATTATATTTCTCACTACGCTACTAAGGGAGATACAATGATTTCTATGACACCTATATGAGTAGTTCCGAAAAGCAAACAAATGAAAAAATTGACCTGAAGTGTTAAAAGCCTCGTAAGAATAGCAATCGCTGAACAATTTATCTAACACGACAAGTAAACGATGATTTACACGAAGCTATCATAAATCATGCGTATCAAAAGACAAACCTTAAAGTACTAAGTACTACTTACCCTTACGATTTCAGAGTAAGTGCAGATGTCACAATTGGAAAACCAACAAGAAACCCTTCGCAGAATAGCACGAAGAATAGTGCCCATGTATGAATATTATTACAAGACGAAATCAAAGAGTTTAGGCAAATTTATTTGATCGTGCTTGAGGTGTTATCTTCCCGCATCAGTCTCCGTCACGATGTACATTTCCAGGTGTCTATGCCTCGCGTCCCTTATCTCAGGGCATACATCTTGGAAATTGTGATACACGCGCGTAGAAAATACGAAAAACAGTAGGCTCTCGATTTAACCGAGATGGAAGATGAACATTGTTTTTTTTTAATGTGAATGCAGCACAAAAGCCAGCAAGACTATGGAATTCCCAAATTTGGGTATGTTGTAAGGCTGTAGGTAGTGGGTTGGGGAGAGAGACGGGGGAGAGGAGGTTGGGGTAGTAACAGTTAGGTGGTGAAGTAGTAAAAAAAAATACAGTTTTGCCGGTAAATCCAAAAAAATGACTACAATACTCTTGAAATAATTTGTATTCTGTTGGCTAGATACTGTAAAATCTCAGGTCCGTTAAGGATGGTACATCAAAAAAGATGGTTGAACCCTTTAGCAAGATTGTTACAATGAAATAATAAGGTATTTAATAAAATTTGATCTAAAAAAGGCCAACTTCAGACTCGATTTACTCGAAAACGAAAGCTCAAATAAAAAATGGTGTATAACAAAATCGACCACAAACGTGATGTAGATTCACGAGTTTCCCGAATCTCCAGACACCGCATACTTATTCTATATAATATAACTATTTTAGTATCGAATATTTGGTTCCGTGACAATTTAGAATCATGCAATTTCAACATCACTTTGAAAATTTATGAAAAGTTTAAACATTTTTGTTATTTATTTTCGCTGTCCGAAACGTTGGCTAAAGAAGGAGGTAGCGAAACACGGTACATAACACCCCAAAAATAAATAACAAAAATACTTTTGGCCGTGAAAACCTAAAAACATACAGTTATGAACATTTTAAAAAAGTTATGAAAAAAAATCACATAACCTAACTTGGCGTAACCTAACGTAACCTATTTAACATTTTTTAAATATATTCTTTTCATTACTTTTAACGACTTTTCAATGAGGGTTTTGAAGTTTCATGATTCCGAGTTGTCCGGTCACCAAACATTGTTGAGCTACCAACAATGTTTGGTGACAAAAGGTTGTGTAATGATTTTAATGATGCCCGATTTGAGACAAATTTCTAATTTCATGCTTTTCAGCATTTGTTTCAAACAATGGTATTTGTCGTGACACCTGAATAACATGTCACAAGATTGCAGGAAGACATAAGAAACAGTTGACACGACACAAAAACCCAACGATTCTTTGCATTATCAAAATAATAATTATTATTGACTTAATTTTAATTATTTTTTGTCTCATGTAAATTTACCGGATAAACCGCTTTTTGGTTAAATAAGCTTGGTAAATCGAGGATCTGCTGTATGATAGCTCTAACAGCATCACGTCTTTTGAGTCAAGTCTAATGGCAACACAAGACCATTTAATGCACATAAAGCGAAAACGAAATGAAATCTCTCTTGCAAATAACTGCCTTATCTCGTAATCAATTAACGCCGTTTATTAATGGTGTATTTCTAAGTTGCCTATTGATCTTTGAAAGTGTAATAAATGACATCAGAATAATTATTCCGTGTATCATCACATAGGTTACCAAAGATCTTAAAACAGATAATTTAAAAAAAGTATCTTATATTTTACAATTCAGCTAAAAATAAAATAATGCATTGTTAGCGCAATTAAAAAAAAATTGCAAGGAATATATTGTAATTACAATAAACAATCTCAAACTATAAATTGTTTTAAATTTGCTGTAGGTCCTGTGGAAATTGCCAATTTTTTCTCCAAGGCAGTTAATTAACCTTAGTCTTTCCACTGCTTGTGTTGTCTGCAAATGCAGGTGTCTCCGGGATCTGGGATTGCCTCTACCAACTCGCTTAGACCTTAGACGTCACAAACGCCCTCCATACGAACATAAATAATTAACATATCAGTTGGTGGCAAAACATACATATCATATTTTTTCAAAATTCATTCGTCAATATAAAAAATCGACGCGTAAAAACAGTTTTTTTCTAACAATACATCTATTTGAACTTTCGAATCTTTCTACCCGTGATCGAAATCAACCGCGCTAGCAACCGGGTCAAAACTCGAGTTGAAAGGACTGACATATACTTCGTATATCAGTGCTTTAATGTCATCGAATTTCAAAGAAATGCGTATTTATGCATGTGTGTGCGTGATAGCCACCAAAACTTGAAATAATGCATTGTCATTGACAACAACGGATGTCGGGAAGTGGGTTAATTTCTACTACCAAGATTCCACTTAATTTTTCAATTCACTCGATCAAAAAAATAAAAGTGAAATTCAAATAGATGCATGTAAAATACGATTCCATGCCAACTGAGAATAAAGTCAACTCAACACTTCCTTGCAAAGTCATTAAAAGCTATGAAAAAAAAATAATTAGCCAATAACCCTAACCTTAAATTACCTATTTAAATTTTTTTTTATATATATTTTTTTATCACTCTAAATGACTTATCTGAGATGGTTCTGAGTTGGTTTCATTCCGAGTTGACCGATCACCGTAAAATACAAATTATTATTTTCCGACATTGAAAAAAAAACAACTGCGAAAATACCGTAATTAAGAGATGCAACGGTTTGAAGATTATTTTGGTTCAATCTCAATTTGAGTTCATTGTTTGTCAGGCATTTCTTTATTTTTTCCTTCCCACAATCCTCAATTAGTTGTGTCACTTAGATTAGTAGAATTATCTCAGCATTGTGAACAATAACTGTGAAGATACTACGGTGTGGTGTGTGGGGTTGCCATTAGCACGCACGAGTTAAGATCCTATCGGATTCCCTAATCCCAATCATCCGCATAACGAAAATGCAAGAACAATGGCAATACCGAACGCTCGTTCCCCATAGATCTTAGCAGAGTTTTCCCAGTTTCGGCCAAATATTCGGAGATAGTTATTATTTACTCAAAAAAAAATTAATATGTGTACGAATTTTGATTCCTTGATAGTCTCACTGAGTCAGTGAGATTATTACAAAATCGCAATATGGGTTATAAATTATCTAAAGGGTTTTCCAATAAAAGGTGTTATTTAGAAGCCGAAATATATGAATTTTCAAATATATGGATTTTTTATGGCCGGAATTCTTCGACCAAGTATATCAGGTCAATGCCGGAATTGATTGGTATTGATCTGGACAACGTTTACTTTCAACAAGACGTCGCTACGTGCCACACAAGCAACGAAGCCATTGATCTTTTACGGGAAAAGTTTCCGGACCGTGTTATCTCTCGAAGAGGTGATCACAATTGGCCACCGAGATCTTGTGATACTTCTTCCTTTGAGGCCACGTGAAAGAGAAGGTCTACGCCAACAGCTCAGCGTCGATTCAAGACCTCAATGATGGAATTCGTGAGGCTATCGAGGACATAGGGCAGCCACTTAGCGATTTGGTTATGGAAAATGTCATGAAAAGGATATGGTCCTGTAAGCGTGGTCGTGGTGGTCATTTGCCTGATGTTATTTTTCACAATTAACGGCATACCTTCTTCTTTATAATGAAATAAACATCCGATCATTTATATTAAAAAATGATATTTTGCTTTGAATATCAAAATAATCTTATTTGAAAACTTTATCTCTTATAAGCTATTTCAAGTAAAGTTTTGATTCTGAACGGAAGGGCGGTCTGGTGGTACTCCACTAGATCGCCCAGTAGTGATGAAATTATATTTCAAGTAAAGTTTTGATTCTGAACGGAAGGGTGGTCTGGTGGTACTCCACTAGATCGCCCAGTAGTGATGAAGTTATATTTCAAGTAAAGTTCTGATTCTGAACGGAAGGGTGGTCTGATGGTACTCCACTAGATCGCCCAGTAGTGATGAAGTTATATTTCAAGTAAAGTTTTGATTCTGAACGGAAGGGTGGTCTGGTGGTACTCCACTAGATCGCCCAGTAGTGATGAAGTTATATTTCAAGTAAAGTTTTGATTCTGAACTGAAGGGTGGTCTGGTGGTACTCCACCAGATCGCCCAGTAGTGATGAAGTTATATTTCAAGTAAAGTTTTGATTCTGAACGGAAGGGTGGTCTGGTGGTACTCCACTACATCGCCCAGTAGTGATGAAGTTATATTTCAAGTAAAGTTTTGATTCTGAACGGAAGGGCGGTCTGGTGGTACTCCACTAGATCGCCCAGTAGTGATGAAGTTATATTTACTTGTGCAAAATAAAAGTGGAACATTGTTTCACTTCAATTTGTAATATCTGCGGATTGTGGCTCTTTTTTCTCTACCGCAGATGAACCCTGTATGATGATAATATTATCCATAGCATTCGATGCTGTACCTTTTCAATGAGAACCGTTCTAACGATTGAGAATATTTTTTGCTTAGAAGACATATTTTTTTTCTTCAACGTTATCGCTATACTTTACCCACTGAGCATAGGGTAGTCTTGTTTGTAACTCAACCGTTTTAATAATAATAATTGGACAATTGTAGAGCGCTGTTTTTGTGAACAATCATCTAAAGGGCGCTTAAGTCTTAAGCAAGGGGGTTTTGTATTATGTATGTACGTATCTGTATCTGTAAATATGTATGTATAGGTTCAAGAAGGTGGCAGTTTTAGTGGTTCAGAGAAGATTATTTTTTTTTATGTGAAATTATTGGACTTTCTTATTTCATATTTGGGCTTTCTTAATCTCAGTTTTTCAACATTATAGTACCTACCTGCCTTCCCAAAGAAAGTTTGAAAACATAATTGTCATCGAGATTATAGAGGTTTCTTTGGATAAATTGTACAACTCCTTATTTGAAATAAATGGGATTTATTTTAGTGCAGAAATTCTGGGACTAACTACCATATGTATTCCTCTTTGCCCAGAATACTAAAGGAGGGAAATAATTATATCAAGTCAGTGGACATCTTCAATTAATCTTTAAACAAATATAAAATATTTTACTGAGGCAATTCAATTTTGTACAATAAATTCTAAATAAATAAATGCTTTAAGTATGTGGTTGATAAAACGGGTATATATTTAAAAGGTACCTATTTACAAATCTAATGATTTCAGAGGATATTTTACTTTTCATTTATTGAATAAAAGACTATTAGAAATACGCATTTTTTTCTGGACGTGAGGTCTACTGTTCACTAAACTTCCAGAACAAAACTTAAGGTAATAATGCGAACGGATCGAAAACTGGAGCTTCTACCCATTATCAGGTCCATAATCCGCAAGAATCACAGCAGGGGTAATTATGTACTTCAGCACAAGTTTGGAACTAACCACCTAATTGGGGAATTACACGGCCCACCGACCAGAACGCATCACTTTGGGACATTCTCACATTCATTTCGTGTCGAAATTCTTCGCGTGCACATGGCCATTGTATTTCGTACTTTCGACGAGTTAGTGAATCATCACTTTAAATAAGAATTGATAGTTTTGTTAATAAATTATTTAACAAAATAATTTAGTAACGAAATTGAAACAATCATGCTTAAATAGATGAATAAATAAAAATATAAAAAAAATGTTCGGTTTTAAGAACAACTCATATAGGTCTCTGTGACGAATCAAATATAGAAATCGTTGTGTCTCTCTTACTATCAGGGCTAGAAATATGATCTAAACGGCGTTAAAAATAAGAAATACCACGCTTAATATTCAAATCTAGGAGTAAACATTATTAATTGTTCTTGTGTTTAATTCGTAGAACTCCATTTAATTGTTTAAATTTAATTAAAATTTAATTTGATAATTTTATTATCAAGTTCTATAAGTATTTTAGAATGTATTTTTCTTATGTATGTATTTTTTTTCAGTATGTATTGTATTTTTTTGAAGGAAAATTATTTATTTTCCACTACTTACTTTGTTTACAAAACCTAAAAAATATAACGCACTTAATTGAGTCATAGCAATAACGTCATAATAAAAAAATTAAGAAAACCTTAGTGGGGGAAACCGATTCCGAATCCCACATAATATATTTAATTAGTGTATCAACAAATTGGTTTAACCGGTAATAAATCATATAGACACCTTCAAAAATTGACATTTAAAATATTATAAATAAGTCGTCTACCAGTGAATTAACCACAGTTTGAAAATGGTTTTGTAAACCGAAACAGCTGTGACAAATATACATACTTAAATACTTACAGAACTTGATAATAAAATTATCAAATTTAATTTTAATAAAATAAAATAATAAGGGGGTATTTCACCATCCTCCTCATAGATTATTCATACGGTAACGTAAATTTTAGATTAATTATACAGGATTTATTTAATCGAAAAGTCTGAGTTTACTGTTCAGTTCTTGAACTTATGAATAATGGCAACATATAGGATAAGTTAGCCGGGTTTTTTACAAGTTGCGAGTATTTATTTGTTTATTTATTAATTTTCGTTATGTGTATGGATAAGCTATGAGGAGGATGGTGTAATACCCCCTAAAACTCATAGTTAACCACTAAATAATTAAAATGTACACATTAACAAAACCAAAGTTTCCGACATCAGTTTGAAAAAATGAGGAAACTTTGGGAATTTTTCATTATTATTTTTACATGAACGACAAAAAAACGAGTTGACAATAACGTTTATAATACATTTGCCTAATCACAGGTTTATGTTTTTTTTTCGATATCAGTAATTTTGGTTAGAAAAAACGTAATATAAGCCAATTTAAAAACTTTTTGATGTTTACAGTTAAAAATTTTATGCTTAAAAAAACTATTTGTTTATTTCTAATTATAAAAGTTGATAATAAATTAAATTATAAAAGTTTAAGAAACATTCCGTCTATATGGATTTTATTGCAAAGCTATAATATTTTGATCTTCCGCCAAAATCTGAGGGGTAAACTACTTTCGCTGATTTTAACAATGCAATCAAACACATAAAAATTTACTACTCCCATTGCTTTGTAATAATTAGAGTTTTTAACATTCTCCGCAAATTCAAAAGTTTCGTAAAATTTGTACACAATTAATAATTTTTGTTTACGTATTAAAATCGTGTAAGGCATGTCATAACCTGCGTTTTATGAAGATAAAGATGCAATAAATACTTAAGTGAGTGCAAGATGGTAGGTACATAATTATTTATTAGTATTTATGGAGTATTTCTTAACAGCCAGGCACTTCCGTTGTTCCTTTCGCGATGGCAAATTGAACAATATCTCGCCATTATTATTTCCTACCAAGATGATTGTTCCTTGAATCTGTCCTAGAATATCTGTGGGTAATTACATAGCTCTGATGCAATTAAACTGTATTAAACATTCTTCCATTACGTTTTTAGAACGGCTTCCCTCTTTGTCCGCGTTGTTCCCGCTCTTTGCGCGGAATCGCCGACATTTTTAAATGGCGCCAACTTTGTTTGACGCTCCCGCCATTTCTGATTTGAAATAGGAATAATTGCTTTCTTTTTTCGTT
This sequence comes from Glyphotaelius pellucidus, assembly GCA_936435175.1. Classification (NCBI taxonomy): domain Eukaryota; kingdom Metazoa; phylum Arthropoda; class Insecta; order Trichoptera; family Limnephilidae; genus Glyphotaelius; species Glyphotaelius pellucidus. Next base: position 15,956,888 of record OW386551.1, on the reverse strand, counting down.
GCAGTTTGAAGGATTTCTAGTTACATCGTTTTATATCGCATTATCGCGACATTTTGTTTCTAGTAATGGGAGAAATTTCTTAACAAAAGAATGGTAGATACCCTCAGTATCTCTCTGATGAAAGACCACCTTTCCATATCGAAACCTTGGTTGCTTGCAATAGCTTATTGGTGACCAGATGTGATTATGAGGTACTTCCCAACATTCCTGTTTCTTGTCCCCTTCCCCCTCCTCAACTTTTTTCAGCTAGAGATGCCATGAATCGTGATTTTGCCAAATAAATACTGAATATTCGGCTATGCTCTTAGCCGAAGCGCCGAATATTCGGCGACATTTAGTACATTTCGTGGGTGACAGTTTCCGACCTGCATCATGTGCGTGCGGTAACTACAAAATTATTACGTACATGATTTGGTATTCGGTATTCGGCTGAATGGTTCGCTATATTCGGCCCCGAATACCAAATAGTAAAAAAGCAGCGGAATAGGCCGAATACCTAGTATTAGAATATTCGCGGCATCTTTAGTGAAAACATACCCCACAACATAAGAGATGTCATTTTCCCACCGGCTCCGAACTATTATGCAGCACGTCCGCCTTTAACAAAAATTCGTTTACCGAAATATGTATTGAATCGACTTCAAATCGGAACTTGCCCCAATTAAACGGAAAGGTATCACATATCGTATAAGTTTATATGGTTTCTTTTCCTTGTATTTTATCCCAAATAACCGGCCCACCAGATAAACCGTTATACCAACTAAGCGGCATCGACTGTATTCAAATAAAAAAAATATCATTCGGATCATTTGCAAATGGGCCACGGATTTTCCTAGAATATTTTATGTGAAGGTTTGAACAATTAATTTAATCACTTTTAAAGCTAAGCGCTGTCAGACACAAGCATCGAGTCATTAAAATTTTAATTTTTATTGCCTTTCGTGGCAGGGGCGTTCGCTTGGGAAGAGTGTATGTTGAACCACATGCGATGAGGCTAGTGATAGCTTTATCCAAATGGAGTAGATGGGAGGACTTGTACAGTATGTACGGTCAACCGAAATGTCAAGTATAAATAATATAGTATTTACGGTAGTAGACTTTAAACGTAAAGACAGTTTTGAAACACTCGAAATATGATGCTTTTTCCAAACTTTTCGAATTCATTTCCACTCAATCCTTCTTCATTTCGACGATCGTATCGAATCCGTTTCGACTTCATTTAATTTTCTTTTTTACTTCATTAAGATTTCATTCGACTTCATTTCGACTCAATTTCCACTTCATTTTGGCTTCATTTTAACTTTTTTCTACTACTAAAAGATAATTGTCATTTACGTGCCTTAAATAAATAAATAAGTTCAGATGCTTCCAGAAAAAAAATATTCGTTTGTTGTTAATTTATTGTTCAACTGTGAAATTCGTGATCAGCTCACCTGAGAATGCAAAGAAGAAGAGAATGATTTGCTTTTCGAAGAGAATGGTAAGCAAAGTTACCACGACGGTGGTCACATTTTGATATTGATAAAATCATCAATTTATTGAACTCATCAACCCAGACTTCAGACTAAATTCTTAAACTTATATTGAATTCCCTCCGGTTAGCCTCAAAAATGTGGGGATGCTATAGTCCAACTAGAGGCAGTTGGGAATTTTGCGCCATATTTTTTATAAAATTTAACAATGGACAGCAATTGTTATCTGATTTTACTTGAGATTCAATAATTTGTTTTTGCAGTCTTTTTACACATTGAAAAACTGAAAAAAAGTGGTAAAAGCTTGGTATCTTTCCACTTAAAGGCAATTTTGAAACGATGGAAATATGATCTTCCTAAACATGTCGGATTCATTTTCACTCCATTTTCACAACATTTCAACATCATTTCGAATTCATTTAGAGTTCATTTCATGTACATTTTGACTTAATAACGATCGACTTCTATTCGACTTCACTTGACTTCATTTCGAATGATAATAAAACCGTAGCTTAGGTCATTAGTTTTAAAGGGTTAAATGGACGTTTTAAAATATCTCTTCCATGCAATATTAAAAAATTCAATTGATGAATAATCTGCGATCACGCACATCATAATTAAAACAGGTTTAAAATTGACGACACAATTTGAAACTTAAATCCAACTGTTCATACAAAAGCAATTACTCGCATTTCACATTTTGTTCTCTCCCTCGGGACAAAAACGTTTTAGGTTTATTAAAACATCGCAGGCAAACCTGGCCACTCGTGCGAACAGACGCTGAAACAATGCATGAACATTGATAGTAATTGGAAGCGAAAGTGGCGTGACACAAGTGATAATTTATTCACATTTTGAAGTGAAACAATAATTTTGTGAGCAAATGCAGAATGACAATATTTAGTGTGATTAATGGAAGATTCGTGTGAAAAAATCTCACCAAAAGTGAATCTACCTTGAAAAATATATATTTTTTTTTATACTAGAAGTTAACTCATAAGGAAATCAAAATTTTTCTCCAATATTGTTGTAACTGGATTCCACCATATATGAATTTAATTCGTATTTCAAAATGTGTTTACCTGAAAAAGTAACCTAAACAAATGTTTGTTTTATTTAGTTTTTGTGGTGCCACGTCGCATGTAAATAATATTAATTATATTGATAAAGTTTTTTTAATCTTTTTTTATCTCATTCCGAATGGTATTCCTCCATATCTCCCTGATGGAAGACTACAATTTGAAATTCGAAATATTGCTTGAAATAGCTTTAGCCGCGTGTGGTGACAAGTTTTCGAAGAGCCAGACACTTTCCAATCATTCTTTACCCCATCTCTTTGCCTTTCGCACTGTATTCAGCATCAAAACGTACCCAAATAATAAGGGATGTCATCGTCCCACTGGATCCGGACTCTTGTGTGATATTCACACAAAAATCTATAAATATAAATATATTTTTTTTTTTTATTTTATTTTTATTTTTATAATGAATCATAAATAGATACATTTATTTCAAATAGATTCTATACAATAATAAGTTACATACATAATATATATATTTGATGTACCCCCATAAATGATTGTTGTATACATATTCCGCCTTACTCATAATCGCAGAATAAGATAATACCACGGTAATACGAGCGGGTTGGTGAAATTTGTACGACAATTAACCGAGCAAGGCGGTTGAAATATACCCAAAAACGATTTATTATGTTTTATTTTGCCTTATGAATGACCAAATAGAGTAAACATATTAGTTACTCGTTATTGAAGTGAAACTTCTTTAGCACCGTTGTGATTTGAAACTCGGATGAAACGGAAATGGCACTGAAAAAAGACATATATCATCTATAGGATTTAGCCTGCGAGAGAATGAGATAGTCTTCTTTCTGGCCGCTTTGATTATGACATCACTTTTCAAGGCTCCTATTGGTTGAGATTGTTTTGGTGAAGTTTCGCTTCTACCGCGTGTTAAGTGCACTCGATTTTTTTATTTATTTTAGAATTTTTCTTTTTGTTGGATTCAGAACAGTAAATATTTCGAGATTATGTCGTTAATACCTGCATTCAATTAAAACATATCAAGAGATTGATTTGATTTAAAATATCCAAAATACAGGTTAACGCGTTTTCCAATTCTGGTTTTGACATCAAAATTATCAGGCAGCATTTAAATTCAAAATAAACATCGTATAATCAAGTGTCATTCCGTGCTATAATATTATACACTTACCAGCCATCGATTAGGTACCATGAAATTCCTACCCTAGACCTACATAAACCCCAAGCTTTACTTAACACTAATGAATACGAACGGTTAAAATTCAATGCACGAACTAATTTCCCTTCATTTTCACGCACATAAGGGCAATAAAGTTTTTTTTTATTATTAGCCCTCAGGCGGGAATAAAGAAATTATTATGGGGCCGAGTATTTATTTATCTATTGCATTTACTGTTACTCCGTGCATAAACAAAAGTGATTAAAACAGATAGAGAGAATTTAGTTTGTAATCAGCATAGGAATGGATTAAAACTCTTGAAAAACCTTGAAATATTTTTAAAAGAATGCAAAAGATTAGCATGTATATTTCAAACATTTTACCCTCACCTATATTTTTGTAACATTAATTCTTATAAAACTTTCACAAATGCAATAATAACAGCACTGACTGTTATTATGTTGAAATTTTAATTGCATTTTTTCAGTTACTCTTTTTAAATTCCTAATTTATGTTCACTTAAAATCTTCACTTTAACCATAGAAAAAAAATCAACATTTTACCCACGAACAGGCATTGCTTTTGTTACTCCGTGCATAAACAAAAGTGATTAAAACAGATAGAGAGAATTTAGTTTGTGATCAGCTAGGAATGGATTAAAACTCTTGAAAAACCTTGAAATATTTCTAAAAGAATGCAAAAGATTGGCATGTATATTTCAAACATTTTATCCTCACCTATATTTTTGTAACATTAATTCTTATAAAACTTTCACAAATGCAATAATAACAGCACTGACAGTATTATGTTGAAATTTTAATTGCATTTTTTCAGTTACTCTTTTTAAATTCCTAATTTATGTTCACTTAAAATCTTCACTTTAACCATAGAAAAAAAATCAACATTTTACCCACGAACAGGCATTGCCTTTGTGGGATTTTTTTTATTAATACATTTATTGTATTAAGCATTTTTTAAATACTTTCAATATTTTATGTATCTATATTATATGTAGGTATTGTATCAAAAAATTTCAATAAAAAAAATAAAAAAATTCAAAGATTCTCATATCACTTACATTGTCGTTATGTCATAAAAACAAAATATTATTATTTTCGATCTCTTACGGCCGTTGTTCCCAACTTTTCGATGGTTGGTTAAAAATTCGGATGATTTGTTAAGTAAAGATCGAAAGCTCGATTAGCCTGTTGGCCGGAGGGTTTCGTTGGGAAGAGCGAATTTGTGCATTTGAGCTAAAATTTCGGCTCAACACTTGATCAGTAGGATTGGGAACAACCGTCAAAAGGACAACAGGCACGGATCGATATAATGCTTGAATTTAATAAATGGTGTATTATTTAAGATATAATTTTTGTAAGATAGCATATAGTGGGTAGCTTTATTTGCGGTACGTTCCAGGGAGGTCCTGGAGAAAACCACCATTCAGAATTGAGACGTTAGAAATGGCCTGAGCCGTTTTTAATTACCAGAATTGAATAAACGGGTACTTCCCCCCTTGCTCTCCTCATCTCCTTAAGCATAAATATCCCGGTTTGTTCCTAAATTATTCCTAATTATTAAAATAATTCCTCTCAGGGCCTATGTCATCTTTGGGGATGCTGTGTGGAGGGTATTTTTAGGAAAGTAAAGAGAGGAAGTTCTGGGAAGGAAAAAGGTATGGGGGTGGATAGAAATCCGGGTGTCCAGGAGTGTGTCTAGGAGTGTGTCCAGGAGTGACGAACGTATGAATCAATTCCTCCAACGAGGTGCATGGCGATGTTCCGAGAGAGTCCTGCTGGAGAGGTCAAAGATTTCCCTCAACCAATCTATCTCGATCCGGCCAACCACGCAGTTGGTGGGCAGACGCATCCGCTGCCAAGATCCAGACAAACCTCACCCCATGAACCCGGGCACCTGGAGTGACCTAAGGCAGAGGTGTTGGTTGTCGGTGTGTACCCATACCCGCTTCCCAAATTTAAAGTAATTAGTATTTGGGTATAATACAGTAATTTTTTTCACTTTTCTGCATCAGGTTTATTGTTTACTGTGGAAACACTGAAAATGCCATCACCTGAAAATACGACCAAAATATCCATTTACTTAATATATCATTGAAGAAGAAGATAACACTTTTAAATCTAAATGAAAATATGAAAGAAAACAAGACACAGAAAAACAGAAAAAGACAATGGTCGCAACTGGGACTCGAACCCAGACCTCTCGTCTAACCGGGAAATAACAATAATAATATAACATTCAAAAGTTATAAAAAGAGAGTTTTTCTCGTAAAAAATTGAATATCCATTTACTTGTTAAAAAAATGCATAAAGTCATTGGTAACCCTCCTCTTTGTCATTCTCATCCTTTTAGTGAAATTTAATGAGTACGCCCATAATGCATAAATCAATAAACCATATCAGTGACAAATACCACAGGTACTAAGCATTTTAATGCGTTTCACCATGGAATTGCTTAAATGCAACTTCATGCACTTTACAGCCTCCGTACAATGTAGCGAGCAGTCATCCGCGGAGTTACATTGTAGAAGCCTCTACTCGCTGTATGGAAAATACGAATATAAAAGGATAAAATATATATTCATAGTAGTAAACATTGCATTAAAATACCAACGAGGGGAACATATATTTTGATTCTGAATGTGGATGTTAATCACCTACTATATGCCTTTATTGCCTACCTAAATCTGTTTTATCCAGAAATAGCTCACTATCCAGGTTAATCATCCTTGAGTGGATGTAAGGAGGATTTTTTTACAAATTTATTCTATTTTTAAACCGGTAGTTTGCCGGTTGTGCGCCGGCGCACACGCCAAAATGTAAAAAAAAATTGAATTTCGGAATGCGATTTCAACCCTTATGAATATAAGAACAAGGTCAGAATCGCTTGGGGCATTCTTGTTCTTAAGGTATAAAATACCGTCAACACACCTAGGGAAGCGGAATAATTTCTATGGAATTGTTTATGCCCTCCGGCCGAGATATTTCGCGGCATTTGAGCTGTCAAATTCGGTAGCGTCGTTCTCGTGAAAAAGATCGTAAAACATATAAATTCATCAAATAAACGCAAGTAATGTTGTTTTAATGCATAGTTTATTGTTCAAGGAATGTGTTACAGTAAATATAATAAACGATAGCACAAAATAAACCCACAAAATATTACGTTAAAGTCAAAACATCGCGACTTTATATTGTTTCTTCCTTGGCACTTGACGAGTTGTTTAAAAACTATGTAGCAATATTGTAAAATAATATTTCTAACCTCCGTAATGCGAATTTCATAAAGACTTCTCCCCGTTCGGGATTTTTTGCTGCTTCAGAAAAAAAATCGCTTTGTTAAGATTAGTCAAAAGCCTATTATTTGTTCTTTACAAGAATTTTGTCCATAATCCCTTTTTAAGACTGACTGTAGATACCTACTTGAAAATTAAACGTCATAATATAAGTCATCTCAACTATCTCAATGTTTTCCCCGAGAAAACTTTAAAGCGGTAGAAAATTAAATACGAATATTAAACAAAAATTGGAAAGTAGGTACTCTCAGTATCGACCTGGTGAAAGACCACCATTCAAAATTAACACATACACATATATCGGATTCATTTTGCGCAGCAAAGTTCTGCATTAACTCGACTGTTTGGCATTTAATCGTTTGTAAATTTACTTATCACGTTCCTTTTCCGATTCAAGATGGTGACCGTTTTGGCTACTAACTTTTTATAACGCCAGAAATCGCACGCGCGTAAATTGTGCTACGAGCTGTCAAATCGGAATAATCAGTATTATGTTAACTATCTGCATGAAAAAAGCTTGAAAAAGAATAATGGTCATTGAAATACCTACTGACATTTCTTTGGAAAAACTGTATAATTTTTTTTTATGTGAATACCGCACAAGAGTCCCAATTTTTCCCGTTTGGAGCCAGTGAGTCTATGGCATCCCCAATTGGGATATGTTGTGAGGCTGAAGGTAGGGGCCCATCCATAATGTACGTCACACCTTAAGGCGGATGGGGAGGGGGGGGGAGTAGAGAAGTGTGACATTGTGTGACAAGGGGTATGGGGGGGGGGGGGGGAGGTGAACAGCTCTGTGATATCACAATTAAAAAACTGAATTTTGATTATTTTTATACGTAAAATTGCAAAATATGTGACATCACACTAGGGGGGAGGGGGTCTCAAATGTGACGATGTGTGACAGGGACGTGGGGGGGATCAAAACATCATGAAATTCGTGTGTCGTAATTATGGATAGCCCCTAGTGGGGAGGGGAAGGAGATGGAGAAGAGGAAGGTGGGAAGTACCTGGCTATTCAGATCTGGTCACCAAACACGGCTAAAGCTATTTCAAGCAACGTTTCAATTCTGAATGGTGTTCTTACACCAGGGCGATACTGAGAGTATCTTTCACTCTGGAACGTGCCGCAAATATAGTGTATATTATTTTAAATGACTAAATTGTGAAATAACACAAATTAATCAAATAAAATTTATTTGCCACGCCGGGATTCGATCCCGCGACCTTCGGAATGCGAGTCAAGAGCCTTACCGCTGGACTACTCAGATATTAAAAAAAATGGAAAAATTATATGGTTTATAATTAAGTAAATATGTATTTAAGTACCTTCTTATACATCTTGCGATTTTAGAGGAAATTTTCGTTTTCATTTATTAAATAAGAGTTAATTAGAAACATATTTTTTTGGATACGAGGTTTACTGTTCACAGAACTACTGGTTTAGAACCCTATCACTGCGTTATTTACATACGCATAACATCAGTAATATTCGAGATTATAGGTTTATCGCTTTTAACAGGCTCCTTTTAAGGCGTTTTCCATCCATAAGGATACAAAGTAACCGAGTCACGATGTCGCTGAATGGAGGAAACTAAATATAAAGGTACAATATGGTTTTCAAACGACATTCCCTTTAGCCGATTTTATGTCCGCGGGTTCTTTGTTATGATTTCCAGAGTCATTGCTCTCAAGGAGATGTGTCTTTTTAAATTCAAGCATACAGTTATTGACAGACGATCTATTTTTAGAGTAAATCTATAGATACTTTTTTAATAAAAGTTAGCTTTTGTGACTCATTTCTTCGTATTACATACTAAATACTATTAAAAAGAAACTTATTGTCTTTGTTATATTTCAGATATTGATGTGAAGTCGTTTAGAGTTTAGAGGATTTGGGACTGTCCTAATAATGGTTCCGTTTGCTATTTTATTAATATTATATTAAGCTATCTAAGTTTCTTATTTAATCAATCAAAAGCAAATTTTCCCCAATTCTTAGTGCTTAATTACCTAATTATATACTTTTTATGTGTGAGGGAGATGCATGATAATGATTGCATGTTACCTTTGGGGGGTGCAGACATACGTTCACCGTTTGACTCCTTTTCGACTGTTGTTATTTAGTGTGTAAGAAAGAACTGCAGTATTACATGTACCAGTCAAGGGCCATGGAGGAAACCACGTAAATTTCGCAAAGTTTTGATTTTGACGTAATATTTTGTGGGTTCATTTTGTGCTATCGTATATTATATTTACCGAAACGCATTCCTTGATCAATCATATAAATACTGTGTTGTACTGCAATATAACTTTGTTTTCAATGCGAAATTATTCAATTTATTAAAAGAAACGTCACTTCTGAATGAATTTTTTTTCAAATTTTCTTCAGGCAGGTGGGATTGAGATGATCCACGTCACTCGTGTGAACTCTGGCGGGATAACAAGGTATTTATTATCCAACACGGCTACCATCTAGTACCGGAAACGGAAGACAAAAATAAATTTAGAGATTTGACAGATGAAATGCCAAACGGTCGAGTTAAAACAGGACTACGTAACGCTAAATCCTCGATACTAGCCAGTAAATTTAAAAGCAGGTGAATCGGCGAGTAAGATCGTCATGATGACACACAAAACTCTCTACTCGCTCAGTAGCGACAGTAGCAGCTGAAATAACGACTCTCAAACCAATTCGGTCGACATTTTGTAAAAAACTTGAACTCGCAGCTAGCGCCACACGCTAGCTAGTAGCGAGAATTACGGCTCCCGCGCGAACTAATTCTGACAGTTACGAAATCAGCTGTTGGTGGGCCGCCATTTTGAGCGAGTAGCGAGTAAAGTTGACCACTTTCCAACTTTTTTCGTAGATTGTCCACAATCTACTAGTTAGCAAGTAATTCGATTACACTGAGCGAGTTTACTAACAGATAGTGAATTTCCCAGATAGTAGTTTGTAAACTCGCTCAATATTATCGAGGCTTAAGACGACAATATACCCTAAAATATATTCACAATTTTAATGACGTAAGTAAAGGAGCCGTGTACACAAATTGCGACTCGCGACCCGTGTATTGGACGGACCTACTGTCAAATTTGCTCTATCAGAGAAAAGAAGAAGAAGACAAATAATATGGGAATCTTAACGACGTAAGTGAAGAAAGCGTGTAAACAAATATACGCACTCGGCACGGCGTATTAGACGAACGGATGATCGAATTCGCCCTAGCGGGCCCGGAGATTCGACCTTTCCGCCGCGTTCATTTTAATTAATACTGAAGAACGTATTACAAATATTTAAGACGTTTATTTATGAATCCCTCCCGAAGTTAATAATTCATCGTCTAGAAAAATAAAATCTGGTGCTCACCGCTAACTTTGTAGTTGAAAAACTTGTTATAAAGTTTTAAAATAGTTGTACGTAAAATATATTAATGGTAAGGTATTTTTTTTATTAATTTTAAATATAAAGAACTTACATCCTCAGGGGTCTGTTGGAATAAAAAAGTTATTTTAGTTATGAAATCGCCGGAAATGATAAAAATGTGAGTTTTGAGCAAACAAAAATTATTAGGCTTGTGTACCGCCTTTAGTCAAAAAGACCCTCGGTGTCAGTCTAGTAGTAAAGCTAGGAAAGTAAAGAAGCGGTTTCGTGAACAATGAAAGATGTTATCGATGATTCGGTCAAAGGCCATCGACCAAATTTTACGTGCTACGGAAATGTCCATTTTACATTAGTTCTCACGTTCTTCAACGAGTTTCATCAAGTGTCAGCAGAAACACATCCGTGTTGTAAAATTCTCGTGTTGTAAAAATCACATAAATCCATTCCCCCTGATGGTAATTGAAAATAACTCCTAAATTGTTCCTACATTGTATTTGTTTGCGAATCCATTATGTTTGAGAGTCAGTAACACTCGCTCGGAAACTGATTTATAAAATAAAATACTGTTCGTTAAAAATGTCAAGTTTTTGGATTTATTGGTTTAGCGTACATATATGGAATCTATTAACATGGTTAGGAGTCTCACAATCAAAATTTCAACATTGTAAAAATCTTTATTGTAACTTCTCTAAAGGAAGGTAAAAGCAGGAATTGACTGCTATGCATTTGCGTTGCATTTGCTTTGTATTTGAGAAACAAACTATATGCATAGGATTACAGAAGCTTTCGTTGTGACGATTTTTTAGAGAAAGCCGTGCTTAACAACGAAACGGACAGCGAACGAATGCAATATAAGAAAAAATACATCTGCTACGAAATCTGCATGTCTTGCCTAAAACTAGTGAATGGACATCTCAGAATCATGCAACTTGAACACCTCTTTTGAAGCGTCATTAAAAGTGATGGAAAAAATACATTAAAAAATGGTTAAATAGGTTAGGTTAGGTTCGGTTATGAGAGGTCATGGGCTATTTCTCAATTATTTTTTTCATAACTTTTAATGACTTGTCAAAGGGTTGTTTAAATTTCATGATTTTGAGTTGTCATGTCTAACTAACCAACTTCGCACCTCCTAAGGACTAAACAGAGAGGATGGACCGCCAAACAACTCGGTCCTGGCACACACTCCTTGCTTCATTCACATTCATGCATCGTCTCAAACATACTTTTATATTATTCTGACTCTTGACATGGCCCAGGAGAATAATAAATATAATTATAGGTGATAACCTTCATGGACTGCGAAAACTATTTATTATATCTTTCTTGACCTAGATAGACCCTTTCGTTTTTTTTCTTGGATTTACTTTCTGAATCTTGAAAAAAAATTAAAAATTACTACCAAATGTATTCGACAATTTTAAATTTCAACCTAATTTATACTATAATCGTACCCACACCATTTTTTGAACTACAATTCGCAATATTGTGCCTCCTATTTCAACGTATTGTAACCTAATTGCCAATTTTCAAAGAATGGGTAGGATAAATTACCATTGTAAAAATTCAGGAACCAATGCAGAAATAAACTCAGTAATGAACCGTCTGCACAGTGCAGGGAAAAAATATTACATGAACACCAACGGTACTGAATGTCTGTCAGCCTATAAAAACATCGTTATTAAATCTGTATGCTTATCTTGATGGCTTTGAAATGTTTATAAATTTTCAACACTTATCGAAATTTATATGAATGTGCATCCTATATTTACTCTGTTGTTTTTAAGCTAAAATTTTTATACTTGTTACTTATTTTAACGTGTTATCTCTTTAATTCTTTGATTATGTCAAATGTATTTTTAATTTTATCATATGTAAAAGACCTAATGGGACGTGTACAAATAAATAAATAATATGTTAGCAAAAGATTATTGAATTTTTTTTTTGTATTTAGAAAAACAAAGGGCAGAGGAAAATATTTTCTTTCCATCCTTCACAAATGTTATTCACTTCTTCATGGAACATTGTATGCGAACGTGTCCCTTCATCTGTTGATAAATTTATGCCGCCTGGCCGCATCTGCTCCGGGACTCCGATAATTAAAAAACAAATACGGGAAATTAAACCCTGTGTTCACAATTTTCCGTGAAAGCGTGGCGCAATGTCACGATGTTCCTGACTGCACTAAAACTGGGATGCAAGAAAAGGATTATGGCCAACGAAAAAGGGATGCTTTAAGAGTTTTAGTTAATTAACAAAATAAAAATACATCTTAATGAGGGTAAATATGAAGTTTTTTTATCAGCTTTGAGCGTATACGTAAAATGATTATTTGTTGATTTTCAGAATTTAAACTTTTAAATTATGCAACTTCCGATTGATCCGATCCGACTTTCCAGATTGTACTTTGTGTGGTCTAGTGGGAACTTTAGATCGCCGATTTTATATCATTCCTCTCTAAACAAATATCCTCTCTTATATCAAGCCTTTTCTAAAGTTGCTTCTACTCCATTCAACATCTCACTTCTTCTAAGTTTGAACTCGACTTCAATCATCGCTATAATTTTTAAATTTTCCCATTTAAAAATATGTATGTTTGTAAATTCACCTCCTCTCTCTCCATAATTTGGAATAATGGCCTAGAACACCCTTCCCTCGAAAAACACTTCCGATTAGTAACATTGATTATTTTATCTGGTCGATTTATTCGGTAATGTGCGTTCTCATCCCGCGACGACAAAATATCCCTGTCAAAATATCCTCCAACAAAATATCCTACGGGCAAAACATCCTCCAACTCCAACAAAATAGCTGCTAAAAACCAATCTAACCTTTCCTAACCAAACCTATTACCTTATTTTACATTTTACTGTTTTTGAACAATAATTTATTGTCTTTACAGGATGTCTGTATTATTTTTGTCCAATTTTTTGTTAGGTTAGGTTAGGTTAGGTCAGGTCAGGTTAAGTTGGGTAAGATTAGGTTTTAGCAGATTATTTGTGATATTTTTTATTTGGGGGATATTTTTTAGGGGGATTAAAAGTCGCGGAACCGATTTGTTCATTTGCTCAAAATTATAATTTGGCCACGAATTTATTCAGTATTTTCAGCTTTTTTTATGTTGAGATTTGACACGAAAAACATTCATATTTTTTTTTTTAAATTAACAATGTTTTCTGATTTTTCTCAGATTCAATAACGATATTAATAACTTCTTAAAAAGCAGTTATTTACTATTGTTTAAAGATATACCTGTAAAATTGTTTCATACTTTCTCACATATTAACTTCTACAGATTTTTTTATCCTATTCTTAAAACTTTTTCGATCTCTCCTCACAAAAATGGCAGAACAAGAAAGCGAGGAAAGCTGTAAAACAGTATACGCTATGTTTTAGATGGTTCACTCCACTTGTGATATAAAAAGATCGCCATACCAGTGCACAGTGTACAGTGTATACTTTGCTCCCAGGATAATGAAACAACTTGAGAAAGGGAAACATTAAAGAGCAAACAAAATGAGAGCCTGACAAAATATTCCGAGAGCAAGAAACGAATTAAAAGCATACATTTAAAAAGATTGCCAACTTATGGGCAAAAGTCTTTTAGTGAGGAAATTTTAAGATTTTTATATGGAATGGTAACCAGGTGAATTAAGTTCGACTTCCTTCCGATGCATCTACAATTAAATTCAATTAACTGATTTTACGCAATTCTCGACCAGAAGGTTGTACGTAGTTAATCAGTTAGAAATAATTGAATAAATTATATATTTACAAAATAATTGAAACAAGCCCTTCCTTCAAGCTTACCTAAAACCCAAAATTAGAAGTTATTTAGTAATGTGTTGTGACCAACTACACTGTAACAGCATTTTTTAGTAACTAATTTTAAGAAGTAATCACTTTTTTAGTAACTAATTTTCTTAAAATATTAAAAATAATGTTTCTTTGTTTGTCCCTTTGGCGTTCCTAAACCATTCATCCGAATTCAATGAAATTTTGGTGATTTGTTGTGCGCCCAAGATGTACAATGCTGAGCTTTGGCATTATAAAATCATCTCCTATACCATTGCGATGAAACTGTGGTGATTTTGAGGGGAGGGGATCGAAGGAGGGGGGTTCGAGGGAGCGGTGGAAAATGGCAGGGTTAAATTTGAAAAATCCATGCTTCTCACACGAATAGCTGTATGTGGACTGCTCATGCACTGGAAAAATAAAAAATATTGTGTAGCCCGAAGCCTTCCAATAAACAAAATTAAAACCACAACCACAACACTTTCTTTATTTGAGTGGATTTACAACGCATACCGGGTATTAGCCAGTATTAAATAAATTCAATAAACGTATCACAAAAATCGTTCCAGTTAAATAAATAACTTGATCAGCCTGACCAAATCCTTCATGTCGTAGAAGAAAACAAACGTCACAAGAATCAATACGATGTTTGACAATCTTGAGAACTAACAGGTTTTTAATTTATTCATCCATTTTGTTATATTATTCAAATTCTAGATTTACACGCCCCCTTCAGCAGTACAACCAGTCATCACCCACTCTCAAAATGCACCGAGTCCTTAAAATTTTAATACCCATTTACGGACGGTTAAAAATGAGAAGTTTGCCATTCCGTTTTTAAGTCATAAATTCATCTTTGCTCATTTCTCAGCTTTATCCCGCACTAAAGTTTAATTGCCCTAATATTACGATTAAATGTTTCATTTCCTTGAAACCTCTCCAGTGGAGAGGATGCGATGAAAGTAGGTAATCTTAATATTTTTAATTTATGTTTCTTTTTATTCTTTGTGACAGAATTTTAACAATAGATTTTATTTTTTCTTAGGTTGTTAAGTTTTATTTGAAGGGGCTACATGATTTTAGTCGGTTCAATTGTTAAATAAAATAAGTTTTTCTATTAAAAATAAAAATAGTATCTCTGAAGTGCTCTCCAGATAGATAGAGATCTCTCGAGAAATATTCTATTTTATTGGTTCTGGGGCCAGTATTTCCAGTACTATTATGTGTAGATTAAAAGACTTGGAGGTTCTTGACATCACGGTGATTGTTTATTGTTGTTTCGTACTTTACAAGTATAGATAAGGAGGAGTCTCGTCCTTACTACCGGGAAGCTATGTTTTGTCTGCCAGGCTGCCGCGAAATAATATCAGAGCAGTAATAATATTCTTCCAGTTCATCTCGTAAAATGATACCATAAGCGACCCGAATGGCCGATTGAAAACTAAACTGATCACAGACTACTGGCGACCGGCGTAGTCCAGCGGTAAGGCTCTTGACTAGCATTCCGAAGGTCGCGGGATCGAATTCCGGCGTGGCAAATAAATTTTATTTGATTAATTTGTGTTATTTCAAAATTTATTCATTTAAAATAATATATAGTTAATTTGCGGCACGTTCCAGAGTGGAAGATACTGTTAGTATCGCCCTGGTGTAAGACCACCATTCAGAATTGAAACGTCGCTTGAAATGGCTTTAGCCGTGTTTAGTGACCAGATCTGAATAGCCAGGTACTTCCCACCTTCCTCTTCCCCATCTCCTTCCCCTCCCCACTACCTTCAGCCTCACAACATACCCCGATTGGGGATGTCATAGTCCCACTGGCTCCAGACGGGAGCAGTTGGGACTCTTGTGCGGTATTCATATGAAAAAAAAAAGTATGATTCATTACTGTATATGTATCTTTACAGTAGTATAAAACATTTACCATACCCAAAAGTAAAAGTCATTGATTCGTCTTTTTAATGACTAATCGATACGCGTGCACATCTTGTAAACTAATTTCAAGAAATCGGTCAGTTGCTGAGTTGGTATCGTGTCTGGTTCCCATCCAGACGTCGTGCATTAAATTCCTCGACTGGAAGTCCTCCATTAAGACCCGGCAACATATTTAGTTTTACTGTGACGGTAGTAGGATATTTTAAAATATTGTCAGGTTATTCGTAACCTGGGAATATTTGTTTATCATTAAAATAGTTTTGGAATAGTTAAAATATACAAACAAAATTAGACTTTTGAAAATTAAATTCACAAATCCTATCACGAGTACACGTTGTATCAAATAATGTGGCACTCATCTGGAGCTTATAATTGAACCCACGCTTGCAATTTAATACAATTAATTAACTGAATGCATTAATTTCTACTTTTTGAATAATAAAAATTTGAAGCTAATTTACCAATTACCCGATCTACAGGTGATGTTTTTTTCAGTCTCTTGATGCCCATAGTACAATGAAACTGGTCCGGTTGAAAGGAATGTAAATTAAAAAATCAAAGTGCTTCATGAAAACTTTTCCTTTAGATAATTTAAATGCTTTTGTTAAATGAAATTGGCTTGCCCGCCCAATGTAGCACAAATCACCGATGAGATGAAGCCTGACTACAGTTCGCTAGACAGAATACAGTGATGGTGGTGGCGCTTCGCCTCAAGCGGCGTCCTTTGTTCGACGTCGAGACGCCAGTAGCCAACAGCCAGCAGCAGGCGTCGTCGGAGCGGAAACGGGAAAGCACCCCACAGAGGTAAATGTAATTAATTTCTGCTAGTGTATCTCGCGTTTGTTTATATTAATCTAAATAGGTGATGCAAAAGTAGGGGTGTTTTTGAAGCGATTATTATTTTTGAAATGTTTAACAGCTAGTCACACTTTTCAAACGAATTGTGTATTTACATTATACATGTACATGTACGAATAATATGAATAATTTAACGTGATCGTATTTCGAGTACTTTTTGTAAATTGGCAACTGTTTCGACATGGCCACACTTAACCCCCTTTTGTTGGCACTATACCGCACGATGATCACTTCCCCCATATTTTCGACCTTTTCACCGCTTTGAATTATTTTTACTTTCTCAAAGATTTAAATTTACAAAATACATAAAATATACAAATATCTTAATTATCTTTCGTTAATCCACCACTTGCGACGATCTTTTGCCAACTTATCTATGGTCTCTATAATGTGTGACTAAGGGCCTTATCCACGAAGCATTGTTTCCACATTTTTCCCCCAAATCAAAGTAACTTCTAAATTACCTGTTCGATTCTCTCAAAAGTAGAGCTAAGTTAAAATTCGAAAATTAAAAAAAAAATTACAACGGAAGGGCGGAAGGAAGAATTCCACTTTAGAGTTTTTAAAAATCTCTAAGAAGATCAGTATTTAAAACCATTACAATTTTTGGCTTTTTAGCTAACCATCAGTTTACCTAATTTTTTTCTAATTAAAATTACTGTGAACGATAAAAAATAAGAACACCTAGATTTTTTATTAGAAAAGTGTATAATGTAATTTATACATCACTTTGTTGTCGTTCCATGTAAAAATAATCATTAAAAAATCACAAAGTTTCAATTTTTTTTTCAAATTGCTATCCGAAACTTCGGTTTCCTAAAGATGAACACTTTTTTCCTTTCGTGGTTAATTTTTAGTTTTGAATAAAACGCGTGGTGGTCTTTCTTTCTAACATCGTTTAGATCACTTTGCTCACCACGACGGTAAGGTAAACATCGATTTCTATGAGATCTAAATGAGTTGTTCCCATAGGCGAACAAATTAGCCTTAGGGGTTAATTATGGTTTGAATTAATTAAAATTTTTGATAAAGATAAGTGCTACGGAATACTTCTAGTATTTATTCTAGAATGAAATGGTTGATAAAAATAGCTCGTGAAGAAATTCTTGTCAAATTTTATAAAGAAACGTATGTATTCTTCTCATGCACAAAACATAACCTTTTCATTTTATTTATTTTGCTCAACACGGAATTTTCAGTTATAAAATATTTATTTAATTTTTAAAAAAACGTCGAACGAGTATCATATTATTAGTGTACCTACTTTCCATTCCATAATGTTCCACGTCAATGCAAGGAATGCACGACTACGTATGTGTTGCGGGCTGTTTTATTCGGCGTCGCGACGCCGTGACCAGGCGCCGTAAAACAGGAAACGGAAAGCCACCGAGAGCTAATTGTAATGGATACGGCAGACTTGTTGGCTGCTCGAATAACCACCTTTTTACTGTCATTCGTTGGATATCCTGGCGCTAAGTGTATATCCATGTTATTGCTAATATTATATCTTCGAAATTCGCATTAAAATGGTTATATTACTCGTACGAGCTACATAAATTGATGTTTACTTGAGTTGTTATATTATAAGTTATTCATATTGTTTAAAGGTAGTGCTCACGTAATTCATACGTAAATGTGTATTTATTTATTTATTTCCATGTACACGGCACAACATCTGCCATTAACACAATCAAATTAACGTATGAATAGAACAACATAAAGATTGTAACAGTATAAATGTAAAATATAAAGTAAAGGAAAACGTAAAGTAAAAAGTAAAGTAAAAATTTAAATTAAACAGTAAAGTAAAAAATAATGCAAAAAGTAAAGTAAAAAGTAAAGTAAAATAAAAAATTAAGGTAAGGAGTGAAGTACAAATTAAATTAAAAAAATAAAGTCTATCGGGTTGTTTCCAAAAATTTGAACAATTCATCAATTATTTTGAAGCTAAAATTCAAGTTCTGTTAAAGTTTTATTCAAGTTCTGTGATTATTTCGATTTTGTAAAGCAACTGATCAATAATGATTTAATAACAGAACTTGAATAGAACATACACAGAAAGTGAAAGTTCTGTTTCTTCTCAAATACTCAAAAAAAAACACCCATTCTAAAGGAAAGTAAAAAGTGAAGTAAAAAGTAAAGTAAAAAGTAAAGTAAAAAGTACAGTTAAAAGTAAAGTAAAAAGTAAAGTAAAAAGTAAAGTAAAAAGTAAAGTAAAAAGTAAAGTAAAAAGTAGAGCAAAAAGTGAAGTAAAGAGTGAATAGTAAGAAGTGTAAAGTAATAAATAAAATTTATAATATCTGTGTACGAGATATTATATCTGTATACAAGAAAGAAATATATAACAATAAAAACAAAACATTTTTTTATTTTATTAAATATGTCAAACCACAAAGTGAGTGCTTTCTACAATAATAAATATATAACAATCCAAATATTCCTCAGCACAAAACAATTACAAATTTTTATTACTTCATTTTTTGATAGTGTGTTCATTCTGCGTTCAGACCGCCAAACGAGAGGCTGAAAAGAAAAGTGTGGCACTACGGGTCTGCAGATTGGTTCGGTTTGCGGGCACATTTTAATGCTTTTCCGTGGTCAACTGTCTGTTTTCGGACTTCGGATCCCTCAAGATGTGCCCAAGAAATTGGTGAAGTCATCGCGTCCGCGATGGATGGCTTCATCCAATCCACTGTTAAAGAAACTGGTGTGGGCTCAAAGCCGTGGTTCAGTCGACAATGCTCTTAAGCAGTGCGACGAAAAAACGCGGCTTATCGAGCCTACAACACATCTCGAACGTCCGAAAACAGAATAGTTTATAACAAAATGTCAAAGGAAAGCAAGAGAATCATAAATAGGTCGAAATTTGAGCACGACCTGCAGATCAGCAGAAAGCTGGCTGCATGCCCGCATGGCAGCAGAGCGTTCTGGTCGCTTGCGGGCTCAATAGGTCGCAATTTCTGCAAATCCAGTCTGCCACCTCTTACCAGAACTGACGGCTCTCTAGCTAATACCGCCGCCGAAAAGGCTAACTTATTAGGCAAAATGTTCGCGGAAAACTCGACCCTCGATGATCAAGGTGCTATCCCGCCGTCGGTTCCTCACTGCGGTTTTCATATGAAAAAGCTGAGGATCCGGCATCGGGATGTACTCCAAGTCTTACGAGGGCTTGATGTTAATAAAGCTAGTGGGCCTGACGGAATACCTGCCCTGGTATTGCAGAGGTGCGCTGCAGAAATAGCTCCAATTTTGACGAAGCTTTTCAAAATGTCCCTGAAGTTTGGGACTGTGCCCTCCGGTTGGAAAAAGCGATCATTCACCCTTTTCCAAAGAAGGGTGACCGCTCCAACCCGGCCAACTACCGCCCCATAGCGATCACATCTGTTCTGTCAAAAGTGATGGAACGTGTGATCAACGACAAACTGCTCACATACCTCGAGAAGAACAAAATTATTAACGACCGTCAATACGGATTCCGGCGGAACCGCTCGTGCGGTGATCTTCTCGCGTATGTGACGCATGTTTGGGGGCGGTGCCTGGAACGTTTTGGTGAAACCCAAACGGTTTCACTGGATATTTCCAAGGCCTTTGACCGGGTTTGGCACCGAGGGCTTGTCAACAAACTGCCTTCTTAAGGACTTCCCGCATCCTTGTGTATGTGGATTGCCGACTTTTTGAGGGAGAGGTCGATTCAGGCGGTTGCTGATGGTTTCACCTCTTCCTCGCATTCGATAAATGCTGGCGTCCCACAGGGATCGGTTCTGTCTCCGACTTTGTTTTTGTTGCACATCAATGACCTCTTGACGTGTGCATCGATTCATTGCTACGCGGATGACAGTACAGTCCATGATAGCTTTTTGTTTGACAAACCTCCAAAGGGCTCACAAACCCCAATGGCTCGGAGGGCTTTGAAACAAAGAATGGACGGTTAACTCGAGAGTGTTTCCTCTTGGGGTAAGAATAACCTCGTCGAATTTAATGTTTCAAAGACCCAATCATGTCTGATCACATCTAAAAGGGATCGAAATGATTATCTAGTCTCCTTCAACGGAAGCATTCTCCCGAACAGGCCTTCCATTGATATGCTTGGTGTAACTCTAAGTGACCAGCTCAGGTACGGGGGCTCCATCGAGGCCAGAGTTAAGTTAGCCTCTCAGAAACTGGGCATACTGTACAGGGCACGCAGATACTTTAATAGTACACAACTGCTAGCCCTGTACAAATCGCAAGTGCGCCCCACGGTTGAATTTGGCAGCCACCTCTGGTCTGGAGCCCCAAAATACCTGAAAAAAACCCTTGATTATATGCAGAAACGGGCGGTCCGTTTGGTAGATTCTCCTAATTTAACTAACGGATTGCAATCTTTAGAGCACAGGCGCCAGGTGGGAATGCTGTCCTTGTTCTACCGGTATTACAATGGAAGATGCTCCGAGGAACTAGCGTCATTGATCCCCTCGGCACCGGTGCATAGTCGGGAAACACGCCAAACGCGCGCTCAACATTTGTACACGGTTGACATTAGTCACATGAGAACGGGTCGTTTCTACGACTCGTTCTTGAGTTCAACAGCTCGGCTGTGGAACGATTTGCCGGCCTCTGTGTTTCCTCCCTCCTACAATATGGGTCTCTTCAAGACCCATGTTCACTCCTTCCTCTCCTCAAAAACACCCTCCACACAGCATCCTCAAAGATGACATAGGCCCTGAAGGAAATTATTTTTTCCTCAGGGCCTCCTGTGTGGAGTTAATGTAAAAAAAAAATTCGTAAAAATGTGATTTTTTTCATAAGAATTTACGTAAGAATCTGCCATTAATCATTATTATATTTAGATTATAAGTGTTATCTCATTCTTCAATGATATATTACGTTGATGGGAATAACCTTCAAAAAGTTATAAAAAGAGAGTTTTTCTCATAAAAAAATTGAGCATTATATTTAATTATAAATTAAATAATTGAATTCATAATTATTTTAAGATAATAAATAGTTCCAGATAATTATTTATCGGATAGCTACCGGAACATTCAGATGATCCAATTTTATTCCACATGTTTTCTCAGCAAATCTATGAGTTAATAATTATTTTGATTTATTCATTAGTTTTAAAACTATAAATTTTAGATCTTTTTAAAACCTTATGAGATCAAAAGCTTGAGTAGTTAATATCACATCATTTTTGTAGCACTTGCAATTCTTTGCAACTGCAGTAAAGCTTTTGATGATGGTATTAGGGCTGCAATTTGGACAAATATGAGACTTGAGAAACTCGATTTAAGTTTTACAAACCTTAAGTACGGGATTAATTTTTCGCTTTAACCTAGACAACTTTTCTTTGAAATAGTGCCATAAAACTATAATCGTGATGCAATTTCGTTTCTTATGGTTAATTATAAATTATTCTACGAAATTATGTTCACTAAAATTTGATATGCACATTTTTGAGTAATATATCTTCCTATCCAACTATAAAGAAAAGTGTTTGTGTTTGGTTTTTTTTACATACAAATCAGCAGTTTTGTGGTGAAATTTTGCACATTTGACATTCCAAATATGTGTAATTTCACTGTTTATTTGAGATTTCGAAAAACCTCACTTATCCCCTTTTCCAACCCCTCAAAGCCGAATGTTAATTCTCCGTAAGATTTAGCACACTTAATGTTCAATGAGAGGAAAATTACTGTCTTTTTGAATTAATTCGACATAGGAAGCATTGAGGAAAATAATTTCCCTCAGGGCCTATGTCGTTTTTAGGGAAGCCAAGTGGAAAGTGTTTTTGATAAGATCAAAAAGTGAATATGTTTCTTGATGAGACCCATGTTGTGGGAGAGAAGAAACGCAGAAACCGATTTGATATGATAGGGAAATCTATCAAACGGACTGCCGCGCCGTCCACATCTGATTTGCAAATATCGTTTTAAAAAATAGCGATGGGGATAAAATGTTACAATTTATGAAAGACTAGCTATTACCCGGCATGTGTTGCAATGCAAAGAAGTAAATTGTTTCTCCCCGCATTTCTTTCTTCAATGCGTCCCCGTTCTCTACGTCCCCTTCCCCTCGCATACCCATTCCGCCTTCCACGCCTACCTCGTCATCCCTGCCGCTAACCCCACCTCCTTCAATACCCTTCCTCACACGCCTTCCCTCCCTGCCGCTAAAATATATAAAATACACTCATTTTCATTTATACAAATTTCGTAACGCCAAAGCTAACCATTATATAAAGCCTATAACCTATAACCAATCTGATGTGGGCGTGCGCACAACAAATTGGTTATATGTTTAAGGGACCATCCTTAAATTACGTCACACGAATTTCGTGTTTTTTTTATCCCCCCCCCCCGTCCCTGTCACACATCGTCACATTTGTGAGAACCCCTCCCCCCTAGTGTGACGTCACATATTTTGCAAAGCTGATGACCCCCCCATACCCCTTGTCACACTTCTTTGCTCCCCCCCACCCTTAAGGTGTGACGTAATTTATGGATGGCCCCTTAAACAAACAAACAAAAATTGATTTTTATAAATAAAATTAGTGGAGTTGGTTAACTGTATTCTTTTTCAATGAAAAGGAAATAATATTTTTAGCTAATCCAACTTTACGCTGGGTTAGCTACAACTATAAAACGTTGTAAGATATTTAAACAATTGTTACTTTTTGCAAAGTGGTTATGGGTACCGCCGCCCCAGGAACCGTTTATTGGATGACCAACACCTCTGCCATAAGTCAATCCAAGAAGTTCACTACGTTTGGTGACTGGAGTTTCATAGGGTACAATTTGTCCGGGTCTTACCTACTGCGTGGCGGGCTGGATCCGGAGAAACTGGTTGGGTGTGATTTTTGACTTCTTCAGCAGAATTCTTAAGGAATATCGTCTTGCACCGCAATGGGAGGGATGAATTCATTCACCACTCATACATTTTTCCTTTTAGAACTTTGTCTCCTTCCTTTCCATAAAATAACCGCCACACAGCAACTCCAAAGATGACATGGGCCCTGAAAGGAAATATTTTCCTCAGGGCCTCCTCAGGTTTGAAGCTAATGTAAAAAATCTTAAGGGTACTTAATAGTTTTAAGATATAAATATAATATGTTGAGACACCACGACTAGACTAGACCAATTATTATGTAATGGTAAAATCTATATTACTGGACTATCAAAAAGTTAAAACCATTAAGATCTGGCATACTCCTACTCGGTCAGCTTGTATGAAAACTTTAGAACATTATTATACCAATTTCCATTACGTGCACGAAACAAGAATGACTTCTTGGAGCTATTCAGTTCTTTGTGGAGTACAGAGATACAGTTTTCTCTACCAGAGAAATACAGGGTGGCAGAGAAATTAATTAAGTAACCAACCATCTTTCCGTCTCTAAGAAAGGACCGAATGCCGAACAACTCGATTTTAGCACCCGCCCATTGTTTGCGCCAATCAATGTTCTTTTCGTTTGATTTAATACTGGAAAACTGCTTATTCCTTTGTCCAGTTCCTTTACCCAAGTACCTACCTTTCTACCTTTCCACCAAGTACCTACCCATCCCACGCCAAGACAAAACTAAATAAAACGTTCGATTTCCGCATTCACTTGTTTTTTATTGACTTGTTGAAAACGCACCCGATTCGAGTGTTTGGAAAAATTTGTGCATCTTACTTGATTAAAAGTAACGCCATAAGTTCAATTTGGGAACTTATGATTACACCCGCCGCGGCTGCAGAAGTAACCGTGTTTACTACTATAAGTGAACTATTATAAAGACAAATGGAGAATTGTTAAAAGGACCACAGAACCAGCGGCAAATGTCTAGTGAACTCGGTAAGTTTTGGCAATACCTATTCTTTCCTTTTCCTTTGAGTAGTTTTTCAATAATTGTTGTTTTAGATTCGCACCGCACCCGCCTGCGAACGAATTGATTTGCGCAACCACCCATTCACATTCATACATCGTCTCATCATCTTTTGTTTTTCTGACTCTTGACATTGCCCGAGTCAAGTATCTGATTCACTTTATTGTGCCTTACTTTCATCGGGCATCATTTCTTCTACCCGTCATATATATTCTTACACTCCTTTCTCCATTCAATAGCTCTACATACCCAAACTATCTCATTGTCTCTTTTTTAATCTTACTCATGACGCTTACATCTGCCTCCACTCCATTTCTGCTACGTGCATAGTTTTACCAAACATTAGCCTCACGGATATCATTTCTTCTTTACTTTCGTATAAATTAGTATCTACAAAGAGTTGTGTTTTTGGTATTTTCATATTTTGTTATTGGTATAGTCATCATAATTCATTGTTCAAAAAGAATAACCAAATATTCCAGATTTAAATTTTATTTTATTTATAATCACTCAAGTCACCAAATTGCTAAATATTGTTGTTTTATGTCGGTTTTGTTTGTGATTCAATCTTATGTACTTAGATATGGATAAACACAACTTATTATAGATTTTAAAATCAAAATCTCCTTTAATAATGCGTAAGTTGGTCAATACTGATGCAATAAATAGGACTTTACAATTAACCTCATCTGATTCAAATTACTTGTACTGTGGTGACATTAACTTGAATTTATTGGATACCAAAAATAGTGTAATTACAGAATACCAAAATCTACTCAGTGAAAATGGCTTAGAAAATGTGATATTAGATGTGACCCGGGATGAAATTTTAAACGGTAAAAATGTTTATTCCTGTATCGACCATATTGCAATTCGTAACCGTAATAACACTGTATTTTCATGTATTGTGACTAACAAAATATCGGACCATTATATAACAGGAGTTGCGATAGGGAAAGAGGTACTTACAAAGGATTTAAATAAAAAAGGGAAATTATTGATAATAAATTGGTATATTCTAAATTAAAACTAGTAAAATGGGGTAAATTATTACAAACTGAATGTCCCTCAGAACTGTACTATAATTTAAAAAATATTTTTGATAATATCTATGAGTCCTCGAAAAAAGAAAAATCATTTAAAAATAATCATAGACACAACAACCAATGGGTTACTGTAGAAATTAAGAATATGATTAAAAAAAGAGATTATCTTTACCGAAAATGCAAGAATAGCCCTAATAACCCTGTATTTCGTTTAGTTTACACGCGATATAGAAACAAAACAAATAAACATATTAATTTTACTAAAAACACATTTCACAAAAACGTAATAAATAGTTTAAACGGCAACCCGAGGAAACTCTGGGACGAAATAAATAACCTAATAGGAAAACCTAAACAAAATCTAGATAAAATAATCCTTCAACATATGGGAGGTCAAGGAGACACAAAATTTTTATGCGATAAATTTGCTACAACATTTGTAAATGAAATAAAAGACATAAGACATAACTGTACTACAAAATTCCTAGATCGTAACACGTATACAACTCCTGCTAGTATGTCAATGAGATTTAGACCTGTATCACAAAAAGATGTTAAAAAAATAATTAATGATATGGATGTTAAAAAATCAGAAGGCAATGATCAAATAAGAATTAAAGACCTGAAGTTAATTGCTGATAATATAATCCCAATATTGACTAAATTAATTAACCTCTGTGTAAGTAAAAGTATTATGCCTGACGAACTTAAAACATCCATTATCAGACCTATATATAAATCAGGAAACCACAAAGATTTCACAAACTATCGACCAATATCGATTCTCTCATGTATTGATAAAATTATTGAAAGAGCTATCTTTAACCAAATACAACTTTTTATAGAAAAAAATAAAATCATAAATCCCATACAATACGGATTTCAAAAGGAAAAAAGTACTACCCAATTACTATCTAAATTCACTGACCATATAAATTGTCATTTAAATGAAAAATATTATGTTGGTATAATTTTTATAGACTTTAAAAAGGCCTTTGACACATTGGACCACGAAACATTATTAAAGGCAATGGAGGAATGTGGTATTAGAGGTCCTTTAAAAAAATTTATTAAAAATTATCTATTAAATAGAAAAATTAAAGTTAAAATTGACGGAATTTTTAGTGATGAAATGTTAACAAATACCGGAGTAGCAACAGGGTCGATATCGGGGCCTACATGTTATATAATGCAAGTAAACAGTCTACCAAACGTAATAAAACGTTGTAAATGCTACATGTTTGCAGACGATACTTGCATTATATGTGCTGACAAAGATCCACTAAAAATTGAGGAAATTTTACAAACAGACCTAAATAACATAATTAAATGGTCCCACGACAATGGCATTATTATTAACGCAAAAAAAACCAAATATATGCTTATACACTCACCATATGCAAATTGTCAGGAAAAGGAATTACATATAAAAAGTCATTCATATGATTGTTTGCACACAAAAAACCAATTTCAGCAGTGTAATTGCCCGAATATAGAAAAAGTGTACCAATATACATACCTTGGTCTTACAATAGATGTCAACTTTAACTGGTCAAATCATATTGAAAATGTATGTAATAGATTAAGATCCATATTAGGAAAATTTTACCACCTAAAAAATTTTGTAAATAAAAATATATTATACTGTATATACAACGCATTAGCAGAATCAATTATAGGATACGGAATAAATAGTTACGGATTAACGTACAAAACATACTTAAATAAAATAGAACAATTACAAATCCGTTTCCTAAAATTGATATCAGGCAAAAAAAAGGTCCAGTTATGTGAAGGTGATTATAAAAAAATGTTCTCCTTATGTAATGTCCTCTCTATACACAGTAAGGTAAATTACATATTAACTATAGATGAATTCTGGAATACAGAATTCAAAAAACCTGTAAACCACAACTACCCTACTAGGCATAGAGAAGCACAAATGTTTATTGTCAATAAATCTCAAAATGTATACGGAGATAGAACAAAAAGTCATAAAATTCCGGAAATATTTAACGCATTACCTGAAAATATCAAAAATGAGACATCTTATTCAAAAATCAAAACAAAAGTTAAATCTTTCTACCTCCGAAGAACATGAAATCAAATAAAATAGTTCCTATCTATTTATTTTCTCACCGTATGTTTGTACTGTGTAAAATATTTTTACTACAACGCAATTCATAAACATTAAAACATTGAGATAATTAGTTTGTCGTATTAATTAGTATTTTAATATTAAGTATTATATTTAGTATATACTATGTAAAACTGAAAAGTATACTGTATTAAATAATTATAAAAAAATGAGAGATTTCTTACAATCAAACTGATTGATCAGTTTCGTAAGATTTGTAAAATAAAATATTGTAAAATTAAAACTGAATAAACATATTTAAAAAAAAAAAAAAAAAAAACTTTCGATGGTTTTTCTTATGCTGGGGCCGCACCTGCGTGAATCTTCATGAAGCTTCATACTAATAGATTGCTATTAGTATGAAGCTTCGTGACAATACACGCAGGTGCGGCCCCAGCATAAAACATAAACACAATGAAAGAGAAAAAGTTTATAAAATTAACGAAACCCAGAATAGGCGAACCATATCTTCAGTTGGTTGATGAATAAAATAATGATATTCTTGTAATCGAAATACATATATCATTTTGTACGAATATTTTGGAATCGTTTTATAGTATTCTAAAAGAAGAGTTTTGAATTTGCATTGTACCAATTGACAAAATCTAATAATATTAATAAGTACAAGTGTACTGTACCCGTATAAGTGTTTGTTTCATTCATCAGTGGTCGCAACGATCACATCTCTCTAATTGCTGATTGATTTTTTAAAACTCGTGTTATTTATTATAAGGAGTAAATAAAACATTAAATATAGAAATATCTGCATAATATTACTTGTATTTCGTCCAGATTTAAAATAGGGGATGATTTTTTGTCACCCTGCGATGTCTCATTTGATTCTTCCCACTCCCTGCCAGGGAGTTAGATTCTTTAATAGGTCATTAAGGTTTGATTACTGGGGACGAGTTCTGTATAGCCAGTATTGCTTTCTTGCAAACTTCCTAATGGTTTTGACTTCCTTACGTTTTCACGTTTTTAATGCCTTTTCCATCTATTAACGTGGCCTGGTGGCGATACCACGGAGATTCCTTATGTAGAACCTTTTGACGATGGTTCAATAACAATATCAGGAAAAAGGTTATGTGAACATTAAAACTGGGTACATTTGATCTTACATTCTTGAAGATGTGGTCATATCAGCACTATAAAAACCACAAGGATGTTCAAATGTTTGATCACAATGGAATTCCACCACATATTGACGCCTTGCAAAAAGGGCTCACCTAACATACAAAGGTTTTCGTAATGAAATATTTATACGGCATAATTTTTTATAATGTGTTTTCAACATTTTTAATTGTCATTTACGACAAATATATGAACATCACAATTAATAATAGTAGATTCTCTCAGGCCATCATTCGGAATTAAAACGTTTCTTGAATTGACAATAGTCATGTTTGGTGATCGTGATTTTGATTTGTGATAGTTTGAGGACCATTTTCGGCCATAACTTATCAATGGGGGGTTAATATGCTTACATGACGACGATTTTGTATTGATTTTCTTCCGAGATCGGTTTCGTCCAAAAGATGTGCCTACAGCCAGCCAATATTGACAACGAAATAAGTAAGAAATCGCCCTACTGTACGTACATACGAATAATTGACAATTTCGAATTGAAATGTACTCACATTAATGTACATTGGCACTACGCGTATATATTTTACGCTAAAAAGGGAGTTAATTGTCAATGAGGTTTTTAGTCATGACGTGATATTCTGAATTCCATTTTTCCAAGCTCGAACGGATTCAATTGATGTCTTCCAATTCTGCGAGCTTCATTAGTCTGCCTCCGTTCATCAATAACCAATATTTTTGCAAAAGGGTAGTTCCGAGTACAGTGACATTATTATGCACTTTACAAATGTATGACCTTAAAAACGTACTCTGGCTGTGGTTCATTTACATTCATACATTATTTTTTGTAATACTGTAATATATTAACGTAAACCGTATTATAAAACGTTCCGTACATGATTCACTTAATCTTGATGTCTTACTGGAGAATTCCGACTCACTGAAGGATTCATTAGAATTTGTGAAAGTAATGCTATCCATCTGCTTTCTCCCATCCGTGATTAACGTTTACCCGAGACATAGATTAAATTACATCGTAAAGAAAAGACTCTTTATTTCAAAATGGTTATATTAAAATGTTTGATAATTTACTCATAAAATGAATCTTTAATCAAAATCAGACGAATAACCTCTTTTAATAGGCCATTTAAACGATCTCAGCTTTGAAGTGGTAATAAAAAATTATTAAATCATATTATTTTATGATAAAATGGATCCAATTCTACCGAATACTGTCCTAATTGTAGTTATCCACTGAATCCCACTTTGTTATTCAATAATAAATAGGTTTCATTCAATCTAGTGTTAACAATTATTTTTGCGCGTATGTTCCGCTTTCCGAAAGCATTTATTGTCAGAAAATTATAAAATATCCTGATTATTGGCACTAATTAATTAATTTGCGAAATATATTTGCAATAATTTAGGATTAATTGATTACTTTGAGATATAACAAAATGCAAAATGTCGGCATTACACGCTAAGATATGTAGGTAGGTACTGCATAAGTCAGAAAAAGCGATGGTGTAATCTTTCAAAAAAAGCGTTTTAACATAATCGATGTACGTGTATATTGGTACTTTTGATATTAAAAACTGAACTGTGCGTTTGTTTTTTGTATAATCTGGGCGGGAATAATATTTTACAGGGATTTTGCAAGAAATGCACACTCCATCTTTTTTGATTTTTGGTTGAGTAGCACGAAATTTTTAAACAGAAGTGGTTAATTATTCAGAATCACCAAAAATATTAAATATATTTCCTGCCATGGTTGGATCTTAAGGTTTTGGTTCACTTTTTAAACTTTTTTTTTACATTAGCCTCACATCGGAGGCCCCGAGGAATATAACATTGTTTATTGTTTAGTAAATATTTAAATTAAAATTATAATTAAATTCCACGGGCAAACATTTTTTTAATCCGCATTCGTTATCTTTATAGTTTTAATTATTGTATTCGAAAATACTCCTTCTATGTTGGATTTAAAAACACAAAATGTTTATAAAATAATTCAAAACGGGTGTAAAATTTATAAACCAGAAATGAAATAAAAAAAGTCGGAGAATTACCATTTAAATTAAAAATTCAGTATTTCCAACAATGAAGATTCACTCCGGGCCGTCAAATATCTCAGTGTTTAATGTCGGATTGAAATCACAGATTTAACGACCCCCTTAAAAAGCCTCTGAATACAGATATAAAATTCATCCCTACCGTTCAGCAGGCGATCTAAGGCGTTTTGTTTTTTAACCTAACAAACGCGAATGGTTGAAAATTGTTTTACATTTTCTATCTGGTGAATTTGAAGTGTGGTAATGATATATATTATTTTCAGATTTCATGGATTGTCATTCCATGAAAGAAAACTTACTACGGTAAGTTATATTTGTAATCTGTATTTTCAACTTAAAAAATAAATTTAAATACATTTTTAAACAAGGTTAACGATTGTAGCATAAGAACGACTCATATTTTTCACATGTTTTTATTTTCTATGGCTTGGGTACAGAATAACTATGCCCTCTACATAGCATTCGCAATGACAGAGGCCGTGAGGGAAATTATTTTTCTCAACGACTCCGTAAGGTGATGGTACCTCACATACCTACGCTAGCGGAGCCTATGGATCTTGACAAATTCGTTTGCATAAACAAAATTGCAAGGTATATCACAAAGGTACTTACGGTAGGTTGTTTTACTTATTGGAGGTTGAGATCCCTTGGTCGGCACTTGAACATTTTAAAATGAACAACATACACTCATAATGGTTTTTGTGAGGGAATATGTATACGAAGGCGGTACATTCAATTGGTGAGTCAGGTAGCTTGAAACGCTAATAAGGGTAAGAAATAATATTAGCATTTGCGTAATGCCACGATGGGAATGCTAGAAACTTCGAGACTGATGCAAGCGAAGATTCATAGCCGAGCAAGAACAGGACAGGTTCCGGTGTACCAATTGTGCAAATTCAAAGCAGTAAGTTTGAATTCTAGTTCGGCTATTCTGCGTTACAATACACCTCCTGTGGGTAAATGTAAACAAATGGCTAACTTGGCACTTGGTTACATAGCAAACCACTAGGGTTGACCTAAGGCAGAGGTGCTGTTATTCAATTAATGGCTCCCCCACCATTCCACCTCCACCCACCCTCAAATTGGATGTTTGTAAAAAATATTTTAAAAAAAAGGGAATTTTCCTTGGCATCTTTCAGGTTAAGATGGCCTACCTTCCCTTTTGACTGAAGAAGCGCCTTACAATGTTTACGAGGACATAAAGCGCTTTGATTGCCCCAATTCTCCTTTGTGTTTTTGACCCATTTGGTCCGACGCTACTATCAGTTTGGTGCGATACGCGCTCAGGTGAACGGGCACACCCTTACAGGGAATTATCTCACTCGTAAATAATGCCCGAATAATAAATCCGTAGTTACCGTTATGTAATGTGTTGCTTGAGTTCTCAGAGTCTCTATGTTCGTGAGTGTAAAGTTCTTAAATCCGTGTGCAAGGGATTGACTTCTTATGAAGATTTATGTAATCTCAAAGGATACACGACGTTCGATAAAATAGTTTTTTGTTTATTGTGTTTTAACGTTACATTTGTGAATATCTACGTCTAGACGATTTGAAGATATGCAACGCTTTGAGGATAACCAAGTATTAGCCATGTAAAATAATTTTACTTGGCTGACAATTTGAATGTCCATCCCATCGAATACGAATTTGAACCCATCGAATACGGAGTTCTAGCTTGGGGTAATGCTTATTCCAGTACCCTCGACCCCATCATTAAAGCACAAAAATTAATGATAGAAATAGTTCTTAAGCTGCCTCTTACTACCAGCACTGATACGATCTTCAATACTTTCAACGTTGTGGACATAAAACAGCTCTACGCAAGATCCATCTTAGTTGATTTACACAAAACAACAAAACGCTATACAAAGCAACACAAACAATGCACAATACCCGAGCCAAAAACAAAAAACTTCTCCAAACACTTTTTTCCAAAACCACCTTTGGACAAAGACACTTCGAATACATAGCTGGCGAACTATTTATTTTTTTTATTTTATTTATTTCTATACATTACAGTATTTACCTTTATAATTTTATTATGTTGGGTGTAAGGTAGGTTTGTGAAGGTGAAACTGTGGGTAGGTATTGTTGTATGTTTCGTGAACACCTCACTAGGAGAACCTGTGCTGAGGTGTTTACGTGTTTATTTATGTTTATGTGTGACAAGTATTTATGTGTTGTAATATAAAGTTTTATATGTATTTTTTTTCAAATTTTAACAGTTATTGTACATTGGTTATATAGAAGAGAAAAAAAAAGTATTTAAATATATTAGAGGAATATAAAAAAAAAAATTATATATATATATATATATATAAACATACACATACATACACATCCATATAAATACATGTACCTGCACACATGCATATGAATATATATATATACATACGTATACATCCGCATACACATTCACATACACATATATATATGTACACACATATATAAATTGTAAGTGTATGTATGGTTATTGGATACTTGAAAAACTACTTAATTTTTAGGTTTATTTAATTTTATACTTTTTATAGTTTTGTTATGTTTGGTTGGGAATAATAATGTTTTGTATAAAGTTAATATCTTGATTTTTAATCCAGTCAGTGATATGTTTTTTATGAATGTTTGTAGATGTATTTGCAGATAGTATTTGTTTCAAAGTAATGGGCATGCAATTAAAAAGTTTGGTTGCATAATACTGAAAGTGTCTTTGTCCATGTGTGGTGTGGGTTATCGGTATGTTCAGTGTTTTATTTGTTGAGGACCTGGTTTTTGTTATGGTTTTTGGTTGAATTGGAATGTGTTGTTTGTTTTGGACAAGGTATATTATAGCAGATTTGGCATAAAGTTGTCTTATTGACATGACTTCTAATGCTTTGTAGATTTCGCTAGAATCTGTGTGAAATGGTACTAGAAGGATGAGTTTAATTATTGCTTTTTGTATTTTTTGAATTGGGTCAATTGCTATGTTTGTAGCACTTCCCCAAGCTAGTATTCCATATGTGACAATGGATTGACAAAGTGCAAAATAGATCGATCTTAGTATTATTACTATGCAATACACTATCAGCTACGATCAGACAAATTGAATCCTTGACAAAATTCAAACAAGATATAAAGAAATAATTTTTTTTTATACATTAACTCCACAGAGGAGGCCCTGAGGAAAATAATTTCCCTCAGGGCCTGTCATCTTTGAGGATGCTGTGTGGAGGGTGTTTTTGAGGAGAGGAAGGAGTGAACATGGGTCTTGAAGAGACCCATATTGTAGGAGGGAGGAAACACAGAGGCCGGCAAATCGTTCCACAGCCGAGCTGTTGAACTCAAGAACGTAGGTATTGGACGCCATACTACTGCATACATTCATACTGGAAAATTTGATACCGTTAGGTACCATCAATAGTTAATTTTAACTAGAAAGTCATATTTTTCCTTTCACCCTGTAACAGTACAGCTTAAGTATTCGTGTTTCCCGACAGGGCGAAGAGAGTTATGATTACCTTCCTCAGGGTTAGGGAAGTCAGTCAAGATTTCCCGGATTTTTTATGTCCCGTTTAATCGTCCCGTCCCGTATTCTTTACTTTTACGATCAGGGAGTTCGGTTTATTGCGAATGCTCTATTATCTTTTTTGTATGCATTTGCATTAGATGCAGTGGACGAAGAAAATTAAGTTATTGTGCGATTTTTTCTTCTCTTTATTGCTTAGTTTAAGTACAAAAAACTCATACGTAGAGTACTGGATGGATTAAAAAAATATTTTACTTAATAATATCATTATTTTTATCAGGAAGCTATAGAATGAAAAAAAAAACATTTACAAATCGAAAAGCGAGTCTGAATTTTTGCGGATTTGATAAAAAAAAGTCTCTTTGTACCAGGTTGGTAGTTATTGGCGTGGTTTCTGGACAGTCTGCCGTCAGTTTTAAATTGAGCTGCTGTATGACTTTTTTGTTTCCAATCCAAGGAAACGCGCACAGAGATTTGAGGTGGTTTGAGGTTATCCGTTTTAAGTAAAAACGCGTATGTTTGTCTGGATATTATTGTAATTGATATTATTGTAATTTATTCAGATGAATTGCAATTTACAGTAATTTTATTCAAGTTGTGAGCTCTGGGGCTGTCAAATGTGGAATGAATTGCAATAATTAATAATGTAAACATCACAATAATATTAAAAAGAAAGTTGACATAAATACCACAGACAAATGATAACGTAGACAAAAGTTGTATAGAAAAGTCAGACAAAAGGTGATACAGACGATAAATTTAAGGTAAAACAGTCTATAGATGCAAGTTAGAAAAAATGAATTAAATTTGAAATACTAAGTAAGAAATGAAGTTAAATATTAATAATATGGAACCGCTTTATGGATTTTTTTAAATTTTTTTTTAATGTTTTTTAAAATAAGTATACATTTTATAGGTTATACAGTGTTATAAAGGAAAATAAAAATATCCTTTACTCACCATAAAGAGACAAGGCTCTTGTGTATATTATTGATTATTATTAGTAGCCAAAATTACGTTTATTTTTAATTATTACTAGTAGCCAAAATTTCGTTTATTTTTAATTATTACTAGTAGCCAAAATTTCGTTTATTTTTAATTATTACTAGTAGCCAAAATTACGTTTATTTTTAATTATTACTAGTAGCCAAAATTACGTTTATTTTTAATTATTACTAGTAGCCAAAATTACGTTTATTTTTAATTATTACTAGTAGCCAAAATTCCGTTTATTTTTAATTATTACTAGTAGCCAAAATTACATTTATTTTTAATTATTACTAGTAGCCAAAATTACGTTTATTTTTAATTATTACTAGTAGCCAAAATTACGTTTATTTTTAATTATTACTAGTAGCCAAAATTACGTTTATTTTTAATTATTCCTAGTAGCCAAAATTCCGTTTATTTTTAATTATTACTAGTAGCCAAAATTACGTTTATTTTTAATTATTACTAGTAGCCAAAATTACGTTTATTTTTAATTATTACTAGTAGCCAAAATTACGTTTATTATTGATTATTTTCAGTATCCAAAATTACGTTTATTATTGTTTATTACTAGCAGCCAAAATTACATTCAGATATGTTGTTGAAGTTGCTTGTTTCATAAAGGTAAAGATGACAGTTAGTGATGACTAGAATCTTCTATTACAAAAATTAAAAAGTAAAAATTTTATCCACACTCCTTTGAGGACACATTCATTCTTCAGTAAGCACCCTTTTATCGAGTTACATTTTTAAATTTAACAAATAATATTAAGTGATGGACGATGTAAAGATTTTGACCGACATCTTTCATACTAAGCCGACGTTAATCCATGGAATGATATGTTGTCATGTGATATTATTATACGAAGAAGAATTATATTTCTGAGTCGAGTGAATACTCTTTATTAAATATATGGATTAAAAATGAAATAAAAAATCGTCTGCAGGACTATGGAATAGTTATTCAACTGAATTACCACAGTATTGTGTTCGATTGTAAGACCTTTGTACATTAAAAAACCGAAATTTTCCCGAAACTAATAATTTTAAAATGCTGGTGAGCATATTCAAGTCATTTTGTTATTAGAATTAAAGAAAAAATTTAAATCAATTTTTTCATTACTGTGTGCCAAAATCTGCATTTTATGTAAAATCTATTTCTGTTGATAGAAGTTTTTTTGACATTCACATTTCTTAAAAAGACCGGTCAGTAGCTGAGTGGACATCGCGTTTGGGTCCCACCCGAGAGTCGCGTGTTCGATTCCTCGGCTGGCTAAGTCCTCCATCACTACTCAAGCAACATTTTCGGCTTACTGTGATGGTAGTAGGAGATTTTCAAACTTTGTTGGGTTATTTGTAATCCGGAAATGTTTGTCTTTCTCTATTAAATTAAATTAAAATTTGCTATATTGACATGAAAGTAAAACCAGGCAGAGTTCGTATCCACATGGTCAGCATGGAGTATTCGAAAGGAATATACATCTTAACTTGCTTCTTATAATATTGATGGAGACAATGACCGTTCTTCTAAAGGGTCTCTCATTAAGCGCTTCCTATCGTTAAGTTAAAACAAAGTGTGTGTGATATATCACCGAAATTTTTTATTCGTTTGAAAGGCCTCTATCTATGCCATTGTGTATGGAATATAACATCGTTCAAATGTCCGCCGCGGCTTCTCTGGGTGGCGTACATCCGAAATGTCCAATTTCCATGACCCATCATCAAATTAGGCTGAATTTGACTGATGGCAAGGGTTGTGTTGATTTTGAGGGCCGCTGTGGTTTGTGGCTTATTTGCATAGACCTGCGACTTAAAAAACCCCACAAGAAAAAGTCCAACGGGGTCAAATCACACAATCTCGGTGGCCAGTTCACATCACTTCCACGTGAGATTTTATCATTAAACAATTTAAAACAATTCAACAATGAAACTTTAAACAAATTTATCATTTCCACGTGTTGTTGAACGCGATATATCTATCCATGGTGATTTGGCAAAACAGACTGAATAAATGACAGCCAATTTGACAGATGACGTTTTAATATGGCCGTTATCAACTGTCAAAGTTTGGAAGTCACTATTGGAAGACCCTTGATAATTGACGGGATCTCTACAGTATTAAGTTAATATCAAAAAGTACACCTAGATGATTCAAAGATATAATATTTTATTTATGGGATGATCGTTGATGACGCAGATATGATATCTCCCTGGGACGAATATACCGTATATATTATACTTGCAAAGTAACATTTTATATAATAAATAATATCGTAAAGATTACAAAGAATTAAAAATGGAGATCCCTTGTGAAAGTGTCCTTTTCGAAAATGTCGCATTTTTTAAAACTTTATTTAGTGACTAAATATCAAGCATCGTCTAAATGTTTTTTCTGATTCTTCTCCAACATTTCCATCCGTCTAAAAAATATCCTAATAATGGTTGTGAATTGTGCAAGTCTCAGAACTTTGGGCACTCGTGATCATAAATGCAACCTGTACCTACATTAATAATATTGTTTAAGTCACTTGTGTTCCCATTCACCCTACACTAACCTCTCTTAGGTCCATATCTCTCGGAGGCCTTAGTATTTTTAACAAACACCCAGGAAACCCGATCCTTGACGGACAGAGGTCTCATTAAAATGTTGACATGCCCTCAGACATGTCATAAGTTTTCTCTATTCTCTCCGTGTGTTGCCCCCTTTAGTTTTATTTCATTTTTCAATCTTCCATTATTTGGAAGACCTTCCTCTTTATATAAATTAAATTTGCTTTTCTTTTCAATATTGTTAGAGATACGATAAGCGTGAAGCGGACTCACGTTTCTTGAAACAGGGCCGGCCAAATAGTATTATTATTAAAAAAAAAAGCTTTTAAATAATAATGTGGCGATACTGAACATATTGGCTTCTTTCAAAAACGAGAAGGTTTTTGTTTTGTCAAAAGATCGCAAACAGAAAAGGCGCCAAGTTTTATTACGTTGTATAACATTCAGTTTTCTCTCATTTCTTTATACTTTATTATATACTACGTATGATAATTCTGTCACAAAAAAGTTTTTTTCTAAGAAAGCATTATGAATAGAATTTATCCAATGAGTTCTTTCAAAATGTTTTTGAAGTGAAAACTTCTTTAGCTCTGTTGTGATTTGAAACTCGATGAAACGAAAAACACTAAAAGAAACAAACATGTACATCTATAGGATTTAGCCTGCGAGAGAATGTGATAGAATGATCGGTCTCCTCTTTATGCGGTGCTTCGTACCCTTCCCACTCCTGTCTACTTCAGTTTTTTCTACCGCGTGTGAACAGCACACTTGTATTTTTTGTTTCACTTATAACATGTAATATGCATTCTCTTTGAGAAATTATGAAAAAACTGTGATGTTTCTATTCAAAATTGCAATACGTGAGAAAATTTAAATATTTATTCGTAACACACATGGCTATACGGATTCAAAAGTTTTTGAAGGGAAAACTTCTTTAGCACCGTTGTGATTTGAAACTCGATGAAACGATAAATAGTCACACAAAAAAGAGACAAACACATACATCTACTTTTAGGATTTAGCCTGCGAGAGAATGAGATAATACAATCGGTCTCCTCTTTGTGCGGTACTTCGTAGCCTCCCCACTCTTGTCTACTTTAGTTATCTGAAGGTTTTACTTCTACCGCGTGTGAACCGCACACTCTGATTTATTTTACTTACTAATATTGATTGATAGAGGGCTTTCAATCTTAGATTAGTTTGTTTTAGATTTGTAATTTTTTTACGTAACTAAAAATACGCATCCCTCCAAATATCAATCATTGTTTTGTATTTGGTTATGGAAAAAAAAATCTCTTATGCCACGTATATATTTGCGAATCAAGACGCGATCCAAACAACGAATTGTGGGAAAGGAACGAAGCAAGCGTAAACGGCGCTACGCGTGACGTGGTGAAGCAAGTCACGATTGGCAAACGTATTAGCAGACTTAGTGCCAGTTATTTCGCAGAAATTCATGTGAGCCATTAAGCGCTATTTTGTTTTTTTTTTTATAGTTAAAAGGTTCTGTTAAATGCAGATTCTAAGTCCGTTTCAGCCTATGAATAAATTTTGGATAACTATCGTTAGACTTGTCGGTTTATTACAATTTGACAGAAAGCTGAAACGCACTCAGAATTGGCGTTTAACGGGGACCTTTCAAATGTCAAAAAATATAGTTACACCTAATGGCAATTTGATGACAATGTTACATTTGAATTTTAGCGAAACAACTGTGCCTTAGATATGAATGGTCTCAATATCCCTCCAGGATATCGAGACCATTATTAATATCAGGTAATTCGATACTTAATAAAATAATAATGATGACCATTTGCTGACCGGAGTATCGAATGACATGTGCGGAAGATTAACGTCGTTACATAAATTTTATTCGTCTTTTGTAGTGTAGTTTTTATAGGGGTGAACAACACCCACCGGGATAGAATGTAAGGAATCTTCATTTTTAATTCTTTGTAATCTTTACGATGTTTTATTAGTAATACAGTGGCAAATATAATAATCTAGGTTAGGTTAGGATTTTTCAGTCAGCACGAAATGTCATAATTATGTAGACTGCATTATTTTTTAAATAAAAATAATCAGAGTGTGCCATTCCCACGCGGTAGAAGTGAAACTTTCAGAAAACTAAAATAGATAAGAGAGAGGAGATTACGAAACACTTTGCTTTATCAATATGAAGAATGATTTTTCCATATTTTTGGCGTCGATTCCCGAAGTGCACCTTTTCCTATACATTTCGTATTTGTGTTTTCTTCTTCGGAGTCGCTAAATGTCGCTTTCTTTTCTTTTGGCTGTTTATTTTGGAGTGGTTTAAAGATTGGTTATTGATTAAAAAAAATAAAAATATTTATTTTTTTTGGATTTCCTAGGGTTCGACCCTTGTTTCGCTGGATGTCTGGCCGCTGAAGTTCGTCAGGCGCTTTATACCGCTACACTATTGGAGGCTCACGTTGAACCGTGGATTTATCGTATTATATTAGAACCATGTTTTTTAAATTTTTTTATATGAATACCGCACAAGGGTCGCAACTGCTCCCGTCTGGAGCCAGTGAGACTATGGCATCCCCAATTGGGGTATGTTGTAAGGCTGAAGGTAGTGGGGAGGGGAAGGAGATGGGGAAGAGGAAGGTGATAAGTACCTGGCTATTCAGATCTGGTCATCAAACACGGCCAAATCCATTTCAAACAACTTTTCAATTCTGAATGGTGGTCTTACACCAGGGGATACTGAGAGTATCTTCCACTCTGGAAAGTGCCGCAAATATGCTATATATTATTTTAAATTAATAAATTGTGAAATAACACAAATTAATCAAATAAAAATTATGTGCCACGCCGGGATTCGATCCCGCGACCTTCGGAATGCTAGTCAAGAGCCTTACCGCTGGACTACGCTGGTGTAGCCGTGAAATAATAAATTTTGGTCTCACTCGCTTCCGTTTCATCGAGTTTCAAATCACAACAGTGATAAAGAATTTTCACTTAAAAAAATGTTGAAGACATTGCGCGGAATCTAGGGTGCTACCACTTCACTCTCTAATCGCGCAGTTGTTGCTTGAATTATTATTGGCCGTGTAATAACTTGTTCTCATTGACTTCTTATCGTTAGCAAAATACCCTAAAATACCGACAGGGGTCCGGGCGTCGACGAGGCATTGTGTGTACACCAAATTACTATGGATTCCTCGTAAAATAAAGATCTCTTATCCACGTACTTTCAAAATATGAATAAGTTTATATCGTTTTGACTGTTTTATTGTGAAGGATATGAAATCACTATAACATAATTTTAACATAATTTTTTGATTATTACAAATGGCCACGCAACAAAACAGTCCTGCTCCACAAATCCTTACAAGTGTATAATGGCTAAAGAGCACACAGATAATAGACCCCTACAACCTTCCCCCATTCCCTTCCTTCCCTTACCCTTATCAAATCGAACCAACTAAATTGGGTTTTGGGTTTCAGTCCTGCCGCTCGCAAAGATAGCAATATTTTTATATGGTATTAAAGACTCACAATTGTTGAAATAAGTATGAGACCGATACCGCGATACATCTTAGCTTTGGTGCTATTTGTCCTGTATTTTTTATTTTGAGTTTGAGAGGGATTACCTTGACATTTGAAGGGATCATGGAAATTGTTTGTTTTGTGGCGGATTTGTGATATTGGAGAGCTTGAAAGGATCCTGTTATTGAATAATAGTACTTACTTCAAGTTAAAAAATGCTTGGGTTATTGATTTAAGAAATTCTTGATTGTTTATTATTTTGAAAATATACTATAAACTTACAATTACATCAGTTTTGTGTTTTTTTATCATCAAAGTATGATGGAAATTTTAACAAATTCACCATTATTAATATTATTGTGAATTTGTTAAAAATAATTTACAAATATTTTTGTTATTTATTTTTGGGGTGTTATGCCGTGTTGCGCTACCTCCTTCTTTAGTTAACGTTTCGGACAGCGTTATCATCAGCGACATTGTCCATCATCAGGGCAGATGAGCGATGATGGACACTGTAACGCTGTCCGAAACGTTGGCTAAAGAAGGAGGTAGCGCAACACAGCGTAACACCTCAAAAATAAATAATAAAAATACTTTTGGCCGTGAAGACCTAAAATCATACCTAATCTACAAATACGATATCGTCAAAAACTACTTCATGTAGGTAGCATCGTTACGGCACATAGAAAATATACATTTATTTTTCTATTTTTTCTAAATCCTATTATATTGTTTTAATCTTAAAACTAAAACTTAAATTTTTATACTACGAGGAAATCATAAAAATATTAAGCAAAACTAACACAACCTGTAGTCATAAACATGAAGATATGGAAATTAACAAACATAGTCACTAAACATGAAGGTGGGTAAATTAACAAACATAGTTAACAAATGTAAAAATGAGAAAGCCATGATATAACACAACCAACTACAGTCAACCTCGGAACAGGAATCCCTAGTGAGGAGGACTGTGAATAAACTAAAACCACATTACAAATCCCATAAATTTGGTGTTTTTCGTTTTCATGTAGATTTTTGGTAATAAAATCTTCATAATTTCGTATCCACAGAATCTACCTACTGTTTTTCAAAGCAAACATTCTACGGCAAAACAAATTTACAGCTTCCCAAAATACATTTTTTGTGTCATTCAGCACAAGAGTCCGAACTGCTCCCAACCATCTGTGAGAGTGAGACTATGGCATAAAATAAACTAGTTCATTAATAAAAAACTCAACACAATTTAGAAAATGCTAAGGTTATTTTTATTAGTTAGATCAAATTGTAATTGTATCGTGACGAATCACGGGGTCAAAGTGGTGTGGTGGAGCCACTCTGTGTGCTCTGCGCCCATGGATATCAAGGCGTCAACTACATACCAAACGCACGATATAGTCACATTGAGTACTTGCCTTGTTTCCTCCGCTATGCATTCGGTAACGCTGTATGGCGCTCTTTCCACAGGCAACGACACTTTATAAAAGTCTGATACACATTACACATACACTTTGGTACGATAAAAACACGATATGATTCGGTACGAGATGAAGCACGATATCGATATATGAACCGTAAATATGCGCGTGCGATGCGCATAATACGAACGCTAACTTTTTACACTGCCGATACGTTATTGTTGCGCCGGGCGGTAGATTTGACGTCATGTACTCATGTGCGCGTCCAACGACACATGGAACGCTAGTCGGCCCTCAGCAAGCAGAAAACACATCGACAACCATTTAGCGTTACGGCACAGTAATCAATATAAATGTAGTCTAATTTAAAATAACTCAAATTTTCTTATATTTTACACCTACCTTCAACAGAGTCATTAGGCTTTTCGTAATTACGATCATCAATTATGTAGCCGAGTTTGAAAAGCTTTACATCGATTTCATTAGTGAAGATTATATTCCAACGACAACTTAAGATCTCCTTTCTCTCGCTAATTACATCAATCTGTTTCGGTCCATCAATTTATTAAGTAGCCAACAATGCGACGGTCCTACTAGATCTTATCCCGGAGTTCCAGAACTTCACATCTTCTAAAGCGAGGCAATTAATAATGCCTGGGATATCTTTGG
This sequence comes from Glyphotaelius pellucidus, assembly GCA_936435175.1. NCBI lineage: Eukaryota > Metazoa > Arthropoda > Insecta > Trichoptera > Limnephilidae > Glyphotaelius > Glyphotaelius pellucidus. The sequence continues at coordinate 15,913,074 of OW386551.1, read as the reverse complement.
ATATGTGAATCTTTAAATGAACCGTGGATATATCTCCAACGATGACACATGCTACAGAAACATCATAGAATCAGTACAAAGGAATACTCGTCTGTCAAAAGGCTCTATGTTCGAGGCACCACAATATCAAATGGCCTAATCAATCAAAGCCGAACGGGAGATAGGCAGGACTTTACAATCCAAAATCTAAAGTTACAATGGTCCCGAATACTGAGCGCAGGGGTCAAATCACATGACTTCAATCTTGCCGCATGTTGATTGTTGTAGTTCGGTATTAATGGATTCGATTCACTGCATAACAATATGTGAATGTGTATCTTCTTAATGTAAACTGCTCTGAACTTGTACTTTTTATGGGATAGTTTTGATTTATTTTTGAGATACCTACGATGTTTTCTTCGCGGGAATCATTGGAATAATCACTTAAATACACAATGATGATTCCGGTTCGGTACCTGCCCACCAACTTTAAGAAAATTACGAAAAACAATAGGGTTTGTATTTTGTATAGATGAATACGAATAAAAGAAGAACAGCCTTACTCATAATCGCAGAATAAGATAATACAACGGTAATACGAACGTGTTAGGTGAAATGTGTACAACAATTTCACCTAACCTCTTCGTATTACCGTAATATTATCTTATTCTGCGATTATGGGTAGGGCGGCTAGAGTTTAGCGCAGAAACAGTGTCTACCTTTATTAACAAATGCAAATGAGGTAGTTTAGACATTGCGTTTAACATGCCAGCAGATCAATTAGTAGAGAAAAATCTAACAATAGAATCCAGAGGGTACAAGTCTAGTCAGCCAAAGGCACGACTTATTTCGATATGCCAGTAGAAGGGAAACTGGAACTATATTAAGAAATAATTCACATTTTTCTTTATTTCTGTCAACGGCATTGAAGTATTCAATAACAAATTAAAGAGTATTTTTAAATTTTGGGAAACCAATTTTTCCTTTTCTCAGGACGTCTCTAGCCCTCCCCCCAGGAGGTACCAGCACGGTGAAATTGATAACTTTACAATATCGGATCGGTAGGCGTAACTTTCGATGATTTTATATCGATATCCCGAGCACGGTTTCACTGTGGACAGCCGAACCAATTTGGACAGGGAATAAATAAGAAATCAATATACGCCGGCAATGCTGAAATATTTTCTATGAATTGACGCTTCGAAATGTAAAACGCCAAGCAATTATGTAAAATATTAATAAATTGGCAAAGTTGAATTCAAATACTAACCTATTATATAAATATGCATTTACTTTTTGACACTAAACGGGAATTATTTGGTAAATGAGGTCTTAGTCACACATCAAAAGCTTTAGTTCCTCAAAGATTGAACGGAATAAATTGGTCGCGTCTTAGTTAAATTATTCTTTTCTTTCAATTCTAGGAGCTTCCGTAGTTGAACTCCGTTATTAATAAGCCAGTAATTTTGCGCAACGAACGATATTATCCAAATAAATACGTATTTTGACAGGTAACCGAAACTTATCTGAAGTATGCAGTCCGGGCAAAAATTTATCATCCGAAAATCTCTGACCAATTGTTGACCGTGATTGAAAATTTTGAATGACCATAGATGACGGATTCAATCAATATCATATTCATATAGAGTTTTATCGATCGTCCATGCTAGACCTCCGGGATGAGAAATATACCTCCCAATATGGATTTTTGAGGAACCGGTTCCAGAAGAAAGTGGATAAAGAACCAGATCCCATAAAAATGCATCTCCGGTAACACAGGAAATAAGAGAGGACATCACCTGGTTACACGAGAAGAAGAATATGGTTATGAAATATAGCTAAAGTCATTTGAAGCAACACGGTTCTCAGAGGTGATCAATAGTGAAATCTGAAAGTTCATTTCATTCTGGATCATTAGTGAATAAAAATATATGAATTTTAAGTAAAATATCAAAAATAGCGAAGTGTTTTTTTTTTCTTTCCATAAAAGGGCGTAACGAATTCACTGTATTGATACGCCCAAACTTAATGCCTAAGTTGAATATCCTCGATGATATTATTTGTTGTGTAAACATTTTATAATAATATGTCCGCGGGTAGGGGCGGCCTTTAATACGGCATTATACACATACATACCTTTATTATTATCATTCCAGTGGCGTGCCTTTGGTCTGGGCTAAGGGTCGCCCTCGTCCCATTCAGCCGGAACCTGCCCCAAGATATTGGTCTATTATGAAGTCCCTTTGGTCACAAAGGCAGGTGCGCTACTTTTGAGGGTGACTAGTTTAACTTTGAAGACAGAGTCGTATCAAGAATGTTGTTTTAATAAAATAATAATATCTATCTAGAACTTTTTTAATACCAATAGTAAAAAATTCCACGTTTTTTTTAGATATTTTTTTAAATCACAAAATAAAATATTAGTGAGTTATAACCCAATTTATGTGTGTGTTATCATGAATATTTCTAAAAAATTAAATCTTACACTCGGGACTAAATTGTAAATATGTAACATAAAAAAAACATAATATGTTGAAAAGTTTTTTATCCGTTGCGTGATTTCTCTTTAAAACAGGTGATAGGAAATTGTTTGGAATCTGTTTTCTCATAAGAAGTATTGTCACAAGGAAGGAAGTCAGGGGATAAAAAATAATTACAATAATTACAGTATTTCACCTGATTTAAAAAATAAATTTTTTCAAATAAATGTTGGTTAGTCTGTCTTATTAATGTAGCAGCAATAAACTTATCGTATGTGTTTTGAAAAAATCCCTCGAGCCATATTTTTGGGAATGTTACTTGTCAGTATTTTCATATTATAGAATAATCTTTAAAGTCGCAACATAGCAAAGATATTTTTGCTTTGCATTTCTCATATTAAAAACTAAATCTATGCTTTTAATTCGTTTTAGGTTACTTCGAGTTACTCAACCCTCAAATGTCTTAAAATTATAAATAGAGTTGCAAATATTTTACATCAATTTTTTTTAATAAACAAATAATTATCACGTAAACTTCAAGATTTTCAATTAGAATTACATATTTGTAAATATTCGTAATCATCATTCTCTGTAACTTTTTCATTTTGTGGCTTGAAGAGTTTTACCAAAGCACAGTCGATATAACTAGGTACTTTTATTCTACAATAAAACATTTTAACTTTTTTTTCACTTGAGCTCCACACAGGAGGCCCTGAGGAATAATAAACTATTGCAGAATAATTTTCCTTCGGGCCTATGTCAGCTTTGAGGATGCTGTGTGGAGGGTTTTTCTATAAGGAAAGAAAGGGGAGGAGAGTTCTCGGAAGGAAAAGGGTTAAAAGGGTGAGTAGGACTCTGGGGTTCAGTACGTCCTGGTCATCCGCCTACAAGACCTAGACAAACCTCATAAACCTGGGCACCCCTGCTAAATCACCAAACGTAGCGAACCACTTGGGGTGACCTATGGCAGAGGTGTTGGTTATCCAATAAAGGTTCCCCGGGCGGCGGTACCCATTCCCGCCTCCGGAATTGTAAAATTGTCCATTATCCTTAAAAAAAACGGAAAACCATAACTGCGAAAATAAGGTCTCTTAGTAAGGTAGGATTATAATATATTTTATTTTATTAAAATACCTTTTGAGGATTTTTTTCAGATACATACATAACTATTTTTAGAATGGTTTCAAGTTTATTTCTTACAATTAAATTCTCCAAAATGTTTCATTATGTATTTTTTGGATAGGTTGACCTACCACTGAACACCCGATATCTCACGCAAGACATAGGCACAGTACCAAACATATTTTCAGATTCAATAATGCTATGTTTATTTTTCATCATCTTCTGACAACTGCTTTCAAAGGGCAGTTTGACATTTGTTACAAAACCGCCTTTTATCAAAAGCAAGATTTGAGAATTATAAAACAAATAAAATACCAAGTAAAACTGACACATTTAAGAAAAGGAGTTGAAATGCTTCACGGGTTGTTAAAGTATTTCTGGGACAGATTCGAGCTCTTTGTTAAAGTGGTTAGCTGTACAAATTTTTGATGAAAATTCAAAGCTTTAAGCCGCTGCGTTGTAGGAAATATTATATCCTTTCAATAAGGACGACAAAAGGATATCTTTTCTTTTCACACAACTATATATGCGTCACTTGTCAACCGATTTGTCATTCGGTTTTGAAGGTGAAATAAAACCGTGAAATTGATGATAACCCTTAAAATAGATCGAAAAGTTCTACACATTGAAAGGGCATATCCCTTAGGAAATCATTTAAATTTGATTAAACTTGATATTTTAAGATTATCGAGAATAATCGATTAAAACTTTATGTAAAACTCATGAATATTTCCGATGAAATTGACATTTTCTAGTTCTAGTTTTACCTAACGGTTTCATCCAGTATTCGGAACAATGTTTACCATATTCCACCATAATATCTCTACCTTTACAAAATAAATTCATTTATTTTGTCCCTGTAGATTTCGACACTATTTTTTTAAATTTATTTAATTTTTATTTTTGCATAAAAAATATAAAATTGAATACTTGCAACTATAACACTGACAAATAGGTCATTTATCAGCGTAGAATTATGCAATATAAGAGATTTCACAAAAAACAAACTTGAAAATAAAGAATAATATGTATATGTGCGAAACATAAACGCAACACAACCAACAGAAGCAACGCAGTAAGATCTACTCTTTGTTTATTTTTATATTAGAGAATCAAATCTCCATATATTATTTTAATATGTAGACCTTAGAAAAGGTGTACCTAGTGAAGTCTATGTAACAAAAATAAATAATTATATTCAATAAAATAACATGTTTTAAAACAACATTTATATATATGTTAATTGTTATAAATACACAATTAATTGGTATTCCAACAAAATTTAAAAATATTTTTTTTTTCATTTTAAAATATTAAATAAAATTTTTTTTTTGGGCTTATTGAAAGACTTATCAAAAAAATGCTTGATGATTTCAAAGGCCAAAATGAGTTCTACTCGCAACATCTAAAATATTTCAAAATTTCTAAGTGATCAAATTTTAAATCCAAAAACACGTGATTTTACATTACTTCGAAGTGCATTCTTTTGAGTTGTTCATATCTCATTCGATAAGTAATTAAATTTTTACATCGTGCTCACTCTGCGGTTAGGTATTAAATAGGAGCTTACTGAACATAATCACGCATCGTTATTGTGTTTCTAATTTTCTCAGTATTACATCACCTTGTTAGCTAAGTGTCCCGTTGTTTATTACGTTATTATCTGTTATCCCCAGTTATTCAATAATAACGATGGCAATACTAAATTCGGACCACATATCCGGGAAACCAACCGTAGCGGAGATACGCACCTGATCAATTGATTGATCAAAGAAACCACCGCCCCCTATGGATGGTATTGTATTGCAATGCCAAACTGGAAAATATAGTCTTGGATTTCAGATACTGCAAATGTGCGAGGAAAGAAGAAATAAGGATGGGATTGAAAATATTTCACAAAAATGAGTTAAAAATTCCTCATTTGGAGTAGGTACCTATACTACAGGTAGATAGTTACTATAAATCAAAAATCTGTTTGCTGAACAATGAACAATTAGGCTCTGAAGATAATTTCTGGAATCATGCATTGATTTGCAACTGGCAACTTTTTCTCTCCGGATTTCTTAGGTCAATGGAACTATTTTCAGCTTATAACGTCTTTTACATTATGAACTACAGAAAAAAAATCCATTCTAATACAAAATAATAATATTCTCAACGATTTAAAAAAAAATACAGATATTCCCGCGTTACGGATAATCCGAAAATATTAAATAAACGATCAATAAATGATTTTATAATAATAATTAACACAACTATGTATAAGCGTCAATCTTTCCATATCCGGAGAGATACTAGATACATATTCACAAATTCGTAGCAGTTATACCTAGGGGGGATACGTCCCCATCCGACCTGCTGACGGAAGTGGCGACATTTTGTGACGAATTCTTAAATTCAAAACCGAATTACAACGTAGCTTTGTTTGAAATTCCACGTACACTGATGTTATTTGTGGCGCGGCGCGTATGGCGTGGCGTCAGATATGCACTCGAAGCCGGGTTCTGAAATTCAACCACGCAGACGTAAACCTATTAATACTATTTGATATTTTTTAATTTACTAATATTAAATTGTACATTTATTATCTTATTCTATTCTCATTTTTATCTTTTCCCTTTGTTTTATGTGTTGTTTTATTTTTATTTTTAGTTATAAATGTGTTTTTACTTGAATCCATTTATGAAATTATGCAATTACATAGTACATGGTATGTGTAGGGTTGCACTTTCCTACCCTTTTTCTGGAATAAAGACGATTATTATTATTAAAACTAATTTAACTAACTCATCTCATTCAATATACCTTCTCGTAGACTCAGAAATAAAGAATTTTTTACGAGAAAAACTCTCTTTTTATAACTTTTGAAGGTTATTCCCATCAACGTAATATATCATTGAAGAAGAAGATAACACTTTTAAATCTAAATGAAAATATGAAAGAAAACAAGACACAGAAAAACAGAAAAAGACAATGATATATCAGAAATAAAGAACTGCTCTTCCTCAATCAACACTCGACTAATTATGGTTATAATTTACCACTATCCAGAATGTGTAGAATGGTCAACTCACGTCAAGACCTTGATTTTTTTGGCATAAGCCTAAATGATTTTTGTCGCTCACTAAACAACTGAAGATATTTTATATTAATCTATTTTTAGCAAAGTCTTGACTTGACTGGACACTTCTATTTTCTTATGTTTTATCTGTTGGTCTTTGCTTTCATATACAATCCTTTATTCTTGTAATGTACATTTCCAAAATTTCGTGTTACTTGGTTGTAAATTGGACGTTAGTCCGTTAATAAATAAATAAATAATTTAACATTATTAAAAAAATACTGCCATCATACTAAGTGGATATGTTGCTTGTATGATGATGAAGGAATTAGCTGGCAGAAGACTCAAACCTGCGATGCTTGGGTGGTAACCCGACGCATCTTTCAACTCAGTCACTAGCCGGCCGTATTTGTTCCATAACATATTTCACTGAATAGCCTGTCAAGTCGTATTAAATAATGAATTTAATATTAATCAAATTCGGAGCGAAACCGGGTAGTAAAACAGTTTTATATGAACACAATTAGTTTCATACCGACCTGAAAGAGATATTTTAGAATATATTATAAAAATATAAAAATCGAATCTAAAGCTATTTTTTCCATTTTTTCCTAATAAACATCTAAACGTTTTGTTTTTATAATACATATTATATAACTAAGTGACCGGACAACTCGGAATGAAACCAACTCAGAACCATCTCAAATAAGGCATTTAGAGTGATAAAATAATATAAATAAAAAATTGTTTACATAGGCTACGTTAGGTTAGGGTTATCGGCTAATTTAAAATTATTTTTTCATAGCTTTTAATGACTTTTCAAGGAGGTGTTGAGTTGACTTTATTCTCAGTTGGTATGGAATCATCTAATTAATAGTACATGCCTTCATTCACTATTTGGTTTAATTAGAATTAAACCATTTATGTTTTTTATTTTGTATGTTGATGATAAAAGTAATTTTTTTATCCCAACAATGTAATATACTGGGAGCTATAATAATACGAGTAGGTACTGTTGGGGTTTGGGGCAAGCACTTCATGAAACTAATTTAATATCATCCCTTAGGATTGTTATGGCAACACCACACCACACTAGTGCAGTGGCCAAGAGAGGGAGATTTATCATTCCCTACACGCCATGTACAAAGTTCTGGTAAAATGGTTTATAGAGTATGATATCACATAGGTACCTACGTGAGGCAATAATAAAATAATTAAAATAAATACTTGTATGTTTTTAATGTCATGCTCAGAGTTAATATATTTTACTAATATTATAAACGCGAAAGTTTGTACGGATGTGTGTGTGTGTTACTCTTTTACGCAAAAACTACTGAATGGATTTTAATGAAACCTTACAATTTTAATGAAACATTACAACTTAACATACATCAGAATAACATGTAGGCAATATATAATGGTAAGCTCTGGCGTTATGAAATTTGTATAAATGAACATGTGTGTATTTCATATATTTTAACGGCAGGGAGGAAAGGCAGGGGGAAGGGGAACGGGGAGGAGGGTTCCGTGGAGAGGGAAGAGACGAGGAAGGGGGAAAGCGGGGAAGGTGGATGGGAACGGGGACGCACGGGAAAGGACATGCAGGGAGAATCAATTTATTTATATGAAAGGCATTGCAACGCATGCCTGCTAACGCATGCTAGTAACATTTTATTTTTATTTTTTTAAAAGATAGACAAACATTCCCGGGTTACGAATAACTCAAAAATGTTTGAAAATCTTCTACTACTACCACAGAAAGCCGAAAATGTTGCTTGTGTTGTGATGGAGGACAGGATGGAGGAGCCAGCCGAGGAATCGAACACGGGACGCCCGGGTGGGATCCAAACGCGATGTCCACTCAACCACTGACCGGTCACTGACATATAATTGATCTAACATTTTCAACAATCTCAATTATATCTTGGGCAGATTCTACAAATATTTCACCTGTCTGGAATCTAGGAGTCGAGAGTTCAGTGTATTTAATTTTTTAATCTGTTTAGTGTATTTAATTTTAATTGTGCCAAGAAATCTACCGTGGATTTGCTAAAAGCTCGCCGCACTTGCCTCGATTGTGTGGTATTTTGATCCTTAAAAATGTTCTTAGCATACGAAAATAAATTTTCTTTGCTTGTCAAGAAACTAATATTATCAAGCTTGTCATTTTGTCACTTGCGAATATTGATTTTTTTATCTGTGAAAAACTGCGCCGCAAAATCAATGTCATGTAAATATTTTTCATTTTCAAAATTCATAGTACCGCATTTATTTACAAAAGAGCCTTGTATGACTTATTTATTCTACATCTGATTTCGAAAAACTCTGCGTAAGTCCCAAGTGTTGCCCGATCGAGATTCCCGAAGCAAAACATGACGCTCGATTCGCCTGTTGGTCGGAGAGTTGGTTGGGAAGAGCGAATTCGTGCGAATTTGAGGAGTGTTCAGCCAAAATTTCGAAGTTGATAGGTAGATTGGAAACTACGGCCGCAAGTCTCCAATAACTCACTCAGTGAATGAATACTTTTTTTCAGGTTCTCCGTAAAACAGTTATACACCAGAATATTATGGAGAAGATTACAAAATTTAAAAAAAAAGTGCATGGGGGCAGTTCACTATGTTGTGACTTATAAGAACGGCGAAGTTCTCGATGTAGCAAGATCTCTCGAAATAATGTGCATAGTTTATTGGAAATGAGCCATGGTTGGTCAGTCACCACGCCGTGGTTTATTTTTATAGGTGACAATGCTGGTATCTTTATAGAGTTGTAAATTACTTAACTTGAGTTTATATTGTATTGTTCACATTGAAATTTGGCCGAAATTTTCACTTACAACAAAACAGCGCAGAAATTGCAAAAAAAATCGTAAACTTATCAACGAACAGTTTATTTTTGCTTAACTTTCAAATAATTTAACTTTTAAATATTTAGAATGCATAGGTAACATTATTTATTCACACTTGGAAAACTTTTTTTTGATCATGGTGAAAATAATTCCCCTCAGGGCCTGTGTTATCTTTGGGGATGCTGTGTGTCTTTTGAGAAAAGGAAGAAGATTAAAGGTATGAGGGGTGGGTAGAAATCTGGGGTTAGTGTCTTCGGGAGTCACCGAAGTATGAATCCATCCCTCCCACTGCGGTGCAAGGCAATGTTCCGAGTGAGTCCTGCTGGAGAGGGCAAAAGGTCTCCCTCAACCAGTCTTTCCCGATCAGGCCTGCCAAGCAGCTGGTGGGTAGATCCTTCCATTACCAGACAAACATCACTCCATGAAACCGGACATCCCTGCTAAATCACTCATTAGTGAACCACTTGGGGTGACCATTTTGGTTATCCAATAAATGGTTCCCGGAGCGGCGGTACCCATACCCGGTACATAATTTAAAGTTATTGAATTATAATTTTTCTAATTGCAACCTTTCTTCTGTCTAATTTTTGAGAAGTAAAAATACATTGAATTTATTTTTTATAACCAAATTTATCATTGCTTGAACTAAATCCTACACAAAAGTTCAATTCAAAGAAAAACGATTTACAAAATAAAAATTGAATATTTCGAGCAATAATTCGCAAAACTTCATTAAATTAAATATAATTAAGTACCTTTCTTTACGTCCACCAATTAAATAAACTTTTATGATAAAAAGAGAGATTATTGCAATTAATACTTATTTATTATATATACTTATATAACCACCGTGTTTCGAAGTAAAAAAATTACTCGGTATTTGGAATGCTTATAATTCTAAGAAGTACTTCTACTGAGACGTTTATTCAGAATCCTTATTGCGCTGAACTTCAGGCGACACCACACTAAAAACGCCATAAACGTCTCCTTAAGTTTTTGAACCACGTGACCCCTTGAATCTTTGAACCAGCCAATGGGGTCACCGGAGAACACGTCACATTCGATGATCATTCTATTGTTCGATATTCGAATGTTCCCGCCATAAAAGAAGCCGGTAATGGCGGCGAATGAAGATTTAAATGAATTCAGCGAATGAGTACGTGATAATATGCCAATAAGAAATAGTACCTTTTCCCTACCAATTTCCTTTGTGCCATTTGTGGCCAAGGTATGTTGAATGCCGTAAATTTCACGATCGTACATTAACTTCAGCGTTATTCGTTATTTTTCTGGGAAAGAAAGCCATAATGCTCTTGCTCTCGTGTTACGTAGAATTAGATTGAAAGGAAATGTAATAATTTGAGGTAACAGAGGTTGATGTAAAATAATATGTTAAATAAAAGTTGCGCTTTTCGAAAGTACTAGCGCAGACCTGTGAAAAATAACGGGAAATTATGATTGAAGGATTTGTGGATTTGAAAGCGTTAATAAAATATTTGCCTATGTATCATGCCTACCAAAAAATAATCAGACAGACGATTATTCAATCTTTGACAGATTTTAGACAATAAAAATTAAATAAAAGAAATATAATTTCTACATAAAGGGTCATCCATTAATTACGTGAATAGTTTTTTTTTTCAATTAAGACTCCCCCCCCCCCCCTTTGGAGGTTAAGTTATATTTGGCGGGACCCCCTACCCTTCACGTGAGACTTACACTACACTTATTAAATGATGTAATGGTGTACGGACAGAAGTACGAGGCAAAGTGCTACCTTTTTCTGTAACAATTTTAAAACAAACTATGAGGCTCTTACACCTATAAATAGACCACATCATTTTGGCAATAATTTTGGGAATTTTGAAGACATGTTTAAAGATTCCATGTTAGTTTTAAAAATAATTATTTATAATTACTTTATTGAAATATATGATTTAACGACTCCGGGACACTTCAAAATGGGACACTTCAAAAGTGTCCCATTTTGCAGGCTTGCTGGAATCGTCGTGCATTGTTTACTTTTTTGTGATTTCCGGAGTTAATTTAAATTTAATATAACTTTTCTATTCGAAAAATATTGTTGAAAAAGCGTAAAGAATCTCCGACAAAAAGAGAAAGATATTATTTCCAGACTTATTCTCAACTTAAAATTTACCGTTTTTTACTAATATGAAAAAACATTTATTTTAACAGAATTACGTAGATAGATATCCTTTTTGACTGAAAAAAAAAACATAATTTTATAGGTAACTTACTGATTGTTGATTTGAACGAAAGAACTCGTCTAAAAATGTTGTTGCGTATGCCTAACACTTTTTTATTACGAAGTTAAAACACTAACTTTTCAATGATACAAAGTCACGAGACCATAAACATTTTAAAACCTTAATAAATCAAGAACGTTCAACTGAAGGATCTATGAATTTTGTAAACTGGTACAACGCTTTTAGGGTAGGCTTTTAAGGTAGCAATGACTTATATTACTTAAGATTGGTTCTAATGCAACGAAAATTGTCCCCATACTCAAACTAATTGAACAGTTTGGCGTGGAAGAGTTACTAGATGTTTTCCGGTAGATGGAAGAGTTTGTTTCTTTATAATATAAGTATTCCAACTGCTAAGGGGATATTCAAGTATTCATCACCACTGAAAAAACTGTTGTTATACACGACACCATCACCACAGTCGATTAGCTCACATTGAGCTGATCGTAGAATTGGGTATAAACATTATTTAACTTGATGAGTAGCTTTACTCAGCAGTGGTGAAACAGATAAAATATTATGTTACTGAGTAGCCCTAATCTACAAGTTGTGGTGGTGAAATTCCTCCTACAACAAATAATTTGATAAATACTAGTGACCGAACGAAAGTTCGGTTTCGGTTTCGGTTTCGGTTTCGGCAAGTTAAGGCTAAAATCTAGTTTCGGCATTAGTTTCGGTTTCAGCAGAAAATCTGCCGAACCTTCGGCCGCACCGAAACTCTGCGTTCGTGAAATATCGCGCGTCGTTCGGCAGACTTCGGGTAAGTTTGTGGCTCATGTGTCACCCGCCATCATTATCATCATCAAGTAGTAGTTATCACGTTGGTTAATTTTTATATTTTTTGTTTGTTCTATAGCAGTCACATCAAAAAAATTTATATTTATTTTCTCACATACTTCAATTATTGTTTTTTTTTTTTAATTTTATTTAACACGTGTAGTAAGAATGTTAAAGATAAGTTAATGATTAAAATTGTAATCGCAATTAAAATTAAAATACTCAATTAACGAGGTCCTTCCTTTATAATGTAAGTGTTGATTAGGAAAAAATTCTGTTTTTCAGTTAACACGCGGTAGAAGCGAAACTTTACCAAAACAATCTCAACCAATGAAAAACCAAGGAACCTTAAAAGTTAGGTCAAAATCAAAGCGGCCAATAAGCGCAGACCTAGCGTCATTTCCGTTTTATATCTCAACCAATAGGAGCCTTGATAGGAGTTTGATGCTTCGCAGGTGCTGTGTGCGTCGTTTCCGTTTCATCCGAATTCCAAATCACAACGGGGCTATAGAAGTTTCACTTCAAAAAATATTTTTTCACAAACTTCAATTATTGTTTTTTTTTTTATTTAATTTAACATGTGTTAACTGTATAAGTGTAAAAAATAAGCCAAATTTCAGTAAACAATAGATTTTTAACATGTATAAAAAAGTTTCGGTTTCGGCTGAAACTGATACAGATACCGAAGATTCGGTTTGGGTTTCGGTAGAAAGTCTTGTTTTGATCGGACACTAATAAATACACAGAGAAGTGGAACACGGTTAATAAATATATAGGTAATGCTGATAAAATGTATGTTTTTCTGCCTCGTACGAACAGATTATGAATAACATCACAATTTTTGTAGTTTGAAACAATGTTAAAAAAATGTATCCGTTGGAAGGGCTCACCTAGTGGCTTGTTTTTCAAAGTTATCACACAGTTAATAGTCAACAGTCGTTGAAGCCGTATTAAATAGTAAACGTCCCAATAAAACGTTTAATATGTAAGGGTAATAATTGCTGCAGATGAAAAACTTAAGCTTTGCAGATGACAACAATGATAATTACTATACAAAAGTTTAAAATCGTCGGCCCGTTTAAGGCCGTTAAATGACCGTTAAATGTTTTTTTAACAAGTCGAGGTGTTTATTCAAATTTTAAAGCACCTCTTTAAAAGTTTGTGTTGTTTGAGAATTTAGTATTTTTTATGTGTTATGTATGTCTCATGGGTTATTTATTCCACAATAAAAATTTACATTAAAAAAAAAACATTAATTGATAAGTACTACACGAACACTCATTATGTCATTATTGACGACAATAGATGTTGTACATCTTTTAATTGGTTTATCGTTGCTTTTCATCGTATAATGATTTACATTTTCTTTTTGATCTTACTAGGAAATGCATCACTGGACAAGAAAGTGACTCAATATTTTATAGACTTGAAATCACACTAACGTGCAAAACATTATTATTGTACGTTGTTTTAACAAAATCAAATCAAAAGAGAAGATAAATCACAAGTAAATATATCCGACCTTCGTGGCAGGCGTGGTAAAATCATTGGCTCTGGGTAACATAACCATAACCCTAGTGAAGCACAAATAATTTTCGTTTGTTATATGGGGTATTCCACAAGCAAATCTTAAATTGAATTGGTATTTGCGTTCTCATCTGGAGTGGAGAATTCAGAACCGCTATTGATACAATTTATTCACAATAGAAATGACGCTTGTAATGCTTCGAACAAGTATATCTTGTAATGGCATTAGGTACCTACATATATGTTCATGGAAACGATTAGCCGGGTACTTTCCTCTCACCAACAAACCCTTCTCTTTCACTTTCAAGACTGAATAACGGTTTTTGTTACTGACTTGATTAAACCCGCTTAATCACAATAGAACGAATTGTTATCAGCACACATAGATCTCTTAAAAATAAGTTGTATCTCCCTCACTGTAATGGTGAGAAATGTGATCTAAACGGTGTTAGAAAGAGAAAACTTCACGCTTTATATTCAAGTCTAGAATTTTACCATCTTTTAAGTTTAAAAGTTCATCTCTATGAGGTCAAAATGTTCGATAACAATTCGAAAAACTTTCGAAAATATTTTATTAATTATTTTTTTATGAAACGATTAAAACGTGGGGTGGTGATAACGTTCTTAATGCGTTTCTAATAAAATTTGTGTGCGTTTTTCTTTTGGATCGTTATTAGTTATTTTAAATAGAAAAACAGTAAGGTGGGTCATTATTATTTTTTTTGTAATAAAAACTAGCTAATGCCCGGCATGCATTGCAATGTCATTTAAAGAAATAAATTTATTCTCCCTGCATGTCCTTTCCCATGCGTCCCCGAGTTTCTTTCACATCCCGAGCCCCTTTCCCATCGCGCTTTCCCCTTCCACCTTCCCCGCCTCCCCCTCTCTCATCACCCCTCCCGCAAACCCCACCTCGCCCGTTCCCCTCCCCATCATGCCTTTCCTTCCTGTTGCGAAAATATATGAAATATACACATTTTCATTTATACAAATTTCATAACGCCAGAGCTTACCATTGGTATGGCAGCGCATAAAATACGAACAACAAACAAACAAATATTGATTTTTGTTTGTAAGATGATTTTAATAATCCAAAAATTATATTATTATTTCCAATAATAAAATTTGTAAACGAATTCCACGACCTTTCAGAAACAGTTTTTAGATTTAGGATACGTTCAGAAATATTCCATTTATTTGGATTTTATTGCAAAGCGGAAATACTTTGACTTTCTGACAAAATTCGCCTGATTGCTGCTGAGGGATTTATATTATGTGTACATTTTCTATGTTGCGACTTCATTATCCAAAGCTGGCACCGGGTTTCACACAAAAAGAAGTTAGCTAGATATCTACCAACAACTCTGACAGTAAAACATTACTGAAGCAATAATACATCCGAAAAATACATAAAACTGGCTATAAAACCCACGGGAAGTTATTACAAAGCAAACACAATATAGGAATATAGCAACAAAATGTTTCCGTTTTTGGTCTCACTTTGTGAGGCTTCAATGAAAATAATATAATGTTTATGGTTGTAATACATAAAGTTATTTCTCAACTTTAGATTTAATTAAGAAACAACACTTTGAAAAACAAACAAAATTTAATTTTTGTTGATTGCCTAATAAAAAAGGAACACAGGAAAACAGTGAATCGAAGCATAGAAAATAGGTTTTGACTTGACTTTGACTCTTAAGACGAACGTATGCGCGGCCCATTTCGGCCAGTTTCATTCAAATCTTAAATTTGGATTTGAGATCAAAATACCCAACCAAACTGATTTTTTTTTGTAATCAAAAGGTATAGGTATATAAATCTCAAATCCAGATTTGTATGAAACGGGCCGAAAAGGGCCGCGCAAACGTTCCACCTAAATACACAAAAATATACAACTAAAATCTCACAATGAAAATATTAATGGCTCAAATATTGTTTAAATTATAACAAAAAAGCATAATATGCGACGTACGTAACTATATATTGTACGTGTACGATGTTATAATTGTATTGTTAAGGTGTTATTAGTAGTGACCGGAGAGTTCGGAAAGAAACCAACTCAGAACCATCCCAGATAAGTCATTTAGAGTGATAAAAAAATGTATATAAAATTTGGTTAAATAGGTTACGGAAGGTAAGGGTTATCGGCTAATTTAAAATCATTTTTTTCATAGCTTTTAACGACTTTTCAAGGAAGTGTTGAGTTGACTTTATTCTCAGTTGGCATGGAACCGTTATCAGTATATATTACTATATAATTCTAAAACCACTCTTATTATAGACAATTTAAAAAAACAAGGCAAAGGTTATTTTGACTCACATCCGTCTTCATTTCACTTTTCAAATTGCTTCGCGGTTTTACATTAGGTATGTACATGAAAAATATTTCTTTGCATGAACGAAATTTTTTTCCAACCTGTTTTAAATTTTGCTTATACCCAAGATTCACATCAATATAATTCCAAATTTCTTGCCTAGCAATTTGTCGTGAGGAATCTGTAGGTAATATAATTGTACGAACTCATACGACTGAATTTATCTCAGAATCGCCCTTGTGGAAAACTGCTTATCCTAGTGCTAAAGTTAACTTAAAGTGATAGAGCTTCATTTAGTAACCAGATCTCTTCTTCCCCTTTCATGCACTTCCCCAAATTTACTTCCGCCTTACTGCCCCGGACTGACTGGCTCCAGGAAGTGAGAGTGTGGTGTCACATAAAATTGATGACTACAAAGGAACAAATGAGCCGAAAAACGTATTTCTTGTACCTCCAACTTTTTGGTTTGGTTGAAATTGAAAATTGCCGGTGCGTTGCGAGGCTACAAAGTGATTATTTCTGAGATCGCTGTACCAAATGCAATTGCCTCAGCAGATTGCGAAAAGACAAAGAAGGAATGCAGTAAATAAGTTGAAAGATATTAAACATGTCACGAGAGAAAACATTAAGTTTGAATTATTGGACTCCATGGATACGTTTTCAAGTTCTAAAACAAGATGAGTTATGCTTTGTTTTATACTAATGTTCGTAGTAGAATTTCTAACTTTTTATATTTCCTATTCCTACTTTGTACTGAAGTGTTCCTAGTGTTGTGAATTCTTACTTGCTTTGGAGAAACAATAATTTGCTTCCTTCAGAGAAATGTGACAGCATGTGAAACCAAAATCGTTTGTCATAAACTGATTACCTACAGGGTTCTTCGTTTTATGAAGAAATTGTTTTTAACGCAATCATCATGTGTTGAACATTATTTATTAGTATTTCGATAGCTTTACTGAAAGCTCCCAAGGCCGGGTATACACACGCGAGCCGAATCACGAATTGGAAAGGAACGAAATAATCGCAAATGGTTGCTGGTTGCAGTTACTTTGTTCCTTTCCCATAATTTGTGGCACGGCATGCGTTTATTTTCGCAAATAATATTTTCTCTACAAAATAATGAACAGCAACACTGCGATCTCCCAATTAAGCTTTTGGATTCGTTATAAAGACATTGTTAGTTAGCTTATATTTTGCTTATAAGTCGAATTAGTGGACTACAATTTTATTTGATGCGATACGTTTATAAAAAAAATAATTTAAAGATAAAAGAAGTACGTACTAAATAGTTAACAGCGTCCAGAAAATATACAAAATAACTACATTGGGCTGTCTAACAAGCCGAATTTCCATATAAAATAATGAAAAAATACCCAAAATTTCGCGATAATTTGTCGCAGGACATAACCACAGGTAAAATACACGTGCGCGTGCTGTCTTTTAATAGATTTGTCTTGGGCAAGTTTTTGGCATTCAAATTCGATGTAAAAATTGAGCATTTTGAAATCGTACTATTTTTGCAAAATAGTACGATTGTATTCAAAGTTCTTGGATTGATTAAAAATATTTATATCGGTTGTGATTCCATCCGTATGTCCGTACTTTAGGTTCAATAACTCTATGAAAGTTTGCTTTGAATTAGGTGTCAACTTTTTGAAAATTTTGGAGAAGCAATAAAGTACCTATCTTTAATATAATCTTTTAAACAAAATAATTAACATTGTTAATTGAGTTTTTATAACTGGATTGTTCTCACGTAGGCGAAAAGATCTGTAAGAACCCAAAATAAATAAAGAAATCAATAAACAGTAAATTATCTATTTGAAATGCTTTTTCACAATTGGAACATATTTTTCGATAATGACGTCGTTTTCTACAACTAAATATATTTTTTTTATTAAAGTTTTTTTTTTATATGAGACTCACAAGAGTCCCAACTGCCCCCGGCCGGAGCCAGTGAAACTATGGCATCCCCGATTGGGGAATGTTGTGAGGCTGAAGGTAGTGTGGGGGGAAGGAGATGGGGAAGAGGAAGGTGGGGAAGTATCTGACTATTCAGATCTGGCCACCAAACACGTCTAACGCCATTTCAAGCAAAGTTTCAATTCTGAATGGTGGTTTTACACCAGGGCGATACTGGGAGTATCTTCCACTCTGGAACGTGCCGCAAATATACTTATTTTAAATGAATTGATTGTGAAATAACACAAATTAATCAAATAAAAACAGCCTTAAATTTGAATGTATCTTGAATGGATGTGCACCACATACAACCTTGTTAACTTAGTTAGTTACAAGTCGTTAACGAAACATATTATATTAACGCGGGTTTCATACGCTTGTCATGGGATATTAAAACTAGCCGGAAAGCCACTAGGTGATTTATGCGCTGTTAAATATCCATGATATTAGTTCCACGCGTTATTAAAAACGCATTGTTACACTTTGAGGGAACGAATCAGGCGTTATGTGACGGCATCTTTCAGAATCACACCGGCAAGGATTGTAATAGTAATAACATTTATTTTTTCTTCACATTTTCTATATATAGGCTGTGTATATACATGTATTCATCAAATCATTTTGTAGCCATGCATATGAGATAGCGTTGAACCGGTAAATGAATATGTTCATTTGGGAGTGATTATTTATAGCTACTTCAAATGGGCCATAAAAAACAGAGTGTGCAATTCACACGCGGTAGAAATGAAACCTTCAGAAAACTAAAGTAGATAAGAGTGGGAGGCTACGAAGCTTCAAACAAAGAGAATACCGATAGGCCACGAAGCACCACACAAAGAAGAGACTGATTGTATTGCTTGTGTCGCTTTTTCGTTTCATCGAGGTGCTAAATAAGTTTTCACTTCAATAACATTTGTAAAAGGTTGAGGGCGATAGTGGGTAGACCGTACAAACTGAAATGTTTCGTAACTGTGAATATTTTAAAAATTATTTTAACACTCCTAGAATCAACTTTATGGTATGGAATAATCACTTGGGGATACTCTTGCAAAACTAGTTTAAACTACCAACAATCAGTACAAATTATATGGTTAAATTATTAGTTCAAAAAATATTTGTTCGCGGAGACGAAACAATTCATTGTTGTATAGGAATTTAATTATCTTGCCGGTGGTATCTTATGATGGTACAAAATATTGATTCAGCATATATCTGACTCTGAATATAAGAGGAAAGTGGGACGAGAACGTAATACTAGGTTCAAAATGAATGTAGGAATGCTTGCTCTAAAATATAACAATAAATACGGACAGCGAACTCTGAAATATAACGTGACCAAAATATCATGTTACCAAATATAAAAAAAGCAATTCGGCTATAGATTCGGCTGTAGGCTGAAAACATGGTTACCAAGGAGAGATGGAACTCGCTCATCAAGCACAAGAACTAGCTTCTTCTTTGGTGAGACTGCTATTTTAAAGAATTTCTGAACCAATATGTAATTTATATTTACCCACTGTAAACTTATATATCTATATTAAATTAAAAAAAATAATAATTAGTAATATTATTAAGTATATATGTTTACATTGTAATTGAATATTAAAATCCATAATTGTAAGCGTCGTAAATTTATTTTTTTTTAAATTTTACACACTTTACAAATATAAGACAAAAAGTCCCCATGAACTGATTTTTAGCGGGTTCTTTACATTTAAAAATCTTATTATAGTGAATTAATAGTTACATTTTTACAATTTTATAAAATTAAAATTAAAAAAATTTCAGAAATATAGAAAAAATATAAATAACAATTTTAAAGTCTTTAGAATAATATGTCATTGTAAGCTAATACAAATTAATTTTTTCAGTGAGCCAAGTCTTCAGTAAATTCACCAATTGTTTGTTTTGGGACAGTTTTTAATTTCAGCAGTTAACATTTTTAAACGACTGGGAATCATGTAATTTAACGTTCTTTGTCCATATTTATTTGTATGCTTAGGTACAATTAGTCCTTCATTAAAGTTAAAGCGAGTATTATGGTTGTGTTCCAGCCTGTTTATATATAAAGGGTTATTTATGTGCTGAAATATAATTTTGTACCACAGAATTGCTGAACACTAAGATCCTGCCATTTTCATAGCAATACGAGTATGCTGTTTTAGAATAGACGCTGATCAATCTAATAATTATTTATTATACTAGGCACACATTGTCATCATGATTTATGTTGAGATGGATACTTGCCTTTAACATACATACTTGAAAACCTCGGCAGAGGTTCTACTAATTAGGTGATTACGACACATAAGGGTACAGTTATTAGGATGTACTCCTTGTGCTTTGTGCTACAGGTAGCCAGTGTGCTTGTTTATTTGTAGATTCTTAAAATTCGGATATGAATAACAAAAAATAACGTTAACGTAATTCGTGCTATTCTAGTAGGCAGTACCAATTTACACATTTATTTTTCGAAAATTATTCTTTGCTATCAAATACGATAAAAAAACCTATATATTAACATAGTAAAGGCTTTTGCTTTTGCCATAACAATATCACAAAATAAAACTCATCAAAATGATTTATTTAAAGCAGATAAAACACGAATTGATCAGTATGCTTAGTTCTCACCAGTAAATGTCCGTAATATATCCGCAAAACTTGCGAAATATAACGGCCATTGACTCAAACGCATCGTAAATAAAGTTCAGCAAAACATAAATCTGAATTGAAAATCTTTATCTTTACGACGCGTTGGGGGCGGACTAGTACGGGACCCAAAAACCATCCCTGTGAAACACCTTCCTACACCAATCTCCGATATCGTTAAACGGCTCGACTCAGTGTTATGAAATGCATAATTCAAAATTTTATGATTGTTTACGTTTTCGAAGGCGTTATCTAATAAATCAGGGGTGGGATGGAGGAGATTTATATTTCTTTTCGCATCAGCAACAAAATACGCGGATTCACTAAATCAATGCGAGATTTTTATGGCGGGTGTGTATGGGCTCAATTACGTTTTGGAATAGTGATTGATACCAATTTGAGATTGCTTATCTCATACAAGGCTGACTGTGTATGCAAAAATAAAAAAATTCAATCAAAATTTTATTGGAGAATGTTTTTATTGTGTCTTATGAACTCACATCCTTTGTAGGAATATCCTGTATTATTTTCATGTGCGATTCATGAATTCGGTTATTGATTGTTTTAATGTTGACATTTTATTGTCGAACTCCTTGGCACAACAGTGATAACTTCTTTGTAAAAAAATAATTGTAAAATTTGAATCTGTTTATTGTACACTTTGTTTCAAAGAGGAACAATAAGAATATATTACGTTTTTCTTGAATGATAGATACAAAATCTGTTATTATTATTTTTTATAATTCTTCGGGAAGACTATTAAATATTGTATGCCTTTGTAAGTATAAAATGCTGTTGTTTTTTTTAAATTTATTTATTTTCATTAACTGTAAAGTAGGTTGCACCAACCAGTTCATTAGGATTTGGTTGTCTCTATTTGCTTACAATTGAATATTACAAATATGTATTTTTTATTTCAAATGGTAATTAATGTATATGGAAGTAGAACCTGCAGACAAGCAGCCATGTGGCAGCTTCGCGGGACTACCTATTTAATTGCTAATTCTATTTGTATTATGTTAAGTATGTTTTTGTTGCAAATAATAAAAAAATAAATAAATAAAAACAAAAAATAAATAAATAAAAAACAAAAAAACGTACGCTTTGAAAGTAAAACTTATTTTTTTTTTAAATGCAGTATTGCGCCAGATTGGAATGGCTTTAGCTGTGTTAAATAAGTGTACTTTTTCTTTCTAGCCTTCCCTCTTTCTCTGTTTACAATTTTTTCCCCGATCGCCTATAGAGCAATAAAAAATTTACCCCGGAGCTCTTGCATCGACAAACGTAAGAATAATTTGAAAGTTTGCAAATTATACATAAACACATTTAGAGGATGTCTATAAACCGGTGAACAGGACGGTCGACTGGCAATCGGATGGATCGACAATCAGAAAATTAATTTAACTTCTCATTTTAGTTTATTTTTTAGAATCTACGTATTTTTCAAAATTTTGTTGAATAATTTGATGGATTCTTGATCGCCCCGACTCAAAAATATCGTCGATTACCTCTTCACCTGCTTCCTCAACCGCTTTGATATTAAAGTCTTATTAGAAATATCAAATATCATAAAATCAGCCGTTTTCCATATTGCCTTTCATTATCCTTATTTTCACTCCTCACATATATGATATTTATTCCTTTTTTCCTTCATTCGTAACGAAATGCCGGTGTAATAATTCGTTATGAACATTTGTTCCCAGTGACAGTCGGCTTGTCTCTTTATGGCCTTCAAGTCAAAACAGTTATAATAAATGACTTTCTCAAAATTTCTTTTGTTTAGTATTGGGGTTAAATACAAATGGAGCGTACTGCATAAGAGCATTTATTCATTCTATTAGGTACTTTATCTCAAAATAATCACCGTGTAGTTATGCTATTACCTATGTAGATACATAAGAGTAAAATCTAATTAATTATCTCATAGGTATCTCGTATTGCTTATTTGTATAAATTTTAAAGGAGCATGTTTATTCCACTTCACTTAATTTCCTCCATTCACCTAAATATTTCTTTTAAATAGCTTTGTTACGAGTTGTGCAAAGTTAAACGTATAAAGTAGCATTTAGTGTCACTTAAACTGTGTAAACAAAACAAGTATAGTATCATCGGTACCTATTTCAGGGTGATGGAGAATTTAAAGAAATTGCTGTCATTTTTAGATAAGAATCAAGGCACGATTACACATTGATCTGCCCCGATGATGGACACTGTAACGCTGTCCAAAACGTTGGCTAAAGAAGGAGGTAGCGCAACACGGCATAACATCCCAAAAACAAATAACGAAAAGTATTAATCATGTTTTCATTCAAATGCATTAAGGAAAAATTTACTTGTCTATACTTGTGTACACCAGCGCACGTACAAAAAATATAAATTCTTTTCATATTCACACAAAATTACTATTAAGGGTATTTTTGTAGTCGATTTAACGTTTGAAATTGGTAAATAATGCACAAAAATTTATAATTTTATAGTAAATATCATTTCGGAGGACCTATTGTCGGCGGATCATCTGTCCAGTCATCTTTGGAAATGAGTACATATAAAGTTGTTTTTGTGATCACTAAATTTGAAGTGAATAGCCAAACTCTAATTTTTTATTTTTTTATATTTTAATAAGCCCAAGTGATATTCATTATATGGAGAATATTATCGCCTGTAAGTTATTTAACTTAAACAAGAAATAACAAAGTAGTGAGCAAGAAATACAGCATTTCACGCAAAACTTTCTGGTTACAAGTATAATTTACAAATAGTAACGAACTTGTGTGTGATCATCCCCGTCGCTAAGCCATCCCTTTAATTCCATCACCTGAAGTTCGCACGCGTGGTAAGTGCAGATAACTTCCTCCGGCACTTCCTGTATGATGTGTGCCACATCCCTTACCCGCACCCGCTTCCCTTATCCGAAGTGAAGCCTT
The DNA here is from genome assembly GCA_936435175.1 of Glyphotaelius pellucidus. Classification (NCBI taxonomy): domain Eukaryota; kingdom Metazoa; phylum Arthropoda; class Insecta; order Trichoptera; family Limnephilidae; genus Glyphotaelius; species Glyphotaelius pellucidus. The sequence continues at coordinate 15,889,163 of OW386551.1, read as the reverse complement.
TCCGTCTAGAGCAATTGAATCAACTGAAAGCTGAGTGCCGAGTAGTTCAAGCAATGCTTTGCCTAATATTCTCACCTATTTAAATAGCCAGCTTCAAAGTTTTAACGGTTTTGTAACACTTTTGATGAGTATTGTTAGCAATTTAAATGCGAATGTTGTCATGTTATATAGTAATGAAATTAAATGTGGGAGAATGTTAAGCATTTGCATTTATGTTTTGGTGTGATGTTATATTAGCGATGCTAAAGTTTTGAGAAATTTAATGTAGGTGTGCCAACTTTAACCTTTTAAATGCAACGGGAGCAAACGGGTAAATTTCGCGATGTTTTGACTTTTACGTAATATTTTGTGGGTTTATTTTATGCTATCTTATGTAAGATTTACCGAAACACATTCCTTGAACAATAAACTCTGCATAAAAACATAATTACTTGCGTTTATTCGATGAATTTATACGTTTTACAATCTTTTCATCGACCACGGCGCCAATCTGACAGCTGAAAGGCGGGAAAAACAATTCCACAGAAAATATATCGCTACGCTAGGTGGGTTCACGGTATCTTATACCTTATGAACAAGAATGCCCCAAGCGATTCTGACCTACTTCTTTATACGTTTTCTTCATATACAAGGGTTAAAATCGCATTACAAAATTATTTTTTTGTGATTATTTTGGCCCGTGCGCCGGCGCACGTCCGGAAATCTAGCGTTTAAAGTTGTATGAATTAAATATGTAGGGAAAGTGAACATAATTATTTCAACGATTCTTTTTGCCAACCGGTTGTATTGGTAGTGTGGTGGTTTTTTATTGGTTACCTACCACCCAGACGTTGCGGGTTCGATCCTCTACTAGATCAATCCTCCATCATTGCCATAATCTCCACTAATATTGATGGAAGTGGATGGATTTTCAACATTCTGAGATTATTTGATTGATAAATTAAAAGGTTTTTTGAAACAACGTTACAAAACAAAGCGCCCTTGAGGTGATTTTCTCACAAAAATGGCGCTATAGAGATTATCCAAAAATTATTATTATTATTAAAACAAAAAAATACTAATTCTTGCAACGATGTACGTACAACTTATTTGAATTCATTAGGAAAACAAATATTTTCAAATTTCTCTGATCGCCGTTTCAGCCTTAGCAGCCCCATTAATGTAACGTGGTTTATCAAACGTGTAAAATTTAAAATACGTTTTTCAGTAACAGGAAATTTTACGCATGCATATCAGTACTGTGAATACAATCACCTCGTTAGCAGTTAGCCACAAACTCCATTACAAAGCTCGCTAGACTTCAAGTGCCCGCTGTAATGCATGCATTTGTTGTGCATATATACTGGATAATTCCAAATCCATTCAATATCGTATGCAAACATCGTTCCGCTGCGGAAAGTGCATCGAAGCTCCCAACATACAAAATGTTTGCATTTGCCTGAAAGATGCAATAGTACGCCACTCAAAGCGGTCGCAAAACGAAACCACAGGGGATTTGCTTTGGTTTTAAGTATTTTATGTAAATGCTTTGATCATTCTAAACCAACAGAGGTTGAATAAATATATCGATAACGTATCGATACTTTTGTTAAAGGAGCAGAGTTTTGAATGCCTGAAATTTGTCAAGGGTTGGGAGAATTTGTTTGCATTACTAGGTATTTGTTTTCACTTTGACAGAATACGTTGAAGAATAAGATTTGAATCAGTATATTTCAATAATGGGGTATTTTCACAAACCAGGTATACCGCTAAAAACATGTGGAAGATTTAAAGATTATTTTTCTGATCATGATTATCGCATTAAAAATGTTTAATTTTAATATTTTGATTCATAATTATTGATTTCAAAATGCGCGTAAACGGAACGAAACGTAAACGGCCCATGGCTACTTGTACGAATCATGACGTCACAAGAGTCGCCGTTCCGAGGTTTGTCACCGTGTTACTATCAAAAATCTAAACATTCTCGACTTGTTCGGGGTAATGGAGGGTTTTATTTCATATTAAGATGATTGTGTTATGTTTCTACAGTTTTATATAATATTGTCTAGTTGTAATGACGACAGTAGTATTTTTAACGGCGTAATCCGACAACTTGCCTAAAATAGACGCTACACTGAGAAACAGTAATTTTCTAAGCCCTAAATTTCGGGATTCTAAGACGATATGGTAATGAAAACATTTTGTTTACACAAACTCTCATATTATATACGTTATATACTGGTTTCAATATTTTGACAAAATAGAGTTAATTCCGGCCCTTCTAAAATTAAATTGGAACCAAACAGCAAGTGTCAGTTCGTCACATAACTTTAAAATTTAAATCTGAAAAAAAAGGCACCTTCATCTTCTTCTTACTGTACTATAGGGCCAATATATGCTGCAGATAGTACACAACTGCTGACCCTGTACAAATCACAAGTCCACCTGTTGAATTTGGCAGCCACCTTTGGTCTAGAGTCCCAAAATACTTGAAAATTCAGAAAGCATAAACGGGCGGTCCGTTCGATAGATTTCCCTCTCTAACAAACGGATTGCAATGTTTAGCGCGCAGGTTTCAGATGGGAATGGTGTCCTTGTTTTACCGGTATTTCAATAGAAGATGCTCCGAGGACCTAGCGTCATTGAACCCTCCGGTGCTGGTATCTAACATATTAAAAACACGCCCAACATTTGTACACGGTCGACATTTTTTGTCGCCTTGGAAAGGGTCGTTTAAACATCTTATTTTGGGTTTTTCTTGTAGTATTTGTGAACGTGTACCAAACTATACATGTTTTGCAAGTGGGAAAGTATAGGATAAATATAAAGATAAATATAAGACAGACATGGAAAATAATAAATGCAATTCTAACAAATAGCTCGACACCCCAGAAAGATGAAATTGAATGTCTTCTCATTAAGAATGAAGAAATAACATGCCCAACACAGATAGCTTCAACTTTTAACAACTTCTTTATATCAGTTGGGGAAAACTTAGCAGCTACAATTGCATCATATCCAGATGATTCTATCACTATATACACGGACCAAACCTTATATATGGCCAAAACAAATAAAACAGAAGTTCTCAGTATCATCTCTCAACTAAAGTCTAATGCATCTCCAGGTTTAGATGGAATTACACCAGTGTACCTGAACTTTTGCAAAGATATATTAGCTGACCACCTTGTTTTTCTTATTAATCAATCCCTGGATAGTGGAATCTTCCCAGATCAACTAAAGATAGCAAAAATAATTCCGATTTACAAAGATGATTGCAAAAAAAATCCTTCTAATTATCGTCCTATATCCATTCTCTCTGTCTTCTCTAAAGTTTTTGAAAAGGTTATTAAGCTTAGGCTCACTAAATATCTCTTATCAAACAACTTACTCGCATCCCAACAGAATGGATTCAGAAACCAATCTAACACAAAATGTGCTGCCTTCGATTTTGTATACGCCCTCCAAAAGCATATAGACCAGGGTAAGCACGCTGCAGGCTTATTTATAGATTTAAAAAAGGCTTTCGATACGGTTGACCATGGGATACTACTAAAGAAGCTAGAACACCTAGGCATAGTAGGCACTCCCCTGAAGTTACTGTGTAGCTACCTCTCTAACCGACACTGTCAGACCTTTGTTGGAAAAGGGACAAGCAGCATGGGAACGATAAAATGTGGCGTGCCTCAGGGCTCCGTACTTGGACCATTACTATTTTTAATATATATAAATGATATTGCTAAATGGGGACTTAAGAGGTCTGTTCACGCGGGCGAAGATTGACTATCCAAAAAAGCATAATGATAGGTATAATTGTCGTGTGTCCTGCTCTAGTAAAGTACAGGAAAGGGGCGTACGAGAGGCGGTAGTGAAGGGGGAAATCGTAATACGTATTGTCGCACATCGCGAGCGAACATAAAAATTAAATAATTATGTAGTGAACAAAGCAGAAAATATATGTAATATTACGCTTGAATATTTGCAGGAAGCCGGTGAACGGTCCCTTTCGTTTAGTACCTTAGCATTAGCGGACGAGGGACACACATGCGGAGGTCTCTGGACATATTCTGTAGTAGTGTTAGTTTGTTTATAGTACAAACGCTGGGTGTCAACAAAATTTACAATTTTACAATAATTCTTCGGTTAGGTTTGATTGTTTCACAATATACTAAAATTTATATTCAACGATGTTGTGATATTTTTATCTTGATTGAATCATTGAAAACAATTATAATTATAACAAAAGAAAACAATATAGAATTTTACCCCGATTTGATGTTTACATGTTAGAACAGAGTTCAAAATGTGAAGTTTTGTCAAATATTAATTTGGAGGTACGATTAAACAACCCGACCTAACATTCGCATACAAAATAAAATCGGTGACCGGACAACTTGGAATGAGACCAACTCAGAACCATCTCAGATAAGTCATTTAGAGTGATAAAATATTTATAAATATAAAATAGGTTATATTAGGTTAGGGTTATCGGCTAATTTAAAATTATTTTTTTCATAGCTTTTTGACTTTTCAAGGAGGTGTTGAGTTGAATTTATTCTCAGTTGGCATGGAACCATCTAATCGACATATTTAGGCACTTTCATGAAAACAAAAAAAAATTAATGATGACTTCCGTGGTCGAAGGGTAAGACTCTCTCTCGACTAGCGATCAGGAGGTGACAGGTACAAATCCCGGAGTGGGCAAGTAGGTAAATTATATTTGATTGATTTGTGTTTTTTCACAATTCAATCATTTAAAAATAATATATGGTATATTTGCGGCACTTTCCAGAATGTAAATAACTCTCAGTAGGACTCTGGTGTAAGACCACCATCCAGAATTGAAATGGCTTTAACTGTGTTTAGTGACTAGATCTGAATGTCCGGGTGCTTCCCCACCTTCCTTTACCCCATATCCTTCCCCTCCTCACCAATTTCAGCCTCACAACATACCAAAATTGAGGATGCCATAGTCTCACCACATTCAACAATTTGGGAGGCGGGTAAGGGTACCGCCGCCCCGGGAACCATTTGTTCGCTACGTTTGGTGACTTAGCAGGGGTGCCTGGATTCACGGGGTGAAGTTTGTCCGGGTCTTGGCGGCGGATGCGTCTATTGATATGTCAGATTTGAAAGTCAAATAATATGTGTAACTTCACATTCAATTATACTGTAAGGTTCCAAAATCGGTGTCTCGGAGGTATGTTGGTTTTCCTTGCATACGCCTGAGGGATCTTTTTGTACAGTTTTTTTTAACGTTAGCTCTACACAGATACTTGAGTCGGGCGATGTCAAGAGTCAAAATAACAGAAGAGCACGTATGAGACGATGTATGAATGTGAACGAAGCAAGGAGTGTGTGCCAAGATGGAGTTGTTTGGCGGTCCGTCCTCTCTGCCTACCCCTGCGGGGAAACGGCGTGATGGTTAGTTAGTTAGTTAGTTAGTTAGCTCTACACGGGAAGCCCTGAGGAAAAAGGGGTCTTTTTAGGAAAGGAAGGAGATGAAGTTCTGGGAAAGAGAAGGGTATTAGGGGTGGGAAGGAATCTGGGGGTCAGTGTGTCCAGGAGTGTCCCGGGCGTATGAATCAATCCCTCCCGCTGCGGTGCAAGGCGATGTTTTGAGAGAGTACCTACAGCTGAAGTCAAAGAGACTCCCTCAATCGTTCTCTCCCGATCCGGGCCTGTCATGCAGCTGGTGGGCAGACGCATCCACCGTTAATACCCGGACAAACCTCACCCCATGAATCCGGGCACCCCTGCTAAGTCACCAAACGTAGTGAACCACTTGGTAGAGGTGTTTGTTATCCAATAAATGGTTCCCGGGGCGGCGGTATCCATACCCGCCTCGCATTCAGTCTACTTCATCCTTCGTCTGCCAGTTTCCATGCCTTACTGCCATACATATCTATACCTAGTTAGGTATCCTTGTATCGTAGAAAATATTTTAAAAATAAAAGCTGAACTGCCAAAATAGTGTTTCTTACTACCTACCTACTACCTAGTAAACACAAGTATATTGGCATTATTGAATGCATTCTCCAGTTTTCGGTAAACAGATCTAAAATGATAAAACAAACAACGAACATGCACCTGCGTTGTCTGACAACACACACACAGATACACGATTCTATTACCTCTCCCCCCGGCCCGCGCACGTTTCGCTCCCGCGTGACTAGCAAAAGAGTGAATGAGATGACATCAAAAAACCTAGGTAATTTTACGATAAATTTGCGCGTAACTAGATCCGGTTTTTGACGCAAATATAACTGTTTTCAGTGCAAACTAAAATTTTATCGTATACTTCATCATATTCCTGAGGCAGGATATGAAAGGATTTTTCAAAAATAGCATCCATTTGGTCAGAAAAAAATTCCAAAGTAGCCTCCTAAATTCATCGATAAATTGTCATCTTTTGAAGCCTATATTTTATAATTTAAAACAAAAATCGAAAATTGGATTCATATCCGTACTTTTTATATAGCTAACCTGTCATTAAAAAAAAAATTGAAAACAATTAGTTTGATATTTTAGCCGTTAATCCGGAACTAAATTTTGTATGAAACAGGCCACGCATACGTTCCTCTTAAGGGTACAATACAACTCTATGCAGATGATACAGTGATTCTTTATCACAATAATGATTTAAACGAACTTGAAAAGGAAATGGAAAGGGATATAGCTTGCCTGGCAAACTGGCTGCGACTAAACAAACTTAGCCTAAACATAAAAAAACACATTACATACTGTTTGCAAATAAAAAAAATGTAAGTCTTAATATAAGTCTTGATAATAACCGCCTTGAAAGGGCTGATGTTACAAAATATCTTGGCCTTTTCATTGATTCACAACTCACATGGAATCACCAATTTAAACATGTTCTATCCAAAATTACTCCTATAACTGGTGTTTTATATAGACTTCGCGGGTTACTTCCTCCCTCTCTATTAAAATCGATTTACCATGCTATGATTCACTCACATCTAATATATCTCGCCGGAATCTGGGGATTTGCTACAAAAAAAATGATTTCAGAAGTCCAAGTCGTCCAAAATAGAGCCCTGCGAAATATTTTCAGTCTACCTTGGGACACACATGTCAAAGACATCTACAGAAACACCCAAATACTTCCTTTTAATACCATTCCCACTTTTGAAATAACTAAAACTATATTACAAGTAATTCAACACTCGGCACATTCCAACACTACACTCTATTACAATTGCGACGTACACCAACACAACACAAGAAATCACAACAAACTTCATATACCAAAAATCAAATCAACAAAATATGGACTAAGATCCCTAGAATACATAGCTCACACAAAATATAATCAACTACCCAACGAGATCAAACGTGCAAGTCAATGTAAAAAGACCCAAACTAACATACACAACATTATTATTAATGACTATCTGAAATAATAATGTTGTGTATGTCCCCATCATATGTCCATTTAATACATACAGCAAGTTTCATGTAATGCGTATCATTCCCGCAATGAGTTTATTAACTCCTGGGAGTACAATGCAAAATAAAAAAAAAAAAATAAAAAAAAATAAAAAAAAATAAAAAAAAAAATAAAAAAAAATAAAAAAAATATATATATATAATTTGAGCACACTGGAAGTCAATAAATAACACCAAATACAACTTACGGACTCACTACAGTCACCTACGGGCGGCGATCGCATGATGAGAGGCGCCTGTGACGTCACAGAGTGAACGGGGGCAAAAACAGCGTTTTGGGGGCATTTTAAAAACGCGTATTTTAAAACGTTATAGAAAGTTAAGTCGTCGTCATAAAAATAAAATAAAAATTCCGTTATCATCGTAATTTTTTGCTTAATTTTTTTCAATATTAAAAAAAATGTGGAAATACCCCATTCTGTTGTAAGTTAAGTATGTAACCAAAATACGGATTTTGTTTGGAATTGTTATGTTCCGTGGTAACTTTATCTCGGAAAGGTTATTAATTATAATTTTCAATAATTATGTATTTTTTTAAACATGGGTTACCCGTTAAGTAAAAATATATTTTTATATGAATGGAGTCTGTGGTATACCCAATTATGGTATAAAGTATCCTAAACATAACGTCATTGCGCCCAGGAGTAAATAAAGAGGATGAACAGCCACGTTAATCTGTCTTAGCACATGCTCCTTGTTTTATTCATTCACATACCTACATCTAATACAGACTCTTTTTTTATTCATGATCCTACTGAAGTATTTCTGTACCTTATGAAGCTATACGTGAAATCCTATTTAAATACTATTTAGATTAATCTTTACGACGAATCAGTTTATTTTATAAACATCAAAAAATATGTTATGGATAAATTGAAGCTTTAACTAGCTTTTCTATGTATTGGAATTACAATAAAATTATTATTTACATAACAAAAAATATAAGCGTAAACCACTAAAAAAATATTTTTGCATGACTTAACTATGAAGTAATTATAAGAAACAATTTTTTTAAAATACCCTATTGTGGCTAAGATTATTTTTGAGGTTTTATATGTTCTAACTTTTTTCGTTCTTATAAAATTATGAGAATTAAGACGTTCAGTTTCAAATTTTGAAGGCATGAGAATCGAAATATTTCTAGCGTTTATATTCCTCTTAAACGATAAACCACGCATAGCTACGTATATAGCTATGAACTTGTGGTTTATCGTTTAGAGTACAGATTTGATTCACTTGATGCCATTTTTGCAGAGATGCCCATTCCTTTATAAATCTTGTCATTAATTTTGAGATAAATATTAGTAAAGATTTACTCACGAAAAAGTTTATCGAACGCTTTTCAACAAAAAAAATATTTTCTTTTGACGATCTCCGTGAGATGTACAAGGCTCTAGTCTACGAATCGGGAGGTCTCGGGTTCAAATCTCGGAGTGCACACGAAAATTTTATTTTATTAATTTGTGTTGTTTCACAATTAATTCATTAAATGTTTTTTCCAGAGAATTTGCGGCACGTGCTAGAAATAACTTAAGCCGGGTATCTGAATAGCCAGTTACTTCACTGCCTCCTTCTTCTCCATATTCACCCCTTTCCACTACCTTCAGCTTTAAGGCCGCACTCTTGAAACGCACAGCGCTGAAAAAGAAGAAGATGGAGAGATATGTAATTACGAGTGTTGGACAGAGCGCGCTAATATGTTTAGTCGTAGAATAGCAGCGAAAATTGCGAAAAAGCTTAATAAAACATGACTCGTTTAAAATAGAGCAAAAATCTCGTGGATCGTATCTTAACTATCATTTAAAGAAACATTGTGAATTTTTTCACAAATATAACTTATAAAATAAAAGAAATAGACTTGTGTAAAATAATTTTTGGAGCATACTTTGCGATTTTTTTCTATCGAGGGAATTTCATATAATTTGCGTTTCGGCGTGGAACGTATCTAGGTATTATCTTCAAAAATAACATATATTTTTTTAAGAGCTTAAAAACTTCAAATGTTTAAGGGAGATATGTAAGAAATCGGTCGAAATACGAATAGTAGACCCTTAAAACATTCCCCCAATTTGGGATGCCATAGTCTCACTGGCTTCAGAAGTTTAAGAACAAGTGGGATTCTAGTGCGGTATTAATATTAAAAAGAGAACAAAGAAAGGTACTACATACAGCATAACTTCCTATCAATAACATTGAACGTATTAATTTAGATTTTATTCAATTATAACCTAAAGTACCTACATATTATCTGAAAATGTCCAAGTCATCTCGAGCCATTATTATTATATGCTTATCAATACACAGAAGGCCTTTGCATTAATCAAACGGCTCAGTGGAATATGGAATTGCAATGCCTAATTGAATATGACGGATTACACGTTTATTGCATTTATCAATGTTTTGTTAAGTCATGGCTGTACCACTCCAAAAGCTGGCCCCAGGCCACCATTAGTTTCATACAAACTTATTTATACTTTTACTTTTTGCTGCAGAGGGAGTAACTTGAATGATAATTGGTTATTTGTTTGTCGTATCACAGTATATCCGAAGGTATAGGCAGAGAGCACGGTGGTGGTTCCAGTAAAATTGTAGGTTTTTGTTTGTTTCTAACAAACTTTTTTTGACAATATTGGCGAATATTATTACGGGCGATCTATTTTCAAATGGAAATAATATATATTTAAATATAATAAATTACACGGGCGCGGACGTATCGAAACCGGTAGCGAATTATGAAAAAAATACTAACAAGCATACTTTTTAAAATAAAATTCCCCAAAACAACATAAAAATTTCATTAGTAAATCTGCACTTTTAAAAAAATACCTATTATTAATTTATTTTAATTTAATGTTATGCAAGATTTTTTTTCTTCAAAAATGATTTAATGCATTCCATGTAATCAGTTTTCAGGTTGTAAGGTCTTTAAATATAATATTAAAAGGCATTGTCACACCTGGAAACACTGACCCCCAGATCCTACCCCACATACCTTTTTCCTCCTCAGAATATTATCTCTTCCTTTCACTTAGAAAGAGTCTCTGCACAGCACCCCCAACTACAACATAGGTCTTAAATGAAATTATTTTCTTCAGCGGAATTAATGTAAAAAAATAAATTCAATGTTAGTAATAAAAAAATTTAAAATGCAAAACGGAACCGCACGACGAATATTCAGTAGTAGCTGGTCAACGGCATGCGTTGCAATACCATTCAAATAAATAAATTAATTCTCCCTGAATGTCCTTTCCCGTGCGTCCCCGTTGCCTTCCACCTTGCCCGTCTCCCCCTTCCTCGTCTCTTCCCTCTCCGCAAACCCCACCTCCCCCCGTTCCCCCCCCCCCTCTTGCCATTCCTCCCTGCCGCTAAAATATATGAAAAACACACATTTTCATTTATACAAATTATAACGCCAGAACTTACCATTATATATAGCCTATATGTTATTCTGATGTATAAGCTATGTCTTTGTAAAGTTTCATTAAAATCCATTCAGTAGTTTTTGCGTGAAAGAGTAACAAAAACACATACATTCGTAAAAACTTTCGCGTTTGTAATATTAGTAAGATGTTCAGTCAGTTTTTCGGATTAACAAAAAAAGTTAGTTTCACTACTGAATGTTGTTTTGTTTCACTGCTCGATAAAATGTGTATTCTACCATATTTTTTTAATTATTGGCGCTTTTTAATGACTGGAACAAATAATTTATCATCCTTAGGTAATTTCGTAGTTAGCCAAATGAAATTTATGTCAAGAGATAAAATTTATGCTGGCAATGAAACTTTTTTATCCGACATTTATTTTATTCATCCTCGCCTACTTATTAACGTCCCACTAAAAGTATAAAATATCCGCTGTAAAAAGTGTATTATCACCGTACATAATGCCCTTGGAAAATAAAACCGGAACTTTTGCAAATGTAAACAAGAAAATCTTCTAAGAATTTCCATATTTCCTGAGATTATGCACTTTATAACGTTTTTATAGTCCTTGTAATCCTTTCTTATGTCGGCAATCTTTTCTTCCTTTGGTCCTTTGCCATTTTGTTAGAAGGGATGTAACTCGCTTAAGGGTATAAAATAAAAGCCACTTAAAACCTGGCCCCAGGTGTTTTCGGCTGCCAGATTCAGTAAGGGAGGTACTTCATTCCGACCCTTAACCCTTATTGGTTCCTTGAGTAACCCGAGAAGCCAAATTTGTGTTTTGAAATAGAAAACAATAATTGGTTCTGATTTTCATCCCCAAAATAAAATAACATATTTCTCTTACGATTCTTACCGTAAATTAAAAACATTTCATTCCTCTCTTATTTTTTAGTAAAACCTTCTCAATTTCGTTAATGCTACTTTCTTCGAGCAACAGATTACACTTTATTATTAAAATGAAAGAAAATAAAGGTACTTAATAAGTATTTTTTTAAACTAGAAACGAAGGTATCAATTGATTGTAGACGTTTAAAAATATTTTATTTTACATTATCTCCACACAAGAGGCTCTGAGAATGCTGTATGGGGGGCCTTTTTATAAAAGGAAGGAAAGGAAGTTCTGAGAAAGAAAAAGGTAAGAGGGGTGGGTAGGATCTGGGGGTCAGTATTTCCAAGAATAACGTATGATCCCAACCCTACCACAAAGGTGCAAGGCGATGTTCCGAGGGAGTTCTGCTGGAGAGATCAAAAGTTCTTCTTCAACTAGTCTCTTCCGATCCAGCCCGCCACGCAGTGAGTAGGCGCAGCGCCCGAACAAATCTAAACCCATGAAGTCATTCTAAGTCATCAAATGTAGCAAACCACTTGGGGTGACCTTTTGCAGCAACAAATAGTTCCCGTGGCGGCGGTACTCATACCCGCTTCCCAAATTGAAAATTTGCTAAATATATTTATTTGAAGATGCCTACAGCGACACAAATTCAGAGCGCACTAAAATATATCCGGACTAAAACAGTACACCACGTTGTTGCTATCATTATTTCGCTACGTATGTACTCAAACAGACACATGTCATGATAGTAAGTTTGTACCTGTCCTAAGAAGTAGCAAAATTGTAAAAGCCTTACATCCAAGAGCTCTGAAATAAGTTTTCTGCTAACACGACTAATAAAATAAAGCTCCACACATTTCCCTCCAGAGTGTTGCCCTAGATGGTAATGATTGGCATAAATATATCGTTAATGAGAGCTTTTACGAGATGGGACCGGAAAGTAACAGGCGGGCGCGAGCTCACTGAGACACGGCGGATGGCTTATTACAAGTTTATTTGTGGGGACAGGGCCGTAAGACAGGAATCTGTTACGCCACTGCTGTAGAGGGGATTTGTTTGATAAGTCTATCTAAATGTATGGGGAAACAAATAGCTAGGTGATAATAATGAAATTTAATTGGCATAGGTGCTGCTTTACTACAGGGTGTAACAGCACGTACTCTAAGAATTTTTACCAGCCATTCCTAGCATAACATCTACTTTCTCAATTCCATGGAATTGAGAAAGTAGATGTCATTTTGTTGTCCGATGATTTTGTTGTTTGATTAAAAACAAAAAACAAAAATTTCCTTCTCAAGTCACAACTGAGCAGTTTTGCTGAGCCTAGCGGGTCACTTGCTACGCACTTCGTCTCGTTTCAGCAGCACCGTAACAGACGAGACAAAGCGCGTATCACGTGATCCCGTCGCGACGTGTAGTTTATCGTGAACCATTAGACATCGTTTATCGTGAACCATGTGGCCGAAAAATAAGCAATTTGGTCAATTCTTATATCTGTTTTCTTCAATCGTTGGGAACATCAATCCACATTATTCTTTTTTTGTTACTTTTTTCTGAAAATATCAATTTTTCGAAGCCGCTTCCCAGCACAGACACGCGTTGAAAATGTGCTCAGCGATTGCAAGCTCAATGGGAATGCATAGCGAGCGATATGGTGAAATAGGCCAAGAAGACATTATATTATGAGAACATTTTTATTTTATTTTTTATTTTAGTTTATTGGGAAAACAAACAGTTATACTTATTATATTAAGGTAATTACATATAACATGGTAGCATGAACCAGCGAAGTTTCCGCAAAAATTCATAGCATAAATACACAAAAAAAACATAGATTAAAACCATTACCTACATATTTACCAGCGCCCTTGAGGTGATTTTTCACAAAACGGCGCTGTATAAATCTTCCAAATATTATTAAAAAGAGAAAAAACAACATGGGTAACAAACAGCAGGGGTAGAGGTAGATGAGTAGAGAGTATAGCATACGTGTGAGTGTGGGCCTAGCAAAATGTATGAAAATTTGTCTTCGTTTTCGAGCTTGAATAAATTTCGAACAATGGAACCAATTAAGATAGTTTCCAGGTATGTGAGATCGATAGTATTGCGAGCACCCTTCGAACTGGTTCGAACTAGTTTAGATCATCCGCCCGCAGTCCCCTCTTACCCCATAGTACACCACTTCACAAATAATAATTATTTTGTCGATAATTTCGTCGATTCGAAAAAAAAAGTTCTGGCTGTTAAGAAATACTAATTAATTACATTGTGTCAATCTTACGTCTCTTGCCATTAATTGTAATGTTGTATTTGAGTGAGCTTGTATATAATTCTGTATTTTTATTTGTGATGTTATTGTTTTCCTACTTCTACGATTCTGTATTTAATTGTATGTAATTGTAGATTTTTGTAATTGTGTAATAACTGAGTTTTATAACTGGATTGTTCTCACGTAAGTGCGAACATCTGTAAAACCCAGTATCAATGAATAAAAAAAGAATATCTTTATTCTGATTTATCTATTGGAATCTAACATAGAATTGTATGGTATGAAAAAAATTATATGGTGTCTAACAAAGTCTAAATAAAAAAGCTTATTCAGCCACCGCGAAGTTCTATTTTTGAATTTTTCAAATGTCAGCGTCTGATTTGGCTCTCCCTTCCCGCCAAATTCCAACTGACAAGTGACAGGAGGTTGACATGACAAGTTATTTGGGAAGACATGGGACGTATACCTTAGCTTCGGGGTTCCAAGGTTAAAAATGTTAATTTACTGAAATATGCTTGTAAATTGTAAACTATTTCAAGTAAATTAACTAGGTACTGAAATAAAAAGGAGTTTTTGTGGCAAATAGCAGGACCCAATTACGAAAAATTATTATTATTATTTATTTATTTATTTACGGACAAAGGAAGGTATGTACCACCTAATAAACACTGCAGAAAGTTAAAAATTGTCCTTATAGTAAACCATGGCAACTCACCAAGCTGAATAAGCTTATGCTTGACACGGCTTTAGTTATGTTTAGTATCTGAATTGTCAAATGGTTGGCTTTTCAGATATGGCGACTAATATTCTCCTGTGTTTGAAGGACGCTTTCGACTGAACTCAAATTTTGTTGCTTTTTTGGCTCCGAACTCAAATTTTGTGTTTTCAATTTTTTTTTTTAAATTAGCTCCACACAGGATGCCCTGAGGAAAATAATTTCTCTCAGGGCCTTTGTCATCTTTGGGGATGCGGTGTGGAGGTTTTTATTAAGGAAAGGAATGAAAGGAAGTTCTGGGAAGAAAAAGGGTGTGAGGGGTGGGTAGGAATTTGGGGTTCAGTGTGTCCAGAACATTCGTTGTCAAGATCTGGACAAACCTCACCCCACGAACCCAGGCACCCCTGCTAAATCACCAAACGTAGCGAACCAATTGGCGTTGATCTACGGCAGAGGTATTGGTTATCCAATAAAATAAATGATTCCCGGTGCGGCATTACCATGTAAAAGTCATCAAGGCGTAAATAAATAAAAATAAATAAATATATATTATAATGAACACCTCACTAGAAAAATTGATAGGTATAGTTTTGTTGTGAATTGATTATGTCGTTGTTTAAGAATATTATAAGAAAGACAAAAAATACAGAAAATAATAAAAATAATAAAAATTATTAATGCTTGTATTATTAAGTTTTTTATTTGGTGTTATTGAGTTATGAAAAAATTAGGTAGCCGGACCGAAATAATATTTTTAATTATATTTTTTTGTGTATTTTCCGAGGGTTTTTTCAATGATGTAGGCATTTGAGAGTTTAATTAGTTTAAGTAGTTCATACATAAAATGTCTTTGTCCGTGGAAAATAGGTAATAAGAAATAATTCAAACTTGTAGAATAATTAGTATTCAGTACCTACGTCGGGTGTTGAATTTAAGACCTAATCATTCGGAGCCAAGAAGCTTACAGCTCTAATATTGGTATCAGGATACAAATCATAAATGTAAGAAGCATACGCCAGAAAAGAGGTTTGATAAATGCGTGTAGCCTATAGAATGACCATGTGTTAGCTGCAACAGAACTTACAAGTAACAAGGAACTCCTGGAATACTTTACCCCGTCTCGTCATGTAACCCTGTCACCCTGATTTATAGAAATCCGTTCCACAATGTCTGCTAATTGTGGAATTCTGTTGGGGCGTTTGACGTTGTTTGGGGAAATATTTCTATTCTTGTGGAATTCGGTTAAATTATTTACTTCGTGGTGTGTAAGTGAAGCAATTCGTTTTATCTATTTTTGTTTTTAGATTTCCTTTGCAGCGGAACAAATTATTCAAATATGTACCAGGTAGTTACAACCGTGAAAAAAGTTTGCGTTGGAGACATTTTGTACAGCAACAAAATTTTTGTGGTTCAATGGTTTTGTTTCGGAACCAAAATGGCTCAACTGCTGGCTTTAATATTTTTTTTTTGCCGGATATTAGTAATTTCATAATTAACATAACAGTTTATTTCAATACCCAAACTTGTGCAGTATTAAATTCTTTTATAAGCCATATGGTCATTATGCTGGTGCTCGTTAAAATAAAATAATAAATAAATTAAAAAAAACTACACAGCAAAAACAAATAATATAAAAATGAAAAGTGCATAAATATAATAATCATTTTTATAAATATTATACCAACCAACCACAAACCACCAACGGAAACGACTTTTGGACAAAGAAGTATGCAATACTTCTCCATAAAATTATTTAATATACTCCCTTTTGCAATAAAAACCGTTAAAAAAATAAACGACTTCAAAAGAGTAATTAAAATATGGATTATGGGAAGGACGAATATAGATACAGTTTGCAACCAAATAAAGATTAATGCTTGTATTGTGCTTTCTTTTAGATTTAACTTTATAATTTTCCTCTTGTAATATTTTAAAATTGGTATTAACTTATAACACCAACACATAAACATGTACAATGTGACCTTAGAACGGGGTAAGGACACATTCTTTTCTAAAAAAATGAAAAAAAAAATAATAAATATTTATATGCGTATCTAAAAATAAATTTTACGTACGTCGTTTTTATAAAGACAAGTTAAAAATAGTATGACTTACATTTCAACAAACATTTATTATACCTATTCTTTTCTAAAAAAATGTAAAAAAAAATAATAATAAATATTTATATCCGTATCTTAAAATAAATTTTACGTACGTCATTTTTATAAAGACAAGCTAAAATAGTATGACTTACATTTCAACAAACATTAATTATACCTGCAATATGAAAATAAAAGTCAAATTCAAAAGAGAAGCAGGTAATTGACTGTAACAAGTACCTAGGTAAGCACTTATTTCAAACACATTATAAAAAAAATTATTTCACCTATTAATTTCAACAAGTTTTGAGTCAGAATTGTCAGCCGTTTGTTATAAATTTCCCATAAATTTTTTTTCTGCATATTTTTTAAATAAATAAAAAAAATTGTATTTGAGCCAATATTATGAAACAAGGATGAATATTTGGAATTATCCTCTATTTGCCCCCAATTTCACATTACAAAAAGCAAATTTAAAAGCACATACTCCCTTCGGCATATCGTTACCGCGAAAAAATCATTTTGCTGCATAAGCGGATGACAAAGGAACATGACAGATTGCTTTCTCTCGATACAGCAATTCTTTCAGTTATGCAAGTATCATCCCTTAGGTGCGTGCGAAGGAGAACCACTATTACCCGCAGGGGATGTTAGATAGGGATGCGAGGGTCCCGGAAGTGTCATGGCGGCCGGCGAAGGATTTTGGCGGGATGATTTATGACATTTGAAAAAAGAATCGCTTCAGTTGTCACCGTTTTCTGTTTCACGGTGGAATATTGTATTCATGACGTGTTTAGTGATTAAATTGCAATTCGGATATTTCAGAAAGCCAATCGGTTGGAAATTATAAACCAAAATAGTTTTATAAAAACGAGGGATAGATTTTTAAATTTAAAGGGAGGTATATTAAAATAATGGTTAACCTAAAACTATTTATATTGACTGATTTTAAATCGACATTGCAATAGTGTTGTAATCGTGGAAGAGATAAGTCGCCCTGAGTTATAACGTAGAAATTAATTTCCCTACTTTATGATTTCCTTCTCCTCCCCACCATTTTCAGCCTCACAACACAGTCACACCTCAATTGATGACGTCATAGACCCACTGGCTCCAGACGGTTGAGAGCAGTTCGGACTCTTATGTGGTACTAACATAAAAAATAAAAAAAATATTTTGAAGAATATAGACTGAACTTTGTTTTACGGTTTGGCGTTGCGTTGGGAGAATATCTTATGAATTTGTCTTAGTCAATTTTTTTTTTACATTAGCTCCACACAGGAGGCCCTTAGAAAAATGATTCCTTTTAGGGCCGATGTCATCTTTGGGGATTTATTTATTTATTTGAGACACAAAAATTTTTGATGGGATGGAGGGTTTTTTTAGAAAAGGAAGGAGAGGAAGTTCTGGAAAGTAAAAGGATATGAGAGGTGGGTAGGAATCTGGAGGTCAGTGTGTCCAGGAGTGACGGACGTATGAATCAATCCCACCTACTACGGTACTAGGCCATATTCCGAGAGAGTACGGCTGGAGAAGTCAAAAGGACTCCTTCAACCGTTCTCTCCCGATCCGGCCTACCATGCAGCTGGTGGGAAGACGCATCCACCGCCAAGACCGGTCAAAACATACCCCAGGAACCTGGGCACCCCTGCTAAGATACCAAACGTAGCGAACCACTTCTGGTGACCTTTCGTAGAGGTGTTGGTTATCCAATAAATGATTCCCGGGGCGGCAGTACCCATACCCGCCTCCCAAATTGAAAGAAGGGAAACATAAGAAAAGCAACATCAACTCTTTTATTTATTAAATTTAAAAAAAAAATCATGCAAACGTTCATATAAAGTACTTAATATATTATCTACTCCTTCGAAGTCTTAAAAATATTGATGTGTCAGAAAAGCGGTTGTCAACCTTTTTGAGCTTGCCTCTTGACTCTTAATAAAAATTTCTTGTATCCTGTCTGTCTATCTTGTGTACCTCTGTTTATCTTGTGTACACATGTAATGAAAGACATGTTCTTGCATGAATTTAACAATCAAGTCACACAAATAACTTTTTAAATCACAAATAAATTTGAACGAGTTTTAAAAGCTACATTTTTGCCACGATATTGCGCACCTTCAATTTCGCTTCACGTATCCCTAGGGGTACGCGTACCACAGGTTGAAAACCACCGTACTAGACCACAATCTTCTGCTTTATGAAGTTTGCATCCAATTATTTAATCATAAAATTACCTACGATGTCAATATATAAATGAAAAAATTATTTAATTATTTGTAAAAGAAAAACTTTTTTTTTCTCACTTATACTTTCTCACCGATACATTTTTCCACACCATTACTTTGCAAAGAAATAATCTGTTTGAACATCAAAAATATTAGGCATTTTTCTTTATAAGAATAATGAAGTTGAGTTTAATATTACAAAGATCAATAAAGTAATAGTTTGTATTAAATATGGGCAATTTAAAGGAAGAGGCTATAAATAATTGCACGGCGCATTGCTTCCGGTTTAAAACGTTCTGGTTGACTACAGCCTCACAATGGAGCTATTTGGCGATATAAAGGGTGGAACGGGGTGAGATACCCGTTGTGTTCCTGTCAAGGAGGTATTTGTGCTCTTGGTTTTGTGAATGCCTGACAACGCGATATCATTTAAGTATTTGCAGATATGAGTTGTGTACAAGAACCTATTCTTCAAACATTTTAGATTGTTGGTAATTTATTATTGTATGTTTACATTGCAGATGAGTGATGAGTGATTATCACCAATTATTTAAATATGCAACCACATTCTACAAAAAATATAAAAAACACCAGGAAACAAAATTGTGCTTGGAAAATACAGGTACAGAAAAAAAAAACTCTCTCATTCAGAATAGTTTTGGTAGATTTTAATTTTACTTAGATACCTTTATTTTATTATGCATTGCGTTCACAATTGTTCAAATTTATCTTAATATATAAAAAATGAACGTTTCTTTGTTTTTCCAAACGCGTTCCTAAACCATTCATCCGATTGCGATGACACTTTGATGATTTGATGAGCCCTGGCGTTATGAAATTATTTCCTGTAATATACGTGGGAGGGGGTTCGCGGGGCGGCGGAAGCGGGAGAACGGTGAGGGAAAGGGAAGGGAATGCGGTAGGAAGGGGTTGCGGGAAGGGGAACGGAGACGAATAGGAAAGGAACGCATGAAGAAACAATTTCTTTATTTAACTGGCATTGCAACGCATGCCGAGAAATCGCTAGTATAATAATAATTTTTATTATTCAAAAAGGACCGTTTTTTCAGTATTTTTTATTATTCTAAACAGTTTATCGATATATAACTCTAATCCCAAATTTATTTTTATATTTTTGCGATTTAGCGTCAAAATTGGGAAATTTCGATATCTAAAAGGACCTGCCGATTTTGAGAGATTTTCGATTTACTGTGGTCAAAGCCACACCAGAAAATCTTGAAAAAATTCTTAATATAATAAACAAACAATATACAAATATATAAAAAAATATATAAAAACAGTAAATTATCTTTTTAATTTATTTTTTCATTAATAGTCAACTAAAAATAGTTTTAGTTAACTATTAAAATTAACTAATAAATTTCAATAAATAGGTAAAATGCAATAATACATTGAAATAAATTAAAATAAAACCGAGGTGAAATAAAATAAAATGCAATAATAAAGTCGGTATGCAAAAACATACGGTTAAAATAATGAGGTGTGTATTGGGATGGAATTGTGTATTGAGTATGCATCTTTTATTATTTTGTGTTGTAATGTTGATTATTTTTGATGGCCTCCGTAGGCGAGGGGCAAGGATTTCGACTAGCAATCCGGAGGTTGTGAATTCAAATCCCGGCGTGCGCAAGTAAATTTTAGTTTCCACAATTTAATTATTTAAAATAATATAAGATATTTTAGCGGCACTGGAGTAAGACCACCATTCAGAACTGAAACGTTGCTTGAAATGACAATTGACTTAAGCTGTGTTTGGTGACTAAATCTGAATAGGCAGATACTTTGCCGCCTTCCTCATCTCCTTGCCCTCCCCGCTTACTTTCAGCCTCTTAACAAACCCCTATTAGGTATGGCATAGTCTCACAGGCTCCAAGTGAGGGAGGAGTTGTGCGGTATTCAGAATTTTTTTTTTGTTACTTCATAATATTCTACATCGACATTGACCCTTTTGGAAGCAAGCCATAGTATTCTGTTTAACATTTTCCCGTTTTACAGTACCTATACCATAGTAAATATAGTGAAAAGTTATTTTGTAGAATTATTAAGTACCTTTGTATTGAATTACTATTTCACAAACATAGAATAAATATTGTTTAATTTTGCACCTGTGGTGCACACAAGCGTGCACACGCGAGTGTAGATACCAATACAACAATCGCTCTTCTTTTGAAGATCTCCTCCTGTTTAACAATAAGAAGTCTATCTCCCGATCTTTTATGCAAGGCAGCTTCCGTTATTCGTTAATCTTGACGCCAAACGAATCCGTTGTGCGACTATTAGCAGCGTTACGCTCGAGTCGACCTAACGACGCCCGTTAACGATGCCATATCGGCGCGGCGTCGATTCTCTACGAAGGGCGTCGCAATTAGAAGGCTTGCATAATAAATTATGGGAATACCCTCATCGAAGAAGAGGGAAGAAATCAAAGTAAACGAAAATGTACTAATCACATGGGAAACGACTACCAAGAATACGAAAGAACAATGTTTAATAAAATCCTTTATAAGTCAGCAATTTCTTCTCATATATTTTAAAATTATGGTTTTCACCACACTGGAAAACCAAGGACTAGTTAACTTCCCTGCCTTTCCACGTATTTGGAAATTATTAAATACTAGCCTTTACCCGCGGCTTCGCTCACATGGTATTAGGTCACTCACTCACTAGCTTGACATTTATAATATATATAGTTGTATATAGAAACCATCGCAGGCATGCGCACATCAAATCCCCAAAGTTTCATTGCAATCGGACGGTTACGTCCGCACGTAACGGTTAGCAATGCATAATTTCATGATGCCAGAACTCAGTATTGTATATAGAAACCATCCCGGCCATGCACACATCAAATCCCCAAAGTTTCATCGCAATCGGATGAATGGCTTAGCAACGCATAGCATATATATACATAATTACATATATACAAACCCAGAAACAAACATATTTTGATTTTATATAAATAGATAGATAGATTTGAAAAAATTGAAGTCACACAGTAATTGTTGTTAACTTTGAAGTTTTATATTTTTCTCCATTTTTAAATAATCCGTATAAAACGGAATTTTCCTTGCTAGTTAATATAAAAATGTAATTTTCTGGTTATTATAAACAGGGTGAAGTATTATCATATATTGTTTTCCAAATTTCAATTCCAACCCCTGCTATTTACTTGCTGAAAATGCTGAGAATTATGAAACTAACTATCTGGAAAAATATAAAAACAATAAAGCACAATGATGTCCATTTATTGTTGCGAAAATGTGAAACCTCATGATAGCACCATAACGATTATCCCCTAGAATAAAAAAGCCAGCTTGATTGATATAGGCTGAGACAAAGTCAGATTTTACCAGTTAATATTTTCATTTTGGCAAGTCACCTTTTTCGTAGTAATTATTTTTATTAATCCTTGCCCTATTCAGGGTGGGTGTTTCCGGGCGCCGCGACGCCCCAAGTCTCTACGCGACGCCGGAGAAAAACGTCATAAATCAAACGCACAGCCTCTCTTAATCCACTTGTATTAATGTCGAGATGCGAGTCGAGATTACTTAGTCGCTCATTGTGCGCAGAACGATGGGGAAAATTGGAAATCAGTAATTACCAAGAATGTTTACACGCCAAAGAATTTCCTCAATAGATACTCTGAGATTTGATTCGTTGTTTAAGATTTTATTTTTTAACGTAGTTAATAGTTCTGTGTTAAGCACTTTTTGATTTTATTTTTCAACGTAGTTATATAGTTCTGTGTTAAAGCAGTTTCGTGTTAAAAATCATCTTAAGGTTTGTCAATTTTTGTCAAATCACCTTCGTTTGTCAATGTTGTGAACAAAGGTTTGATTTTAAACAACAAATCTACAATTTGAAATGCAAAAATCTGAAGCTGCAAACAAATTGGCACCTTGAGCTCATGCGCTAAGAAATCTTTTTTTTATTTTTTGGAATTCATAGGCCAAAGCAACACCTTTCAGCAAGAAGCATCATTTTCACATTATTTTATAAAGCTTTTAAAAACGATTTAATTTTCGAAAATTTTGACAAAAGACCAAACGTTTTAATTCATATATTTAGATTGTTCATTCAACAAAAAAGTTTGAAAGCGAGCGTTGATGTTTTAGCGAACCTATTTAAAGAAGAAAATGGAACGCTAAATGGTAGGAGTAGATGGGAACAGTATTACAACAATTCGCCATTTAAAAAAAAAACATTAATGAGTACGCTTATAATTTAAATATTTTAAATGTGTATTTATTTTAAATTTAAATTATGATCTCTGTGTACCACGCTCATTTCATTTTTCACTACGTGGTCTCTGTACGTAGGTAAATAACAATAATGTACCCGACAAACCACCACAAAACGCCACCATGCAGGAGTAGACCCGCGTTGGTTGAACAATGATTTATGCTCAGGGATGATTTATTTGTCACTTCCTCCCGTCCCACTCAACACACCGCGCAGATGAAGTATTCAAATGTGAGATTTCATCTCTACTTTGCAGTTCGAAGAGACAATTTTTAAACTGTATGGGCTAGTAATGGGAACGGCCAGTGAAAATATCTTTCCGTTTGATATATGGGAAAACTACATGGTAAGATTAGATACATACAAATAAACAAAATGACCTTACCAAGATCTGACAAGATGATGATAATCTGAAAAGAATTACTCTGAAATTCACGATCCAAATTTTTACGTGATTTAATGTTTTTCATTAACGTTGTGGTATACGTATATATGTTAGTTTTTCATATACTTGTTAGCATTCAATAGTTCAGAAGAAGCCGGAAAGAAGTCAGGGAAAATATTTGAAGATTTCAGATTTAAAATTTTCGAATCATTAGAAAATTAAGTTTTCTATCTTTCTTTGTCTGATCCATATTTATTATTAACTAGCTGGTTCCCGGCATGCGTTGCAATGCTATATTCAAAGGAATATATTGTTTCTCCCTGCGTGTCCTTTGCGTCTCCGTTCCCCTCCCGCATCCCCTCTCCCTCCCGCGTTCCCCTTCCACCTTCCCCGCATTCCCTCTCCACTCTCCCGCTTCAGCGTCCCGCCAACCCCCTTCCCGCGTTCCGTATATTCAGTCCCAGTACATTTAATTTTCAAACAATTCGCGTGGCTGAAACTATTTTTACATTCAAATTTTTATTTGTCATATATTAATTGTTCATTTTGTATTTTATTTAAGAAAAATCAAATATTATAAGACAACCAATCAAATTTGGTACCTATTTAAAAAATCTATAATTCTTGATTCGATTAAAATTACTATGTAAGTACTTCAAATTAATTAATTAATTTAAAGAGTTTTGAAAATTGAATTTTGATTTGATAATCATTGTTATGAATAAGTCATTCTCAAATTTTTGACAGTTCCGCAAGAATTTATGTGATGATTGAAAAAAAATTTCAAATGTATTATTGTCTTGTGGTTGAAATAATCCAAAAAGTATCAAACATTTCCTATACTTAATATAGCAATACACAAAACACTTATCCCCAAACGAATTTTGATTTTTATTTATAAAGATGTTTTACAATATTTTACATTCATCTATACTACTTAATTAATAAGGTTTTATTGTTTTGTGAATTTGGACACTCATTTTTTTAATTAAATTATTTTCGATTACTTCAGTTGTTATGTATTGTACATACATACATACACATCTTACAATTTGGGAGGTAAGCTCGGGTACCGCCACCCCGAGAACCATTTATGGGAAAACAAAAACCTTTGCCATCGGATAACAAACACAGCAAGTGGTTCACTTAGTTTGGTGACTTAGGTGGTAGTTCCATCGACGCCATCTCGATGGCGTCGATGGAACTACCACCGGCCTACCACGCATTTGGTGGTAGGCCGGATCGGGAGAGACTGGCGAAGGGAGATCTTTTGACTTCTCCAGCAGGAGACTTCAGGAGGAGGATTTCTCCAGCAAATAAATTTTATTTGATTAATTTGTGTTATTTCACAATTTATTCATTTAAAATAATATATAGTATATTTTGCGGCACGTTCCAGAGTGGAAGATACTATCAGTATCGCCCTGGTGTAAGACCACCATTCAGAATTGAAACGTTGCTTCTTAGTACTCAGGTACTTCCCCACCTTCCTCTTCCCTATCTCCTTCCCCTCCCCACTACCTTCAGCCTCACAACATACCCCAATTGGGGATGCCATAGTCTCACTGGCTCCAGACGGGAGCAGTTGGGACTCTTGTGCGGTATTTCATATAAAAAAAAAAAAAAAAAAAAAAGCAGGACTCTCTCGGAACATCGCCTTGCGTTGCAGTGAGAGAGATAGATTCGTCCGTCACTCCTGGATACACTGACCCCCAGATTCCACTCCTCACACCTTTTTCTTCCCAGAACTTCATCTCCTTTCTTTCCTAAAAAAACCCTCCATACAGCATCCCCAAAGATGACATTGGCCCTGGTCAAATAATTCCCTGGGGAAATATTTTCCTCAGGGCCTCCTGTGTGGGTTAAAAAAATGAGTTAATGTTAAAAAAAATAGTATTTTTAATATTGTACCGTGTCCAACGTTTAATCAAAAATATGATCATAATGTTGTCATGGTCGTAAAACCTTATAACTTGCACTAAATAGATTAATATCAAATTTAAAAAAAAAATATATTTTTCATTTATTCAAACCCAATATCTTTGCAAAACTCAAAAATATTCAAAAACCTAAAGACACAAAGTTACTTAATACCAAGAGACATTTATATATTATTAAAAATACTAAATTTGTACTAAAACACTGGCAAAAGTATTTAGAGACTTAGCAACGCAGGTAAAAAAAAATCACCCAAATTCAATGTAGCAACTTCATTATGAACAAGGATAATCAGGTTATAAATGACAGTATGTTCCGAAATATGACTCCGAAATAAGTAGAGTATGATTTAATTCCTGTAAAACCACTCAATCCGCTAGAGTGGGCACGGAATTAAATATGCGAATACAATTCCCGCCAATGTGGATGGTTTAATCAATCATTGTCGGCCTTATGGGGGCGCGAATACTTAGGGGTTGTAACTTCCAACTTGTAACCCCGGAGGGGGTGGAAGTCAAATTCAAAGAGTGCGGTTTATACACCAAACTGCAATTATAAAGTGCCTTAAATGATCTTGTTAATCGAGATATTTGAATAGAGTTGGAAAGAAATAGATAACATTTAGGCGTATCAAAGATTGCGTAGATTCTTGGGTTTATTATGTACGAAAAAGATTGTATATTTTTAATTCAAATTCATACTTTTATAAAAAACTAGCTGGTACCCGGCATGCGTTACAATGCCATTCAAAGAAATAAATTGATTCTCTCTGCATGTCCTTTCCCGTGTGCGTCCCCGTTCACCTCCAGAGTCCCTCCCCCCGCGTTCGCTTTCCACCTTCCCCACTTTCCCCCTCTCTCGTCACCCCTCCCGTGAACCCTACCTCCCCCATTCCCCTCCTCCTCCTGCCTTTCCCCCCTGCCGCTAAAATATATGAAATACACACATTTTCATTTATTCAATTTTCATAACGCCAGAGCTTACCATTATTTATAGTCTATAACCTTTGCGGGCGTGCGCACAACGTATCATAAAAGTTTCATCGCAATCGGATGAACGGTATGGCAGCGCAAAAAATACGAACAAACAAACAAATATTGATTTTTAAATATAAGATATAATATTTAGGTGCTAATTGAAAACAAGATTTTGGATTTTGCATACACTATTTAACAGTGCCCTCCTTTTTTCTCATTAATAATAATAATTGACACATTCAGCGGTATGTGATAAAAAGTATTTGAAAAATAAATATCTCATAATTCCACGTATATGGACTGAACGAGATTACCTTAGTTTGGTTAAAAAATTGGTATGCATGTGAAATATTTGTTTCGAATTTCTTACAATTTGTAAACTACTCGATATGGACAGAAACTCGCTGAGAGAACTGGTAGGACTACTAAAGGGACACTGCCATCTCAGGAGACACAGGCAGATATTGGGAGCGGAAAGCACCAATAGATGTAGAAAATGTGAAGAGGATGAAGAGACTCCAATTCACTTATGGTGCCAATGTCCTGCCCTGGTGGGAACTAGGCTCAGATACCTGGGGAGACACACTGTAGAGCCAGAAGACATGGCCACATATCCAATCACACTCCGTGAACTTTATAAAAGGAACTAGGTTATTGTTAAAGGATTGTGGCAAAATGAGAGATAACACAATAGGCCTATAGCCTAGGTGCTCATGGAAACTAGTTGTAAACCGTCTACGCAGTTAAAAAAAAATGACAAATTGTTCTAGGTTTTATTTTTTTCTTATTTGTCGATGATCAAATGGAAGTTAGTGTAGTGGTCGATGTGTTGGTGATAATTTTTTTACTCTGCTAGTACCTTACTTCCACGTGACACATTCTTAATAAACTAAATTTGAATTAAAAGCACCCCTTTAAACCGTCCCGCCACCACACCCACGAAAAGATCAGTCGCGTGGAAACATTTATTTCAACTGTCATTTCGCAAGTCATCCGCAATCATCAGAGAAACACCCCGCGGGGTGTAATGACACCCCTTCAAATCCACCCTGAACTGCACGCAATAAAAGCATCTACATCTTATAGCGTATGGCATAAATTTCTGTAAAGTTTGTGATGGTTTTAAGGTTCTTTGGTATCGAGGTGGGGGTTGTCATCCAATTTCAGCATTTTAACATTTTGAAGAGGTATAGGCGTGATATCTGTTAAATCATGTAGGGACAGGGGGACTTTTCATCAGATGTTCACTAAGTGGAGTCGCGTATAGGAAAAGGGAGATTTGAGATGTGAAGAAGTGAAGACACATCATTATTGTAAATAATTTGATTCATTGGGTGATATAAATCCTAAATTGAAAAAGTATCTGAAGAGAAATTGGATTGGGTGAATATGAATCGAACGGATATATACATATACAACTGAAGAAACTGTGATTTTTTCGATTTTTTTTCGATTTTTTCGCGTTTTTATAGTGAGTCTTTACCAAAATCATTCAACGTCTATACTCATACAGATTTGCAATTTTATTAAAGAACTTTTCAAACAAATTCATCACGAAAAAGGAAGGTAGGTTATGTTGAATAAAAAATATATTAAATGAAAACAAATAAGTTTGTAAAAAAACAACACTATATAATCAATATTATCAACATGTTTCGAAAATTAAGTTTTCTCCGCCGGGATAAGATACAATTAATCCTAACGAAGAAAACTTAGTTTTCGAAACATGTTGATAATATTGATTATAATTATGGTGGTATTTTTACAAAGTTATTTGTTTTCATTTAATTAAAAATGGCGCCATTAAGTGAATTAACAATGTTTGAAGAAGAAGAAAAATTCTACTTTGTATTGACTACGTTTTTTGAATTGTGTTACTGGTCCTTAAAAAAATTAAATCACTTATTACTTATTCTAAATATTTACGGGTCAAAAAAAATACACAATGGTAGATAGCTAAAGGTACTTTATTTGCTAGTGACGTTACAATTCGTTTACGTGACTTGAGATTTTGCACACAACAAAGCTCCATAAAATGAAATCGTTAATTTATAACAACGTCACGTAAATAATTAATTTAGCTTCTAAATCAAATGATAAGGAAATTTACAACTTCCTTGATGTCCCGATTTAAGGGGAAAACTATTATTTTAAGTGATTCGCCAAACAATAAACTTAGATCTATTCCATTTTATACAGCACATTAAAATTAATGCAAGGAGCACTATGCAAGGACCGTAATGGCGGGGATACAATCATCTTAAGGTTTACAATATATGGGACAATGAATTAAATGCGGGATCTCCAAGGATACGGGACACGGGACGTTAATCTTGGAGACTCCTTCAACCATATTCTGAGATACTTGGAGGTGATATTGAAATGAAGGGCCGAACTGGACGCATTAGGTCAATTACAAGGGGAATTAATTAGTGAATTAATTAAAAATAAATCAGCGTTTTGTTGAAAAAAATATTAAGGGTATATTACCGCGAACGCAGCATAATTGCGGTTTTTGATGCAGTTTTTAGAAAATTTCTATATTGTTTATTAGAAAATAAAATTATGTTTAGAACAAATAAATTATTCTTCTAAATGATTATAAAATAAAACGTGTTAAAATCTTTAAAACAAATGCGTAAAAAAATATTTACAGAACCTCTAAAAATAGCTTAAAGTTCGATTATATCTTTAATTCTAAATACAAGAGAATTATAAAAAATATACATCATCACCACATCAATGTTTTATAAATGACTGTAGTATAAAATTATTTTAAAAAGCATTAAAACAATACATAAATAAATAAAAACAGTTTTTTCAATATAACGATGTTGTTTCTCGCATCACGTTGTTATATAAACCACGACGCTAGCTTTTTGCCGTCAGTACGCGAGATGGTTTCGAAGCGGGCGGACGTCAAATTTTACAAATGGCACATCAGAAAAGAGGTCAAACTAAAGGAACGTCGTTATGTTATTATGTATTGTTTCAGAACCAAGTTGACTTTTTTACTAATAGCGGCGGCTGTCTAGTCTAGAACCAGCGCCAGCGGCATATAATGTTTTAGAGTGCCCCTTCAGCAGAATTGTAGTATTATTATTCGAAGTATTTATTTAGCCCTACTGGGCTTTTACTTAAATTTCTAATTATACAGTTATGTTAGTTGTAACAATGATATACCTTATAAATTATGTTAAGATAAAATGAGTTACAAAGTTATAAAAAGTAACAAAATTGTAAAATAGGTTGCAAACAAACAAAAAGAAATCGATCGACATACTCCTAAAAATTAAATTATTGGATTAACGAGAAAAATTGTTGAAATCTATTTAATATAAAAAATAAATAAAAAAGTGTGTGCGTGGAGTCCGCGACAGAAGTCAAACTTCTTGTTTATTGGGTATGGATAAAGAGATAAAAATTAAGAAAAAACACGAAACGATCCTCACCATAAATCTCCCGGCATGAATCTAGCGAACCTTGCAAGCAATAATTAAAACTACCAAATGTGAATAACCAACAAATTGTGCTATTTCATATTGAAACATGTTAGTTCACATTGCTGCCGCAGGTTTTTAATGTAAACTAAAGAACGTATGAAATATTTTTGTAGTTTCCTAGGCCATAATATCAAGGGCATATCTTGGGATGTAACTATTTTTTAATATTCGCCTCGGAAATCGGAATTTTCGTGACACTCCAAAATCACTCAGACGCAGCAAAGAAGTTGTTCAAAAATACAGATCAAATTAAGGAAAAACATATTATTTACTAAGGAGTGGTATTCTCTTATATTTCAAGAAGTGTTTGTGAAGGATTGCTGGTGACGAGGGAGGGGAAGGCGGTGAAGGTAGAAGGGGAACGCGGGAGGGGAATGGGGACGCATGGGAAAGGACATTTATTTTATTTATTTATTTATTTAACGCCCAGATCGGAATTATTCCGGTAGTCCCAATTTTTTTATATGTTTTATACACTCATCTCCCGATGAAAAATCTGAGTTTTCGACCTTGGCGCACTTGAGCTTTTGCCGCCATCTTGAAAAAAACTAACCGAAATCGCACCAAAATCTAGTTTTTCTCAAATATCTCATTTTCAATAAAAATTTTGGCTAAAGTAGACTTGCAAATTTAGTAGAACATAAAATTACCTATAATTTTTATGTTAAAATTATTCTTCTATCTCTAATAAATATCGAGATACGCAGTCGTAAAAATGTCTATAAGTTTATGAAAACAGGTAAATTGCTCGACTCCGTTTGGTTTTTGGTGCGTATCTCTTTTCCAATACAATTTTATAAAAAAATTAATGCAATAAATTTTGTAGAGAAGAAAATTTGATAAAAGACGTAGATATATGTTTAATGTTTTTATCTCAATTAGATATCGAGGTTCTAATGCAAAAATTACACTAAAATTAGGTCAAAAGTGTTTTAATCTTGATTATTCTTTTTTTAACAATTGTCATTGAAATAACACGTTAAATACGCCTTATTTCAATGACAATTGTTAACAGAAACATTAACCATCAATGTTATCACAACAAATAAATAAAATTATTAATAAAGGTACATAGATGTGATAAAAAAGAATAAAAAAATATATTTTCTTAAGATTTGTGACTATTGACTATAGTTTCTTACTACCACTTTCGGGCCCCGAACAGCTTCAATTTAGTCATCATCATGAACGAAGGCTTCCACAGCATTCTCGCACGAGCTGCCATTACAGTGAATTTAGGGTATGGAGCATTTCAAACCCGACTTTCTACATGTGCACTTTCCAGCGCAACCTTTTTTGCGTTGGCATGATATAAAATTCAGCAACGATCACTTTTACTTTACCAACTTTTTGGTAATATACGTTTGAGGGTGAGAGGACTGTGAAGAGTACTAACAGGTCGATATCCTGACCAATGATTATGACTGCATCATGTTGAGATGACAACAAATTTTCTGTGGTTATTATGAGAACGTCAGCATCCTATTCAGCTTGTACTGTCGTTATTTGCGATCGTTCAAATGAGGCTTCGAGTAATGAAATTAAACGAGAATGGTTCTTTCTGCACTCCATGAAAAGATTTCAATTTAACGGAACCCAATTTTCCCACTAGTTCCCTTGATAATAAACGCTGTTTACGCTGAATGTTTTGATCTGGCCCTACAGATGTATTAAGGGTCACAGCTACAATCCCTCCCATTGCATGAAATGTTTTACGTCCATCCAAAGAGTCTATATTAAAATCTACATTATGAAATACAAATTGCATAAAAGCATTATCTTAAGTTGGAATTTCCGGATGAAGAATGGCAAACTGTTCAAGTCGAGTTGCCTGTTTGTAAGAACATGAAAATCCGAGGGCTGAGGTAGCAACAATAAGCTTTTTTGAGAAAAAAATTCTGTCTCGTCGTATAAGCACCTACGATAGCAGTGATAAATGAAAGATGATGCTGATATCAGTGCATGCATTAAGCCAACACATTTCCTTTTCCATTCTGCTGTCTCGCCATGTTTGCTTTTGCCTATCACTCTCTCATAAAACCCTGTCCGTGGAATCATGGAGTTAACACCTCGAAGAAAGTCATCTGATGGACTAATTTTTCAATGTGTACACTTTGGATCGAATATCTTCTCTAATAATATATGTAGCAGCTTACAATCCCAAAACTTCCCTCCAGGGGGTTGGAGCTCCTATCTTTATACCACTGGTTAGTAATTATTTTACAGCCTGTAATTTTGAAGCACACTACTACTTTTCTCTAACAAAGAGCAGTTGTGCCTTTAAAGTCTCGCTCTGACAGTTTTTATGTTAGGCCGAAAGACTCCTTTTAAGACTCCATTAACTGTTCCTGTGAAAACTGACAATCTAACAATGACAATGAGGGGGAGGGGGGAGTGACCCCCTCTCTTGTAAATATTTATTTACAAAATGTAAAAATGTAATGTAAACAAAATTCGAATAACGTGGTAATTAATCGTGATAAAACTTCTGTTTTCACTTACCGATATTTGTTTATACTTTAGTATAAACATATCAGTAAAAAAAATACAAAACCTTTTTTTTTAGAAATTTTATTCTTAAGTCTTTTTTTTTTAGAAATTTTATTCTCTACAAAATTGATTTCAAAAATGTTTTCATAAAATTGTACTGCAAACGAGGTACGTACAAAAACCAAATCTAGTCGTGCGATTTACCTGTTTTTATAAACTTATACGCATTTTTACGACTGTATATCTCAATACTTATTGGAGATAGAAGAAAATTATCTGTATAAAAATTGTAGGTAATTTTATGTTTTACTAAATTTGTCAAACTACTTTAGCCAAAATTTTCATTGGGAACGAGATATTTGAGAAAAACTAGATTTTGGCGCGATTTCGGCTGGCTTTTTTCAAGATGGCGGCGAAAGCTCAAGTGCGCCAAGGTCAAAAACTCAGATTTTTTATCAGGAGATGTGTGTTAAGAATATTTCTCAATTGCATTGAATTCTGTAGATCGATTTTTATTGGTCTAGGCTTGCTACTTGATAATTTTCCAATTCTGTAAAATTTTGAAATATTTTCATTTGCTGATTTGTCGATTTCACTGATTAAACTGGTGACAGCTGCCTGGTCATCCAAAATCCTGCCGGCTTCTGTCCATCCAATATGTTAATACTTTCAGGCACATTGCAAATAATATTATTTTTAGATCGCACTTGTTCATTCATTACCGAAATCGACTCGCAAATACTAAAGTTATTTTGAGAAGAATTTGCTCTAATATCCTTGTAATGGCATTGCAACAATATTAATAAAAATTGAAAATTACCGATATTTTATTTATCTTGCCAATATATTCAGATATAATAATGATCACGTATTATGAAAATGATGCGTAATTGAATACCGTATTGTTTTGACAACTGTCAATGAAGAACATATCGGTTACGAGTCATAAGCTACTGCCTACCGTCTAGCAGTGTAGTTGATTGTATCGAATAATTTATCAAACAAGTTTCATCGAAATCTGATAAGAATCATAAAATCATGAACTTTGCCAAGAAATTTACCTAAAACATGCACATTCAACTAAATAAACATAATTTGAAAGACGCCCATTATTAAGCGTTTCATGTTCAAACCTTACTCAAGGGTACCATCTAGTCTGATGGATTTGTTCGCTGCTTTGACTTCGTACTGTTATCACCAAGCGCGTAGCAGGTTCCCCGGTTCAAATTACTTCATTCCTCTACCCCGAAATATTATTTCGGTTTTCGTTAATTCCCCCTTAAGGGTTTTAGGTAGCTCCTCCAATTGATTTTTGCATTTAAAAACCTCTGAGCACAAATTTGAGATTATTACTAAATAATTGTCGTCGAAAATTACATGCAATAAGAAACAAACTTATGACACTTCATTCAAATTTAAATAGTTCCTAACACCGGTAATTAAAATTTAATAAAACAAACTAATTTTATTAGAACTGCTGCAAATCAAATAAAAATACGAAAAACAGATGCGAAAATGAATTTCAGTAAAAATATTTTAAAAAGAACCTACAATGAAAAAAACGATGAAAACCAACCAGTAGTTAATTCTATTTGTCTTTATTTTAACACTATCAAATAAATTACTTGAATCCACCTACCCGTCTATTTACAAAATTTATTAGATTATTTATAGATTGATGAAATTTTGTACACCTGATCTCAAAATCTTGAGGAAGTCTACATCTGATTTCGAAAAATTCTGCACAAAGACTGGGTGACTCTGGGGACTTCAGATAGTATTAAACGTAAAAAATTCCTGCCATTGTTAATACTTTGCCACATGCTGTACGCATATATAAAATGCACAAATCGTTTTGTTTTCTAGTAGGTTGCATTTTCACACAATCAGAAATGCAATAAAAACTAACATTATTCTTGGCTTATCGAACTAAATGAGTAAAATTCATTACGACCTGGATTTCACTTGACAATCGCTATTCAGTACCACCTTCAATTCACTTCACCTGAAGTAGTAAAGTTGTAGTTATGTGAGGAAGGCT
The DNA here is from genome assembly GCA_936435175.1 of Glyphotaelius pellucidus. Taxonomy (NCBI): domain Eukaryota; kingdom Metazoa; phylum Arthropoda; class Insecta; order Trichoptera; family Limnephilidae; genus Glyphotaelius; species Glyphotaelius pellucidus. The sequence continues at coordinate 15,854,546 of OW386551.1, read as the reverse complement.
GTGGACTGTGGGCTGTGAAGGCTTCTCGGATCCGGGTCCTGCCGGTAACGGCCGTTACTCGTAATAATAACGACAACGGATTTAGTTCGGCATTTTGCATAATAGCGGAACGACCGGATAACGGATTGGCCGCAGTTTATAAACGGGAAGTTTGTGTATTGCGCCGCGTAAGGGCGGTTCGTGGTTATGTATTTTATTTAGTAGAAATGATTAATTTAATAAGATCCTTAAATTACAAGTATTTCGATAAGTTTTACTTTTTGTACAAATACTTTTCGTACACATTGTACATAATGTTCAAAAGTTGTTATGTCGATTTTAAAAGGCTTAGGTATATAGTAAAACGACAAAATATTAACACGATTAAATAATAAATAATGTGGCGTTACAACAGTCTGTGTAGTTATTTAAGAAGTTTTTGTATATAATATTAAGTATAAGGGCCAGTTTTATCACAGAATTTGAACTATTATTAAATTTCAAGTTCTCTAAAGGTTATATAAGGGTTCCGTATAGCAGAAATAGTTCCGTATAGAACTTTCACGGAATTTGAAAATTAAATTTGAAATTTGAAGATGTGTTCAATTTCTGTGAAACAACTAGCCCTAAGGGAAACGTAAAAATCATCGTCGAGAAATTAGAGCATGAAGAGAGAAGAAAGGAGTTTATTTTTTGATTAACAATTTAATTTTTAAAAAGCCTATAATGAAATAAAAACAATTTGAAAAACGGCCTATAATGAAATACAAACAATTTTAAACTTTTTGATAGTTAAATGTATAATTATTTCAAAGCTACGTAGCTCAGTGGAAATGAAAAAGCAAGCAAGAAATATTGTCTTTGTTCCTGGAAATTATTAACAAAGATTTTTACATTTAATTCCGACCGGTCGAGTTTTTCGACAAAAAAGGTTTTGCTCCTTGTTTTATTTAGACACTTGTACAAATTTTAAGGTTTCGAAATTGAAGACGAATTTTTTAATTTTTTATTTAGTAGCCACTGAAGGCTGCCACTGATTATCACTTAACGGAAGTGCTAAGTTTCATGGCTCCGTATTGTGTATGTAAGATGACTCTATCTATTCAAATTTCTCGACCGCTCGCGCAAACAGACGCCAACCAACTTCTCAGCTAAATAATTGGAAACCCCCACCGACACCTCCCCACGTCTCTTCCTGTTAGATCTACCCTTTCTCGGGCTAGGGGTGAGGTGTGGCTAGCCTTTAGCCTTTGTAACTCTGAGGACACTACTCTTATTATCCTGGATATCCTCACCAGACCGATACATAATAATCAAAGGGCATCGTAAATCCTGAATTATTATAAGATACTATTTCCTAAGACTTGGTAGTTATTCGAGAAGGTAATGGATATTGTTCTGTTTTCGGAATTGAGATGCTAAATTATTTGATTGTAATTGAAGAGGTTGTTAAGATTTACTTTTACGTGAAGATAGGCAATCAGTGAGCCATTTTAAGTGCTGTATACTGTTCACGTAATATAATTAGTAGTTTTATTAAGTACCTACCTTTGTATTAAAATACAAAGTAGAGGGTAGAGACAAAACAGAGCCTGTTACCATACCCATATTGTCTTCTATATCTACTGTTAAATTAATAGGATGTAAGTAATTTTATAATCATTTATTGATAAATTTACACAATCTTAATTAAAAACACTAAGGTGACAAGATATAGTCATATTCGATTCGATTTTACGATTATTGGTAGAAAAGTAACGTTTATGTTTTAAGGGGGTATTCTTGTCTAGAGGCATGAATTGTAGGTATTTTTTCAGGTGCAATAAAAAAACACCAATAATATTTTTACAAGCCATTATTTTACCAAATATATATTCAATATTAAAAAATATATTAAAGAAAAATCAAACGAAAAAATTGAAAATTCAAAAAGTTACAGGGTGTTGAAGTGGGGGATCTCAAAAAAATAGCGCGCCCTGGTTCACACGATTGCAACCCTCCTAGTAATCTAAAAAAAAAATTCTTCTTAATCCAAACAAATGTTGCTGTAGCATGAACCTCGGACAAGTAAAAAAAAAAATCGCAAAATGGCGGCTGTCCGAAATTAAAATACATTTTTTTACCAGTTTTTTTAACTTTTCCGAATTTTTTAAAATTAGTAAAAATTTTATTTTTTTTATATTTTTGGTTCATGCGATAGAGTAATGTATAGAGAAGACTCACATCAAATTTCAAGTAAATTGGTTAAGTAGAACTTGAGATATCGTGTCAACCGTCTCGAAAAGGGAAGTTTTGAGAAACACGCGTTTTAAGTTTAGCTCTATTTAGATTCTAGTTAGATCCCGTCTAAACCAGTCGAACTAAAATGGCTCTAACTTTTAAAATAATTCAAATTTTGAAAAGTCCTTTTAAGGAGATATTTTAGAATATTTAGATTATTGAAATGTGAAGAAATTTTTTTTTTTTTCTATACTAGAATACGATATTTAAGATATTTAAAAAGTGGATAAGCGTCGTAGAAGTTAGACGATAGAAGGTAGATGGTATTGAGGATGGTAGATGGTGGAAGAAGTCGGCGACGTTCGAGGAAGACCTGGCACGATTAAGTGAATCAGATTCTTGAGTTGGGCCATGTCAAGAATCTGAAAAATAGAAGACGATGTATGAATCAGGCGAGGAGTGTGTGCCAAGACAGATTTGTTTGGCGGTCCATTCTCTTAGCCTATCCCTACGGGGAAACGGCGTAATAGTTTATTAGAAGAGTGACGTACATAGGTAACTTAAACTGTTACGCACATAAATTACAGAAACTGCGATTCAGAAAACATAATACTAAACATATATGCCCATTGCCGAGTCCTATGTTTACCCACCCGCAATAGCGTAAAGTGTATCCTTTGACTTTCAAACTCAATTTGTTTTCTATCTCCGATCAAATATTTACCTTCGCTAATCTCCTGCGTCCATCTGACCTCCGTACCGTTCATTCCTGCTACCAAGCGGGCATCAAACATGCCCGATTATCGGAGGATTAATTCGTACGGAATGAGCATTCGTCCGCTAATATATTATTTAACTTTAATGTCAACAGTTGGCTGAGGAATAAAGTGTGTGCTTAGCGACAGAAAGGGTTGCCGCTTCAATGCCCGCCGGGAACAATGGACCCAATGGACATTTGTAGAGCGAACGATGGGGTGAGGGGAGCGGGGCGAATGGTCCCGCTGCGTGTTGTGTTCTAAGCCATGCATTTTTAATTTTATGCTCATTTTTATTTCCGCGTCGGGTACGGTGTTCCGCATTTTTTGGCGAAATATGGGGTATTAATTAAATATTGATGGGAATTTATGGGATTTTTTTGGGTAAAATGCGTTGTACTTTCATTTTATGACAGAAGCAAAAAATGTGGGAGGTATGTGGAGAATTAAAATAAAAAAAAACGGATGAAGGGAAACATAAAAGGTAATGTTGTAATGCTTTCTAATGGGTAAAAAAACTTCTTTATATTAAAGGATCGAATCAACATCAAGATAAGAATCAATAAAAATAAAAAAAAAATAAAAAAAAACGCTTTGTGTATGTATTATTTGTGCCTCTTAAAAAGCGATGAAAATTTTGAATATTTGAATAGCTAAATAAAACTAATGCAACGTTGCTTGAAATATATTTAGCCGTATTTGATGACTTGATCTGAAATGCCAAGTACTTCCCCAACGTCTTCTTCTCCATTGCACTCCCTTCCCAACTACTTTCGGCCTCACAATGACGGACGCCATTTGGGGACGCCATAGTCTCACTGGCTCCAGACGGGAGCAGTTGATCTTGTCTTATGTGCTATTCACGATACGATACGATTATACCCCTCAGTCAGGAGCACTTCTGTCCCGGTGAGAACGGTGCACCAATGGGCACTGATTTTTTAGGACTTGGAACACGTGCTCTGAGGTTAGAAAGGAGGTTGGAGTTTAATCGACCGGTAAACATGGCATCTTGTGTGCTATTCACATTAAAAAGGAGACATTTTTAGAATTAACCTGAATCTTAGCAATATTTTTTCGACAACCAATTTCTAGTTGAAAAAAAACAGGTCATACCTTTTTGGTCGTGGAATTTTTATAAGCTCCCTAACTCACGATAGAAATAGCGCTTGAGCTGAAAAAAGTTCTGAGCAAGAAAATCGCAGAAAAAAGAAAAGAGAATGCAGTCGCAAATTTCATGTTGGCGGAGTTTATTCAGTAAATAGCGTTCTGATTTTTCATGGGCCGAAAGGACTCATAAGAGATAAACCATATTATTTCAGCGTAAGTACAAACAAATTTCAATAACTACCTACTGACATTATTTTAGCCCGATCTCCCCTAAAACAGGCAACCGACGAAGCGTTTTAATTTAATTAACCCTTTAGCAGCTTACACGGGGTTCAAATTATTATTTTTTTCATCATCATACCCTGCTATTACGTCACACTCCAACTTGGCAATATATGCAAATGACCTTTAGGTGTCTTTAGTGCCAGAAATAATTTAATAAGCGGGTGGAATGACCACCATTTAGCCAGACTAATGAGTTATGTTGTAGTAATTAATGTAGTAACAGGGTTGTTATTAAATAGTGCGGTTCTAGTTATGAAATAATTAACAAATTTGAATTATGTCCGTCGAACAGATGTGGTCTAGTTTCACTTTTTAACATGATCATTATTAAAATTAAATTAGCACCTACGTGTTCTTTAATTTGTGTTTTTTTAAACGTCACATTAAATTGTTGGGAGATGTGTTGAAAATGATTAGAAAATGGTGATAATGATTCATAAACACGCTTCAATTTAATGCTTGTTATATAAAATGTGCGCATCTGAAGAAACTCTAAATAATTTTAAAAATTATGTGAATAAGGTCTGTTTGGTTTTTAAATGAGAAAATGCAGAGTTCCTATCGGGATGTCATTTATCCAGTACCTACCTCTCCCTAACCATCATCTTGCTAGAAAAGTGTTTGAAATTTGGAACAATGGCAAGAAAAACAGCAAATTCGAGGGAATTTGTTTTTGAAAAACAGAAGAATTGGGATGTTTTTCGTGTACATAATCTCATTTTTTAACCAAAAAGTTATTTAACCATCTCGAAAGTAAACCATATCGTTTCGAACTTAAGGCGATCCAATAGCCCAGGAAAAAATTGAAACCGGAATTCACGCCCCTTTATGGGAGGAGTTTAAAAATAATTGAGAAAACGCTTTAGGAGAGGTTGAAAATATTGGAGATTTGAGATTTTTTTATAATAGGTTGATTTTGTAAAGACCTGAAAAAAACATCAACTCCTTTTTTGCGCATTTCTTATTGTAATAAAACAGAAATTGAAAATAATTTCACGGAACCGAGCGACGCGGAGCCTAACGTATATTCCTCGCTCCGGCCGAGGACGGATTGACAGAAAATGGGTGGGCCAAGACAGTAGTTCTTCAGTGGACGGCGTATTGTGAAATAACAACCAGAAAATGCATTTTTTATTTTATTTTGTGAAGTTCGGGCATAAACATCAATTTTTTTTGCGATTATCATAAAAGAAACTGAAATTGCCACATTATACAATAAAACCGTATCTGAAAACGGGTTAATAATTATGAGAGATTGCACTTGAAAGTGTTTTTTTATAGATCTAATATTTTATTTTTTTCTAGGCTTATTAAAAGACTTATTAAAAAAAATTACCAATACTTTTAAGGGCCAAGATATGTTCTATACACAGTTTTTAATTGAAGCATCTATAATACTTCTAAGCGATAAAATTTTCAAAACAAAAACAAATGATTTTGTACGATTTTTCATTATTTAGTATGGCTTCATCTTCATAGTTTTGCTATCGCAAACACAACACAAACACAATATACAAAAATATGTTGTGTTTGTGTTGTGTGTTCCTATGCAGAGGTACAGTAGTAAAGGATTGGTTATCCTTTTTCCTTATATCCATTTTTTTCCTACGCATATTATTACCCAATTCCAGCAAACACCTTCAATTTTAGTATTTACAGTCCCAAGCATCGGAAGCTGTAATTCGTTAGCAGTTTTGGATGCAACACCGTCTAAAAGTTTCAATTGACCTGAGCTTGTAGGAATACGGCATCTTCAATTCGGATGTATTGTGAAATTGAAAGGACTGGGAACGGGAAAGCAATGGGAAAAGAAAGGTTGGAAAGTAACTGGCTGCATAGAACTGGTCACTAAACATCACTAAAGCCAAGTAACAAACTTGAGATCTGAACGATGGTCTTTCACCAGGACGATGATACTAAGAGTATTTACCAGAGAAAATGTTATATCATTTTACTCATGTATAGTGTAGGCATTATTGTGTACAGTCGGTGCATCCACGAGCGGGAAGTATTGTTCCGAGCTTTCATTGCAAATATTTAACGTTCCGGATTTCAAAGCTCCATTGATGAAGGCTTTCATCATTGCGGATCGTTGAAAAAAGCATTCCATCTACACTTCAAATATAGAAGCAATGCAATAGAGAGATAAAAAAAGACCTACCAACAAACTAAACAAACAGATTTACTCACACTGCTCCTCCTCAATAATGAAAAAGGACAGTAAAATAGAGAAATCTCAAAATAATCATAAAAATATTGTAATTTTTATCATACTATCTTCGCCACACAAATTTGCCTAATCTACAGTTCAAATTTTTATCTTATCGGAACACCCATTTTTGTCTTAGTTATTTGCAATTATGATTATTTCAAAATTCTATAATTCATATAGAATGTTGGCATTGCCAGTGAACATGGTTGAAAATTCAGCTTGAACAGCTCCACAATTGATGATCCTAGAAGAACTAACCCACCCAATTCACGAGAGTTCGAGTGGCACTTCCAAGAAAAACATGATTTGAAAGGGAGATATGTTACAAATGTAAATAAGAGAGCGCGCAAATATAAAAAAAAACGATTATGTTATAGGCGTAAGCGAAATTTTTTAATAATTGATGTCTTGTTTAAAATAAAGTAAAATCTCTTGGCACATGTCTTAACCCAGTGGCCAAGTACATTTACCTTTCAGAAGATTATTTATGAGTAATTTTTTTTTTTTTTGTTAGTTGTATGTACACTTGAAAATCCAAGCATCCTATCAAATCGCTCAAGCGCATGCGTTGGTGTGGCCAGATTTATATCACTATTTTAGATTTTTAGTGCTTAATACAAAAAAAAAGTTTACTTATATTTCCAACAAAAATTTTCAAATATTCGAGAACTTGAAAAAAAAAACTTTTTTCAACATTTTTTTAATCATCTGGTCAATTATGAAAACCGCTTCTTGAATATTATCGTCGTGAATAATAATCCCAGTTAAAATTTTGAAGAGCTTGAATACTTACAGTATTCACGGGAAGTATATGTTATATTTCTGTAAAACTTCGGAATAATAATAATATCAATAATTTTATACATCGCCTCAAGGGCGCTGTGAATGCGGGGTCTTAACTTTACCTATTACCTTTTCCTGTTACTTAACTACCTATTAACATGAGTTATTTTTGACAAACGTTTTTTTTCCATAATTGAAAAACATTAATGAAATAATATTACTTTGTTTGAACCAATATATTTCTTATTTATATTAACGTCGACCGGTTTCGGAACAACCGGTACTTCCTCAGGGCAAAATAAATAAACTAACTTAACGTTAAAAAAAATGGGTGAAAATATATAAGGTAAGTAGGTGTTGAAGTGGGGGGGGGGGGGGATTTTTTAAAATCAAATTTCAGTCTTAAGGGGCCATCCATAAATTACGTCACAGGAATTTTATGATTTTTGAAACCCCCCCGTCCCTGTCACACATCGTCACATTTGTGAGACCCCCTCCCCCCTAGTGTGACGTCACGTATTTTGCAATTTTACATCTAAAAATTTTTTGCGTTTTAATAATTTAGATTTTTACATGTAACGTCGCAGAGCTGTTGACCCCCCCATACCCCTTGTCGCACTTCTCTACCCCCCCCCCCCCCCCTTTAAGGTGTGACGTAATTTATGGATGGCCCCTAAGTTCTACATAAAATTATTTAGTTATTTAATGTTATACATTATCATACGATATATAATTATTTACATTTCTAGATTATTTTGTCATAATAATTAGTATAAAATTAATTCGTCAAATATCCTAATTTTTCACAAATTCACAGCACACCGATCTAAGGCAACACGCATCTTATTCAAATGTATCTAATATTGAAGCAATGTTTCGAAGTACTTGGCAAGTACTCGTATTTGCACGGATGATCATGGTTACTGGTAACACTCACACCTTTGTCCCTCCGCTTCAAAGGGCCCGCAGGTTTGTCTTCATTTGTTATTGTCACATTTGCATATGAGGAAGATTTCCTGTTCGCGAATAAAAATGGCTCGCAGGGTTCCCCCTCGGTTTCCGTTAAGTTTGAGTAATGGTGGCGGTACGCTTAGTATCGCCGTGTTCAATTGGCGGCTTAGTCACACTATTGTTATTTATCATTATTTTTTTATTATAATGTAGTAACGAATAGTAATGATTTCCTAATGGAAGAGATGTGTAAGAAATTTTCGTTTTTATTTGAGGTGATAAAACTTCAGACTATTTAAAAAAATATATATATGAGTAAATGATTATTGTGTAGGTAAAGACATTTGAAGAAGTAGTAAGTAATTTTAAAAATGATAACATGTAATTTTATTGTCAAGTTTTTTTCTGTCTTGTTTTTTTTTCTCCTTTTCTTTTCTCATTTTTTGTAATCATCCATTTTTTGTATATCATTGTTTTTTTTCTTATTTGTTTTCTCTTATTATTTGTTCTACTTGACCTTTTTTGCTTTTATTTTTATGCTGTACTGCATATGAAAATTATATTTTTGATTTTTTTATTATTTTTTATATGAATACCGCACAAGAGTCCCAACTAATAACTGACGGTTAACTGTCAACATACCCAACTATTTGAAAAACGTCTTTCGTTTCAAAATAACTGGTTTATTAATAAATTGTATAGGTAAAGACATTTGAAGAAGTAGTAAGTAATTTAAAAAATGATAACATGTAATTTTATTGTCAAGTTTTTTTCTGTCTTGTTTTTTTTTCTCCTTTTCTTTTCTCTTTATTTGTAATCATCCATTTTTTGTATATCTTTGTTTTTTTCCTTATTTGTTTTCTCTTATTATTTGTTCTACTTGACCTTTTTTGCTTTCATTTTTGTGCTGTACTGCATATGAAAATTATATTTTTGATTTTTTTATTATTTTTTATATGAATACCGCACAAGAGTCCCAACTAATAACTGACGGTTAACTGTCAACATACCTAACTATTTGAAAAACGTCTTTCGTTTCAAAATAACTGGTTTATTAATAAAAGGAGGTGAACTAACGAAGCTCTTCGAATTGAAAGAAGTCGCATATGCGATCGGTTGAATCTGTTCGAGCTCGGAGAAGCATAAGTTGTTAAAATATCACAATTTATGGCAAAAGAACTCGTTATCTAATAACTCCCTTTTTAGTGTCAAAAAGTTAATGCGAACTGTTAAAGTTGGTATTTTTATTCGACATTGTTAATTTACGTTAAGAATGTCAATCCTTATAGATCCTCCTACCCTCGTAAAACGATTTCATAATTAGATAGTTCATGTCAATATCGGTTTGGTTAATGACAGTGACAGTGCTTGTGATATCGATATAATATCATCGGAAGATAAGCCCATTGGGCTGACATTGTTAAGTTATCGATGAGATCGTGCCAGACCCCCTGGTCTTATTTAATTTTTTTTTCATATTTCGTTATCTGTTACCGTTAAAAATAAAAATATTGAAGGTATTTTAGCTAGACTATGGAACTTAGAATTTATTGGAAGGTTTGCTATAAACATAGAGAGGTGTGTAAAAATGGCTGCACCTACATTCATTCTGACCTTGCACCTTCAACTTTAGTTGTGAACGTTTAGGATTTTAATTAAAAAGTAATACGATTTTGAATCTCAATATCAAACTCAGTCTAGAACCTAGCGTAACTTAACACCAAATAAAATCTTCGTACTTTGTGCTATGTTCAAATGATTATCTTGTCATCATTTCGCATCTCCCGCCCTAGTATTTACCAATCCGCGATTATTAATGTTCATCTCATTGACGACAATCAACTCGGGAAAGAAGACCTGATCGCAGCATCCATCACCCATCTGCGCCCCCTGGACCAGGCCGCCCCGTGGCACCCTCCAGGACTAAACAGCTTCCTGTTTGGCGCTATTTCCTGCAGACGCTTTCTCGTTAGCCTCACAAAGGACGCGGGATTGTTGATTGATTGTGACGATTCGATATGTTGTATTGTGGTACTATGTCAATGGCATTGGAGTATACAATGAATATTCAAGCAAAATAATATCATTCGTATATTTATTTATCTTGTTTGCATTATAAATACAAATTTACATTTATACCGATTTTTGTACTCGTTTCATATATTTTCATGGAAATGTAACGCTCTGTGTCGTGTTATATTATTCTTATTAATAATAATAATAATTGGACAAACAGCTGGATATTTTGACCGTTTTCACGAAAAATCAACACTGATGCTTTAATATTACTATCCGAGCAGCACAAGGCTAGTATTTCAAGCCAGCATATCAAGCTACTATGCCGGCGTCCTATCCTGGCAAGATCCTGGCCTGCTCTCCTGGCTTGGCATAAGCTAGAGCGGTTTACCTGGTATGGTAGGAAATTTTAAGCCAGTACCTTTGCTGCAAACACCACGTTGTGAGGGAAAACACGCTACACTAGACGATCATATACTAGCGTCGCCGGTAGCCATGATATTAAATTTGTTGGTGGGAGGTGCTTCTGGCTCAAATAATAGAACCCTTTCCTATTAAACTATCTTGGCTTGCTTCATCGATAGCTAACTATGCTAAAAACAAAGCTAGTTCTGCTTATACGTTCCTAGAGTTACTAGCTTGCTAGATAACTAGCAATAGCTTGCTGTCCTGGCTTGTAATACCAACCTTGTGTGGCTCGGGTATTAAGGTTAACATGTATATTCTTTTAATACAACTATCATTATACATTTCAGTTGACGAGCATGTTTCGTTTTATCTAAACCTTCCACAAATAGCGTAGAGTTTATCTCAACGATGTGCGGCATTTGGTTTTCCAAATTTCCAAAAAAGTTGTTAACACACTTTTCATCACTTAGTTGCATAAATAGTGGCTTATTGCTAGGTGGTAGTTTCTTCCACTTGATTCTCTAAAATAAAATAAATCATTATTTTCATCTTGATATATAAAAATTATTGCTTCCTGCAAAATATTTTGGTCTTTCGAGCCGGATTTAATCCAGCGGCCTATGGATTATAGTCCTCAATGTAAAAAACGATTCTTAACACTATCTTTTTCACGTAGTCAAAAGAATCATTGTTAAAGGTACATCGTTTCGCGGTGAACGAATCGGCGCAGACGGCGAGGTCCGAAAAAGAATCAAATCAATTCGTTTCTCATTGAGTAATCACGACAAATGCAAATAAGTGGGAGTTGCAGTCATCCTCTTGTCACCCCCTGCCCCCTTACATCCTCCTACACACTCCTAGTTTCCGGCCGATTGTCATCCGGTCTGAAGTCCGCCATTTAGGCCGATGATCGAGCACAATGATCGCGAAAGCTGATTGAATCGTTGATGGATTACTTTTTTCATGGAGATTTGGGATGGTGTAGCAGACAAGTAGAATATCGTCGTATCGTATCGTATCGTATCGGAGATTTGTGGTGGTATGGCAGACACGTAAGAATATAGGCGAACATAGTTCGATATGTATTATATATACCTATATATCGAACTCTCGGTATGATGACAGATTTTTTAATTAATTGCCGGCAACCCGGGCGTTTATTACAGTAACAATATAATACAAGAAAAGTCTGTAACCCGTCTCACTAGACGATGTCTGTTCTGAGACGGGTACATAAATATGCGTGCATGAACATATTAATACACAATTAGCATATAAAAACATATTAATCCTATAAACACATACACACAAACATAACATACATACACAAACGTATACGCATGCATGCAGTATTCAGTTTTATTAAATTTAAGAGTTTAGCTAGCATCTAAAAACAATAACATTTCAACAAAATAATATAAAGTATTAAACTAGACATGGGTAAAACATAAGCAATATTAATAAGAAAGCATAAATCTCTAAAAATTTAAATATCGCATATATGTAAATAGAGAATAAGAATTAGACTAAGATGGGATTATTAGTAACTTGGTGATGCATTCCCTTTTTTTGTGTAGTAACCAAGTGTTGAAATATTTATAGAACCCTTTTAGGTTTTTTTATTCAAGCAAAAAGTGGTTTCTTTTAGGAATGTGTTGTAAATGAGAGGTGCGAGGTAGGATTCGTGCTTTTTGGCAAAGGTTGATTTAATTTTTGGGACAAGAAGTTGATTATGCGTTTTTGCTCTTGTATTTTGTGGGTGAGTTACGTGGCATGGTGAGGATTTTATGCAGTTAATTTGAATGATCTTTTTAATGAATAGTTTCCTTATATCTAGTATGTTATTTGTAATTAGGAGATTTTCCGTTGGATGCAGATAGGGTTTTTTGAACATGATCCTAATTAATGTTTTGTGAGTTGAGTTAAGCGGCTTAATGTACTTGTCAGCGGCTCCCCCCCAGGCCGAAATACCGTAAGTTAAAAGGCTTTGACATAGAGCGTAGTAAACATTTTTTAATTGTTTTGGTGACATGATGTTCCTTATCGTTTTAAAAATGAATGATAGTTTTCGGATTTTCTTTATGAGTAAGTTAATATGACATTTCCAGTTTAATTTATGGTCCACTGTTAAGCCTAGATAATTTTAATTAAACTTTAGATTAAACTTTGACTTTAACAGTAAGTATCAAAAACATTTTTTATAATAAATCAATTGATTATAACTTTAAGGAATTCAAAACATATACTTGGTATAGGTACATACAAAATGTTTATAAATATATAAATATTATAAATAAAATGAAAAAAATAATAAAAGTAATAAAAATCGTCTAAATAAATAAATAAATTACATGCGAGCACAAATTTTTATGGGGTACACCTTAAAATAAAATTATGGATTTATAATTACAAAATTTAAATGATATCATGTTTTATCTATATGAATTATTCTTTACTGTATCAATTATGTAAGAAATAAAAAATTCTGTAGGTAGGCTTTGTGGTTTTCTTGATAGGAAAGCGTGAGTCAGTCATGTTTGGATTTGTTGATCGTGTAATCATAAAGGCTGGAAAATTTTTTTGCAATGGAGGTGCAGAGCACTGAAGGATTTATATACAGTACATTCTTCATCACCCATTCTCATTTGACAAACATCAATCGTACATAAATTGACCGCTGACAGATTGATACAAATTTTGATAATAAAAAAAAAGAAAATCCACTTTCACAACATACGAGCTACCAGAACGTTTTATGAATGCATTAAAATTTAAAACTAATTTTGGACAAAAGAACTACAAAAGCTTTCCACTGATCTCTAAAATTCACTTCCAGCAATAATGAAGGAAAAGGGATACTGCACACAAAATAAATAAAAAAACAAATTCATATCTGGCTCAAAGAAATAAAGAAGAGGAATTTTATGCAATATTTCAAAAAAAAAAAAAACGCCATAATATCTGAGACAAATAGTATTTACATAAAACCAAGTCCACTTCAGCACTGGAACTCCTAGTAAGAAGGACTAAGAAAAACATTACGAATTATCTTTCAAATTAAAATTTTTTGTTACCTACTTAATAAAAAAATAGATATAGGACATAAAGGTACATATTTATTCAAATTATTATCATTTTTTTTTAAATGTGGTTTGAAGCACTTTTCATTTAGTTACCGGTAGATCAAACTCAAATTCCCAACTGCATTTATAAATATTGCAATTCAACCGTTACGAAAGCAAATCTTCTCTTACAAAGTATGAATTATTCCCAATAAAAACACTTTTTCCACTGCAGACGTTATCTTGTACCTATTATATGGTGGATGATCGGTAATCGATATTACTTGCAAAATGATGTGTAATTGTCTACCTAAAACTAATGATAACTCATAGTACACAGATAAAACTTAATTCGTTTTTCGTACGCTAAGGAACATCGGATCTGCTTCAAAATAAAACACTTTCCTTGAAACATATTTATAATCATTTCCTACAAACACACGTTTCGCAGGAAATTGGCAAGAGATTGAGAATGTCACGTCGTATCAGAGAGATAATTCAATATGATTGATAGGCGTCATCAAAAACACATCAATACAATATTGTTGTTACTTTACTTTTGTGGAAATAATTTTTTGCTTTGCTAGAAAACTTCTGTCATGGACATTCTAGAGTCAGTAGATGATACCACCAAATTTTTCTCCTGAAAAAAATGTTGATAAAATAAATGGTATATATTTTTTCCATAAGCCATTCACTTATTTTTTTAATATTTTTTAAGTAAAATTAAAGATTATGCAATCAAAGTGATTAATTTATGTCAATTAAAAAAATAATTCTTGACATTTATTTAATAAAACACTAATCTTTTCCCACTGATGGATGCTATCACATACATACGCCTATCTGTTTTATTTTTATACCTAACTTTTTTATTAATTTGAATGGCAGGAGACCATATTTGTCCCAGCTCACATGCGTCTCGTATAAATCGCTGTAACTCCATTACTATCAGAGTGAGAATTATGTTCTAAACAGTGTTCAAAATGCAAAACACCACGCTTTGTAGTCTAATCTAAAAAAATAACGACGAAAAAAGTAAAATGTACACCTTTACGAAACCAAAGTTTTGAATCGCAAATTGAAAAAAAAAATTGAATCTTTGAGAATTTTTTATTAATTATATTTTTTCGTGAAGACAAAAAAGTTAGATGACAGTAACGTTTCTAATACATTTTTCTAATAAAATATAAATGTGTTTTTATTTTTTTTCGCTCTTAGTAATTTTAGTTGGAAAAAGCGTGAGCCATTTTTAAAACTTTTTATGTTTGTATGCAAACATTTTTAATTTTTTAATATTATATGTTTACTTTGAATTATAAAATTTGAAAGAGTATTTTATCACCTTTCAAAAACAGTTTTTAGTTTTGGGATATGCTCAGAAATATTCCATTTATTTACATTTTATTATAAAGTGGAAATATTTTGTCCATCTGAAAAATACGCCAAAATTCTGAAGGGTTTATCATCTCGATACAATAATATAATAGTATTGAAACATTTTAGGCCTGCGCAAACAAGTAAAACAAGGTGTGAAGATGTTATCAGTAAAAAATTACTGAATTTATTTTTGAATAACTGTTTCCAAAAACGTAAGGTAAACAACAGTTACTTTCCAAACTTACCTTTTTGTTATCTCCCTCCCCTCCTCAACCCTTTTAGCCTCACAACTTACTCCGATTGGGGATGCTTCTTAGATGTCCTCTTAGATGTTCACATAATAAAAAATCGTAAATACTACTGTCTAGACTTCCAACACATTCTTACACACTTAGGTATATCGATGCATCTAAAATTTAAGTGCAGTATTATTTTCCGTATTTCGAATAATCCATACAGATCAATTATATTTCCCCTCTGGTACAGGGGATTTCCAGTGCGTCGGTGATTATAAAACAACACTAGGCAAATTAAATTACCGCCCTCTGGTCATCCCGCTGTGCAGTCGCCGGCCTTACCGACCGGTCCGTTTTTTCCCGCCAAATGGTAATGGAAAAATGGAGGGAAAAGTGACGTATGAAAAGCAATATGGCTGTGGAGGAAATGTCAACGCAGGATTAAGTGACCGACATTATGGCAGGACGGTTGGGATTGTCATTTGTGGAAAGGGTGTATCGAAAGGTTTGGATTAAGATATTTGGTAAAAATATTCACACAAAAAAAAAATGTATTTCAAAAAAATATTGGCTTTATAATTTTTAAGTTTAATTTATATAGATAATCTCTAAGAATTTAAAATTTAAAGTTTAGTAAGATATTCATATTAAAAAAAATGGTTAGAGCTTCCACATTTTATTTGCTAGTTTTACCACATCACCCATAAAGTTGATATATTTTGTGAATTAATTTCTTATTTAACTTTTTTTTTTAAATTGCAAGTCCCACCATTCCGAATCGAAAAGTTGTTTGAAATAGCTGCTTTGAATAGTCAGGTTCTTCTTAACTTCCTCTTCCACACCTCCTTGCATATCTCCCTTGAACATTTGAAGTTTGTAAGCTGTTAAAAAAATATATGTTATTTTTGAAGATAATATCTATACAACCCCTAAGCCGAAACGCAAATTATATGAAATTCCCTCGATAGAAAAAAATCGCAAAGTATGCTCCGAAAATGGTTATTTTCAAGCCTGTCTCTATTATTTAACAAGTTATATGTATGAAAAAATTCACAGTGTTTCTTTGAACGTTGTTTTATACAACCCCCACGAGATTTTTACTCTGTTTTAGAATAGAGATTTTTACTCTTGTTTAGACAAGTCGTGTTTTATTAAACATTTTCACAATTTTCGCTTCAATTTTATCGCTTGAAATATTAGCGCGCTCTCTCCAACGTTCGTAATTACATATCTCTCCATCTTCTTCTTTTCGAGCTCGGGTACGGCGCCTTAAGTACAACCGCAATAAATGGAAAACCTTTGTCCACCATGAAAATTGGAGTGGAGGTCACGATTTAAGATCCTCAGTGTTATGAATTTGGATACAAGTTTAAATGGTGACCGGACATGAATGGACAAACTCGGAATGAAACCAACTCAGAACCATCCCAGATAAGTCTTTTAGAGTTAAAAAAAAACATATATAAAAACATGGTTTAATAGGTTACGTTAGGTTAGGGTTATCGGCTAATTTAAAATTATTTTTTTCATAGCTTTTAATGACTTTTCGAGAAGGTGTTGTGTTGAATTTATTCTCAGTTGGCACGGAACCAGTTTAAATAGGAACAAAAAAACAATGTTTGGGATTCTTTGTTTGGACATTAAGGTATAAAAGGCAAGTCTTGTATGAGAGCCCTCTCTTCTCCTTTGACTACCACGCGATAAACGTTACATTAAAATATTCGATAATTATCACCGTATGTTTGTACTGTGTAAAATATTTTTACTACAACACAATTCATAAACATTAAAACATTATAATAATTAGTTTGTCGTAATAATTAGCATTTTAATATTTGCCTATTTTGAAGAAATAATTAAGTATTATATTTAGTTATTATATTTACTATGTAAAACTGAAAAGTATACTGTATTAAATAATTAGAAAAAAATGAGAGATTTCTTACAATCAAACTGATCGATCAGTTTCGTAAGATTTGTAAAATAAAATATTGTAAAATTAAAACTGAATAAACATATTTAAAAAAAAAAAATACGAGTTTTATTATTTTATTTAACGGTCCCGTTACACGGTAAAGTCACGACATCTTACTCAGCAATGAGGAATCGACCCAAGAGGAAGGTTATGGTCAACCAGAAACTACTACGATAAGATATTAATATATTTATATAACGTATGTACTACTGGAATGCAATGTTTTGATTGTTTTTAATGGTCACCATACATAATAATATTTTGTATTCTGTATTATATAAAAATATTATGTATGGTGATCATTAAAAATTGTTTGTATATTATATAAAAATTGTTTATATATTATATAATACAAACAAAATTAGTGATCAATGATAAATTGGAAGGTAACGAAAAATAATATTTATTTTAACAAAACGCGATCATTAGCAATTAGCGTAACATTTTATTGTATGGTTGAATTAGATTAGTTGGGGTAGTCCAGCGGTAAGGCTTTTGAACAGCTTTCCGAAGGTCGCGGGATCGAATCCCGGCGTGGCAAATAAATTTTATTTGATTAATTTGTGTTATTTCACAATTTATTCATTTAAAATAATATATATTTTGTTTGCGGCACGTTCCAGAGTGGAAGATACTATTAGTATCGCCCTGGTGTAAGACCACCATCCAGAATTGAAACGTCGCTCGAAATGGATTTAGCCGTGTTTAGTGACCAGATCTGAATAGCCAGGTACTTCCCCACCTTCCTCTTCCCCATCTCCTTCCCCTCCCCACTACTTTCAGCCTCACAACGTACCACGATTGGGGATGCCATAGTCCCACTGGCTCCAGACGGGAGCAGTTGGAACTCTTGTGCGGTGTTCAAAAAAAAAGATCACATTAGGTTAGTTTGTTCGGTTGGATGAGGTTAGGAAAGGTACTCAAAGACCTTTGTTGCCCATATTCCCAAATTCCTCGTATATGCGCGCAGTATAACACAAAATTTTTAGCAATACCTATACTTACCAACACTTCAGAAATATCGAATAGAAGATGCGCGTACGATCGAAAATTAATCAATGTGTGTGGAATGTGTCGGGAGCATCTCCAATCCTTATCCTATATTCCTTTTCCTCCCCTCTAACCTAAAATTAATTTTAAGATACAACTCCGTAAAACTCCGTTTCCAATCAACGTTAGCGACTTGGCTTGACTTCGGTTGACTTAATATATATTTATCTGTGTATTCTATAGTGAGCTGTTTGTTTCATACAAATGAGAAATAGGATAAGAAATGAAGTGCTGCTTTTTATGGCATTTAATTAAATATTCATTTGTGATTCAACCCCTTTTTTTGCTGACAATTAATTAGTCAAAGACCGCAGACAACCTCGAATATTGTTACAAACGTGGAAAAAGAGACTTCGATGATAAAAATAAAACAAAATTACACTTTCTACTTTTTGGTTGCACCTGAAACGAATGTATGTTTATTTACTTAGCGAATGGAAGAAGAAAAAACGAATCGGTCGAGTTTTCACCCCATTGCGCGGAATTTAAAGGGAGCCAGGAGGGTCGGCCGAAAAGTGGGTGGGAAATGTGGGAGAGGGATGATTAATAAGGTCTCGCAAAAAGGAAACGGATAAATGAACACATCCGTTCCGGTTGAGGACACGCGAATAAAAAACACACGAAGATAGATCGGTAATTGAATCTGTATGCATTTTTCATGAAATCCAAAAAAATACTCATGTGGATTTTATACATGCTTTTTACGTGTTCGCTTTTTATCTTGTTGATTTCATAATTTTATTAATATTTTCAATTGAAATATCTTAATGAACATATAATGAAAAACAGTAAAAATTTGCAATTTGATTCTCATCTTAACTATACAAAAGTAAACCTGATTGAACGACTCACAAAACTTAGTTTTAACGACTTTTATTGTCTCAAACTTAATACGACTTTTATTGTCTTAAGCTTAATGTTGATTATGATTCATTATTGGGTTTTTATACCGTGTTGAGCTACCTCCTACTTTAGCCAACATTTTGGAGAGCATTCTGTGTCAGATCACACACCAGCCCTGATGATGGAATCATATCTTATTTAAAATTAAAATTATTGTCGATTGAGGTTCGCTAATATTGTCTTCATTTAATTAAATATAACAATTTGAATTTTACTCCTGAAGTAAATTAATTTATTTTTATTTTTTTTATTCATTTTCGGGAAATGGACATCTAACATTTTGTCAGTTTGTAAATGTGTAGTAGAGACAAAATGAATTCAATTACAGATTTCCTCCTTATGACTTTACATCCAACAAGACGATATAATATAAAATAAAAATAATACAATTTGTTGTTATAATATAATTATACATTTTATTAAAATGGGAGCATTGAATAAGTTTCATATGTTTGAAGAAATAATACGTTTTATTTATTTTTATTTATTTTATTTATTTCATATTTATTAACGCCCTAGTGGGCTTTTACAAGAAAAGAAGCAAATTTATAATTAACAATATTAATTACATGTATTACATAATCAATAAAACAGAATAAATATGAATGCAATCGACTCGTTATGTAAAGAATATTACAACATAAAAAAGAAAAGAAATGAAATAGTACAAGTTGTACTTACAAAAAACCAAAACAATTCAGCTTTAAATATTTGTACATGTTATTAATAATAAGACCTGGCATAGAACAAAGTGTAAATAGAACCGCAAAAATATTATAAAGTAAGTATACATTTTACTGGTGAGGTTTAGATGAGAAAATATATTATGAGAAAAACAAAAAAATAATAAAAGTTAATTATTAGCAGATAGAATCGAGATTAATTGATTTTTGAAACATTCAAAACTGTCAACACTAAATATATCTATAGATTCGCAGTATTTATTCGCAAGGTTATGGATTCTTGGAATTGGTGAGTATATAGAGTAATTAGTGTTGTGTTTATTGTTGCATTTAAAAATATCTTTACTACGAGTTTGTCTAGCGGGTATGCTAATGCAAATTAGTTCCAACAAATTAGGGCTGTCAATTAAAGATTTTATAGTTTTGTATAAAAATAATAAATCAATTAACACTCTTCTATCTGATAATTTAAGAAGTCTGGTTTCAGCGCGTAAGTAATTATAATTTATAAATTCGATTGGAATTTTCATTTTAAATTGATGTACCGAAGAAATTTGTTTTGTACCTTTTCCAATGATTGAGAATGAACATTGTAGTATGGTGACCAAACAGAGGAATTGTATTCTAATCTGCTTCGTACTAGTGAGCAATACAGATGTTTTAATGTTAACATACTTTTAAAATTTGCCCCCATTCTCAAGATAAAACCTAGTATTCTCATTGCATCGCTTGTTATTTCATCGATGTGTACATTGAACTGTAGACTCTCATGGAATATAACACCAAGATCACGAATCTGCGATACATGAAGAAGATTTACACCATTCATATCATAAGAAAAGTTAAAAGGATTTTTACCTTTGTAAAAACTAATAATCTGGCATTTACCAATATTTAGTTGTAAATCATTGACAGAACACCACGCGCATAGTTTGTTCAGGTTTAACTGCAGAATGGCGCGATCGTCATCGTTTCTAATTGTTCTGTAAATCTTCAGATCATCAGCAAATAATAGGACTTTAACATTACTAAAAATATTAACTATATCATTTATGAATAAACAAAATAATATCGGGCCCAAATGAGATCCCTGTGGTACCCCACTCGAGGCTGCAAATGTATAAGAAGTAAATGAATCAACTTTGACCGCTAAGTACCTTCCCAACAGATAACTCTTAAACCATTCCAAAATACTCCCTCTCATTCCCAACAACTTCAGTTTTCGTAATAAGAGTTTGTGGTTAACCTTATCAAATGCCTTACTGAAATCAGTATATATGGAATCAGTTTGATGTGATGAAGTCAGGGCATTAACAATGTCATTCGTGTATAATATTAAATTGGACAGGGTTGATCTTCCTTTGATAAATCCATGTTGAAGCGGTGAGATGGTGCGATTGATTTGGGATGTCAATTTGTCTAGTACCAGGCTTTCAAAGAGTTTGGGTAATGTAGACATGGTGCATATTGGCCTATAGTTTGTTACGTCGCTCTTATTTCCTTTTTTAAAAATGGGTGTCAAAAGACTAAACTTCCAAAGGTCAGGGAACACACCTGATGAGAGTGACTTTGTAAATAACTTATGTATGGGATACGATAATGTATGCATACAATTAACTAAGAATCTGGGTGGAACTTTGTCAGGTCCTGCGGATTTGCGGGAATCGAGACTCTTCAGCTTGGATATAATATCATCTATGGTTAGAGTACAATCAGATATATCAAGAGTCTCAACTAAATTAGAGCAAGATATATTGCTATCTACATTTGCATTAACATATACACCGCTAAAAAAATCGGCGAACAGTTAACAGTTTCCTGAAGATTTTGGGATAGTTTAGAATCGAATGACATAATACTAGGTATACAAGTATCGTTTTCTTTTTGGGATTTAACATATTTCCAAAAGAAATTTGAGTCGTTCATGATAGAGCCTTCAACATCACGTATGTAAGTTTTGTAACATTCTGCAGAGAGCTTATTGCAGTCTCCCCTCAATTTTTGAAACACGGAATAATCGATAGCCAGGCGACTTTGTTTGAATTTCTTATGAGATATTTTTTTGAGGTATATTAAGTCTATCAGGTCTTTTGAGAACCAATTTGGGTATTGAGTTTCCCTGTAAGCCGTAAAAGGTACAAATTTTTCAATTGCAGAATTAATAATGGAGTAAAAAAAGTTAAGGTGTGCATTGATATCAGCCTCGCTATCCAAGAATGACCAGTCAATCTGTTTGAGATAGTTGGAAATTTGTACATAGTCTGCTTTTTTGAAATTTCTAGTTTTTACTACCCTTTTTTCAATAGGAATTGGTTTGAGGTTAGACATGCATATTTCTAGTGGTGGATGGTAAACATCAACAGGTAATAGTATTTCGGTACTTCTCGCAACACAGATATCAGACACATTTGACAATGCCAAATCCAATGTACGACCACCAATATTATGAATACTATTACACTGAGTTAGTCCTAAGAAGAGAGCCATATCTCTAATTACACGAATATTAACCCTTCGAATAATGAGAAAATAATATCTATGAACTTTTGCCTGTCAAAGTTTGCACGCAAAAATTCTCGGTTCTTCCCATGCATTTCAAATGTTCATTTTTATTGGTTATTTTTTTATCTTTTTGAAAAAAAAAATGTTCTAAAATCTAGATAAAATAATCCTTCCGATGTGCTTATCAAAAATTAAGATTTTTGTTTTAAAATATTAAAATTTTTATACTGAAAATGTGAATTAGCTTAAAAATTACGTACCTGGGTTTTCCCCAAAAAAGTACATAAAATAAAAGAAAATTAAAATTTTAAATACAGATTCCTTTTTTTAAGAAAATTTGTAATAAAACTGTTACTTCACTTTTTATCACATTCATACAATTTTATTTTTAAATTAATTGTTTATTACGTCACACATTGGCGCAAAATAAAATCGTCACTTATGATCGGGTTTGTAAAATATCTGATCAATATAGCTCGTATATTCCTAAGACAATAAGAAGCAATATTTCTTTCGCTTTCAAATATAAAAGAAATCACAAATTTTTGCTCGACAGGAAGAGAGATATCTAACTTTTAATGACGCTCGGTCGTTCTGGGACAATCTGGGTCTCCTGTTATTATAACGGCATATGATGTTTTGGGACAACTAGGGTCTCCTGTGATTAGACGGGTTAACATTAGAACAATAATTGTCAGAATTCATATTACACCAATCGTATTGAGGCAGGTTGTAGTCACCAACTAGAAGTAATTTAGTGTTAGGGTTTTTAGCACAGATTGATTCAACCTCGTCACAGTGATTGCTGTAGCTTTGGACGTCAGAATTTGGAGGTAAATATGCACATCCCACTATTAATTTACCACTAGAAGTGTTCACTTTGACAAAAAGTTGCTCTATGGATGGGTACTTCGTGGATATTTTTAAGGAGCTGAGATTTTTTGAGATAGCTATGACCACTCCGCCACCTCTTGATTTGGCACTTGTTTTCGAATTTCTATCCATACGATAAATATTAAAATTAGGGAAGCCTAATTCAGCCGAATTAATTCCTGAATCGAGCCATGTTTCCGTTAATATGAAAATATCACTGGTGATAGTTGCCGCCAAAGTCAATAATTTAGGAAGTTTTGTACGGACCCCTCTCACATTTTGATAATAGCATTTTATTTTATTTTGCTTTAGTTTTTTGGCGTACAATCAATAATTTTGGGTATGGAGTTTATATATTTGATGGTGATATTGGTTTCACCATTATTCTTTCTGGTCTCAAGTTGTTGGCGTAAGTCTAGAAGTTGGGTCCTCTGCAACAGCGTTTGATCACTTCTGGCCTTGACACCAATTTTCAGTTTAGCATTATTGGTCAGGATCTCACGTGCCGAGATAAAATCCTTAAATTCGACCTTAATTGGTCTAATTTTGTTTGGTTTTTGTAGACCCAGTCTGTACATCTTTAACATATTAGGTATAATTTCACTGTTTACATCGCCTATCGCTGAGGTAACTTTGTCGTTGTCCATTGTTATAGCCGTGGTTTTTGATTCAGATAAACTTTCAGGAACATTGAATAGAATTATGTTCTTCGCTCTGGTTTTCCTATCCTCAGCTTCCGCGAGCAAATCATTGATTGAAGAGGTGTTATTAGCTGGCGGTTGAGATTTATCAATTATCCGTTCGTAGGATTCTATTTTACCAACAAGAATCCCCACTTTCACTCCTACATCTGTCATGTTTCCAGAGACGGCGGAGAGAAGAGATAATATTTTTGTCATCTGATCTCTGGTTATTTTGAGCGCAGGATCAGTTATGGCTTTGTGAAGAGCACTAATTGATTCAGTCGCATTATTTAAGGAAAACACAGCACTGTCGTTGTTATTCATTGTAGAAAAATAAAAGTTTATTTGTTTAATTATGGACAAGAAATAACTTGTGACAACCCTGTCGCATTAAGCGGAATTACTGACACAATCACACGCAAATACGTAGCACATTCAACACACACATCAATTGTAGTGCACTGGTGTTGTAAATAATGTCACTTCTCACAATGTTAACTTTGTAAGTTTAAAGTTATTATAATGCTTGCACAGTTGAGTTTAACACCAACGACTTCGATTAGCAATAGTTACTAAAGTGCACCGAGAAGTTAGAGTTTTTGTAGTGATTTATTCCGTATTATCAAGTTTATTTAGGAGCGTTAAAACAATCGACCGTTATACTTAATATTGTTGTTGTAATCTGCAAACTTATCACGAAAAACATAGAAATTATTTTTTTGATATTTAAGAAATATTGACTCTAGAATGAATGATTGGATGAGATACCAGCTGTTTTAAAATAATTAGTTAAAACTTAATTTTTCAATCAAAGAGCTAAAATTTTAATAAAAAACGAGAAGATCCAATAAATCTTTATGATAAATATTGCACGAAAATTGCCGTTTGCCAATCGATCACCAAATGTGGAAAAATAGCCTGGGGAGATGTAACACTATCAGCCATAGATTTATTTTATCGGAGGTATAAAATTTAAAAATTAACGGAACATCTCAAGGTTGCCATGTTAAAACTTCCAGCATCAAACACAAAAAAAATTGGCAAAATCCCTCAAAGGATATTTTCTCGGCAGCTTTATTAACCAGTGATAAATTCAGCAATCTTTCTTTATCTCCTTTTTAAATTTATTTATGAAATATTCTTCAACTGACTATATCAAGTGTGTCCTGTCAGTTATAAGTCTATGTACTTTTCATTAAATTGCCCTTTAAATTCATTTTCTTCCTTATAATTTCTTAATTGTATAATATGTTAATTCTTTCATTTTCTTTCTTAATTGTATAATATGATCTTCATCAGGTTTTTAAACTCTTTGGGAATAATTACATTATGTTACGATTTTGTAATATTTTATCACTAAATAAAAAAAAATAAAAACTGGCATTGTAGGTTGTATATTTAACAATTTTCAAGTTTGAGGTGTTCGTCGAATATACACAAAAACAATTTTATCTCATCTCTTAAACACTAACCATATCTTTTTTTACGAAAATGCACGAAACACTCGAAACATGCGGAATAAAACCTTCTGACAAATACCTAAAACAAACAAAACTTTATTGAGCAAGGAAACTTCAAATACGTTGCGGCTCAAATATACAATAACTTATTAGACAAATCCATTCAATAAAAAAATCTAATCAAATTTAAAATCTTGAGTTAACAATGGATCATTAACAAAGGTCATGCAATAATGTTAGTCAACTTTCCCAAATAAATGTTCTCTTTTCGCGTTATTGTTACACGCTGGGGTTTGAACCCGCGACCTTTGGATTGCTAGTTGAGAGCTTTACCCTTAGACCACGGAATTAATCATTACACATTTGCCCTGATGATGAACACTGTAAGCGTTGACTAAATAAGAAGGTACCACAGCACGGCATAATATTCCTAAAATAAATCTTGATAAATAAAACACTCAATTACAATTTAAAAACAATTTCTTTGACAAAATTGCAAATTTCTTTCAAGCTTTTGAGAAAACTTTTCACCCGTGTATCTTCTGTGATTGTTGTCTAGTATAAGTATCGAGAGAAATTATGTAACTACTAATAACCATTGCAAATTTATTCCGTTACCTAAACTTACCTAATTGCTAAAGTAAGTATTAATATTTTGTAAGTAAACCAACCCCTCTCAACAATGAGTGTATTATTTTAGATAATTGATCCTCATTTTCTGATCCTTTTTCCACCCTACTCTTAACCAAAGAATTCTCCTTTCATCGATTTCTGAAAACAAAACAACCGAATTTTGGGGGATGATGCCAGAATCTTTTATATACAATCTTCTTACCCTTGTAAACAAACAACCACCTACGTAGATATTTCAATTTGACTTCAATTTTTGTTCCGTAATTATGGTACTCAGTAAACTTCATCCAGACATTTAAATCAAATCCTGTTAAAAATTAAACTTTCTATAGTAGACTAAATGATTAGTTGTTTAAAAATTAAACTTTCCTTACTAGATTAAATGATTACCTATTTAAAAATGAAACTTTCCTTGGAAGATTAAATGATTAGTAATTTAAAAATGAAACTTTCCTTAGTAGACTAAATGATTAGTAATTTAAAAATGAAACTTTCCTTGGTAGATTATATCATTCCTTTTTTTTAAAAATGAAGCTTCCTTTAGTAGATTAAATGATTAGTTGTTTAAAATTGAAACTTTTCTTAGTAGATTTTAAAATGATTCCTATTTAAAAATGAAACTTTCCTTAGTAGATTAAATGATTAGTAATTTAAAAATGAAACTTTCTTTAGTAGATTATATGATTCCTTATTTAAAAATGAAACTTTCCTTAGTAGATTAAATGATTAGTAATTTAAAATTTTATTTACTCTTCAACTTTTATTCCCCAAGTATAACTCCTGCTTCCCTTGCAATAAGCCTCCTGTATATACGTAATTAATTAATGAAATAATAGTAATAAAATTAATATAATATATATATACACACCGAATACACGGCACGACCAAGTGAAATTACAACTCCATTCGGGTATAAATGTATGCATGTATTTGTCTAACTATGTAGGGTGATATGTTATGTACATATATTGGGATAGTGCTGCAAAGAGAGCTATCTTCTCTGTCTAACCCTGTGCGGAAACGTAAAAGTCTGTTTATAAGAATTTTATCAATTGGCTGAAACCCAATATGAAAATATGGTGACAGGGCAACTCAACAATGTGCAATAAGTCATTAAAGTGATGAAAAAAAAAACTTCTTTAAAAAGGTTACGTCAAGTTAGGTTAGGTTAGGTTAGGTTGGGTTGGGTTGGCTTAGGTCAGGTGAGGTATTTTTTTTATAAATTACCTCCATATAGGAGGCCCTGAGGAAAACAATTTTCCTCAGGCTTATGTGCTGTGTGGAGGGACATTTCAGTGAAAGGAAGGAGAGAGGTACGAAAGGTGGGTAGGAGCCTGGGGGTCAGTGTGTCCAAGAGTGGTCGATGGGGTCGACAAGGCGATGAGACAGGTCGACAAGGCGATGGGTCGGGAGAGTTCGGCTGGAGAGGTCAAAAGGATTCCCTCAACCAGTCTCTCCCGATCCGGCCCACCACGCAGTAGGTGAGCAAACGCATCCATCGCCAAGACCTAGATAACCTGACCCCATTAACCCGGGCACCCCTGCTTAGACACCAAACTCATCGAACCACTTGGGGTGACCCATGACGTTGGTTAACAATAAATAGTTACCGAGGTGGCGGTACCCATATCCACCTCCCAAATTTAAATTTAGTTAGATTAGTTTTTTTTTATTTTTTTATTATTATTTATTAAAATTACAGAGAACATTTTGTACAAGAAATAGAGTAGACCCACAAAGCTGTCATATGGCAGCTTGTCTGCAGGTTCTAACAATTTAAACATTCTTAATATAATATCTAAGAAAATATTTGTAAATACATTTATAGTTTTAAGGAAACATTAGAATAGATCACATAGTAGTATTAGATAATTTAACTTACAACTATAAATATATAAGATATTTCAATATACCTATCTAATAAAAGATATGTAGGCAGCTATATTAAGATATTCAAAGATACAGTTATCACTTTTTATTATAATTCAAAGAGATATTGTCATGGAACCGAAAAAATTGTGCCCTATCCTTGACAGAGTATATTAATTTCATGTGTTTACTATTGGGGTAATGTTTTTCATCGACTCTTTTTTCGTATAAGTATAAACACTCTATGTTACTTATAATCCCTGTCCACAAAATGTTGTTTACTCAGATTCCTTGGTTCTGTACCTTACTTCAGTTACCCTTGTTTGATATTATTATCTGTACTTATTCCCTCCACGAGCATGTGCCCTTAAAGGAATCGCAGTGATATTTTATTATTTGATAAAGGCAGCCTTTCTATCCACTTAGACACGTCCGTCATAAGCTTCCCCCAGATTTAGGGATATGGCGACTCGTGGGTGTGCAATATTCTTTATTCATAAAATATGTGTAAGTTCTTATTGGACATTTCTCAAGCTGTTTTCAAAATGTATAACTAGAACAATTCTTTTAAGAAATCGGGGTACTGATATTTTGTAACATTTTCGAGGACTAAACCAAAGGCTATGCCAAATCGAAAAGTTACAAAAAGCTTGGTGAATCGGAGGTCCTCCAGTAAATATTTTAAATTAAAGTTATTGTTCCACTTTCCATAACTTTTATGGGCACTAAAACCAGGTACAAAATTAAAACTTCAAATATTATATTATGTTTTAAACCATATTTAAACAAACAAATAAATGAAGTCAATAGTTACTAGATGGGAAGCGTTTTAAAATTAAAATAAATATTTAAAAAAACTTGTTTAAGCATAGTTAAATTGCCTACTCTCCGATACAACTATGCGGAATCAGTACTTAGGTGATTTTATATTTAAAATCAATTTGGCACAAGTTTTGTTGATTTTGTAATAAATATATTGTTCTATTCCTAAACACATCTCTATTTTTGTTGTTGTTTTTTTGTATTTTTATGACTTGCATTTTCGCAACATTTTATGTGCATTTTTGAACAAATTTTATTTTTACTTTTTTAATAGTTTCAAAATTTCAAAAGTTATCTGTCATGGATTAATTGTATTACCAAATATGTATAACCCCTCTGGACGTTAAATAAATAAATAATGAAAAATAAATAAATAAATATTTACAATAATTTTCGGGAAAATGTTTTAATATCTGCGAAATTTTTATATTCAGTTTTGACTGCATGACGGCCGTGCATAATATTTTTTCTTTGTTTCAAATGTCGGAATTTCTTTAATCCTTTATTCCATTACCAAATAACCGTTTTATTCCTTTATTAATTTCGATTTTAAAATGTTCGTTAAAGCTTTTAAAACAAAAGTGGAAGTGATAAATCTGATTACAATTTTTTCTACGGCTATGGTCCTCGCATATCTACCAGGGGAGTAGAGGCACGAGCGGTAATGGCGGTTGTAAAACAAACGGACGGCAAATGATCTGAATGCCCGCGAACGGTCAAAGCGAATAAGTCATCTCTATAGCTGTCTTTATGTATATCGCACGACGACATCAAAAGCTCTCCTCGTCTTTATGTCCTCCTGGTATAAAATATAAAGGGATGTTTCTAATGGGAACGTGCTCAAATTGAAGCAATTTTGATTTTTACTTTTGCTTTTTAAAACAGTGGTTTCTGATTTGACGACGCAGACAAAGAAATTGCTTGGGGTGCAATACAATTTTAATGTTTCGTTCCTTTGATAAAGCATTCGAATAGTCCTTTCATAATTGTCGTGCTCCTGTTTAATTCTTTAATTTCAGTAAAATTTCAGATTATTTACCAGTACCCGTAGGTATATTTACACAACAAAGTGTGAACTTAATATTATTGGCAATGATTTTATGCGCAATTCATATATCCTTGTCCTACATTTTACCATTTGCGTTTATTTGTCAATACCTCATCTACGAACCTTCTACCTTCTGTCAGTCTAAATTAGGGTGCTTCATGACAGAGCTGTAAGATTCTTGGCTCCGGACCCAGAGGTCATCGGTTTGCAAACCGGCTTGGAAGTAATTTGACAACATAATATATATCATAATCGGAATCAATGTAAATAGCGGGAAATAATGTGATGATAATCTCTTGGATTATTTGAGGCATAGGTTGAAAAAAAAACGATCTACTTCGTGAATAATAACCTATGTGAGTGGAAAGTATCGCAGTATTACCGTGGTGATAGACCTTCTAGCTTCCTCTTCTTCTCCTCCACTATCGACAGTTCCACAACATTCCCCAAATATGCTATATTCTAGGATGCCATATTCTAGGATGCCATATTCTAGGATGCCATATTCAAATATGCCATATTCAAATATGCCATACCCAAGGATGCCATATTCCCACTGGATTCGGGAATTTTTACAAGGTATTTAAAATTTTGGAACCATAAACCGTTTATTTGTTTGATATAGATAGTTACCGCTTCGTATATTACATTTGGTAGCAACCAAAAAAATATATTATTTCACCTCTTATACAATAAAATTCCCCACATTTTTTCCTACTTTGAATAACCCAGTTAGATGAAAGCCTCCTCTAAATAAACAAGGAAGTTAAGGATCGAAAACGATTTATCAACGTTTTTTCTCTATCCGAAGAAAATTGGACATTTGTTAGCGGAATAGGGTCAGGATAGCAGGACGGGTGAGGAGATAACATAATGAATTTGTTAGAAATAAGTTACAGCCCCCTGGAGTAAACGGCGGGGAGGAACTGGGATGTATTGGAGTACCAGGAGGCCAGGAGATCACGTACTAGGGACATTTATCAAGACCTCTATCATTGCCGACTTCTTGTCTCTTGTACTCCTGGTCACTTAGTTTCGATATAAATGTTAAGCGAATGAAAAGAAACTGGCCGTTTTGAAGAAGGTTAGCCTAGTTCTTAGTTACCTACGAACTGTGTGAAATACTATAATTTCAAATATGTGAGGAAAGTTTTTGAATATTTTCCTAACAACAGCTCCAGTCAAATTCTATGAAGGATTTTTTTAGAGATTTTGTTAAGATTTATAAAGCGTAGAGCCAATTATTAAAAAAAAATGTTATCTTAGTGTATTATTATGATATGGTAAAAAAATGAGCCTTGTCTCTTTATAGTGAGAAAAGGCTATTTTTATATTCATTTATAATTCTGTATTACGTGTAAAAAATGTATACTTTTTGGAAAAAACACACAAATATTAAAAACAATAATAATAATGTTTTCGCACGATAGCCTATTCGCCCTTGTACAACATTTTCAAACCGTACTTAATGGCGTTCCATGCCAACTGAGAATAAAGCCAATTCAACACCTCTTTGAAAAGTCATTAAAAGCTATGAAAAAAATTATTTTAAAATAGCCGAAAACCCTAACCACCGATGATCTGCCGCATCATGAAATGGCGGCAGATCGTGATGAGCCTGAGGAGCATATTTTAGCTAACCCTTCTTTGTACATGTAGATACTTGTTTACATTTATTTTATTTATTTTAATATAAGTATATTAAAAAATCATTAAAATTATACGTTATTCCAAATTAATAATTAATACTCATTTTGGGAAGGAGCATACATATTATAAAATTTAAAAAAATATATATTTATTAACAATACGAATTTAAAAGAGGGTTCAAAGAAATAGATTTTAAAACAGAATAGATACACCTGACGCAGTTAGTTGAAGAATATTTTATAAATACATTTAGAAAGATATTCAAAAGTTGAGAGCTCAAAAAAAATTGTGTAGCTGGAAAATTTTCTTTAAGAGCTTTTGCCAATGTTTTTTTGCTTGTTACTTGGAAGTTTTAGGTAACTAGGTAATGCGTTGTATTGCGAATATGCGTATGGAGTTAATTCCAGATTTAGAGTAGATGACGATTGCTGGTGTAAGTCGGAATTAAATGCTGGTTTAGTGTTGGTGTGTAAGGAGAATTGTATTATTTTTTAAGAATGAAAGTTGTAATGTTACGTCTTGTCAGTGTCAGTGGGTTTATATCTTTGACATGTGTATTCGATGGTAGATGATGAAGATATAAAAGTTTTCCTGATATCGTGCAATCACCATTCCATACAATATTCGTGAGGATAAAATAGTGATGTTTTATTCATTTTGCTGCGAAAAGATACTCCTATTAGATCGATACAAATGTTGCGCATGTATTGGATTAGCACACATTAATATTTGATTATTGCGGACCAAGTGATGAGGTACTACTGTAAATTGAATTCACCCATCATAAGTAGACGTGCACATAATCCCATAAATGATCTGATGGATACATAGTGCATCCATTAAGACGATTTGAATTCAATTTATCGCAACTATTAACTGCCAAAGCATGGACCTAATGAACCGTTCAGCCGGATAAATTGAAGAAGATTCTCCCTTCGGTCAGTTTGGGGTAGAAGGAAGTTTACACAACTCATCTGGGAGCTTTTATAGGCGCGTAAAGGCGGAGAGCTTTGAGGGTGGAGTTGAACCCACTTTAAGCTTTCCGAATGTGTTTTTAACAGTTCGCTACGTTAACTTTTTACCGGATGACTTGAAGTTTTGCTAAACGCTTTTCCTTGGAATTTTAGATTCGATTTGTTATTTTACAAGAGGATTGAACCGTAATTTGATTCAACAAGATAAGGGTTGTAGAATTGGACGTTTTGGAGACATATCGTTTTAACTTGGGAACAATTTCATTGAATTTTGTTAAAATCACTTCTAAAGTTATTTATTTATTACATGCCCTAATGGGCTTTTACATTCTTTGTTTATAAGTAAAGTATTACAGTACTTTTAAATACTTAAAAACTAAAACAATAAAGAAAATATAATACGATGGAAAAAAATTACAACAAAAGCATATAACATAAAATAAAATACATTAGTAAAAATAATAAGAAGTCACACATAAAAAGATATTCAATACAAACAAAAATTGCAGAAATTATCCACGACTATTTGTGTCTAGTTTTATAAAAGAATTGGAATAAACAATGTTTATACTGGTTTTTCTTAAGGTGAAATGTATCACCTAGATCAGAAGATTTATTTCCGAGATTGTGTAGTCTCGGGATCGGGGAATTTTGGTGGGAGAGTGTCCTGGTGTTGTTAAAGTAAAAAGGTAGTAAATGTCGGCAAGATCTTTTGGGAATGTTGATGTTGATTAATTGAAGTAATTCAAGTTATATCCATTAATGTAAAATTTCATCGAGCAAGAAGATATTACTAATAAATACAAATGAAACAGAACAAGACATAGAAAAATAATAAGTTAACGGTCGCAACTAATATTTGTGTCCCGGTAAGACAAGAGATCCCGAGTTCGATTGCCTTTTATTTTTCAATGACAAGTTCTATTTTACGTTTCGTTTAGATTTAATAGTATTATCTTCTTCTTTAGTGATATATATTTTTTTACTTTGTTTTCTTTTTAATAATAGAAACAAATAAATCGTGATCTAAATGTTCCATTAAAAATTTACCCACACGTAATACGCATATTTACGAACCATTTTAACTGAAATTGTACAGGACGTATTCATTAAAGTCATTAAAAAGTAATGGGATTAGTAAAACCAATTTTTTGTAATGATTCAACTAATAATTTTTTTCTCATTGGTTGGTAAAATCAGAGCGCTACTAACTAGCCCCGAATATATCAAATAATGTATAATATTATTTTACTTACTAATTTTGCGAAACGTCACTTATATTATAGATGTAAATATTTTTTTAATTCAATTATTTTTTTTTTCATTCTTTCAAATAGCTAACGATAACGCTTCTTTCTTTAAATTTTCGTCAAGAATCTGAAAATGCAATTATTTCCTATAAAACTATATGCAAGAAGAAAAGATGGAAAACCATCTTTAAAGATAAAGAATTCAAACGTAAATAATACATTTTTCCATCGATATATCATATTTTCCCTGATAAAATAAAATGACACGGGAAAAGGAATATGCTCTGCAGGAAGTGAGTAAGGTTTATTGTCGATTAGGGAATTGATAGAGAACCGGTCACTGCGGAGTGATCAATCAATGTTGGCTTTTATAGATCCGACTCGAAGGACCACCTTCTTCAGTTTATTCTACTGGGAATGAGAATATTAGTGGTAATCTTGTTTGAGCTCGGAATATGAAATAAGCTGCTTTGATCAACAACAAAAAGTAAATAAAAAGATCGATTTCATGTTCTTACTTTTATTATTTACTAGCGCAGATCTGTATAAAACACGGGATAGTCTAAATTCTTGATTCTTGAAAAATCGGTTCTAATATTATATTATAGTTAGGTACTTTATGGCTTTGCGAATTTTTTTTTTATATGATCACCGCACGTGAGACTATGGCATCCCCAATTGGGGTTTGTTGTGAGGCTGAGGGTAAATTTTAAACAAGAAAACTATCAAAATTGTCTATTATGCATTAATTCAGTCCTTATTACAGTACGGCATTATTGGCTGGGGAGGGGCCTTTAAGATTTCCTTACAGCCCATAATTATAATACAAAGAATAATTATTAAAATCATCTTTAGGAAACCATACGACTTCCCCACTTTAGAGATATTTCGGGAATTCAATGTACCAACCATCACAGAATTGTATAAGAGAAACGCATTATATCAAATCTACAAAGAATATAGCATAAGCAATAGATTCAAAACTAATGGCTTAATAGCCATACCTATGCTTAGAACGACCACGGCTCAACACCACTATTTATATTTAGGTGTGAGATGGTACAATATATTATTATCCAAAAACAAAATAAATGTAAATGAAACTTTGGAATATGAACAATTTAAAAAGCAAATTAAGTCCCTGAAATTGAATAATGATATATTGTACCCTTAATTAATTAACGTCTAATAAAAAAATGTATTATTGTTATTGTTTTTTATATCTTTGTCAAAAAGTATTTGTATATTTATTTCATTCAAGACATTTAAGTCTTTGATCATTGTATACATACTTCTCAGAACATTATGTCTTTTTTTATGCATGTAAATACTCCTCCCATAAACACGAGCTCCTAGAGCTCAACTTATGGAGTAGTAGAACCATAAAATTAATTATTATGTGAACCTAGGTAATAATATTATAAATGTAATTATTATTGTTAAAATAAATAAATAAAAAAAAAAAAAAAATAAAAAATGGGAGGGGAAGGAGATGGGGAAGAGGAAGGTCAAAAGTACCTGGCTATTCAGATCTGGTCACCAAACACGGCCAAAACCTTTTCAAGCAACTTATCAATTTTTTTTAATTTTGGATTTGAGGCCGAAGTACTCAACCAAACTGAATAATATTTTTTTTATCAAAGTTTTGTTAAATATCGGGTACGGATATTTGCTACTTTATTTGTTTTTATTTTAAATAATGATGTAAAGATAATTAAGGATTTTAAATTTTGCTTCATTTTGGAGGCAACTTTGAAATTTTTTATGAGGTAATTATAATTATTAAAAAATATGGCTTGTCTTGGTTACAATGTTAATATAAATAAAATTAACAAAATAATTAGGTAGTTATTTAAATTTCTATACGACAAAATTGTGTTCCCATGTAATCAGGTCAATTGTAATTTAAAATAACGCCCGTAAAAATGTTTTTTTTTTTAATAATTTTTATTTATTATTTTACATATCATCATTTTTTTTACAATAAATAAATAATTTTTATTAAAATATTTTTTTTTCTTAATATTTATCATTTACTCGCAAATAATTACTTACTCAGGTTGCCTCTAAAGCATAATAATATTGAACTCTGTAATGGGTTATATTTTAAAATTTAAAACAAAAAATAAATAAAGAAGCACATATCCGTACTAGATATTTGATATACCTTATAAAAATAATTTTTTTTTCAGTTCAGTTGGGTATTTTGGACTCAAAACAGGCCGCGCGGCGAAGTGAATCCTGTTGTGCTCACTTTTTTAAATTACTAATTGATAATATTTTTCAATTTGAATGTAAACATAAATATTTTATTTTCACCTGTAAATCTTATAGGACATCAAGTCGATGAAGTTATATTTCATAAGTTTTCGAAATATCTGAAGGGTTAAATATTTTTAACAAAATTCCCACTGTGACTTCATAAATAATCATATTACCATAAAAAACTCGACGCTATTCACGTAAAAACCAACGACACCTGCAACAAAAAATTATGAAGTATTTACTGTCATCTTTGCTTCTCACCGAAAAAATAATTTCTAAAAATTATGAATTGCCAAAAAAAACCTTTCAATGGGGTGCTGCTCATTTGGGCATTTTATGATAATGCTTGCAAAAAATTTAAAAAAGCAAAAAATACAATTCTCACGGGGGTAGACGATACCCATATTCAAATTGAGTGTTTTGACTTAGAGCTCATTTTGGGAGAGGGGAGATGATAAAGCTCAAAAGCTCATCTCGTATTCGTAAAGGATCATTTGATATCAAATTATTAAAAGCAAACTGACATCGTATGGTAATGTAATGTGGGATTCATCTGTTATTCAGCCTGCCCCGTCTGACGGGGGCAAACACACAGTGTTTATTGTTTACACAATTATTTCCCTTACCTGGTACCGGTGCCATCAAACGGTTAACTTACCGCCGCATTATCTATTATTAGTATAAACGTACGTTGTATTTCTCGTATAATCTGAATATAAATATATCAAGATTGTTCATATTGATATTGTTTATTTGCAACTATACATAATTGTCAATTGACTGTATGCATGTAATCTTTTGTATAAATGTGCCTAAGTATTTTGTGCGCCTTTAAGTGTGTGTTTGTATTTATTTTATTAGTTCAATTTTAATTTATTGTTTCTTTACGTGGTAGGTTTTACTGTTTTTAATTCATATCTGTGTATTTTACGCCTTTGTATTGGCAGTTATTTGAAATATTATTCTTCTATACCCATTTTCTATGTTGTGGTTTCTCGTTATATATGTTATAGTGCTATATTAATATTATTGAATTGCCCAGCTGACAAACTGTTTTGGCAGTTTTACGGGTACTTACAATGAGAAATAAAAATAATAAAAAACAAATTTAATATTGTAGGCATTCCACTGACAACAATTGCAACTTCTCCCCCATTTCTCGACGCCGCGCACCGCTGACACATATAATTTCATTGGCAGGATCGCATAAGGCGATTTTTTTTGGGAATATGTCTAAAAAGATTTTTTTAACAAACAGGTGGGTTTGATGAAAATAATTTCCCTTAAGGTCTATGTCATCTTTGGGGAAGGAGTGAGTACATATATTGCAGAGACCCATATTGTAGGAGGCAATAAACATTGAGGCTGGAAAATCGTTCCACTACCGAGTTACGAACGAATCGTAGAAACGACACGCTCCATTATGACAAATGTCAAATATAAAAAATGTTGGTGCGCGCTTGGCGTGGTTCCCAACTATGCATCGATGTCGAAGGAATAAATGACGCTAGTTCCTCAGAGCGTTGAAATACCGCTAGAATAGAACAACATTCCCACCCGACGCCTATGCTTTAAATATTGCAATTCGTCTGTTAAGATAATCTATCAAACATTTCTTCAAAAATCATGGGTTTTTTTAAATATTTTTGTTTTTAAAATAACTCCACCTGACATTGACGCAGACTCTGAGAACTGCCTCAGCGTTTACTTCAAATTTGGGAAAGCTGAGAAGCCTTAAGGTTCCAAAAGAAGGAGAAGATGGTTAGGTAGGGAGATGAGAGTGTAAATACGAATATTAGAAGAAACGCGCCAGTATAAAAAAATAACCCGTTATAATTTTTTTTTTTAAATATCTATTTTCAATTTTCGGTAACTCTTGCGTAAGCCAATTTTAGAGAAATGCGGATGAGAGTGCGGATGTGTGGGTGCAAGTGCTACCAAAAGTTGATAAAATGCATTGTCATCGACAATGCGTCCATCTGCCAAGTTTAAGCTAGATCGAATGTCGGGAAGTGGGTTAATTGCATTTCCAAGATTTGTATGTAATTATTTGCATGTAATTATTATGTAACTAATTGATTCAAGAAAACAAAATCGTAATTCGACTACATGACTAAAAAAACGACTACAGTTAATAGGCGTAAACAAAAATATTTAATAATGTACGATCGGTAGAAAACAAAAGGCGAGAGATGTGTGCTATGACAAATTTGTGTTGCGTTTTTATTTTCTTAGTACTGAAAAAAGTTGTGTACAAAAAAAAATTAATTTTTAATTAAAAAGCGAAAGCTTATGTAGAAGATTTCGCCTTCCGAAAACAGCTTAGAATAGATCTTCTCTCCAAATAAGATTAGAGGAATTATTTTTACGTAATGTTGCTTACTAATTGTTTCCTCACTTACTAACGTATGGATATCAGTGAACCACCACATTTTAAGGGCAGCGGCCGCCACTGGTCGTGAATAGAGCCTTGAAATAAAAGTGGAGAAACACGGAAAAATAGTAAGAAGTGCGTGTCAAGTAAAGAAGGAAATACGCAGAAGCATTCAGCAAGGAGCTGACAAGACTGGACACTCGCTTATACTTTACTTCTACTGCCTTACTCATAATTGTAGAAAAAGATAATACCACGGTAATACAAACAGGTTAGGTGAAAATTGTACGACAATTTAGACAATTGTCTCACAAAAAATTGTTTCACCTAACCCGTTCGTATTACCGTGGTATTATTTTATTCTGCGATTATGGGTAAGGCGGGTGTTCATCTAGCAAAGTTGATACAAATTACAAAGCTATTATCCAAGGGTTTGACCAACGAAAGTGAAAGCTTCCTATTTAGAGAATGCTGTGAGGCTGTAGGAAGTAGGGCAGAAGAAGAAGAAAAGAAAACTTCAGAAGCTATTCAGTTTTGGTCATTAAACATACAAGCTTTTTCAACTATTACAAATTGAATACTAGTTTCGTTCTGATTATCAGTTTAGGTTGTAGCATGCCTCTTTACTATGAAACGGTTCTACAAACATTACGCGGTCCTAATCACCCGTCAGTCAGCAATATTATCGCTGGTTGGTTATAGAACGCGTGTTTGTACAGATCTCGATACCAATATTTAATTGTTTAATCAAGCGTCGGTTTGCTCATAATTAATGCTGTGCACTTCGGCCGGTATTAGTGTGCTTAGCGAATAGTGGATGCAATTATTAGCATATTATCTAACTGAGGTAACGCAAGCATAATCATCTAATGTACGGTGCTCAATAATGCACGGGCTATGGCGGACTTGCTGGAGAGTTAGAAAATAGTTTACGTGTTCTGCGCGCAATTTGGTACATGTTCCGAAACAGCTTTCAAATTGTTAAACAAGAAATTGAATATGCTATGGAAGCTGACCTTTAGGGCGTTGACGGTATATTCGTCAGAATAATTATAAAATTTTTCATGCATACCGTTGGTGGTACCATCTTATAGTGTAGAAGTCAGCGACAAACATTTCGAAAATTTCACTTTTTAAG
The DNA here is from genome assembly GCA_936435175.1 of Glyphotaelius pellucidus. Taxonomy (NCBI): domain Eukaryota; kingdom Metazoa; phylum Arthropoda; class Insecta; order Trichoptera; family Limnephilidae; genus Glyphotaelius; species Glyphotaelius pellucidus. The sequence goes on along the minus strand of OW386551.1, from coordinate 15,814,997 downwards.
GCAAGAAGCAAAGATGATTGAATTTATTTTATTAACAATAATGATAAACAAAATTTAAAAAAATTACTTATATCATTGATGTCGCTATTCCAAATTCCTGTAATATTCAAAAATCTGTTTCTGAAAAAATTAGAAAATATACAGATTTAGGAAATGAGATTAAAAGAATTTGGCATTCTCGGACCATAAAAAATATTACTTTTTGTTATTTCGGCTACTGGAACTATACCTAGCTCTCAAATTCAAAATTGAGGCTTATTAGATTTGTCAAAGAATCTATATATAAAAATGCAAAAATCAGTCATATTGAATACACGTAGGATTACGAAAGATTTTTTAAATGTTTATATTGAGAGATCAGTAGGATTTATCGGTCCAGTTTGGAATTCTAACGAGCCGAACCCTCTGATATGAAAATATCTGGAGTCGGTGAATTATTTTCCCATTTGGTCTCTGGTAGGTTGACATGTTGTTCTTGTATTGTTTTGTATTTATTTTACTTATGCAGTGCAATTGCATAGCGTTGATTGACAAGATGAACATTTGTGGAAAAGTGTGTGGAAGGGTTAAGTTTTTCCTGTGGGGAAGATTTAACCCGGACGAAAAGTCTAAAAGTCTGGGGTAGTAATATAAAAATAAAAGAATTAAGTCAAATAATAAAAAAAAGGAAATTAGACAAAACAACAAATTTATTTATTCATTCGTTAATTTCTATTATCATATTATAATGTACAGTTTACATATAAGTACCAGATATAAGAAAAATGTTATGTTATAGTAACTGTATGGGTTAGTAGTAGTGTTTTGTGAACTAGGAGAACCTGTGCTGAGGTGTTCATATTTGAACGTTGTTTTGCCGTCACAAGTAAAACACGGCATCATCCTTGAGGTTCCACTCATGTTGGGAGTATTGTATACGTATTAGGTTAACAGTCCGCCTCCCAGTTAGCAAACGCATTCACAATTGCATTATGATTGGTTTGGGCTGAAGATGTTGTATGACATAATCATATATAGAATAAAAACAAAACCGAACAATATTAAATACATTTATTTCCTTAATAGATGAAGAGCTTTTATACTTCTTGGATTTCACATAATAACCGGAAAACGCTTGTAAACATGTAAGCATAACAAAATGCATATGTGCAATGATTTAAATAGCGCTGTAATATTTAAATAATATTAAAATAATATTTTAATGGTGTTTCCTTCCTCCTGTAACAGGGGTCTCTTCATGACTCCAAAAGCGGCACCTCAAGATCTCAAGGGCCTTCAGTTAATATATCTGTAACTTGCTTCTATAAGGGCCGATGTCAGTTTTTGGAAACCTATAAAGAATTGCTCGATTAATTGTAGTATTATAAAATTGGCCCCCGAAAATCGAAAAATACTTTCTTGAAATCGACATATTCTTTTAGAATTCAGATAACTCAATTTTGAAGAGAAATCGCAAAAACATAATTTACTAGCAGTTAAAAACCCGCTCATCAAGTTTCTGCTGCAAGATCCTGCGGGCAACACGACAGTAGCTTTGTAACAAACTTCACGTATGAAGATAGTTTTGCATAAGGCGCAGCGCCAGATATGAATTTGAAGTTGGGTTCTTAAATTTCATCCGTACAGATGCTAGCGTATTAATGCTATCAAATACCGAAAACTTATGTTGTCCTCTGGAGAAGCAAGCCATAGTTTATATTCTTTATTAAATTTCAAAAAAGTAGAATTTTTCACGACATGTTACTAGAAAAAAAAACGTGAATTTCACCGGAGATCAAAATTTCATTTACATTTTTTACTCCAAACAATGTAAGGAATCAATGGTTTAAGTAAGTCAAGTACGGCCCTTAACACCCGGTATAAACATGTATAGTAATAATTTTATTTTATTGCCTACAAATAATAAATTGATCATGAAAAATGATTTGAAAACAAGTTAAACTCTCGTGACATCAATCTACTCCAATCGCAAGACCACTGTGAACAGATTGTGTCATCCCCAGCATAAAATTGTAAAGATTCTTTACACTTCAAACCGTTTTCACGAATCAAAACCATATATATTCTTATATGAAAACTGGTTTAAAAATTAGCTGTTTAGACGTTTAACAATGTATTATGATAAAAAAATATTTTTATAAACGTTGAAGAGTTTTCCATTGAGCTGTCCGTAGTTTAAATGGTTTTGTAAATGTTTTTTTTCAACGGCCCACTACAGATAATTAAACAATCTAATCAAAGATCTAGCTATAATCTGACTACTTTAATGAATTTACTAGATACATCTCACGATGTAATGTCCACAGCCCTCGCCCTATCAGGAGGGCGGTGGGAGGTGGGAGGTTCGGCGGATCAAGGGTGCGGAGACAGCCTACAACCCTTCCAGTCACTGGTTCGATTCCCCGGGGAGGATAAATGTAATTAATCTGCCGGCTTTTGTATGAGTCGGTGGTAATTACTGGTATTATGGAAAATTCGGCTCTGATAACTTATTATTACTGTTTTGTTTAAAATCATCATGCTGAAGTTCGGTTTAACCTACCAAAATACGCTGTAGGAACTAAAACAAAGTACATCGTATTATGTGTGTAATGTACATAAAGTACATGTACATATTAGCCTAACAAAAAAGGTTTTAAATTAATCACATTGACTTGCACAAGAAATCAACACAACTCTTCAGTCGTGTACCTACCAGTATCCTTTTGCGAAGTTGTCCTAGTTTTAATTGGCTCAGTTTTTTTAGCTATGGATTGTTACATATATACCTATTTATGGACAATTTATTGCAAGAGAGCTTACGCTATATATTTCACGGGGTTAATTGAATTATTTTAACATTATGATTTAGACTTAAATTATGACTAAATTAAATGCTATTAAATGCAAAGATCAAACCAATAAAGAAATAGAGCGAAGAATAGCAAATGCATGGAAGAAATACTGGTCCTTGAAAGAAGTCTTGAAATCTAAGGAACTTAGTATGCAAATAAAAAGGAAAGTCTTCAACACATGTATACTTCCAGTCACATCACCTATGGATGCGAAACTTGGGCACTCACCAAACGCCACAGAGAAAAGTTGGAACGCTGCCAGAGAGCCATGAAGATAAGTTCGACAGGGATAAGGAAACAGGACAGAGTGAGATGTAGCATAATAAGGGAGAAAACTTAAGTTGTTAAATAGTTACCCGAATAGACCAACAAAAGTGGAGATGGACTGGTCACATGATACGCGATCCACAAGAGAAATGGTGCAAAAATGTCACTGACTGGTATCCCAGAGATGGCGAGAGAAGTAGAGGACGTCAACAAATAAGATGGGAAGACGACATAAAACTCACGGCTGGACATCATTGGAGAAGAGTAGCGAGTGACAGGTCCCAGTGGAAAATGTTAGAGGAGGCCTATGCCAAGATGCAAACTGAGCTTCGGGATATATTATAAAAAAATAAGTGTAAATACCTAACAAAAGTTCAGAATAAAAAGGTTATTATTATTATTAAATGCTATTAAGACCATTTGATATTGCATTTAAATAGTTTTTTTTTAATAATTCACTCTTTACAAACCTATATAATTAAAAAATACTATTGGACTTTGACTCCAGAATTTTTGCTTTGAATATATGAGTCATCATTTTCAAAATTGAGAGTGTTTGCTTGGAGTTTCAGGCAAGCGATAAAGTACCCAAGTGTAAGTGTAATTTTTTGTTCGCTAAATTTGGTGACTTAGCAGGGGTGCCCAGATTCATGGGGGGAGGTTTCTCCAGATCTTGGCGGCAGATGCAACTGCCCACCTGCTGCGTGGCGGGCCGGATCGAGAGAGAGTGGTTGAGAGAGGTCTTTTGACCTCTCCAGCCAGAATCCCTCGACCCATCGCCTTGCAGTTGGAGGGATGGATTCATAACCCACCCCTCATACCTATTTCTAAACTTCCTCTCCTTTCTTTCCTTAAAAAACCCTCAACACAGCATTCCCCAAGATGACAAAAGCCTTGAGGGAAATTATTGTCCTCAGGGCCTCCTGGGTGGAGCTAATGTAAAAAAGAGCAGAAAATTATTATATTGTCGAGGACGTGAGACTACGTGATTTTTCATGGATCTGCACTGGTATGTACTAAGATTTGTAGATGATTTTTTTTACACAAATATTACAAACATAAACATATGTTTTGTAATATTTTGGGCATGTTGGATTTTTCGAATGAAACAACAATTTTTACAAAATACGTATCATTAAAAGTTATACTTATTTTAACAGATAAATGCTTTCAAAAAGGATTAGAATAATTGTTAAATAATCACCGGATTTTGTTTTCTATTTCCACCGAAGCCGGTGATTCGCTTTGATCTTTTCATTGAGGAGTGTTTTCATTATCGTGATGACAAATTGCTCAGAATATTAAGTAGCCATATTGTGTGAAATATAATCCCCTACGAATTTGCCCGCACTGTGAAGGGGTTAACCGTAAGATTGATCATATCTGCACCGAAAATACTGAAAGAAAGGGGAAAATATTATTTTAAATTAAATTGAATTAAATTTTAATAATTTTTGGAAACACATTTTTCTTCAACCTATTTTAAATAGTTGAGCGCGGAAATAGAAGGATTTACGCTTGCTATTCAAGAGTCATTAATACTAAAAATTATGGGAAGCATACGGATGTTCTGTATTAGTGCCGTCCGAGTATACATTTAGGCACAATCAGGTTTTAAAAATAATTCACCAAAGTTTGGTAATTAAACATAACTTGATTGACTGCCGTAATGTAGTACAATTTTATGAATACGAACGAAATTCATTTTTAGAAAATGAATTTTATAAAATATATGATGATAAAACTATACTAACAGACAGAAAAAATAGTCATAATAGACCCGATATAGTTTTACAAGACAAAATTAAAAAAGTAACTTATATAATTGATGTCGCTATTCCAAGTTCCTGTAATATTAAAAAATCTGTTTCTGAAAAAATAAGAAAATATACAGATTTAGGAAATGAGATTAAAATAATTTGGTATTCTTGAGACTATAAAAATATTACCGTTTATTATTTCAGCTACTGGCATTGCTCTCTCATTCAAAATTTAGGCTTATTAAATTTGTTTAAGAATCTATATATAAAAATGTAAAAATCAGTCATTTTAAATACCTACATGTTGGATTGCGAAAGATTTTTTAAAAATTTATATTGAGGGATCAGTAGAATTTATCGGTCCGGTTAGGAGTACTATGGAGCCGAACCCTTTGATATGAAAATATCTGGAGTCGGTGAATTTTTTTCCCATTTGATCTCTGGTAGGTTGACATGTTGTTCTTGTATTGTTTTGTATTTATTATACTTATTTAGTGCAATTGCATAGCGTGGATTGACCAGATGATCATTTGTGGAAAAGTGTGTGGAAGGGTTTAGTTTTTCCTGTGGGGAAGATTTCCAATGGGCATTACAATTAGATGCATTTGAAATTTAAATTTAATTAACAACCAAATTTTTTTTAAATGGTTAATTCGTAAATTTATTTTCACATTAGGTAATAAATACCTTTGTTCATAATATTTTTTATTATTTTATCTTGGTTGCTCCTTGATTCTGTTGTTCTAATTTATAAAAGATTTGTTATGCAAAAACAATAATTTTATTTTCTTTAGTTTATCTAAAAATTTATTACACTAATAACTTATTAATTAAATTCTCCCATCGAATTTATCTACCCCTATTATTTATCTTTTCTTACGACTTAATTTTCAGTGTATTGAAGAAACCTTTGGCGTTGAAAAAAGTGGATTTTCTTAAATTTAAAATAGTTGTGTAAATAAAGTTGGTTATTATCGTTTATTTATAAATTGTGTCACAGTACCTTTGCTAGTATTAAAAATCTTTATGATTCACAAAATATATAAAAAAATAATTTAATTTGTAATGATTTATTACAAAAACGATTGAACAAGCTGTGATGGCGTACCTATACTATTTCGTATAGCTTTGGTCAGTAGTTAATTGGGGTGGCCGCGGGCGAACGTTAAGGGTTAAGCCGCGCGTGCCTGGGGAGACTCCTTACGCATAAGGGGTTAAAATACGAATTATATTAGAGTTGGCGGTTCTATAACCGAATATTTCAGATTCTTAAATCCTTTGATTTGGAGATTGATCACTATTAATGGTTGATATACATGTGCAGTAAATGGATTTTCCGTAAATATTTGTAATTTCACTTCAAGTTGAAATCAAAGTAAAAAAAAAGTTCAAGTAAAAAATCGAACACTGAAGAATTTTAAAAATTTTGTTTACCAGGTTTCGTATTATTTATAACATTCTTATTTTACGAATGAAAATCATAGGTATTGATCAAATAAATAATGGCGTAGGTACTATTTAGTTGGTACTTGAATTTACGTTGAAATTTGCGCTGTCCATTTCACTACGACAAAGCTCGCCCATGAAAAGCATTTCTGCTTCAAATAAACAGAAAGTTAAAATCAGTGTTTCTTTTTTAAAGTTAGTCTACCACTATCCCAAGAACAATACTAGAGCGTCTTCCACCCGGGAATGAAGAGAGAATACTCTGTCATCGATTTATTTCTAATTAAATAATTGAACACTCACTTTGTGGCATTTTTTTTAAATAGTGCTCTTACCAAATTTGTTATTTTAATTTGATTTATTTTTTGTTTAAAAAAGAGAGGCAAACACTTCCGGGTTACAAACAACTATAGAATTTCCTATTCATTTAAATTTATAAACGTATTATGTACAGGTTATTAAGATAAGTATCTGACTTACTTTAACGAGAAATATCTGAGGTTGGTTACAATAAAAAATTGTCTTAAAAAAAAAAACAAAGAAATACATTTCTTTATTATGTTGTCACTGATCACTCTGCCGAATAACGTCCTAACAATATCTTTGCGCCTAATCCCCCATCCCGACCCTTACTGTCCAATACCTACAGATTTTTTAAAGTTATTGATTTAAAAGAAAAAAATTAAATAAAGTCACCGGAGACTAAAATGTCTGAACAATCCACATGCTTTACTCCAAATAGCTTCAGAAATCACCAGTTAAATAATATAAGTCGGGTTTGTCTCTTTACGTCATGCTATATATATAATTTTTATTTTTTTTTCTTTCATCCATCATTATTTTTTCCAATATCGTCTTTATACTTCAAAATTAATACACTCAAACTTGAAAGGCTGATCTAATATATATACATCCAGACACTATATTATGTCTTAGTAATATTGAAATAAAATGTTACCAATCCTATTTTTTTAGACGCCATAGCATGTTTCACTTAAATTCATTTAAAAATAATATTGCCTCGTTTAGCCCTCTGAACAATAAAATAGAGTATGCTGAAATAAATATTTTCGTCTATAATTTATAAGGATTCGGAAAAAAAACGTTCTGTAGTTGCCAAAAAATATTTTGACCTAATTATATTATGTAACTTTTATTTAATTTTATGTTTTTATTAGTTATGTTTTTTAATCCTTCTATAGACATGCGGAATCTTTTGTCTGATTAGATTTTGGTAATTTTTTTGTTTTTTTCACACCTATATGTGTATTAATTTATTATTTGTATAGTTTTTAAAACGGGATTGTTCCCAGATAAGTAAGAACACTAAAAACCTAGAGTTAATAAATTATTAGCGGAAAAGGCTGCTTGAGCAATATGGTGGACTTAGAAGGCAGAGTACTCCTGACGCATTTGTTAACTCAACTAGTAACCGGTTGATGAAAACCATATGAAAATTATTCAGTCTTTGATAGAAGTGAAGTGATTTTTGTCCATCATAATAGGCAATGAATGTAACCATACACATTTATAAAAAAATGGGATTTGACTTCAAATGAAATTTGGTGGTCTTCGCTCGCCAATTCGACCAGAACTCTTAATCAACGGCAACCAGCGATAAATCTAGATTTCTGTTGACAACTGCAACTTACTTATGCAATGTATGCATTTGATCTTGACTAATACGCAATTTATGCCGTGGGTTAATCATACCAAGCGAGAATATTACGGAACAGCGGTGGGGTGGGGTTAAACCCGTACTGAGAGCCAAAGGGTTAACCATTTTACTCCGAGTGGGTGGTTAAATTAAAGGGTTAAATATTTTTACACTTTTATGGCCGCTTTTTAATAAATTGCGTTATTAATTCACTGTCATTGCCTAAGGTTTTGAGGCTTTAATATTACCTGGTTTAGTATTTCTATTTTTTGAAATTCACAATTCTTGGTGGATTTTGATACTGACATAAAAATATAATGAAACACATATAAAAAACTTATTTCCACTTAATTTATTTTTTACTGTAACCGGTGTCAGCCTGTTAAAGCTATCTTCAGACTGGTAAAAATAAATCTTAATCTACAGTTCATACACATAACATATGGGGAAGAGGGAGGGGGATGGTATACAAGGGTTTCATTAAATTTATACGGTTTTTTCCATAATTGTTGCCATGTCGTCTTTGACGATTGGATTTTTAGTTGTTATCTAGCTTAAGGCTAGAGTCAATATTGGTAAAGTTTTCTGCTTTCGCTTAGATACCTACTTTAAATTAATCAGCCTGTATAAGATTCTTTGAATTACTTAGTTAGTGAATGCATGTAGAATAGGAAAACAATAATGATATTACAAAATTAGCACAAAAAATAGGAAACGCCAACGAACTGGCACATGACTCATAATACAGCATAATATTTCGTTAATAATCAATATTGATACCTAACTAGGTTTTGCTTGCACTCATGCTAACTGAGGTTTGAAAAATGTAACCATTTCTTTTTAGGCATTAAAATCTCTTATAAAAGTTTGCCTGTCATGAAATTTCCACAGCTTTTCTGGCTGGTATCTACACTCTACAGGTCCACGTAATAATATAAATTCGGATTATAAATAAATATAAATTAATATTATTTAGAGTTTTAAATTCAAAAAAATTTCTACTTAAGAGTATCACTCTCAGATCTACATTGGGTATAGATAGCGTTAAAGGGGCGGAATGGGGGAGGTTAGAACCACCCGCCTGTGAAAATGATTTTTCCCGCGAATTAAATACGTAATTAATAACTTTCAGCGTCAGAAGAGCGGTTGCATATTTTTTCTTTGTGGACAGAATAAAGGGTTGAGTTCAGGGATTACATTACAGTTCCAAGGGAAAACAAATTGGATCACAGACGACGAATAATTAAATAGTACCTAATCGTAATTATCGTTCTTTATTATTATTTAGGAGTATTTTTCACGTTGTTGATTATGCTATTAGGTATATAATTTATATTGATACTTGCGCTACTCTTCTCGTCCGAGTCACAACTAATTTGGTCGATTTTTTCCTTCTTTTTGAACTCTTGTGACATTTCAAAGTTCCGTAGCTCATCGCCAAAATGACTTTGCGAGCGAAAAATAGTTTCACCATTTTAAAATATTAATTTCTTACCACAATTCGGAAACGTATAATTGATTTTATTTTGATAAAATTTTACAAAATTCAACTGTCAATTTCTTAAAGAAAAAAATCTGTTTTAAGAATACAATATTATAAGAAATCTGAAGCAGCAAATCGAACAGTAATTTGAACAGTTTTGTGTTGTTGTGTTCATAAGATATTAGTTTTTCAGTTCTCAATATGGTTTCCATCATGAGCGATATATACAGCACTGAAATTAACGTATTTTGTGAAGAATGAAGTAAGAAGTTCACGTAATTTTATATGATTTTGTAAAAAAGAATGAACTAAGTTGAAGCAGGGGGAAGCAGAATCTACTTTTGGTACGCTTCTTCATGTAAAAGCCAATAACTCGAACGCAGCAAACAACTCAATAATTACTCGCGCAATCACAACATGTACCAAAAAATTGCAAAACTTAGAATGCTACTAAGTTTCTCATGATTCCTTACTAACTTACAAAACTAATTTATAAAATTCCTTGGTGTTATATTAACTATTTTAAAACAACTACACATAATTTTTTTATCAACTTTTATTTTTATTAACAGTCAATTACAAACTTGATTTCAAAATTCCACACATTTTCCTCCATTTTATAATTATTATTCAAAAAATTTATTAGTTAAGATTTAAGCACTGTTTTCATCTCAGGCAAAATTATCTACTGATATTCTAGGGACTTGCGTAATAACCATAACGCCATAACCATATACTATATAATAAGTATGGCCCTGTGTATTTTCTGTCTGTACATTGTTTAAATTAAACGACATGTACATTTTAACGCAGCACCGTACTCATTAGTCAAATGCATTGTTCATACAGTTTTGTATTGATGATCGATGAACCGGTGGATGCAATCTTTTATACATAAGTTGTTATAATGGTTTGTCTAGAATGTAGTTAGAAGAAACATTGTAGAAATATATCATAAATTTGTACATCGCCCTTCAGGTGATTTTTCACTAAAACGGCGCTGTAAAAATCATCCAAATATAATAATAATTATTTTTAATAATATAATTTAACATTCCTTATAATTTGTATCATAATGTATTTATTGTGTAGGTTTGAATAAACAAATAATTAATATTATAAAATTATCATAATTTTTAACGTTCTGAATATCTAAACAATATTGTAATGTGCTCTCTGCTTCTGATTCCTTAGTCCACCCGTCACAGGGACCAGAGGATTAAATTAGTTCATCGTAGCTAATATCACCCTCTTCCGGTAGTGGCCGGTCCAGCATGGAGCCTTTCCTGCTCCCGGGTAGGTCCTGGCAGCTTCCGCCCACGGCACTTCCGCCCCCACGTGCCATTACGCTGAAATAGAAAAATTCGAAGTCCCTTTGTTTTGAGCTGGACGCAATTATTTCATAATTACCGTTTAAAATTGCCGGACAATATGCACTACTGAATGCTGCTTTCCAACCTATCTACCCTTAGTAATTATTATATGTATGAACGGACAGAAATGATTTGCGGATAAAGTGAAAGGGGTAGTTATGTATACGGATGTGACTTTTATTAATATGAAAGGATAATGGCTTTGTACATCAGATATTTCCGGTTGAATGTCGGGCGATTTATTTTTTAATGGCCCTGTTAATCACAGAGATGCGCAAATTCCGCTCTGTCGGTACCTATGTGGTAATAATTAGGTAGAAAAACTCTCTTTGCGCAGACAATAATAATAATAAACATTCTTCAAACTTCGCAAATACACTTTTTGGCGTCATTATTGATTTAATGAAAACAAATAACTTAGTAAACATCACTATATTATTAACATTATTGACAGGTTTCAAAAACATGACGAAGAAAACTTTGTTTTTAAAACATAGGTGGTCTTAAACCATAGTGAACTCTTTTTGCATTTTTTTAGTTAGAGCTTGAAATGAGGGCTCCAAATCGCAATTTAGCTCTGCCAGAAAGAAGAACCAATCAGAAAAAATCGGTCTATGATTGGTCAAGACAGTATCACTGGTTCTCTCTGGCAGAGCTTAATTTAGAGCCCTCATTTCAAGCTCTAACTCAGAAACTGCAAAAAGTAATGTTAATAATATAGTGGTGTTTACAAAGACATTTGTTTTCATTAAATGAAACATTCATTTATAAATATATTTTAACAATTTTATACATTTTGTTTAGTTATTATTGATTCTATTGATAAAAGATACATACAAACAGGATTTCTCAAGGAATGCAGCTGGTTTACAGCAATATCTAAGATAATACACAGACATATTAATTAAATAAAACATCTAAATGAATACACGAAATAAAACATAAATCAAAATTCAAATTAAAACCAGATATTGTGCCCTTGACTGTGCAGTCAGTAACCATTCGCCGGAGAATTTCTTGAAGCACTGCAAGGATGTCGATATTCAAATAGACAGTGATATTTAATTCCAATGTTTTGATGATGAGCAAATAGAGCAATTAAATATATGGTAGATAGCTCTTTTAAATAGCCTTTTAAAAAAATATTCAAATAAAGTTCGTATTTAGGTACATAAATAAATAGTATCTGGTATAGCATGTCTGCGAAATTTACTTCATAACTAGTGGTCGCCCAATGGTAGAAATTCGACCATAGTTAATTTAATGTGTAATGTTTTTTTATTGATCTAATGTATTTTTTATGCATAATTTAAAAAATATATTAGCATTCTGCATGCCTTCTCTATATAAACTATAAGTGTGCGAAATTTCATACTCCTCTGTCCGCGCAATTTTCGTAAAAAGGGGTACAAAGTTTTTGCTTCACGTATTAATATACTGAAGATAATGGAAAAGACTATGCGCTAAAATAGTAAAACAGAAAATTATGATTCCTACTAGCTCAATGCAAATGTTTTCAGCCTGCAATGATATTTAGGTCAAGAGCTGTTTAGCTTTGAATTTTCCACTTAACTGGTTTCAATCTTTGAAGATATATTATGTATATAAACTATAAATTAATTGAAGACGTCATAATTTTTTTCATGAATTATTTGTTTTATGAAATACAAAATCAGTTTTCATTCCTTGGTATGGTATTTCAAACAATTAAAAAATAAACATGCATATAAAATGATTCTAAAAGGTTTACAATCCTGTTACAGCATTACTTCAAACGAAAGTTTCAACGTTGATTACAACGTACCTACATATTTTCTGATTTTTATTTATCTCCATTAATACTATTGTCTATTCATTTTCTAAGACTGTTAATGAAAGCCTCGTCAGGCACTTGGTCCTGCATCGTAAAATCCAATGTGCCCGTTACTCGAACCACCGCAGCGTTATCAACCGTTTAACTGACCGCGCCTCAATCTCTCCGTAATCCTGTTTCCCTGCTACTATTCCGTGACGCTCCTGGTTTAATTATGGCGGCCGTACTGCTTCCCTTTGATGGGGATTATTCCTACCTATCTCTTACTCTGTATCTGAATTGTATCTGAATTATATCTGTTAGTATACTGTAGACGTGTAGACTATACTTATTGTACTATACTGGACTGTATTAATATAGTTTAGTTTTGCGAAAAGCTGTTGTATAAACAGTAAATAAAAAGCTGTAATAAATAAAAAGCTGCGAAAAAGCTGTTGTGTTAACAGTAAATAAAAAGAAAAGTAAAAAAAAATATGTATGAAAAATATAATTACTTAAATAAAAATAAATATAATGTATGCATAACTTTGATAACAAGAAGTCCCACAAGACTTAGCCATTGCATGGGTATACTTGTGATTTTTAAAAGCTGTTGAAATTTACTTATCATGGTGTACATTATAATGTGTAGGTATGTAATTTTTTTTTACCAATTACAAATTAAGTGAGTTCTTACGTTAGGATTTTTACAGTAATAAAAGTACCTACTTGTGGAGAATAAAGAAAAATAAGTATAGGTGCAAACTCGTACGTACGAAGGTATTACAGAAATCTTCGGCGGGAAGATTTGTTTGATATGGTATAATGAATCGAAAAATATTTTTAAAAATAATCATTTCGACAGGTTTAAAAGCAAGAGACAGTTATAATTGGGAAAAAACAAAACCTTATCTATAACCTTTAACCCTAAACTATTTTAGTTTATAACAAGGTTAGCTCATACGGGCCTTTTTCGAAAAAACTCTTCGGGCCGCTTTCGAAATTTCGAACTTTCCAGTGGATTATGGACTGCAAGTCACAAATTTTCAGCCAATCACCGCTCTACCCCTCGATGAGCTAACCTTGTGAAAAAGCATTTTCTACGAACCTTGGTTAGTACTCCATCTATTTGTGTGATATTATTTTTAAGATAATCTTAAGTTTTGTTAATTCACTTTCAAAATCAACAATTCAAGCAGGATTCTACACCCTTTACCAGATCTCGGATCTCTTATGATGTTCGAAAAATCATTGCTTGAAGCAACTGTTCTTAGAAACTATCAAATTTTGATTAACTTAGCGTACCACTTATATCAATTTATGGACAAATTATTTTTATTATTTTTTTTTTTGTGTGATGATTATGAACTGAAGTGACATTTATTGACGAAATCTTATTTTGAAATAACGGTGCTTGGTAGGCAATTGCTGAAATGTTCATGTAAGTCGCTGGACGGGGTAGATATATAAAAAAAACCCTAATTGAAATAAAAGTTTTGGTATTGTTAAAACGATCATGATTAAAAAGGACCGATGATTTGATCACTGAAAATATGATAAAATATCACTTTAAATCACTTTAAACTTTTCGTTATTTGAAGCACGGAAGGTATCGTCAAAATTCCAATCAGAGTCCGGGAGAAAAAGAAACGGTTATGTAGTAGAACTAAGCTTTAAGAGCACAATAATGAGATGCTCTAGTGTATCATCCTTAAAGTTTACTGCTTGTTATCATCCACAAATTCACAAAACTCAAAAAAATAACAGAAATGTTTTGACAGTTGTTCACCGCTCTAAATAGGTAGTATATTATTACAGTATATATCAACTATTGCCTCCTAGGGTACCTATCTATGTACATGCGAACATCTTTCTCTTCTGTCTACGAGTTTATATTGTGAGTAGTGACCGACCAAAGGTTCGGTTTCGGCAAGTTTCGGCAAAAAAATCTAGTTTCGGCATCAGTTTCTGTTTCGGCAGAAAATCTGCCGAACCTTCGGCCGCGCAGAAACTCAGCGTTCATGAATTACGCGCCGTCGTTCGGCTGACTTCGGGTGAGTTCCTAGCTCGTGTGTCACCCGTCATCATCAGCTGAATTCTCCTGTCGGTCCGGGATGTGTTGTGAGTTTACGTGTTATTTCCGTAAATGTGTTGTGAGTTTACGTGTTATTTCTCGCGCACAATTTTTATAATTTTTGTTTGCTTAGCAGTAATATAAAAAAAATTATAATATTTCACGCACTTCAATTATTGTTTATTTTTTGTATTTCATTACGTAACTCTCTGTATAAGTGTATAAAATTTCAGTAATTAATAGATTTTTTAACATGCTTAAAAAAGTTTAGGTTTCGGCCGAAACTGAGACAGATACCGAAGATTCGTTTCGGTTTCGGTAGAAAGTCTTATTTCGGTCAGACACTAATAGGTTAAAAAAATAAAATTTAAGAATTTCGATTTACCTGCCTTTTACTGTGTATCTGAATTGGAGCTCTCGATAGTGTTCAAATACTCGTATACATAACTATTCTTCTACCGTTAAGTCACCTACAACGAATTTATATCACTTGTATGAGTTTGTATTGTGATTATCAGATTACTTGTGTAGTTAGATAGGTCTGGTGTAGTGTTGTAACAACAAATCTGTTGACATACCATTCTAATGTTGATCACGACTTTCTTATGAATTTGAGATATATTTTTTTAAACTTTAACGTTTTATTGTATTTTCTGTTAAATTTCTAAAAAAATCAGGAATTTCGTCTTGACGTGTGTTTTTTTTACTACAAACGACCTTGAAATCAGCTTATGTGTAATTAAATGAACTTCGAATTTGGATACGTAACATCTAACACATATAGTATATTTCTCTTTTTTGTGTTCAATTAATAGTAGTTATGTTTTTTATATCATATGATTATTTCAAATTTTATTCACTTTACGTATAAGAAGTTCGTACTATTCTTTTCAATCCATTGATAATATTTTTTTCTTTATTTACATGGTTTTATTGTATGTCTTAACACATTAAAAAATATTTGAAGTTTGTAAAACATATCATCAAATAAATAAATAATTTTTTTTTTCAAATTTTATCTAATTCAAAGCGTTCAAATCATTTGGATGATGACCAACTAATTACTTTACTTAAACATGGTACGACATTTATTCAATATTTACCTTGTTTACATTTAGCACAGTGAAAGGTTGTTATAATGATATGTAAGTATTTAAATATTCAAATTCCGTTTGATTGGCATATCATTAGCAGCAACGAAGGCTTATCGCAATCACCGGCGAATTTCGAGGAGTTTTTTATTCCGGAAAGCCAATTTAGTTATTTTGCATAGGATTAATGAACATTTGGATTCCGTACACCCAACCAACACCGTGTCACTCCACCGACTAATATCGACTAGAGGCTTTATGTCAAATTCTCTAACAGTGAAAGCTCGTGGATGAAACAAATTGATAGATCCATAATTTATTCTTCATATTTCATTACTACTAAACATTTTATTTTCATTTGTTTCCATCAAGAGAAGTGATTAACTTTAGAATTGGGCAGAAAGCAGACAGAAAAAACAAGATCAATCAGAGAACCTTCTGATTTCGCAACCCGTATTTAAAAAGGGTTAAGCTTTTATCAGATTACAACATCTTGTTTTGTATGGTTCACTTATTTTTTTTTTATTTTCAAGGGAGTATAATTATTTATATTTCCGAATTTCACAATATGCCCTGATTGAAAATTGAAAGGTACTCGTATATTAATAATTTTTATCGCTTTAGAGATCTTTTTTGTATGTCTTAATTAAAAGTGTTCATTTCGTCGAATGATCACATGCCTCCTTTGTGTTCGGTTACAAAATACCAGGAGCAGAGAAGTGACGGGAGGTGCGCTTCTCGTTCGGCTTATGGCGCGCAATTTTCGCGCGCGAATGCCTGTCACAGTGTAATTAAGGCAGGTTTATCTCCTCTGTCTATCTGCGCTCTCGGTATCGCCCTTGTGGCATTAACACTTCTGACGGCCGCCCACCGCCCATTGTCACGGGTTCAATTATCGTGTGCTTTTAAAAATGTTACCCCTTCTTACCCTTTTAATTTCTGCCAGCCGGATATATGTAATTGACTTTTTTTACATTTTGTAACAGAATGCGGTCAGGTCGTGTTTTTATTTTTATCTCGAACAAAGGCAGCATACGTTGCCATGCAATAATAATTATATCAACATTGGTTTTGCAAATTAAGAAATTATCGCGAACGCACGCTATTATAAATAATGTAATAATTATGTAAATGATACATCACTTGCTTACGTCTCGAAATCTTAAGTTCATTGCCACCACGCTAATTATTTATTTTAATTGAATTAACTCACGATGACACGCACACCCACCCATACATAACAAAGAAGTAAGATAGTCGGCAATGCTACCGGAATCCGGTGATTATTTCAATTTTGATATTGCCGTGTTAAAATTAGGCATGTCGAATATCGAAACCAAGAAAAAGTATCAAAAATGTTTATGAATTAAACAGGAAATCACTTCAGTATCAGTGAGACCACCATTTGGAAACAAAACGCTTGCGTCGCTTGAAATGACTTTAGCTCTATTTATGACTAGATCTGACTAGCCAAATACTTACCTGTCCTACTTTTTTTTGCCTTTCTACAATTAAAATTACTATCCATACTAATATTATAAATGCGAAACTGCTCGAGTTTGTTTATGACCTTTTCACGCATAACACAATATAAAGACTTTAATAATTCTTTCACCAATATAAAGCTAAATTATATGCGCAGACTACGGGTTGTATATGATGGTAAGCTCTGGCGTTATGAAATTATAAATATTAATATATTATATTTGTTATACGTTTTCTGTCGCTAAAAAAAGCGAGTTTTTGCTAACGTCGGAAAAAAATCTTTTCCATGGAAACAATGTTGATATATTTTTGGGCTCTATGCTGGTAGGCACTCAGTCTACTGGTCAGCTACTACTGCAGAAAATTTAACTCGTCTAATCACAGGAGACCCTAGTTGTCCCAAAACATCATATGCCGTTATAATAACAGGAGACCCAGATTGTCCCAGAACGACCGAGCGTCATTAAAAGTTAGATATCTCTCTTCCTGTCAAGCAAAAATTTGTGATTTCTTTTATATTTGAAAGCGAAAGAAATATTGCTTCTTATTGCTTTAGGAATAAACGAGCTATATTGATCAGATATTTTACAAACCCGATCATAAGTAACGATTTTATTTTGCGCCAATGTGTGACGTAATAAACAATTAATTTAAAAATAAAATTGTATGAATGTGACAAAAAGTGAAGTTACAGTTTTATTACAAATTTTCTTAAAAAAAGGAATCTGTATTTAAAATTTTAATTTTCTTTTATTTTATGTACTTTTTTGGGGAGACCCCAGGTACGTAATTTTTAAGCTAATTCACATTTTCAATATAAAAATTTTAATATTTTAAAACAAAAATCTTAATTTTTGATAAGCACATCGGAAAGATTATTTTATTTAGATTTTAGAACAATTTTTTTTTTCAAAAAGATTAAAAAATAATCAATAAAAATGAACATTTGAAATGCATGGGAAGAACCGAGAATTTTTGCGTGCAAACTTTGACAGGCAAAAGTTCATAGATATTATTTTCTCATTATTCGAAGGGTTAAATATTAGAATTCGTTTTTTTTTTGGACAAGCTTGGAATAAATGTCAGATTTGAGTTCCTGTACTAAAAATAAAATTCGTAACGATTATAAAGACTGAATGATAAACAGTATTTTTTTATTATATTAACGAACTTCCAAATATTTAAATAAAAATAAACATCCGAAATGTTTGTAAGCGCATAAATTCCGAACGAATGAACAAAATTGGATAAGTAATTCTTTTTTTCTTTGAGCTATAGCATTATGAAATTTAGGTGGTAGGCGAGATGTTTGAAAACTGAATGTAAGGGAATGAATATATGGAATGCGGGAGGGGATGGGGGTGGGGTGGGGGGGAGATAATTGATAAGTGCAAGCGCTACAGTAATTCCCCGTAATACCATGCGAGCGAAGCCGCGGGGAAAAGCTAGTATTAAAATGAAGTCTAAATCAAATTTTACTTGAACTATTTGAAAGAATCCCGACACCTACATTATTTTCGTAGTGTCGTTTAAATTTGACACATATATATCATCTCAATAATAATATAATCTCAATTTGTTAGAAATATAACAATATTGTTCTTTCAATATCTGTATAATTTTGTGTTATTTTGTTAATTTGTAGAATTGTTAACCTCAACACAGGCGAGGTTGCAAATTGTATTGTAAACATTTTACCTGCAGTGTAAAGAAACAAAAAATAAAATAAAAAATATGACGTAATATAAATTTTTAGATTTTCACGGCCAAAAGTATTTTCGTTATTTGTTTTTGGGGTGTTATGCCGTGTTGCGCTACCTCCTTCTTTAGCCAACGTTTGCCTGATGATGGACACTGTAACGCTGTCCGAAACGTTGGCTCAAGAAGGTGGTAGCGCAACACGGCATAACACGCCAAAAACAAATAACGAAAATGACGTAATATAATTTCACGTTTTTTCCAGCTGAAAGTGGAAACCAAAAATGGCTAAGCGTGTGCAAACGGGCCGGACAAGTGGACTGGTGTGAATTGGGACGAGAACTGCGATATCTAGCAGACGATTGGGCTAAGACGTCAAAGGTAGGAAATATTGTAAAAAAAACTATTTATTAAAATTGCAAGAATCTTGTCATTTATCGTAACAAATCAGTATTAATTATCAATATTGGCTCACACGACGATTTAAAACAAAACGCATAGCTACATGTAATATTTTTTTAATCTGATTTGTTTTTTTAACTCTATGACAAGACTTAATACGGCAATAGCATGTTTTAAATTTAATTTAATTCATAGAGAAGCGTGAAGAAATGTTAATTACTCACACAATATAACGTCGTTTTTTTAAGCAGCCTAAGCTGATAAATATACAATTTACGTATCATTAATTATAACAAAGATTAAATTTTAATGGTAAATTTACTATTATGTATGTTCCAATCGTTTAAAAACCCATTGATACTAGAAAGGGGTAAGAGAGACGAACGTGAGATTTTATTAACAGCGTTTATTGCTTTAATATATTTTTAAATAATTGTTTATTCTTCATTGAAGGTGTTCAAAATTTACTAAGGTTCTTAATTTTATTAGGTTCTTTTACTACGGTTGGTAATTTTATTAGGTAAATTGAATCCTGTTTTCGGAGTTTAGTTTTTACCTAAAATGTGTACATTTTGATGATTCTTATTGATAAAATAAGATAAGTATAATTTATAAATAATCGCTCACAATGTCACTTAAGAAAATATTCAATCAACATGTCAAGAATACTGAACAATTAATTCAAAGGTGAGCATGTCAAAAAAGGTAAATCTAATGACTTCAATGAATGCTTTTATTGTATTAACAAAATTTAAATTTGCGTTAGTTTCACAACGCACATCAAAAAACAATTTATGCTAAAAGCCTGTGTTGATTTACTACCCTTGCGGATTACAGGGGATTTTGTTTGCGCGAGTGCTTTTAGTAAAGCAAAGATATGTCCGAAATATTCTTTTCAGTTTGTATCGGTGGCATCATTAATAATGTTGGACCATCGACGGAAAAAGCGTGGACACCGGACCGAGTATCATTAGTTTTAGAAAGCTCGGGGTGTTTGGTCAGTGTTTAGGGTGAACATCATTTATTAAAATGAATATTTTTTTTGCAGAGAAATTGAATTATCAATACTGCAATTTTTTGCATAGAAAATAAATTAATGCGATATTTTAGAAAAACTTTATCTCCTGTTACAACTATGACAAAAACATAAAGAAGATCAAATTACATAAAAATAAATATTTTATTACCTTACTGATTTATTAAACAAGTTTAATGTTATAAAAAATAGTCCGATTAGTTCTCCGCCTCCAACGATTTCCTGCAGATAATTATTATTGTAAGTATATTATTCTATTCAAATTATGTTTCCAGATTAAGTTTCTTTTGTTTTTATATATTTTTTACTGTACCGTTTGTTATGAGTTATGACAGTTGTGTAGATTTCTGAGCTGTAAAATTTTCCCATATTTTAAGGTATTATATATTTAAAAAATAAATTTAAAAAAAAAAAATTTTGTGCGAATGTAAGTAGTGTTATTTATTTTAAATTTATCTATTTAAGTACGGTATTATTTACTTAAAAAATTAATTAAAAAAAAATTTTTGTGCGAATGTAAGTAGTGTTTACGTAATCGAAAAAGAGTTTAATAATTGTAATTGTTATCAGTTAGAATTCAGTAGAACAAATCCTCTTAGCTACTTATTGTATTGGTACCGCAAATAGATGTGATTGAATATTAATGTGATCGGTTTTATATCAAAATAAAAAATATCTCAAAAACACTGCCTGAAAACAAAAAAACACTGTTAGTAGGAATATTACAAATTTAAAAAAAATTCAAATTAAAACAATAATAACCTTCCTCATCGCATGTTCATCTGTTTAATTCGTTAATCATCACATTGTCGACAAAACTCTGATGATATAATTTTTTGTTTCTCGAAACAAACAAAAACCTTCGTCAAAAGAGGATTTACCAACGGCAATTTTAGGGAGATGAATATTGGCCTAATCTTTATTAATGAACACGGAGGTAAAGCATAATATATTATAATATTGTAGTGTGACTTTACCGCTTTGGATCTACTGTTTGAACGTTTATTCTCAAAGTAATGTTCGGAACAATGTATTTTGTTTTTAATAGATGCTTTTTACTGTTGATTTAAATATTATAATCATTTTCAAAACAATATTTGTTGCGTTTCTCTAATATTACCAACCCAATACTAGAGAAACACAACACATCTAAGTAATTTAGTAAAAATTACCATGGGAAGCCTTCTTATCTCTGAAAATGTACCGAGCTTATATTAGTTTAATAATTTCTGTTAAATTTCTGTACCATAAAATGCAAGTTTCTTGGAACTGTGAACGCTCTGATTTATTGACCCATGTTTGAACAACAATTACTTTAAAAAGAAGATGCTCTGTGGAGGTTCTTTTAAGCAAAAGAAGGAGAGGAAGATCTGGAAGGGAAAAATGAGTGAGGGGTAGTTTGGAATTTGAGGGTCAGTATGTACAGGAGTTATGGACCAATAAATCCATCCCACTAACTGTGGTGCAAGGTAATGGGTCGAGAGAGTCCGGTTGGAGTGTTCAAACGTACCAAACCACTTATTAATTCGTTATTATTTCCAACAAAACTCCTATTTTTCTAATCAGATAAAAGTTTCTTATAAATAAAACTTGAGAAAAAAAACTCCTTTAAAATTTTATTAAGACCTAAAAATATGAACTATTTAAAAGAGAAGATTTTGAATTTGAGAAGGGAGTGTTTCTTTTTCTGTCAGTGCATATCTCGTTACAGTGCGTTTTTTTTATTTATCATCATATCACTTTGGGCGTCTGCGAATTTGCATACACATTGTTAGGGCGGCCTGCTATCTAAGGCTGGGCCCCTAATTTGCATAGGGCGGTTGGAGTGACACTCCCCGTGTGTTGAGCGGGGATGGTGTCGCCACTGGGCACTCACAAGCGATGGTCAGCGCGGCTCGGGACGACACGATGTTATCGCGGATTTATCAATGTCACACTTTTGAAAAATCACCAACTCAAGTTGATTTGCATGATATTTAGCAGTTCGTACATTGTATAACTGAACCATTGTTTGGCGTGTTTAAGTTTGTACAACGGTCTCGATGAGAGGCATACTGTAAAGATATAAAATAAAAATTATAATAATTGTAGGATCGCGAAGCTGAAAGGTAAAGAACTAACAAGCAATTGCTGTATTTCATTTTGAGAGGCGGGTAACGGTACCGCCACCCCAACCACAGGAAATCATCCATTGGATTTCTTACACCTCTGCCATCAGGTCACCCCAAGTGGTTCGCTACGTTCGGTGACTTAGCAGGAGTGTCCAGGTCCTTGAGGTAAGGTTTGTTCGAATCTTGGCGGCTGATGCGTGTCCAAATGCGTGGCAGGCCGGATCGGGAGAGACTGGTTGAAGGTTTGAAGTTTGACCACTCCAGCAGGACTCTCTCGGAACATCACCTCGCACCGCAGTGGAAGAGATAGATTCATATATCCGTCAATCCTGAACACACAAACCTCCAGATTAATTTGTTAATTTAAAATAAAAAAAATGGAAACAAGCGAAAAAGTATTTACAGAAACAACAGCATATGTCGCGAAGTATTTTTTATATTATCTTATTTCAAGCATCACGTTAGTTCTAACTTTGAAAACTATTTTAAAATAATTTTCTGTTAAAATATAATATTACGGGTAGATATTCTGAATTCTTGACACAATAGTTCACATTTTGAATTAGCATTCAAATTCTAAACTAATCTGAGTTCATTGAACTAGGGTTACACACAGACAGACTCAAAACCGAGATAATATGTTTTATGATATTGAATTTAGGGTCTTCTGAAATCTGATTTAACAATGCCCCCTCAGTGAATCTTCAAACTAACCATACATTATAAATAAAAAATATCTGAACACAACAGAAAACTTACAGTAGCAAAAATGAAAATACAAGTCAAACTTATTCGTAGTTGTTGGAGATATCTTGTTTCCCGTGAAGCCATTAGTTTCCGAGCTTCACAATAAAGCTCCGAACTAACTCGCATTGGAGAGCTTTCGTTCGAGTTAAGTCCCACAGATGTGGTTCCGTATTCAGGTGGATTTGTTGGCGCTTAGTACTAGTACCTCCAAGGTACCCGGGCACCATTAGTTGAAGAGAGTGTCATGGAACTGAACGGAAGACTTAGGAACTCGCGAACCATTAGGTTATTCATGCAAGACACGAAGACATCTCTGTCCATTGCCATCGACTGGTTATAAGTTATAGCTGATAAATTGAAGTATTGAGATTTATGACGGTATGCTATTTTAATGGTGGACTTAAAAGAGATATTTTAACAACAGTATCTGCTTTCCTTAATCGTCATCACGTTAAATTTGTAGAACTCCATTTTAATGTAAATATTTGTTATTATTTTATTTATAAAACAACAGTTTATTTAAAACAAGTTCTATTGTGATCTTATTACTACGCCTAACAGCAGTTTCGCCTTTCGAAGTCAATACAAACGTGGACAAAAAATCTATTTATATTACTTCTGTGTAGGTACTTACGATGAATATCAAATTGCTTTTGTTTTTATTACCAACACTCTTACTGATTTCCGAGTAAATTATCGGAAATTATTTATGTTTATTACCTTAAAGCGCGTTATATCCGCTCAAAAAGAAGAAGATGGAGAGATCTAAATACGAATGTCAGAGAGAGCGCGCTAATATTAAACACGATAATTTTTAAGCAAAAATTGTGAAAATGTTTAATAAAATACGTCTCGTTTAAAATATAGCAAAAATGTCGTGGGGGAATGTTTAAAATAGTATTTAAAAAAAAAACTGTGAACTTTTTCATACACATTACTTGTAAAATAACAGAAAAAACGTGTAAATAATAATTTTTGGAGCAAACTTTGCAATTTTTTTCTATCGAGGGAATTTCATATACAATTGCCTTTCCGGCGTGGAGAATGTATTGATTTTCTTGAAGATATTATCTTCAAGAAAAACATATATATTTTTAAGAGCTTTGTAACTTAAAGTGGTGATAAAAAATCTCATCCCATACTAGGTGGGATATGACATACGCGCGGAATTAAACATTCGGTATTTATAAATACATGGTAATACTTAGGTTTAAGTAAAACCCAGAGTAGAAAGAATGTATTAAAACATTTTTATTATAAAAGAACAAAAAATACCACTTCTGTAATCTTTGTAACTTGACAATCATTTTCAACTAATTTTATATGGCACTTTTAATTATCACAATAGTTTAAATTTAACAAACTGCAATACATTTTCGAATAATTAAACATGGGAAAGATATATACCGTTTTATCAACGAGGTGGGGTGTGTGATACCCATACGTACTTTAGGAGCGTGTGACGCACTATCACAGTTTTGAAATTATTGCGATTTTTGAAGAACTGGGGTATGTCACACCCCACTTGGTACACGGAGAGTTAAAGAAAATATGTAATAAATCAGTAGAAATGCGGGATTCCACGGCTTAAGTTTCCCACTTAAGATATAACTATTGCTTAATTTTGCAAAATAAGATGTTTTCGAAAAATTGTAATGTTTTTAAACAATCTGTCAACATGTAAATGGATCACGTGATAACATAACTTACCATCTTGCAACCATTTTCTTTTTCTATTTTTCTGTGTCTTGTTCTATTTCATTTTTTTTTGTTTAGATTATTATTGTTATCTTCTTCTTTAATGATATATCACGTTGATGGGAAAAACCTTCAAAAGTTATAAAAAGAGTTTTTCGTAAAAAAAATTGTTTTATTTTGATTTTAAGCAAGTTTTTTCTAAGGATTTGTAATCTGCACAGCTTTTCCATCTGCTGTGACCCTACTGCAATAGTGTGTAGATTTACCTTAATATCCTCAAATTGCTTCACCATTGTAATGCTTATAGTATTCCACTTCTTAATGGCGGCTATTTATCCGGAAGATTACTCTGTACCGCAGAATCCGATATGCAAATCTGAGACCCTTCCTCGGACATTTGCCATCAATATCTGGCCTACGACATTTAGGCCAGATTGTTTAACTATAGTTATATTCTACTTTTTTTAAATTCCACAAAGACTCTCATAGTTTGTTATTTTATATTGTTCTCTAGACTTTATGTCCGGGTTAAATCTTCCCCACAGGAAAAATTTAACCCTTCCACACACTTTTCCACGAATGATCATCTAGTCAATCCACGCGATGTAATTGCATTGTATAAGTATAATAAATTCAAAACTATACAAGAACAACACGTCAACCTACCAGAGACCATATGGGAAAATACTTCACCGACTCCAGATATTTTCATATCAGAGGGTTCGGCTCAATAGAACTCCTAACTGAACCGATAAATCCTACTGATCCCTCAATATAAATATTTTAAAAATCTTTCGTAATCCTACATGTGTTTAATATGACTGTTTTTCGCATCTTTATATAAAGATTCTTTGACAAATCTAATAAGCCTAAATTTTTAATTAGAGAGCTAGGTATAATGCCAGTAGCCGAAATAACAAATGGTAATAATTTTATTGTCCGAGAATGCCAAATTCTTTTAATCTCATTTCCTAAATCTGTATATTTTCTAATTTTTTCAGAAACAGATTTTATGAATATTACAGGAATTTGGAATAGCGACATCAATGATATAAGTTATTTTTTTAATTTTGTCATGTAAGACTATATCGGGTCTATTATGACGAATCGTTCTGTCTGTTAGTATAGTTTTATCATAATATATTTTATAAAATTCATTTTCTAAAAACGAATTTGGTTCGTATTCATAATATGGTACAACATTAGGCCAGTCAATCAATTTATGTTTAATTACCAAACTTTGATGAATTATTTTTAAAACCTGATTGTGTCTAAAAGTATATTCGGAAGGCGCTAATATAGAACATCCCGATATAATATGTTCTATAGTTTCCGGAAAAGCCAAACATTTTCTACAAAAATCATCAATTTGATTTCTATCTTTGATTACATACTTCTATATATTAATACTAAATATATTATTTTCGGTTGTTAGCGCTTGTTAAAGTCGGTAAGTAATATTATTAATTTTCGAATTAGGAACTACTTATTGGAACAACAAATCATTTCAGACAAGCGATAAAGTAGGTAAGTACCAAAATTATTATTTTTTTCAATAATTCTTTATTCGAAATGTGTTTTTTTTTTGTATGTTAAACAGATGCTTCGATTTTATTAATTAGAATTATTATAGCAACCGAGACAACGCGCCTGGTTTCACTGAACTAGGTCTAGTAAATACTTGATGTTAGTTGATACTTAGCGGCCTGTTCATATACGTAATTTTGAACGACTATCCTTTTCAAAACAGTGCTGCATTTTTGTTCGATTAGTATAAATATAACGTGTCTTGTATTTTTACAGTTAAATTTTACTCCATTCGAAGGGTAAATTTCATCTTTTGATAGGCAAAAGAGAGACAAATATTTTTTTTAATAAATACTTTCATCTTCACAAATCTTTCAAGTATAATACCCTGTGAATTTTCAAGGGTCTGCGCTAGTATTGGTGACAGTCACTTCAAATTTATTCCTTCGGATTGAAATATGTGAAGATTATTTATTTAACGTCCAGAGGGCTTTTGCATGACATGAGCAGTAGTGTAATTTTAATTTGACAGATGCTTTGAAAATTAGGAAATAATAAAAATAAAATTACATTACATAAAAGTCATACAAACACATAAACAAAAACAGAAAAATACAGCTATTTCATAGGTTTATTAATAGTGTTGAAATAAATGTTTTAGATGATCCACAAAACTTGCCAAGTTGATATTGAAAATGTCAACATCACCCAAGTACTTATTTCCCGTGGTGTGAAGTCGTTGTATCGGAGAGTGGTACTTCAAAATAAAATATCACACAAAAAGATTGATATGAATCTTCGATTCTCAAAATTTAAGATTTTGATTTTCTGTCTCTACATTATCTCAGTTTGATAAACTAGTCGTTTGTGTCCTTTCTCACATGGAAATAATAAACGTGCCCTTCCATGTCCGCAAACACTGGAATATTTCGCAGTTAATTTAGCTTAAGTGATAATCTAAACATTAATACGGATTTGCCACGTGTCGACGGGTGGACCTTTAGAATGCCACGTGGGAGTGCCTTGTAGGGCCTGTAGGACGGCAGAGGGTCAGGTTGAATTAAATGGTGATTGCGATTGTTCCGAAAGACATAGACGGGGATATTAAGTGATTAATACATATTTATGTCCACTGATGGTCAGCAGTTTAATGAAATTGGTTCGGCTAAAAAACGAAGTTGTATCATCATTATTTGAATCACTTTTTTAACAAAGCAAATAAAAGCTTTCGACATAAATGAAAAAAATTCTTTTTATTAAAAAGTAACCAAATCTTACTTTTTCGAGGATTTATTTATATAGCTGAAGTCCTCTTTGGGCCTTTGAAGGCCTCTGAAGGCCTTTCCGAGGCTTTACAGGGAGTTTTTAGAAATCAGATTAAGAAAGTGACCATTCTCTTTTTTTGAAGGGCAAGTTTGCATTATTTCATAAATCTCGGACAAAAACTAGAGGTTTATATAAAAAAATTAAATCCTCGTCCGCCCCCTTGCCCGCCACGTGGTCGTCCGCCACAGAGTTTTTTTTTTAAATTAGCTCCACACAGCAGGTCCTGAGGATGCTGTGTGGAGGTATTTTTAGGGAAAGGAGGGAGAGGATGTTTTGGGAAGGAAAAGGGTTTGAGGGATGGGTTGGAATCTGAGGGTCAATGTCTTTAAGAGTGATGGACTTATGAATCCATCCCTTTCACTGCGGTGCAAAGCGATGAATCAAGAGAGTCTGGCTGGAGAGGGCAAAAGATCTCTCTCAACCAGCCTCTCCGGATCCGGCCTGCCACACAGCAGGTGGGAAGACTTCACCCCTCACTTAGTACCCCTGCTAAGTCACTAAACGAGCGAGAAACTTGGATACTCCACGATACAACCCGATATTCCACGTTTAAAAAAAAAATCAGTAGTTTTCATGTCCAGTGCAATAACAAAATATGGTTTACCAGAGGGTCAATTTTATTCAAGCTATCAATATACATATGTACATCATTTCAGCTGGATCTATGTTGCATTTTTCAGAGAGAAATTTATGTACCCTTTTAAGGGGTATAAGAAGAAAAAAAAACCTTTAAATTAACACTTGACTGTTTTAAATAGCATCTGGAAGCAAAAAAATAATTTTGATGATAAATTAAGTTTCTGAAGCTCTGTTTTCGCGATTAATTCACTGGTAATTTTATTATCAAATTGAAGCCGTGGACGCCTTTGTATCACCAGAGGGATGGTACGTGAATCAATAAGGGTGTCTCTCTTCGGTCAGTGGAGTGACTCGGAGTAAATTGGACCCCAAGTGTAAACAAAAGATGTGCTTAAAACCGGCACAATTTAAAATCAGATTAACACTGGTCATTTTGAAAGGACCCTTTGTGCTCTATTCAAATGGAAATAAGTGAATTTAAATATTTATAGACTTTTCTAAAAGCTTTGTTTCCTGTAATGACGAAGTTATCTCTCATTGTAATAAATGATACAAACACTCGTATTACAATGTAAGTGCACAGTACGTAGGTACTCAGGGCATTAAATTTGAATCCTTAGTACAATTCAGTTAATCAAAAATACAGGTACATAATTTAAGAAAAAAAAACCTTCTTAATAACAATTTAAGACCTATGTAGATACACCAACAATTATAATACAACCCGCTACAATTGTTTACTTAAGTAAAACGACGCTTGAGAGATGCTAACTTACCTACAACAATTGTTTACTTTGGTTAGCCGATGCTTGAGTGATGCTTACTTACCTACTAAAATTGTTTACTTAAGTACGCCGAAGCTTGAGTGGTGCTTACTTACCTACTACAATTGTTTTCTTAAGTACGCCGATGCATGAGTGATGCTTACTTACCTACTATAATTGTTTTCTTAAGTACGCCGATGCATGAGTGGTGCTTACTTACCTACTACAAATGTTTACTTAAGTAAGCGATGCTTGAGTGATGCTTACTTACCTACTACAATTGTTTTCTTAAGTACGCCGATGCATGAGTGATGCTTACTTACCTACTTCAATTGTTTACTTAAGTACGCCGATGCATGAGTGATGCTTACTTACCTTCTACAATTGTTTATTTAAGGGGGTATTTTAGTCTAGAAGCATAAATTGTAGGTGTTTTTTCAGGTGCAATAAAAAAAAAACAATAAAATTTTTGAAGCCATTATTTTACCAAATATTTATTAAACATTAAAGAATATATATTAAAAAAACTCAAACGAAAAAATTTAAAAATTTTAAAGTTAGAGGGTGTTGAAGTGAGGGGTCTCAAAAATATGGTTGACACGATTGCAACCCTCCTAGTTATTCGAAAAAAAAAACTAAATTTATTTTTAATTCAAACAAATGCTGCTATAGCATGAACCTCATTTTTTTTCGCAAAATGGCGACTGTCTGAAAAAAGGGATTTTTTACCAGTTTTTTGATTTTCTGAATTTTTTTAGAATAGTAAAAATCAAAATTTTGTTATAGTTCTGGTTCATGCAATAAAGTAATAAATAGAAAAGGCTCACACCAAATTTCAAGTAAATTGGTTTAGTAGAACTTGAGATATCGTGTCAACCGGCTCGAAAAAAGTGGTTTTGAGAAAAATGTGTTGAAAATGTGAAAAATGTGAAAATTTTTGTTCTATTTAGATTTTGGTTGGATTCTGTATAAACCGCAAAATTAAAATGGTTATAACTTTTAAAATAATGCGAATTTCGAAAAATCCTTTTAAGGAGATATTTTTAAATATTTAAAATTTGGAAATATGGAGAAAAAAAAATTTTTTTCTAGACTAGAATACCCCCTTAAGTAAGCCCTGTTTACTTACGAAATAGGTTGGTTTTTTAAACAATAAAAGTGGTTAAAACTAGTAGGCATTTATTAATTTTTAATTAAAATGGTACCATGAAAAAGTAAGCTATGTTAGAAAAGCATTTTTTTTTTATTAACGTAAGTGATTTTCTGACTAAAAACACTTTGATGTTCACTTATTGTTCCCTACATTCAATATTTTCGCGATAAAATAACATTTTTATCGGAAAACTTAAGCATATCAACGTATTTTACGTAGGAATTTGCGTGGTGGACTTTTACTCATCGCGTATTAGTCTAATCTTCCCGAATTGCATCAACACCTCGCTCACGGCACATATTGCACATGGCAGACCGTCTAACAGACTAACATTCTAACCGCCTGCTCTTGCGGGATTACACAATACGGTTCAGGTGAGGACGTCCATTACATTCCGGGTTCGGACACGCGTCCATCTGATCCCGGACGAGGGCATTTGTATGTCCGGACTTGGATACGTTGTGACAGCCCCTTGTTACGGGCATACCTTGAGCTTTGTCCCGATCAAGGGTGGTCTCGAAAATTAAATGCTGGGCTATAGTGATATTATATTTATAAAATTCCGTACTTTACCTCACTACTTCCAACTATTCCCGACCGTCTATAGCCAGCAGGACTCTGGCACTTTTATTGAGGCGGAAGGTAGTGAGAGAGAATTCAGATCCGGTCACTAAATAACGTCTCTATAGTCATTTCAAGTCACGTTTCGACTCTGAATGGTGGTCTTTAATCAGGGCTATGTTTGAAGTATCTTCAATTACCTGACTTCAACCAATTTTTTACATTACTTTGTGCATTATTGAAAAAATAAGTAATAAGCCAGGTGGTATTAATTTTTTTGTGATTAAAGTAAGAATTGCAGAGCTCTCTAACTCATGGTGTTTTTAAAATGTGAGTGAAAACAATTTTCTACAAATTTCAGTCTGAAATGTCGTCAAAATTTTGTGAAGCCAGAGCTCACCGATAAAAAGTTTTTATTTTTACCGAAACTCATATCCCTAATTAGAACTTCTTATTTAATTTATTTGAATTTTTTTTAAGTTTCTTTATTCTTTGAATTGTTTGTTACATGAATTGGGGATTTTTCGACCACCATACTAGGCACTTGCATGTGTTGTGGTAGTCGTCGTTAGTTAAAAGTATCACTTTTCTTGCGTCATATTAAAAAAAAACAATACCTACATACCCCCCATATATAGAAGGTTTGCTTTTAATGGTGGTACATATTTACATTTTAATATAGATTCCTGCGTAATTATAAAAAATAAAATGTTACCATATATTTAACATATGAATGTTTACCTCGTTATCAATTATTTTTACATTTTTTAAGAAATAAATTTCTTGTAAAAAAACAAAAAAGAGACGAGCACTTGCGGACAAATTGAATTTCTCTCATTCGCTTTAAAATAGTCATCTTGTTTTAATTATCACCTTTCTATTTACATTTTTTAAATTTCTACATTTTTAGTTGTGAAAAAATCTAATTTAATTTCTTCAAACTTTGCAAATTCACTTTGTGGCGTCATTATTAATAAATTAAAACAACTAACTTTGTGTACACTACTATTTAATTAACAATATCGACATGTTTCTAATGATATTTTAAGTAATTAATCACCTCTCCTTTCTAATGTTTTGTCAATGTTCTTATTTGCCTATACTTTTTTGTCTTTTTTTATTTTTTATTAACTTATTATCCTGACGAAGAAAACATAGTTTTCGAAACATGTCGATATTGTTAATTAAATAGTGGTGTACACAAAGTTATTTGTTTTCATTTACTTATTTAATTTATTTATCTGGCTTATACCATTAATCTTCAACGTTTGAAAACATTTTTATGCTGCAAAATTTAAGATGATTTTTTCTTTATAGTTGTTAAAAAATCTGATTCTTTGTTTCATCTGGTTTTTCTTCAATCTCGAACGTTCAGTAACATTTTAATGCTGCATATAAAATAAATCAATTTATTTAAAGTCCTGACATTTTGGACAAGCCGTATTTCATCTGGAGTATTAGAGAACTAATGCAATTGTACCAAACATAACTATAACCTCACAGTAAATGCCACGAACACAATAAGGTACAGGGTACGGACCGAAGTACCGCCACAACTCGGTTGAGTCGCATTCAATATTGGGCATGAGTAAGATTAATATTGACTAACGACAAGATCCTGGTTTAGTTTGGCGTGCAGAACTGTCACAGTGTCCCTCGATGTGATATTAATGAGGTCTTGGATATGGATCGGATGACGTAAGGATTATTCCGATCGCGACTATTCCGATCACGAACATTGCGCGTAAATTCAAAAACCTATGCATAAAATACCCAAAAGGTATTATTCCGCACGTAGAGTATTCCACACACAGCTTACTACGTATATAAGATATTATTTATAATTCATACATTCTTATTTACGACACGGATATTATTGGTCACCTTGAAAACTGTGGTACATTTTTGTGATTATTTGCAATTTAATATCGAACAGAATGTAGGGATCTATTTTGATTTCCATAGATTTTTTCTTCTCGATAACCAAACCTAAATAACTATACATATGCTACAACTACCTAAGCCACAACTCGAGTTGAGTTGCATTTCAATATATGATCTAAGATTAATTATGTAGAGTAGCGAAATGATCCTAACCACACTGCAGTTCTGCCCAATATAATATAACTACGCGTGCTGAACTGTCCCAGGGTCCCACGATTTGATATTAATGAGAACTTGGATATTGGAAGTATGATGTTAGGTTTATTCCAATTACGAAAAATCCGACCACGATTCCCCACATGAAAAGCACTTACCCATTCAAAACTCCTTAAATAAATTATTCCACGCACGGACTGGACATAGAATATTGCACACAAAAAAAATGAGGAAACCAGACCGATTTTCCTAACAGAGGTTGTTAGGAAAATCGGTCTGGTTTCCTCATTTTTTTTACACATTAAAATCTCACACGACAGATTACGCTAAAAAAGTTGCATAAATAATTATTAAATAAGGAAGTGGACTTGCTTTTTAAAGAAAGTTACTAAAAATATAGTTTTCGAAGAGATCGCATAACATATTGTTAATAGATAATTTGCTTCTTTTTATTTTTAACTTATCCTAACCCAACTTAACCTTGAACATTTTATGCACCCTTGATAAGAGAAATTAAAAAGATAATTACACATTGATAAAACTCTAATAGTTTGTAAATAATCACCATTATTAATTTTTTAATTGTCAGTTCATCAAAATTTGAGAAGTAATCATTCTAGTATAATTTTTTTTAGTAATTTTCTTACGCGAATTATCAGTGTATAGAATATTCTGTGGGCGGAATAATCGGTTACAGAATAATTTTTCATAAATATTCGTGATCGGAATGGTCATGGTCGGAATAATCACCGAACCGGAACGGATATGGGAAAAGTGGAAACTGCAGTATCGCGAAATGTAACTTTGAATTCGTATTTGGAATGCATTTATTAGTGAGTGCACTTTAGTCAACGAGATGATTGATGCTCTGTTTAGTTTGTATATGACTTATGGTTTGAATACATCTTGATTTTACTTAATGCAACGAATATTTCAATTTCAGTGTCTGTCTCGAGATAACTAGTATATTTATCATCTAGAATCTAGACTATTAAGGGATATGGCAGAAGATAACACAATACATAAACTGTCATTTATGATTAAATATTTTGTAAATTAAAACAATCGCTTTATATGAAACTACAAATTTAGTGAAATATTTTTCGCCTTATTTTCGTCTGTGCCAAGTTTCTTTAGAGTTTAATGTTTCATTTGTATATATGTTTATGTATGTGGGTAATGTTAAACAAATGTGATATTACAAAAAAAAAATTAAAATTTCCAAATAATGTAAAAATATTTTTTGTATAACCTTTTTTTTCAATGTGAATACCGCACAAGAGTCCATACTGCTCGCAACCGCCTAGACCCAGTGAGACTATGGCACTTCACTAATGTGAAGCTGAAGATGAAAGTGGGGAGGGGAAGTAGATAGGGAAGTGGAAGACGGGAAGTACCTGACTCTTCAGATCACCAATGACGGCTAATAACATTTCAAGCAACTTTTCGATTTTGAATGGTGGTCTTCCACCAAGGCGATGTTGATAGTTTGTTTCATTCTATAATGTGCAGCAAATATGTTTTATGACATGACATGACAGATGTTCAGTTTTTTCTTTGATGATCTCAATACGATCAATATAAGTTTAACATTGGGGTTTTCCAAATAATAAATAATTGTGCTCTTACATAATGTTACATATGTAAAGCAAAATAAGTGTGTGCAGTGTGGTGAAGGGATTTGCAAAGCGTAAAATAAAGCTCATTTGTTTATAGGCTTTTTTGCAAAATTAGTTCAATAATGGGATTTTTATATAGCAATTTAGAGTGTACTAAAAAACATGCCTGTTTATGCCCCTTTCTTATTATTTTTATATATTTTATACTATTTCACATCACATCTTTTCAAATCTTTGTCATTCTTTTATTATGTATTTGAATGTTTTTATTTTTTAATTTTCTACAATAACTTCACTGTTAGATACGTTTTTAGATTTTCACAGCCAAAAGTATTTTCGTTATTTATTATTTTTGTGATGTTATGCCGTGTTGCGCTACCTCCTTCTTTAGCCAACGTTTCGTACAGCGTTGCAGTGTCACGTCACATCTGACCCAAAAATAAATGACGAAAATAACTTTACTATTTTTAAACATTATTTGATAATTTGAGCCTCACTGGGTGCTTTACCCGTGTTGGGGCGCCTTACAGATAAATAAAATTCAATAAATTTTAATTAAATAAAAAAACTATCTTGAAATAAATAAAACACATCAATGCGGCAAAGAAACGAATAAAAAATCGACGAATTTAATGTTTTGAGGTACATAATGAATAATGATGTGTGTTTTGTAATAGTACTGTGTATTACGTACATATGTCATATATTTTTACGTTAAAGTTTTGGTAAAAAATATATAGTTAAAATAATATAATAAAATATTAAAAACTTAGAAACTCTGAATAATTTATGGCGTACCTACCCGACATTAATAAAACTCGTCAAAAAATATTTTGTAAGGTACCTACTTTGCACAGGAAACTAGGAAAACATAACTGGTTTTGTTTTCAATAGCTTTCAGCTTCCATTAATATTGCTTTATTTCGCATTAAAACTGCAGCACAAATATGCAGTTTATTGTATAGTGGACGGATAATAGATTTGACGTTTTAATAGAGTTTCTCCCTTAGTCAAATTAATTATTGATTAAATTATGTATGCATTAAATAACTGTACAATCAATCAACAATACAGACACACAATGCTTCTCAAACTTTGACTCTACCAATTTAGCTAATACCTACCTTTATTTTGATAATTCAAAATCATTTAGCTTTATGGTCTTCCTACAAATTATCAAAGTTAGAATGACAAAAACTTTAAAAGCAGGTAAGCGTTAACTGAATTAATATACCTAATCTATACCGTGATTTGAAAATAAACCCTTTTAAATGATTAAAAATGGCTTTTCAATAATTAGGCAACTTTCTTCTCTGAAGTGATGTGGTTAGTAAGAGAAAACTTGGGAACTGAAAAAAATGTCGTCATTTTTATCACACTTAACAAAAAATTGATGCACCAGATTAATTGTTTTTTGCTCATGTTAAGAGGACACCCGGTCGCCTAGAAATTTCAGCAATAGGCATTTTACGGCTAAATTGGCTGAATTTAAACTGGCTTTAAAAACAAATTTATTTAAAAAAATCATCCCTTTCATGAATCGTACTCCTTTTTAATATACTCTAATAAGCCATGTTACTCAAGTTTCCGGTAATTGTTTGGTTTCGGTTACCCCCTTACTGTACTTTTATGTTTAATGTGCACTCTAAATTTTTCTTGTTTCTGAACGTAAACTACCTCCTGTTCTATTTTACATTTTACTTTTAATGATTCTTGTTTAAGGGCACCGTTATTTTAATCATTATCTATTGTCCTTTGAAAAAACAACACCATTGTTGTTAATTTTGTTCTCTTAGCATTGCTTTGTTTACACTGTATATTTTTTGTTTAATTTTTTTATCAATTTTTGTAAAGACTCGTAAGGAACACTATAGGATTACTCTTAAGTTTATTATAGCTAAGCGCACTTGAAGTGAAATAACTTAAACTGCGCTATACAAATACTACGTTATTATTATTATTTACCAAACTGTTGCTGTCATTTTTGTTGAATGCTGAGTGAAAGGGACAATTGCATCTCAAGCTATCTAAGTAAATTTATCAAAATCGAGGTTTTGTATTCCCCATTTTGCTCCTCCAAAACTGGACCGATTTAAGAGACATTTTTTATACTATCTGTATTAGAAGAAAATAATCTACACCTGTAAGTTTGCTTTTGTAAAAAATACATTGTTTAGTTTGTATGCTGAACGTCTGTTGATTGTGCTCGAACCAGGCAATTTTAACGATTTTCAGACGGTCATAACTCCTATAAGAATTAACATCTAAAAAATCAAAAATACCAACCTGCTAGTAGTCAATATCTGTATTACGTTTAAAAAATATTTGCAGTAGTGTCAAAATCCAGAGAGGAAATCGAGTAATATGTTTGTATGGAAAAAAACGAAGCCCGGTTTTCTCTTAACCTTCAACATCATTCCGCATAACGCTATTTAACTTTTCTGAATGCATTTACGTCAAATGCGATATTCGCACCACACTTTCAGATTAGCTTCTCAATCCAATCAATCGGCCATATGCAAATATGCCGAATCACTGGCAATAAGTAATTATTCATGCAGAAATATTGCTTGGTAATGCAGCAATCACTGGACACTAGTGCAGGTCATCTTGTTCACCTCCCCTCCCCCACCCAACACCCCCAACACCTCCCAACACCTCCCACCACCGGCTGTTGGCTTTGCAGTTACCAGGAGTACAGAAGCGGGTCCAGCTTCCAATATTATTATCTGTTATTGGCTCAGGGTTATTAATGACCCGCTTGACATTTGGGAAATGGGAGACGCGATGTCTCAGCACTTCCTGTCTTCCTGGTTTATTTGATTGTATTTAGTCGATGCTGAATATACCTAATTCTGGTAATAAAAATACATTTTACGGTCTACTCGTAAGTTTCGGTGAGAAGTGCTCGGTTTTTTCTGTTTTGAAATTCTCTGACATCATTTTCGTTATATAGGTATGTGGTTTTCAAATATTAGTTCAACCGACTTCAAATATTAGGGTCGCTCTCGACTAGCATTCCGAAGGTCGTGGGTTTGAATTCCGGAGTGAGCAAGTAAATTTCATTTGATCAATTTGTGTTATGTCACGATTTAATGATTTAAAATAATGTATAGTATATTTGCGGCACGTTCCAGAGTGGAAGATAATAAGGTGTAAGACCACCATTCAGTTTTGAAACGTTGTTTGAAATGGCTTATACAACAGCCAGGTAATTTTTCCCAACTCCTTTCCCTCCCCGCTACCTTCAGCCTTACAGTATACCTTAATTTGGGATGTCATAGTCTCACTGGTCTCAGACGGGAGCAGTTCCGTTTATAACATGCAAAAATGTTTTATTTTTATTTTGGTGTTGATACTCGAGCTAATAACTACAATTTCAAAATAAATGGTTTTGGTATTTTTTTTTTTTTACATTAACTCCACACAGAAGGCCCTGAGGAAAATAATTTCCCTCAGGGCCTATGTCATCTGGGATGCTGTGTGGAGGGTCTTTTTGAGGAGAGGAAGGAATGAACATTGGTCTTGAAGAGACCCATGTTGTTGGAGGGAGGAAACACAGATGCCGGCAAATCGTTCCTTAGCCGAGCTGTTGAACTCAAGAACGAGTCGAAAAAACGACCCGTTCTCATGTGACAAATTTCAACCGTGTACATATGTTGGGCGCGCGTTTGGCGTGTCTCCCGACTATGTACCGGGGCCAAAGGGATCAATGACGCTAGTTCCTGGTATGTAGGTATGGCTTGATATCCCAAAACACGAAAACTTATTTTGCCTTTCACGCTGAACTCCTTACATCATTGCGTAATGCAAACTAAAAATGCTAAGTGGGCTGAACAAGCTCTAATTGGTTATTATACAGATAAAGATACAAAAAGTTAAGGGGATTTTCTGATCTGTAACGTACAATCTAAAGCCTGTGTTTTTACCGTTATGCAACGTTAGACAACGAATACACAAACATAATCCAAATAAATTTTAATCAGCTTATTTAACTTGTTTCACTTGACCTAAAAAGAGATGCCAACAAAACTATCGACAGCTATGTTAATATTATTACGAACTTACCCGCGTTCTTACAAAAGTGTTGCGAAATTGAAATAAAGCAAACTAATTTACTGCAGTAATAATCTCAAGATGACGTGAATTGATTTTGTTTTCAATCCTATAAAATTTGTGCTTACATTTTTTTTTTTTTGAAATAACATATTAAAGGTATACGTTATATATATGGCAATATAAGATACGATTGTACCCCTCAGCCAGGAGCACTCCTGTCCCGGTACACTAAGGGGCATCGATTTTTTAGGACTTGGAACATGTGCTCTGGAGTTGGGAAAGAGGTTGGATTTTAATCGTACACGGTATACATGGAAACCTAATAAGCCAATATTAGAATTTAGGATGGGCAGGAATAAAGTAATGTTATATTATAGAAATGGAATATTTCGCGACGTTAGAAGGTACGCACTATTTAAAACAAGTATTTTGACCACTTTTCAGGAATCGATTAGCAAGAATAAACACTTGGGTAAAACATACAGGAGTCGTTCTTTAAATTCCCGTTTGACTCCAACCACTTTGATTTATTCACAAAAAACATCGACGAAAGGGGTGTTTTATTATATGTTGCAAAGCTCGGGCACAAATTTTCATACATTTTCAAAAAAAAAATATTTTTCCACATTTTACAATAAAACCGCAAACGAAAAGGGGTTCGTAAGTAAGAGATTTTGAACTTTAACGCAGTTTTTATCGGCTTGACACTTTATTTTTTGGGCTTATAAAAGCACTAATTAAAAAAAAAAAAAAAAGTACATTTCAAACGCAAATATGTGTTGTACTCGCAGTATTTAATTAAAGCATCTAAAACACTACCAAGCGATCTAATTTTCGAACCAAAATCACATTTATTTTTAATTTTCTTTATTTTTTGCTTTGTTGATTATATAATTTGGGGATTTTT
The DNA here is from genome assembly GCA_936435175.1 of Glyphotaelius pellucidus. NCBI lineage: Eukaryota > Metazoa > Arthropoda > Insecta > Trichoptera > Limnephilidae > Glyphotaelius > Glyphotaelius pellucidus. Next base: position 15,775,448 of record OW386551.1, on the reverse strand, counting down.
CGACCACTATGCTAGGCACATGCCCGTGTTATGGTGGTGGATGAATAAATTATTGTTCGGTGCAATCAAATTCATTTGCCCACAAGCCCTTATGTTCAATGCACTGAGCCGTGGATTAGCCGGATAAGCAAACAGCCAATATGTAACCAGTAAATTGATATCCACAAGTAGGTCAGCTAGTATAATATGTATGTAAATTGAACACGAATATTGCACGGCTGTGAATGGTAATTATTTTAATAGTTGTTATCCGTATGTTAATCCGGCATACCTGAGCACATCCCTAAAACATTTGACTAAACGCTTTCAATTGTTTATCTTGAAACATTTTGATAAACACATGGTGATGGTTAAATATTAAATATATGTCTGTTAATTAGAAGGCTTAATTTTCTATTAGTTCACCAGATTACTTTCTATCTTTGTGGCATTTTTTTAATTAATAGAGAGGTTTCATAAATGTTTTGTAGCCAATTTTTACTATTTGGGAGGCGGGAATGGGTACCGCCGCCCCGGGAACCTTTATTGGATAACACCTCTGCCATAGGTTACCCCAAGTGGTTCGCTACGTTTGGTGATTTAGTAGGGGTGCCCGGGTTCACGGGGTGAGGTTTGTCTATATCTTGGAGGCGAATGACCAGGTTACACTGAACCCACCCCTTAAACCCTTTTCCTTCCCAGAATTCTCCTCCATTTCCTTTCCTTAAAAAAACCCTTCATGCAGCATCCCCAAAGATGACGTAGGCCCTGAGGGAGATTATTTTCCTCAGGGCCTCCTGTAAAAAAGGAGAGCTCATGTAAAAAAAAGCCGCCCTAATCTCATTTGTTAAAGATTCACCAAACTTTGCAATAAACATCACAACTCTTCGAGTGTAATTCTCCATCTTCTCTACATGTTGTCAAAATAACTTCCATTCTAATAAAGAAATACGTGCAATAGATAGAAAACTTGCTAACTTATCCGATAGAGACTATTCACAGATTCCTGTACTGAAGAGTAGACCCGGACTTTTAAAATAAATAAATCGAAAATATACATTATCCTACGAATGGATGTTTTTGACGGTGACCGGACAACTCGGAATTTTTTTTTTTTTTTTAATCATTTATTCCATCTCGGGGAGGGTGGTGCAATCCCACGAGTTCCATATTATACATATATAATAATCAAGAAATGATGACAAGATATAAAAAGGATACATAAAAAAAAATATTTACATGGTTAAAGAAATTTAAAAGAAAATAATAATAATAATAAAAAAAAAAAAAACTTTTTGTTTTAATCTATGTCCTCAGGAAGTGGATCCATCGCTTGTAGATGGGACCCTGCAAGAAGTGGAATGCTGCCATCACAATACTATTTTCGCTCGAGGCTAGTCGCGTTCTGTAGTTGGTGATCCGTTTTTTCATTAGTGCTCGGAATCCGGGAACGCACCCTTCTTCAAACATCTCGGTGGCACTGCAGTACCAGGACAATCCAAAAAGCGTTCGATATGAATTGTTGTACTGTACTTCCATTCTTTTTAGTGATGCTTTCTTAAAGTTGGTCCACATCTCCGAGGTATATAGGCTCGTACAGTACGTATTAAAAAGTTGCCTTTTTGCACCTGGGCTGCACTTGTTAAATCTTCGAGAAATCATATTTGCCCTAATGCACAGTGATCTTCTCTGTCGCTCAATATCCGAGTCGTCGTTGAGGTCCGCTGTTATGATGTGTCCTAAGTATTTGACCTCAAATTTTTCAGCTATTTTTGTATCGTTTAGGCTGACGGGTAATACTTTTATGGTGCCTGCACCTGATTTGAATACTATCAACACAGATTTAGTTGGGTTGTAGACCATGTTATATTCAGCAGCGTATTCTTCGCAAATCTTTATCAGCTTTCTCATTCCTTTAATGCTTGGTGACAAAATTACCATGTCATCTGCGTAAGCAATGTTATTAACGCAGGTGTTTCCCAGGTGACAGCCTACGTTTGCGGAGGTGAGTTTATCGCTTAAATTGTTCATATAGACGTTAAATAGAATCGGTGATAAGCTTCCTCCTTGTCTGACGCCGCATTCCATTTTCACTGGTGTTGACATTTTGTTTTTCCAAATAACTTGGTTCTCTTGTTGATGATGCCAGACTGCCAGAATGTTAATTATTGAACCTGGCACCTTCCTTTCTTTTAGTTTTTTCCAAAGCAGTACGTGAGAAACCCGATCGAAGGCTTTACTTAAATCGAGAAAACAAGCGTACACTGTTGTTTTTCTTGACTTATAATATTCGACACATTGTTTCAAGCTGAATATTGCCATATCTGTTGACAATTTAGATTTAAAACCAAATTGATTATCGGATGTAAATAGTTTGCCCTCTATTTGAATTTGTATAACTCTTTCAAATATTCTGGATATTATTGTGGCAAGAGATATCGGCTTATAGTTAGAAGTACTGGATAAGTCTTCTTGTCTGGATTTAACTAGTGGTACTATAATTGTACGTGAGAAGTTTCTTGGCATGTACGTGTGTTGAAGAATTTGTGTAAATAATGTTGCTAGAAGCGTGTATATTTTTTCACCTGCGTTTCTAATATGTTCAATGCTGAGGCTATCATAACCGGGAGATTTTCCAGCTTTCATTCGTTTGACAGCTGTTCTGACCATATCGTCCGTTACGATTATGTCTTCGTCTTCATCTTCACATGGTTGTTCTAAGAAGTCGGGTTCGTTTCTTTCCGATGTTTTCGCAAAATAGGTTATGAAAATATTAGCAATCTTTTCTGCGTCCGATTCTCCTTCAATATGGGTCGATATCCGTGCTTTAGATTTTAAGACAGTGTTGGTTTTTTGCCAAAATTCTTTAAAATCTCTATTCTCAAATGCGCCTGATATTTTGTCCATTTTTATTTTTTCCGCTGTTTTTTGACATTTTCTTAGCTCAGATTTGAATTTTCTTCTCAGTATTTTTCTGTTTTCTGCCAAAGGACCTGACCTGGGTTTTCCATTTTCAATCCATTTCATAAGTGCATTTCGTGATGCTTCGTAATGAGTCAAAACACTGTCGTTCCATCCAGGAATATGTTTGGCTGTGATGCTGTTATTTTTTCGTTCACTTTCGAAGACGTTTTTTGCGGCCGTGCGCAGTGACTCTACAATCCTCGCATACAGTTCATCGATGGCATCTTTATGAAAGTTATTTTTGCATCCTGACTTTTTACAGAGTTCTACACTGCTGCTGCATTTAACGCGGTTTATTAAAAAAGATGCTGTTACTGAGTAGGACATGATCTGAGATGTATTATGTGCTCTCCATTTTACTGGATCCAAAGCTGTCGGGGCAATTTCCTCCGTGGCAGTTATTCCTGTTGTTTCTAAACAAATAGACATGGGCCGGTGATCTGTCCAGTTAACATCGTAGTTTATCGAAATATTTTTAGTCATCTTTTGAATTGCGGCCGTTCCTATGCAGTGATCTAACCAGCTCGTTGTGTTATGTGCGTCGCTAACATAGGTGTAAGAATTTTCTGGTAGTTTTTCTACATCGACACAGTGATATTTATTTTCTTTGCAAAACGATAATAAATCTTTCCCGAATAATGTCTTAGGATCAGCATTGAAATCACCCATAATAAGACAGTTCGTATATTGCTTGTCATCAATAAGTGAATGCATGTTTGCCAGGCTTCTTGAGAATTCGGGTATGTTGTCATTGCAGAAGGTTGGCATGTAAACTGTGAGAATGCACAACAATCCATTATCCAGGGTTATTTCTAGTCCCGCTAACCTATTATCATTGCAGTCGATAGCCTTGGCCCTTATTGTGCTGCGCCACAATATGCCCGTTCCGCCGTGCGGACGCCCTCTTAGTATGTTAGTAGATGTATCTACAGCAGATGTGCCCAAGCTTGAAAATTTTGGGTGTATTTCTGAAAGGTAATTTATGTCAGTGGGTAAAAGCCATGTTTCTTGTAATAAAATTACATCATATTCTTCACATATGTCATGAATAAATTTCACCGTCCGTCTCACTGATCTGCAGTTGATGGTAATAATTTTAAGGTTATCCATTGTGTACATTGTTTAGGCTTTTGTCCGAGCTGTAATTTCTTTCTTTGAAAATTCTGTATACTATTCCTTCGGGCCAAAAATCTTTTTCCATAAATGAACCGATTTTTTGCGCAAGAATTGTTACTTTGAATGTTTTGAAAGGGGTCGGTTTGTAAGGTTTGATCCATTCTACATCTATATATAGTTGATTCTTGGAAGAAATAAATTGTTTTAAGTCATCAACACTCGTTTCTGTGTCGAATCTTGATGCATATATTGCCGTTCTTAGGGGAGCCGCCTTGATACTTGATGTGGGTCCTGTACCCTTGTGATTTTTATTTAATTTACGCTTTTTCACGACGGTAAAACCGGTATTTTCATTATTTTGATAGTTCGGAATTGTCTTAGGCTCGGACCGCGGGCCGTTGTCTGACGGTTTCTGGGTTTCTGCACCAGATCTATTTGCTAGTACATTAGAATATGTGTTTTGTATAGTGTGCGTATTACTACTGTTCGGTTCGGTGACCTTGACATTAACCAAGGGTATTTCTTCGGTGTATTTTGAATTAGCATTGTTAACATTTCTTGATTTCGGCTCGGATTTTAGATCGTTCTTCAAAAGGGTCATCTGCTGTCGTAGTTCGTCTACATCACTTTGTTTGCACATTTGTGCCTTTATGGTGAAGAGTTCCGTTTTTAAAGACAAAATGTCTTTTAGAAGTGAGGTTATATCGACGGAATCAAAACAAACTGGCGGTAATTTATGTAGATTTTTGGCAACAAAAGTTGGCATATCTGTTGTCTCGGTCTCTTTGATTACTTTGATCATATCGTAAAGGTTCTTTACCTTCTTTCCCTCGCCCTTCCTGGTGATCCTCCTGTCGTCAATCTCTGAGTACAGGAGATCCTTCGATAATTCCACTTCATCTTCACTGAAGTGCGTGGAGCAAATTTGTACGATTGACACTTCGTCTAACACGTCCACTTTATTAAATAGAAATGTTAAAAGTTCATTAATGACAATTTTTTCACATTTTTTCACTTTTTCCGTCATAGTAACGTTAAAATTGAACCGTTCGTGTTACCACTGAATGAAACCAACTCAGAACCATCTCAGATAAGTCATTTAGAGTGATAAAAAATATATATAAAAATTGGTTAAATAGGTTACGTTAGGTTAGGGTTATCGGCTAATTTAAAATTATTTTTTTCATAGCTTTTAATGACTTTTCAAAGAGGTGTTGAGTTGACTTTATTCTCAGTTGGCATGGAACCGTTTTTGACAGCTGCTATCTAGAGCAGTGTTTCTTGACCTGTGGTCCAATGCTGAAAAAGCTTGAGCTGTGAACAAATTGTACAATTAAAAAAAAATTATAATCACTGTTAGCGTTTTTGGAATCCTCCGGTGGAACTAAGTTGCCAATACAAGTACAAGACGAAATGATTAAACACCTCCAAGCTTTAGGGTCTTCGTTTCGGGATTATTTTCCAGCAGGTACCCGATAAAAATAAAAATTGCAAACAGCATCCTCAAAGATGACATAGGCCCTGAGGAAAATTATTTTCTCCTAGGGCCTCCTGTGTGGAGTTAATGTAAAAAAAAAAAAATTAAGTTTTCGAGACTTCAAGCGGCGTGTTACCTTGTTTTTGTATGTACATAATATGTTTATATTTCTTACGTTTACGTTTTGATAATAAATAAATTTACGCACCGTCCCCCTGGCATTCTCCATATATTGGGTATGCCAAAGCCCCACTGGTCCAGGGCAGCGAAAGGTACCTCTGTATGATGTACATTTTTCCAATGCTCGACTAATCCGAGAACATCAACTCCGTATAAGTATGAACGAATTAGGATTCGGTTCCGATGTCAAACCCTAGCGGGCAATCCATCAAACTCCTGATTTATTCATGAGGACTGTCACGTTGGCTGGAAGAAATTGTATTCGTAAAGGACTCCAGCTAAACACAGAGTAATCAATCTTGCACACATGGCAGGATGCGAGTGGTTGCAGGACTATGCTAGACACAGTGCCTACTTCGTATGACAAATGGGTGCCTTAAATCTTGAACTGCGACAAAAAAAACCCTATAAAACTGACCAATATCTTTTTCCTACTAAATAATCCGTTTCATAATGTTTTCAGTCCAGTAGTGGTCAACCGGAAAATAGCCGAGTGAAAAAATGCGTCTGGTTTCCCTCTGGCGTCGTGGGTTCAATCCTCTGCTACTTACGTTGGTTGTCCATCAATGAAAATTTAACATTTTCTACATTTAAAGATGTTAATAGGAGATTAAAAAATATTGTCATGTTATTCGAAAACCGAGACTTTTAAAAATTAGAAAAAAAGAATATTGCACAACAGTCTCAATTTCTCCCATTCATCAGAAGCCAGTAAGATCATTCATTGGGTTGTGTTATGAGGCTGAAGGCAGTAGAATGTTTGAGAGTCGGGTATGGGTAATGCCGCCTCGGGAACCATTCATTGAATAACCAACACCTCTGCCATAGGTCACCCCAAGTTGTTCGCTACGTTTGATGACTTAGCAGGGGTTCACGGGGTGAGGTTTGTCCGGATCTTGGCGGCTGATGCTTCTGCCCACTAACTGAACGGCAGGCCAGATTGGGGGAAATTGGTTGACGGAATCCTTTTGACCCCTCCAGCAGGGCTCTTTTGGAATATCAACTTGCACCGCGGTGGGAGGGATGGACTCATTCGTCCTGGACACACAGACCCCCAGATTCTTTCCAGATTCTCTTTCCTTTCCTAAAAAGACCCTCCATACACCATACCCAAAGATAACACAGGTCCTGAGGGAAATTAATTAATTTGGGGCCTGCTGTTGGAGCTTATGTAAAAAAGGAATTAAAACTGTTCAGATCTGGTTAGATCTGAAGCCATTTCAAGCAATATTTCAATTTTGAAAGGTGGTTTTTCAGCAAAGCGGTTCGGAGAATGTATTCTACTTTGAAAACGTGTGAAAATAATGTAATTGTTCTACTTTTTAATGGAAGTATTAGAAGTAGTAGTTTTGCATGAATTTCGTAAAAATTATCTCTTTGCTTTCTCCTAAAATCTTTACTCAACCCTTTTCCCCGTATTACTATCACTCCAATAGTCACTTAATATTTCTGAATTTTCTAGTTGATTTTTTTCCGATTTAAAAGGGTTTTTACACAATCGGTCAATCAAAATAAATGTTCTGGTGGAAGTTATGTTTTAAGGTTTTCACGGCCAAAAAGTATTTTTGTTATTGTTTTTGGGGTGTTATGCCGTGTTTCGCTACCTCCTTCTTTAGCCAACGTTTCGGACAGCGTTACAGTGTCCATCATCATCATCATCTCATCTGCCCTGATGATGGACACTGTAACGCTGTCCGAAACGTTGGCTAAAGAAGGAGGTAGCGAAACACGGCATAACACCCCAAAAACAATAACAAAAAAAAAAAGTTCTGGTGGAAATTTAAAAACGATTCATATACAAGAGTTTTTTTCGTTATTTGTTTTTGGGGCGTTATGCCGTGTTGCGCTACCTCCTTCTTTAGCCAACGTTTACAACAGCCTTACAGTATCCATCGTCAGGGCAGATGTGTAATTGGTTTAATCAATTACACATCTGCCCTGATGATGGACACTGTAACGCTATCCAAAACGTTGGCTAAAGAAGGAGGTAGCGCAACACGGCATAACACCCTAAAAATAAATAACTTAAATACTTTTGGCCGTGAAAATCTAATTTACAACGTATCTAACCATATACCTACGTGAGGTATAGATACCTAGGTGAATGAAAAAATATAAACCAACAACTAATTTACCCGATGATGCATAAATACAATATGACATCGTTCCACCAGCATCGGGCAGTTTGGACTATTGTGCGTTATGCACATAAAAAAATTATAACAACCATTAATTAATTATGCCTGATATTTCCTCATCGCATAAAATGCGAGTGAGAAAAGATAAAAAAAAAATAATTGAATTAAATACCAATAAAAATAACGTAATATTTATTTATTTATGTTACATTCTTTGTGATAATGTTTTCCATTCAATTGCCTCCGACTGTCTCATCCATCCCCATTCATTTGTGCTCCGAGAAAAATAAATAAACATTTTACGGGACATAAATCAACCAGTAATAAGTTCCCGAAATACAAATTGAATAAATCAGATAATGCGGAGATCGATCATTTCCTACAGCGGGGGCGGATTTTCACACAATGGCATTCGGATTACAATGGAAGGACCGCAGTTCATGATCTGACCCCAGGACCCCTGACGAATGTGCCTAGCCTGAGGTAAAATTGAATATTGACTGATGAGAATAATTTGTTAAGTTCATAGTGTCTTACGACTTATGATACACCGTGGGATGATGAAGTTGTGTTACAAGTTCAAGCTCATTTCGACTGATCAGTCTAATTGATTTTGATTGATACTAGAGAAAATGTTAAATAAAGGGTTTTGGTGTATCACTCACATATTTTATTCAATCCCTTCCTTAAATTATAAAAAAAAACAGTTGGAAGCTTCGGTCACAAGCTGTTGTTCCAAGAATTACAAATTTGAAGAAAAAAGATTTTGACTTAAAAAAACGTATGGAAAATGGTGGATATGATAAAACAAGAATCTACAAAAATGGCTCTATTGTATGAATGAAAACCATTTTACTATGTTAAAACAGGAATCTAATAATATATAAAATTAAATGGAACCACAGAGACATCCATACTAATATTACAAATGCGAAACTGATCGAGTTTGTTTGCTACGCTTTCACACATTAACCAATAAAAAGACTTTAAAAACTCTTTCACCAATAGAAAGTTAAATTATATGCGAAGACTATAGGCTGTATATGATGGTAAGCTCTGCCGTTATGAAATTATAAATTTTAATATATTATATTTATTATACGTTTTTTGTCGCTAACAAAAGTGGGTTTTTGCTAACGTCAGAAAAAAATCGTTTCTATGGAAACGATGTTGATATATTTGCTCTAAGCTGGTAGGTACTCAGCCCCCTGGTCGGCTACTGCTCCAGAAAATTCAAATATTAGAATATGTTTTGTTTTTTTTTGGACAAGCTTCTGTTTTGGAATAAATGTCAGATGAGAGTTCCTACATTAAAAATACAATTCGTAACGATTATAAAGACTGAATAATAAAGAGTGTAATTTTTATTATGTTTACAAACTTCCAAATATTTAAATAAAAATAAAAATCAGAAATGTTTGTAAGCGCATAAATTCCGAACGAATGAACTAAATTGAATAATTCTTTTTTTCTTTGAGTTTTAGCATTATGAAATTTAGGTGGCGAGTGAGATGTTTGAAAACTGAATGTATGGAATGCGGGAGGAGGTGGGGGTGGGAGGGAGGGGGGATAATTGATAAGTGCAAGCGCTACAGTAATTTACCGTAATACCATGCGAGCGAAGCCGCGGGGAAAGGCTAGTCTTAAATAAAACAGAAAAATTTACATTTTTTTAGTAGAATGTTAGATTTTTATGAAATTTAATTCTATTTGAAAAAGAAAGCTTTTAGAACTGCGTGATTTTTATACGTGAGTGCGCATAAATACACGACAAACCGATTTATTAGTGTGTCAATAGATGTGGCTAGTATAGTTAGCTATACGAAGTTTTGTAGTATCTCAACAGATGGCAGTTAAGTATTATTTTAGAACAGTATCATCTATCGTCCTTCTTGTCTAATGTAAGAATGGTTCCGATGATAGCCGAATAGAAGTTGTCTGATAGTTGGGTAGACGCTTCAGGAGACTGAGGAGCAAGAGCTCCCGCAGCGACAGAATAACTTAAAGCCTACTAGAGTAAGGACGTCTGTTTCAGTTAAATACTCATTGTTAAATAAAAGACTCATTGTAAATTTAATTATTTTTTTTAAAACAAATTAAAAATGGTACATATTGAAATATTACAATTTACATTTATACTGATCTTCTATTAAAAGCATTGTGGATGGAAGATGAGTTTACATTTTGCATATTATGTACAATTAATAGAGTCACATCGCAAAAATGACCATGAAAATAAAATACACATCAAAAGTAACATCCATGTACTTTAAGTAAGAAGAAAAACAAATAAAATTATTAATGCGACCTTCATGTGGAAATAATTAACTATAGATATTCATGTTTTGGGCATCCTTATGCATGTTTTTTCTATTTTCTATTTAAAATTATAATTTTTACAATTTTCAGTATGTTTATATATTTAATCCATGTGTTTATCCTAGACTTCATACAAAATAACCATATTCCATTCGTCGCCATGAAACAGGCAGCCGCATTGTTTTGTAATTTATTGAATTTATTATCAGTATCTTGGACTAAACACCATGTATTTTATCAATACAAAATAATGTCGAATAGAAAGGTACATTGATATTGAACATGTCAATATTTGGGGTTTATTTCCAAGCATAAATATTGGGGAATACGCACATGAGCATTAAAGTTGATCTGCATAAAAGTTAGTGCCATAACACAATAAACCTAACGAGATAAAACGAAGAGGTGCTTTGAAACTGACGAGATCTCACGACGCAAATGAATTGATAAATAAATCATTATTGTATATTTACAAAACGACTCTTCGTTATTTTGCCCTCTTGTCGTAATCTTCTTTACAGACTCCATTCCATACATTCTACTATACATCGAACAATACCTCTTCCAACAATGGACACAATGAATCACCCTGCTCGTTTTCTGTTACCCTTGTAGCAAGTGCCCATGAAAGTGACTTTACAGGGTATTAAATCCGAACCGGACACCTTTTCAGTTTCTGGTCTACTGTTACTGTCAGTATTGACTAATGCGTTGGTCAACATTTCTAGATGTCAGACAGTTTAATCATTATGCTACTCTTCAAAGCATCTGTGAGCTTGGTATTTCTATTTACAAATCCATAGAATTTATTTAAATTTTTTTGTTTTTATTAAATCAAGATTAAAATTCCTTGTAGAGGTGTGTAATGGTATGGTAAAGATAAAAATCGACAAAATTTAGGGCCATTTTTAACTTGTTTTTTGCTATGTTTATTTTTAACAAATCACAAAATGTACACGGAGAACAAAGAGGCATAAAAACCTAAAATGTTTGGTCCTTAAGACATTAAAAAAGATAAATCAGTTTCAAAAATCTAAACAAAGGTCAGGTCATTCTACCTCCGTGGAACATGAAAACAAATAACTATATTATAACTTGAACAAATACCTAGGTCTGTAAACCATACCTAAATACTACAGCAGTAACAAATAAAATGCATACGTTTTTAACATTAAGTACTATAATATTAGATTAAGTATCACAGTTTTAAGTTAAGTTTTATAATATTAAGTTCAGTTTCATACATTATCATCATTAAAGGCCTAAAAAGTATAACTTCAAAGTATGCCGCTACGCAAGGGCCGAAGATCGACAGCTGATCTCCTGGTCAATGGGAATCAATCCCCCCCCCCCCCCCAACATAAGAAAGATGAAGAAGTATCGTAATAAGTATTATAAAGTTATGTATTAAGTATTTCTTTGCAAGCAAATAGATATGAAAAAAGAGATCTCTTACAATTAAACTGATTGATCAGTTTTGTAAGATTTATGTAAAATATAATATGGTGCAAGAAACGACTGAACAACATTATTAAAAAAAGATTTACGAAACATGATTCCATGACAAATCATAACAGTAACAAACATATAGCTTGTTGTGTTAAAAATAACAAAAAACTGAGCCGTAGAAATTCAACATTATTATTATCATCGATTTTTTTTTAGAATCTTCAAGCTTTTCTTAATAAAGCAGTTATCTGGACGGAGTTATAGAATCGTGCAATTAAACTTGTCAACAATACAATTTTTACAAAGCATGTTATTCCTACTCAGTTTTTTTTCAATCTTCAGACAGGCAGGTAATATGTAACATTTGGGACATTGATATATTATATTTTACGTGTGTCAAAAAAGGGGTGGGTCATCAACATTTTACCCACCCTTTTAGCAAATACAAACAAATATCAAACACCGGAAGTATCGCAGAGCAATTCAACAAATTCTGAGGCAGGTAATTGAAGCTTTTCATGCAACGCGGTCTGCTTCGCTACAAGGCAGTAATCAGGAACCATTTTTCTTGGGGTGAACCCAAGACAGCACCTATGTCAAAACCCACCCTAGTGCATACAGAATATAATACATCAATGCCCTACTTCTCTGTGTAAATTGCTTTCGTATCTTGGACTAGACTTGTCATTAACACCGATTTATAAAGGTGTATAAACCAGCTTGCACTACATAAAAAAACAAGTTTTTTTGAAGCGGGCGTAAAAGTAAAAAAAATAAATAAATAAAGCCCGGAGCCAGTGGAACTATTGCACCACAAATTGTAGAAGATGGCAGAAGAAATTTGGATCGTAAGTAAGTAATTAACTAACTAACCATCACGCCATTTCCCGCACGGGTAGGCAGAGAGTATGGACCGCCAAACACTCGGTCCTGGCACACACTCTTTGCTTCACTCACATTCATAAATCTAGAAGAATAATAAAATGTTTCATAAGAAACGAGTTTTTTTTTAAGTGAAAACTTCTTAATGTGATTCGAAACTCGATAAAACGAAAAATTGCCACACTAAAAAGAGACAAACACATACATCTATAGGATTTAGCCTGCGAGAGAATGAAGTAGTATAATTGGCCTCCTCTTTAAACGGTGTTTCGTAGCCTCCCCACTCTTGTCTACTTTAGTTTTCTGTGAATTGCACACTCTGTTTTTTGTGTACTCGGTCTGTAACTACGTAAAAATTTGTAAGCATTTTATTTTTGAAGAGTTTTATTGTTACAAGTGTACGTAAAGTTAATTTTTCAAGAAAAAAAATAATAAGATCTAGATGCTGAATCTCTTTCATGCAATATGCAACGTTTTAATCTTTCACCACAGCAATATTAAATGTACCTTTCGCTATGTTTTTACAGATGATAGGTAGACCGTAAAATGATCTCTACATTTTACCGGTATTTCACTGCAAGGTGCGCCAAATAACTAACGGCACCGTTGTACAACTGGGAACGACTGCGCAAGTAATTACTGTATAATTAATCTTGCCCAACCTATTGAGTTATAAAATAAAGAAATAAAACATGGTGAAAAATAAGTTTTTTGGTGAACATTTTAATTAACATACGGCGAATTTGCATTCCATCTTAAATCGGTCATTTGTAATTTAAATTTATACCCTTAAGAAGTTTTTCGATTTTTTTTTACCTCATATTTTATCGCATTTCAACACCCCTTTGAAGTCATTAAAAGTTATGATTTTTTGTATAATAGCCCTTAACCTAACCTTTTTAAACAATTTTTTTTCGTAAATTTTAGTGACTTTTAATAACTTATGCATAATAATTTTCAAAGGAGGTGTTGAAGTTGCTGATTAATTGAATTATTCTGAATTGTCCGGTACATGGACCTGTAGAGTTGATACAAAAAAGAAATGATATTTTCTCACATGTTTTTTATGGGTTTTGAATACCTTACCGGAGTCCCAACTGCTCCCAACCGCCTGGAGCCAGTGAGAATATGGCATCCCCAATTGGGATATGTCGTGAGGCTGAAAGTATTGGGGATGGGAAGGAGATGGGTAAGAGGAAGGTGGCTAATCAAATATGGTCACCAAATATGGTTAAAGCCATTTCAAGCAAGATTTTAATTCTGAGATCTTACACTAGGCCGAAGCTGCGAGTATCTTCCACTCTAGAACGTGCTTCAAATATACCTTATATTATTTTTAAATGATTAGATTTCGTAATAACACAAATCAATAAAATAATATATACTTGCGCACGCCGGGATTTGAATCCGCGACCTCCGAAACTCTAGTATAGAGCCTTACCCCTTAACCACGGAGGCTGTCATTTTTCGTTTACATTATATGTTAATACGTTTCGTTCGATTTTCTTTATTAAAGTTATAAATTATAACAATGCTGAAAAAACGACCTGAAATACACCTACCTATTTTTGTAACATTATATTCTATTGTTTGCTGGTAGGAGAGATAAAATTTCACGATTGAAACATTAGTCCTTAAAATTATTACGTGAAATAACATTTTATGTACTCTTGTCTTTCTGCAGCAAAAATAACATAAATCCAACTATTTATGTTCTCAGAATAATTGTTTTAACAAAGAAGTGAAAAGGTGAACGTGTCGTATCGTAAAAGTTACAAAGAAGCCATAGTATTATGTCTGCTTCAACTACCGATATATCTCCTCACATTTTAATGAGCCCAAAGTAATAAATAACAAGCTGACCCTTCAATTGCTTTTCACGAGGGTAGTTCGTAGTCATGTTAATAATTCTTGTGTGTAATTTTTAATATCATGAAAATTTTCAATGTTTCTTATCTGTTATTGATCTGTGAAAAGTGCCGATTGGAAACATGATTCGAGTTCTTAACATGAGCAAGAATTTCCTCTCCCCTCTCCCTCTCCCTCGTCCCGCCAACCCCCCTCCCTCGGTTCATATATTCAGTCCCAGTACATTCAGTTTTCAAACAGCTCCCGTGGCACTTATGACATTTTTTTTTATTTAAATGTTCATTTTTCATTTATTACAAATATTCATTTTTATATATTATAAAAACAATCAATCAAATTTGGTACCTAGGCCAAATACCTACTTCAAATGCCTATAATTCTTACTTTAAGTACTAAATAAGTAAGAATTCTTACTTTAAGTACTAAATAAGTAAGAATTCTTACTTTAAGTACTAAATAAGTAAGAATTCTTACTTTAAGTACTAAATAAGTAAGAATTCTTACTTTAAGTACTAAATAAGTAAGAATTATAAATAAATTCCTTAGGTATGTCTATATGCGAATGCACGGAACTTATCCGAGGTTCATGCACCATATAGAGTTACTTGAGGCAACAAATAGATTTAATTTGGAAACTAGATGCAAATCTTGCACTTCTTAGTTTTGATAATAATCCATAACTATTTTGACAGCCCATTCCTCTTGGAATGCTACGGTTTATACGTGCCTGAAAACTTCAGTCGTAGTCGTCGACACGACTTGTTCAAAATACCATACGGCAGAACAGATGTTCTAGCACAGCATAGCATGAAAAGAGGAATGGTACCGTTGAACGAAATTTCAAAAACACTAGATATATACAGCTCTTCTTTAGAGAGCCTTAAAAATTTTTTGTATAATGATCATCTTCTTAGTTGTTAAGATTGTCAAAATGAAAAAAAAATGCACGGTAATTGGATTATTTATCTGTTGTACAATTAACAAAAAAAAAAATCGTTAATTTAAAGAGTTTATTCGAAAATTGAATATTGATTAAACAATCGATGGTTTGTAAAATGTCATTCTCAAATTGTGATATTTTTGACAGTTTCGCGAGAGTTTTTGTAATTATTAAAAAACTTTTCAGTTGCATTGTCATATGGTAATAATAATCCAAAAACCTTCGCGGAGGTGGAAACAGGGTATTTTGAGAGTTTCAAGCATTTCTTATGCTTAATTTAGCAATACATGGACAACTCACTTATAAGCAAGCGTATGTTGATTTTTATACATAAAGATTTATTATCATGACAAAACTCAAGATTTTTTTTTTACATCGCGAATTAGAACGGGATTCGAACTGATGCTTACGTCTCAAAGTCACAACAAGAACATTTGGTAAAAATAATTTTACGTGTCATTTAGAACACAAGAAAAATAATAATTTCATACACGAATACGTGCTTTAGTAAAAGTTTATTTCCATTGAGCAACCCTTCAATACCCGTCATAATAATGCGAATATGTTGTGTGAGTCCGTTAGAAGAATATATCATCCTTGAAGACGAAGCCAGATTGACCATTTCTTATGTTTTTTTATAGGCGTTGTCATAACCCTCAACAAAGGTGTATAAATTTCCTCACGCAAACTTTTGTTGTAGTTTTTGACTCTTGCGTATCATAAAATATTCAATTCTCGAAATCGCTTAAACATTGTCGACAAATCAACGCTGTTGATGTCCGTTTTTAAATCAAATGTGCGAAAGGTAATAAAATGGACACATTAACTGTGACACGAAACAGACATTTATAAGTAATAAAATTACAGAGTTACTTATTCGAGCGAAACAAACTAACTTGGGTTTACAAAGTGACAGGGCAACATAACATTTGAATGTACTTGTATGTCTTGAAATTACTTAGGATATGAAAAAGCTTAAGATTTATTGACAACGTTTTCTCCGTAATTGGCAAAACCGGTTCAAAATTGGTTCCGAAGCGTTAACAAACTCATCGATTAAACTTAAAAAAACGCTGAACTGAAAAAGTATTGACGACATTGACGATTAAACGACGTTGATAAATTATTTAGGTGGGTGTGTAGAACAAAAATATTTCAAAAATGAAATACCCGTAAACTTTTTAAAAAACTACGTGTTTTGTAAATATTTTGTAACGTAAACGAACCTAGTCCGTAGTTAAATTAGTCCAAAAAAAATTACATCGACAACTATGTAAAGTAAGGTGGGTCATTTAAAAAATGCTATTTTCAAATTCTAAGAGCGATAAAAGGGTGCCAAATGGGATCAATATGATATGCTTAAAATTTTTTCAAATTTCTGAAACGATCTTCTTCCTCCGGATTCACTTCAAAGTTTTGAAAATTTTTTTATTTTTTTTATTTTCAATAATTTTTTTTTTTTTACCAAACCATATTTTTTGTAATCTTCCATGGCGAATGTAGTATATTTTGACGAAATCATTTACAAAAAGCCTCAAAATTGAGCCTCGCAAAATAATGCCGAAATTCGAGAGTAAGAAGGATTTTACTGGTATTTGAATACACTGCCTTGAGATAATTTGAATTATATTAAAAAAAAAAATTTATAAATAATTCAAAATGTTCCCTCTATTTCGTGTTTTATTAAAAATAGTTCATTTTTAATGGTTTATCTAACATTTTTTTTTAAGATTTAACAAAGGTGGGTTTTTTCTCTGTTATGTGAAATTTCAAAGTCAATCCGGAGGAAGAAGATGACATCCAAATATTATTAAAAAAATGTGTGATTTTATATCTTCATTTAACACCCTTTTATCACTATTAGACAAATCAAAACAAGATTTTTTTCCCATTCAGTCGTGACCCACCCTAATGTATAGTTAAAACAAATAAATAATTATTTTTTTCCACATGTTCGTTTGATTTTCTTTATTACAGTTATAAATTTTAACGAAAACTGAAGAAAATTATCCTGAAAATACACCAACATTCTTTTTGAAACATTATAATATTCTAATGATGCTGGTAGGAGAGATAAAATGTCACTTGGAAAACTAAAACATTATGAATGTACAGCCTATTATATTATGTAAAGAAATTCAACAACTAAAGCGTATCAATTTGCACAGAAATGCCCAATTATATTTGTAAAGTCTTGACCGTTGGCCTATTGAATATTTAAACATCTGTATCACATTCTGGAGGTCTTATTCTTTTGTAAAGCATTTGTCATCGTTTATGTTCCTGTTTTCCGTGTCTAATTCAAGTGCATTACACCCGGACCCCTGAATTTGACCCTAAGTAACTAAGTTCTGACCCTTATTTTGCTCCTGCTTTTTAGATGTTCTTTTGTCACCTTTTTGTGCATTTTTACCGCCAAAATAAACATGCGTGTCACCGTTTAATGCCCGCCATTCGACACGGTGGATATATTTTGGTAACTTCTGAAGGCGCAATTAGATACTTTGTAACCTTTCTTTTTTGTATAACCGGTCAATGTAAAACTTTCGCGTTTGATTTAATGTTTTGGGGTAACCCCAAATTCGTAATACATTGCATTCTATATTAATTTCAAATCTTTATCTTATAAATAACACTATATTTTTAAATGATTTGATATTTTACTGTCTTTTTTCACAAATTATTTAATTATTCGACATGTCACTAAATCGAAAGACATCCGTTTCTAAATCTCATCAAGAACTTATCCATTTATGATACGTTTTTCTAGGTATATACGCAAATGAAACATTTTTTTGTTGAAGGTATAGTGAAATATATATTTTGAAATAACGCCACTGAAGAGAACACTAGTTCTTGAGTTAAGTGTAAGAGTAAAAAATAATAATATTATTTTCTATCTTAAATCATATTTATATTTTTTAGAGTTACCACATCCTGTACTGCACATATTAAATCATTGTTACTATTGTACTGAGTTCAATAGTAACAATGATTTAAAATGTGCAGTACAGGTGTGGTAACTTTAAAAAATATAAATATGATTTGAAATTAAGTTACTACTTTTTATTCACGTTGTTACGAGTGTTCTTTAAAAGTAATTTTACTCCTTTATACTCGATACCAATTCCGTATTTTTTTTTTACTTCTACCTATTTACTCGATATTTTTAACATTTTTTTTTTTTTTTTTTTTTTTTTTCATCTCTGGCTGACGCCATTGAAGTAATAATCATGTATTGTTTCATAGTGCTTTCACACAAACGAAGTATTGAATTCCGTAAGTCTAAACTTAAACTTTAGGGCGCACAGTTTATACCCGCGCTGTGCAGGCGGGTTTCCTACAGAGCATCGGACCATCGGACATTTTTCGATAGGACCAAGATATTATGACGAAAGATTCAGTAAAACATGTAAAAAGTTTATAGAATTTACCCCGATACACAAATGATTTCTTTTTACACTGTGTCTGCTTTCTGCTTTAGTACCTACTTCAGACGTTTTAAGAAAGTTAACCAATAATTAACTTTAATGCAGTTTAGTTGTAATAATTTTTTTAAGGAAATTTCGAATCACTTCAATGCAAGACACACACTGCCATTTCCTACCTGTCAGGGACCAAGGAGGAAACCACGTAAATTTCGCAAAGTTTTGACTTCGACGTAAATTTTGTGGGTTTATTTTGTGCTATCGTATTATATATATATACCGAAAAACATTCCTTGAACAATAAACTATGCATAAAAACAACATTACTTGCGTTTATTTGATAAATTGATAGGTTTCTCGATCTTTACCTCTCGTAGTTTCACAGTTCAAATCGCGGGAAAAATGAAGGTCCGATGTCATAGATAAATTTAATAAAAATTATTCCGAGTGGCTAGGCGTATTTCGGATACCTTTTACGTTAAGAACAAAAATGCCCCAAGCGATTCAGACCTTTTCCTTGATACATTTTCTTTATACATAAGGGTTAAAATCATGTTTATAAATAAAAATAATTGAAAATGTTTGCGTGTGCGCAGGCGCACACCCGGCCATTTACCACCCGCACGCATGTTCGTACACAAAATTATTATCCATGTTTTGTTATTATTGCATTATGCTATGTCTAATTGTTTCTCCGTACTTGAAAAATGAGAGAACTTGAAAAAAAATTTCAAAGAACTTGAATATTACCTTTGAAATTCTATACATTTTTCAAGTTCCGTGAAACAACTACTATGGCCAAGTGTTATTTTGTATTAACAGTGTTATTTAAATTTTTTGAATATTCGGTAGAATAACAGCCTAAGTCATAATGCATGGTCACCCCACCGATTATGCAAAGAAAAATCTGTTCCATTGTAAAGCTAAGTGTCGGACATTGTCCATTTTTATACCGTGTATACACAAAGATTGGTAACACCAATAAATTACATTTCTGAATTATTCACCCAGTACCAAAGGATTGTGCATTAATAAGACGTCCATCTTCATTTTCTCAATTCACACATTATTAATGTATTGTAAAGTATTATGGACCATAAATACCAAGTTACATAAAGAGTTGATGTCTAGTCAGCTTACGAATTGAGTCAATTATCAGTTTTTGTTTCATTATTTGTCTAGGATTAATAGAGCTATAAAACTCCGTGGGAATCACAACTGGACTCCACCGAATTTATGGTTTTTTTTGACCGGTCAATTTTAACGATGGAATTTTAACAGGTTCCTATTACAACTTTCAACGTTACTTCTGGGGTAATAATTATTAACTGGTGAGAATGCAGTAAACTGTTCAATTCTTAACGGTTATATTATCTTATTTTTTTCACTTTTCTTGTACGTTTATTTATTTTCTTTGTTATGGGAAAGAAAGATGTTGTGCTACACGTACCAAATAACTGTTTCGTGATTGACTTGACCGTAAAGCAGAAAAATCTGATTTTCAAAGCAGAAAACCATAAAATCTCCTAAACTGTAAACTTTTATCCGGAACGTTATTTGTCTTGAAAATTATACGGCTTTAATATCTGTAAATCCTAGACAGGTAATCGCCACTATTTTAGAAATACTAAAAATAAACAAAATGCATTATTCTTTGTGCCCATGCCTATGTAATGCGGTTGTTAATAGTTAAGAGAGAAAAAAGTTATTCTGTAATTTTTTGTATTTCACGGATTTGTTCACAGATGTCGCCAGTAGCCATCAAAAGCTTCGAAAAACTTGCAGGATTGAGCGACGGACAAAAATGTATCTATTGTTTTTGTGTTAAACTTGTAGAACTTTATTTAATTTTTTGAAACAGCCGTCGTAGTAAAAAAAACAACAACACCAAATTAACGAAATATTACCTAATATTAAAAAAGATATGATGGTTATCATAGTAATTTTTATAATCCATTTTTGGGCGAATCGCTTTGACACTTCTTTAAGCAAAAACCGCAAGCATTAAAATAAACTACAATAAGAAAAATCTTATCGTTTCCCCAAATTGAAATAATATAATCAAAATTTGGATATGGCGGAAGTTAGTTGTTACATGTATTAATTACTAGGAGGACCTTTTGAGGGTCTTTTTGACGATATAAACGAATAAATTCTATATTCTAACTAATAATTAATTACTGCTAGTATTTTATTTTTTCAGGCTTGAATCACAATGTCTAGTATTTTTAATTGATAACTTGTTTACAAACCACTCCTGATAAAAAAAATATTTAAATTAAGACACAGACATAAAGTTAATGTAAAAAACCGTTAAAGGTGTGTTTTTTCTGCGTGATTTCAATTAGGTAGTTTCACTGGTTTTTTTTTAATGATTATTCTCGATAAATATTTTAAAAAAATACGCTAGTGTAGGCATTTTTTGTTTGATTAAAAAAATTGATTGATTGATTGATTTTAAGTTGACAATTACATTTTCTACAAGGATTTAAAATACACTATTTTTCGTTTGTCGCCAAAACCACATGTTAGGTGCCTAGTTAGGTATATTATAATTTAAAATATAAATAAATAAAGTAGCACATTTTCATACTAGAAATTTGCTGTACCTTTTGTTTAAAAGAATATTCAATTTGGTTGGGTATTTTGGCCTCAAACCAACAATAATAATAGTAATTAGATAATTTGTAGAGCACCATTTTTGTGAAAAATCACCTCAAGGGCGCAGGGCAAGTTTTGTTTGAAAAGGCCGCGCAACTGTTCCTCTTATCGGTATTCACATTTTGTGAAAATCCCATTGTGTAAGTTTTTGATTTTATTTATAAAGATTTATATGGTTTATGAAAAAATAGTTAATAGCTATACATCGGTAATTTAATTTAAATCAGTAAAAGTAAACTATTATAGAAAATAATATCTCATGCAAAAGTATTTTTTGCAACAACCAATTTAGAAACACCTATTATTGTATCTACATCCAATGTAGATATATATATATGTATAATAAGGATTTCGCTTAACTAACTCCTTCAGCACCCGTGGTCTATCTTTCCTCCCCTATATTATAATACAATACACTGACATTCTGTTAGGTTGGGGTTCAAGCATTGAAAAAAAACACCCTTCTATTATTTGAAATCGAACATTGACACAAGTTTGCTTTGCAGATACCTGAAATGTTTAATACAATTTTGACATTTCTTACTTTGACGGGGAGTAGATACCTAATGATGTTTTTCTTTCTTGAGTAATACACATACATATTAAAAAAAAACCTTAACTACATACAAGAGGAAAATATTTTCCTTTAGGGTCTAGGTCATATTTGGGGATGCTGTTTGAATGGTCCTTTTAAGCAAAGGAAGAAAAAAGTATAAGGCTGCATTGGAATCTGGCGGGTCAGTATGTCTAGGAGTGACGTATAAATCCATCTCCCCAAGGCGTTGGGATGAGAGAGTCCAACTGGATAGGTCATAGGGTCTCCTTTAACCGGCTTTTCCCGATCAGGCTCACCATGCAGCTAGAGGGCAGACTATACAATAGATAACGGCATCCACTTAAAAGACCTGGACAAGCCTTAGCCCATAAACCCGGGCACCACTGTTAAGACACCAATGTAGCGAACCACTTTGGGTGACCTATGGCAAAGATGTTGGTTTTCTAATTAATGGGATAAGGTTTATCTAGGCGTGGCGGTTCTGATGGAGAGACTGGTTGAGGGTGGTCTTTTGACCTCTCTAGCTAGACTATCTCAACCCATCGCTGCGCACCGCAATTGGAGTAATGAATTCATACGTTAGTCACTCTTGAACGCACTGACCTGTAGATAGGAATCTACCCAAACATTATTTTTTTTCTTCCCAGAAGTTTCCTCTCCTTCTATTCCATAAAAACCCCTCCACCAGGATCCTTTAAGATTGTATAGGCCAAGGAAATTATTATCTTCAGGGTCTTCTGTGTGGAGCTAATCTCACAAAAATAAGCAATTTTCGGTGCCGCCGCTACCCGAATTTCTATCGATTTCTTACATATCTCCCTTAAAGATTTGAAGTTTTTAATAGAAACACTGTAAATTTTTTCATACATATAACTTCTTAAATAAGTGAAATGAACGTGTTTTAATAATTTTCAGAGCATACTTTGCGATTTTTTTTCTATCGAGGAAATTTCATGTAATTTGTGTTTCGGCGTGGAACACGTCTAGATATTATTTAAAAAAAATAACTTATATTTTTTAAGAGCTTAAAAGCTATTTTAGATATTCCCCACGAGATTTTTGCTCTATTTTAATCAAATCGTGTTTTATTAAACATTCTCACAATTTTATCTTTTTAAATTAGCGCACTCTCTCCAACATTCTTAATTACATATCTCTCCATCTTCTTCTTTTTAAGCGGGGATACGGCGCCTTAACTCAAAAGTCTGTGTTAATATTTCATTGGGTTCATTTTGAAGGGATATAATATTATCATGACGCCATATCTTAAAAATGTCGCCCCTTATTTAATTCATCGATAAATAATGCACCTTCATATTTAGTCAAAAAACAAAAGTATACAGTTAGTTCCACAGGCGAATCCTTAAAGGTTTTATTGGATACTAAATTGGAGTTGTGTATTCCACAGTATATTTACTAGTATGCATGAAACACAAATAAAACATGTTTTGTACATTTCCTGCCTTGGGCCCTTGCAAGACAAGGCATTTGCCCGACCGACGATAAATGTACTAATCCTGTATTTAGGTACATACCTTCCAAAGCTTTATAAAGTAGAAGTGTAACATTGTTTCTTTATAATGTCATTTACGAAAACGCATCAACAATGGCCTGACAACATAATATAAATTTTAATATCTTTAATTTATGACTCGGCACGTTTAAACTTATCTTTTTGAGATGTAAAAAACCTTTTCACTAATTCTAAACAAATGTGAGGTGACGATTGACCAACTACATTGTTGCTACCTTCTAAGTTGGGCAATAAAATACTGCGTTTTTATAGGTAGTAAAAGGGTTAAAAATTAACCAAAAAAATAGCCTTTGTTGCGAACAAGCAGGGACCTACTAATATACTTATGAGGAATAATGCTTACAACTGTGGGAATACATTTTTTATGCTTCAAAGCTTCATTTTATTGTGAAAGCTTTGGCGCCATTTTAAGAGTAACACTTGCGCGGCCCGATTCGGCCCGTTTCCCGTTTCATACAAATTTTGAACTTGAGATCAAAATACCCAACCAATCTAAAAAAATATTTTTGTAATCAAAAGATACATTAAATATCTAGTACGGATATGAGCTACTTTATTTATTTTGCTTTAAATTATAAGATATAGGCCATTAAAGGTGTTAGTGTTTTATGATTTTAGAGGCAACTTGAGTTATCATTTGTGAGTAAATGAAAAATATTTTAAAAAATAATTTTACTCTGATTATTATAAAAATATGATGAAATGTAAAAATAATGTAAATTAATAAAATAAATCATTTGGATGGATTTAAATTTAAATTACAAATTACCTATTTACATCAGAACATAGATTTGTTGTTTGTGTATTAAAATTACTACCCAAAAATACAAATTTTTAAAAATGTTTTATGAATCCTGATAATTTTTTAAAATGTTTTATGAATCATGATACATACATTAATATCTTTGATGGCCTATATCTTATAATTTAAAGCAAAAATAAATAAAGTA
The DNA here is from genome assembly GCA_936435175.1 of Glyphotaelius pellucidus. Lineage (NCBI taxonomy): Eukaryota > Metazoa > Arthropoda > Insecta > Trichoptera > Limnephilidae > Glyphotaelius > Glyphotaelius pellucidus. The sequence continues at coordinate 15,751,006 of OW386551.1, read as the reverse complement.
ACACATATCCTTGCTAAATTTTTGTTTTACCTTTTGATTATGAGAAACTGAATGAATGTGGCACAAAATGTAACAGACCGCATCGGGTTCCGCAAACTTATGTGTGGTAAAACCGTGTACGGCCGCAACATAATTGATTGAGGAGATGTAAAAATAATGACACACCGTTGTTAGTAAAGTATTTATTTGCATGTAAGTGGATCGAAGTAATTTTTTTCAATCTCTCTGCCTATCAAGGGAAAAATTGCTTCTCGGTTACTTATAATTATTAGTTGGATGCGTGAATCTTCTTACAGCATTTTTCGATGTAGGGTTATGGTTTTGTGATACAATGAAAGGCAACTTGAGTATTCTTGGGTATACATAACTTCCATATCAAAGTGGGTATGTCGAAAATATGTATTATTATCCGTCAGCTGGCTTGAGTGAACTGTATTCAGACTCTATTACAACATACTGTCAGATATAATATAAACAAACGAGAATAGAACTGCGACGCCTGGGTCTCCCACGACGCGGGCCGGTGCGACAAGACGTCAAGACGTCGCGACGCCGCCGAATGTGACTGTCGCGCAAACGAAGCCGACGTATCGTGTCAACAAACACAACTTGGAAAGAAAACATTGAAGTTGTGTTGATGGTACATAAAGTCATGCTGTCAATAGTTTATATTACGTATGTTTTTTTTGTAGTAAGGCGCAATGTTTATGTAATCAGTAATTATTTATGAGTGCTACTTGAACATTGTCGGAAATGAGTATAATGTAGGTATTAGGTTTAAGCGAGAATAAACCATTGATTGAGAATAAACCATTGATATTAAGAAGCAAAAGCGCTCATCTGAACATACTTTCGAAAAGGCGATGAGCATTTTTAAGATTATTAACAAAATAAGTCTTTTCCGCCAAAAGATATCAATTTTAGAATGATTCATTCGTGAAAAACTCACTCAGATGAATTTGTAATTTCCTACTGTGTGAGGCGGGTATAGATACTAATGCTAATGTCGCCCAGGAACCATTTATTGGATAACCAATACCTTGCAGTCGTTAACCATAGGTGACTTAATAGTGGTACTCATGTTCACGGGGTGAGGTTTGACCAACGGCCGAGATGAATTCGTGCGTCCGTCACTCCTGGACACACTGATCCTCACCCTTCATATCTTTTCCTTCCCAGATCTCCCTCTTGAACAAAACATGACAAAGGCCCTGAGGTAATTACGTCACGGCATGTTGTGTAGAGTTAATGTGAAAAAAGGATTGGACCATTTCGATACCCTAATTATAGAAATTGAAATTCATCTAATCTCAATTAAATGCAAAGCTATCATGATAATTTTATGTAAATCCATGCATCAACATTTTTCTATCCCAATTGTAACGACATTGACGTGTGAGGAATACAATTCAACCACTGGAGCGACCACGCGAAATAAATAAATTGGCCTCGATTGCTCGAGATTTCTGAAGATCATTTTTTAAATTTTTCGCCAATATAAAAAAAAAATCATACCTTCGAATTTAAACATGGAGACATTAAAACTTATTATAATGCTATATAGCCAATGAATTAAACTGTATTTTACCGTTTACCTCACACTTTTAGAATTTATAAAAAAAATATAAAAAAATCGTAAAGTTTATATTCGCGCGAATCCTGCGTGTTTATTACTTTGAAACTCCGCGAGAGGTACTTACACGAGTCAATATACAATATTTTCGCTTTTTGTATGTTGTCTGTGGTAAACTTGATAATTAAAGGTGCGTATCTATGGTAAAAGGACTGAATTTTAACCGTAAACAGCTGATCAGCAATACTGCGTGATATTTTTTTTTTAAACATTGTTCTAAAATAGTCTACGAAGTTCGGATTTGCGACATCTATGGTCAAAATAGATGAAGCATTTCAATTGCTTCTTTTAAAATAAATAATTGGCCATGGAAATGTTTTAAATAATTATAATACATGTTTTACGAATGGTAGGAAATGTGGTGCAATTTTGGACCGCTATCAATCGCAGAAAAATAAAATTTGGTCCATTTTTCGACCATAATCGCTCCAGTGGTTAACACCAAATAAACAAATGAGCTTCTTACTACCAAAAAGCACTATATAGCCCACAACCACCAAAGTCACTAAAAACATCAAAACGTTGCCTGAAATTTGGCTTTTTTTGCTTTTGCTTTGTGTTTGGTGACCAGTTATGAATAGCCAGTTACTTTCCAACCATCCTCTTCCTATCTCTTTCCCTTCCCTCTCCCTTTAGCCTCATAATATAATTCATTTGAAAATTTCAATTGGCTCTACACAGATCTTATCTTTATATTCATAAAATATTTAAAAAAAAAACGGGCTTCCGAAACAGAACTTTAAATTCATCTCTCCTTTAGTCAACTTTTCTTTTTCCTTACTTCCTTAGTGTCAATGGAACAATAAATTACATTCTCTTATCTATCTCAAAATCATTTTCTATCTTATTCAATTGTCACATGTCCAGATAATTAAATAACCACTTCCCCATCCGGTGGAATTCTGCGGATTCGGATTCGGATATATGGAAAGATAATTGCGATATATTTGGCTCGAGGGTCGCTCTATCAACCTTATTGTGTTACGTAAGGATCCTCATTATCCTCACTGTCTTCTGGAGAACGTCTTCTAATCGAATAACTCTCGGAACAGCCCTCAGCCAGAGGTGGGGAGTGATGAATCGCCATAATCTTTCTTAATAAAAGAAGTTTACTAAATTACGCACTCGTTTTTAGTAAAATACATTAATTTTATTCACATAAAAACCAACATGCCGAAATAGGAAACTGAGAAATCCTAGTTCTTATTTAGACTAAATTTGAGGTTCTCAAAGCTTAACGTTAATGAAAGCTTTTAAAAACTTATATCTCTTATTTTGGTGTCCTTTTCTATCATAGGTTGGCTATCATTCGGATAATAACAACGATTATTCAATCATAATAACATCAAGCTATCTATCACTTGTGTATAATTAAAATCTATATTAAAAATAAAAATAATATCAAGCATTAACTCATAACTTATGTTCACCAAATAAAATAGAATCAGATACCAGTTTTTCTAACTGCCGACAAATCGACGATTATGGAAATATAATTTTTACACTTTCATAAATGTTTATCATTCCTGGCTACACTGACCACCTGATTCCTACCTTTTTACCTTCGCTTCTTAAAAATACCCTCCACACAGAATTCCCAAAACTGACAGACCCTGAGAGGAATTATTTTTCTCAGATCTTTTTGTACGGAACAAACGTAAAAAAAAACAATAATATTAGTAGGTTCCACAATTAATTTTCTGAATAATTTAATTGTATGCTAATTATAATCTTCCTCACTAGGTGTAACCCATTATCAGGAAGGTAAAAAGAATGTACAAGTATTTTGTTCAAGTAAAAATATTTCAATGAAATGTTATTGACAGATTAGTTTAAATTTAGATAAATATATAGCTTCTTAAATTATGTATAATTTCAGAACAAACTAAATTAATGTAATTTTGTGAAATCTAAACTTCCTGAGATTAAGGTTCTATTACCATTTCTGTTATATATTTTTAGTTCTATTATCTTTATTTCCTTTTTTTAGTGACGCCAGTGAAAATCAGCCTTCCGTAAAGTGACTTAATTTACGAGACAAAATTGGTCAAATCTGCGATAAATTAACTCAACTGAAGTACATTTTCCCCGCATTTTTACAGAGCATTGTGTATTTTTCACGTCATTATCATTGTCATCCACCGCAGGGTGCTAAAACTTCAAATGCCACAAAAGGAGTCAGAAATATTTGACAACACAGATTTATCCGACATTGTCGAGGGTGCAAGTATTTGCCAAATAATAGATTTTACCCCAAAACGCCGAAAAAAATCATTGAAATAAATAGACTTTACCCCAATACCGAAAAAAGTATGATCGAAATTGTATTGGCGACACTTGAACAAAAAATAGGGGAAGTCGTTTTGATGGAAGCATTTTTAATGACACATTTTTGACATGACATTGTGACGTCTGACCCCTGGTTAATAAACTATTTTGTTGAAAAGATGTGTTAACATTTACCACTAAGCTTTTTCAATTTTTTACCCATTTTTGAGATCATTAATTTGCCATAATGTATTTTTTATTGATTATTTTTTGTTTGGTTGAATGATTTTGATGTTTTTAGGATTTTTTTTTGTATCGATGTTTGAAGCATTGGAAGCAGTGTCAGTTATTAAAAACCCTCGTTAAACGTCGTTAAACTCTTAACTACGACTTTAATGCGCACAAGCGGTACTTAACCATAAATCCGTAAAAAAAGATTTTAAAAAAAGCGTATTTTGGATGAATTTCGTTGCGGAGTGGCTAGAGCTTTGGAACTTCATCTAGAAATTGCGGTGAAGTATTGCATGTAAAGAATTTGAGTAAATTAAAACTATTACATTTGCACGAAGTGATATATTTTAGCGTAGCCCTCATGAAATATTTGTTAGGTATGTTAAGATTAAACGTTTCGGTTTTTATATATATTATTGTTATACTTTGGTATAGCCATCTCTTGTGTGGATCCCCAAAATACTTGAAAACACATTCCCCTATTTAAAAAAAAAGTGATTGCATTCTTTAGAGAACAGGCGTCAGGTCGGAATTCTGGTCTTATTCTACTGGTATTTTCTATGGAAGATATTCTAATGACCTAGCGTGGAGAAACACGCCAAATGTGCTACCTACATTTGTACGCAGTTGAATGTTTTCTCTTTCTTAGAGTTCAACAGCTCGGCTCTTACAACACTGGTAAGACCCATGTTCTCCTTAAAAAGGCCCTCTACACAGCATTTCCAGAGATAACGCAGGCCCTAGAGAAAAAAGTAAAACTTGGAGTTAATTTTTTTTCACATTAATCCACACGGGAGGCCCTGAGGAAAATAATTTCCCTCAGAGCCTATGTCATCTGGGATGCTGTGTGGAGGGTCTTTTTGAGGAGAGGAAGGAATGAACATTGGTCTTGAAGAGACCCATGTTGTAGGAGGGAGGAAACACAGAAGCCGGCAAATCGTTCCATAGCCGAGCTGTTGAACTCAAGAACGAGTCGTAGAAACGACCCGTTCTCATGTGACTAATGTCAACCGTGTACAAGTGTTGGGCGCGGGTTTGGCGTGTACCGGTGCCGAGGGGATCAATGACGCTGGTTCCTCGGAGCATCTTCCATTGTAATACCGGTAGAACAAGGACAGCATTCCCACCTGGCGCCCGTGCTCTAAAGATTGCAATTCGTTTGTTAAGTTAGGAGAGTCTAACAAACGGACCGCCCGTTTCTGCACAGAGTCGAGGGTTTTCTTTAGGTATTTTGGGGCTCCAGACCAGAGGTGGCTGCCAAATTCAACCGTGGGGTGCACTTGCGATTTGTATAGGGTTAGCAGTTGTGTACTATTAAAGTATCTGCGGGCCCTGCACAGTATTCCCAGTTTCTGAGCAGTTAAATACTAGTAAATTGTATTAGTTTATTCCACAATGTATGCAAGAGTTGTGCATAGCAATAGATTCCATATTTCGAAATAACCAATTAGACAAAATAACAGTAAACATATGAAAAATTATGCCGGCACCCGTCTTTAAAAATTCGCTTTATTTATTCGTAATTAATAATTACTAATTATGGTGTTCTCATAACTAGATTAACATTTATTATGGTGCCTGAGCTTTGAAGACAATATTTCCGATGACAGTAGAAACATTAATAATAAACGTTTTATCTCAACATTTGAAGATGACATATGGCAAGCATTACAAGATATTTATAACCCTACGAAAATGCACTATACGAATGCCATAGCTTTTACATAAATTAATGCACGCGTCGCAGCCTCGCTAAACACACTGCGTGACAATCGATAGTAAGAATCGTGACACGAGGAGTACGATTTTCAATCATGACTACACCATACATTAAAATAATACCGGTTTATATTTCACCCTTTCAAATGTTGCCAAGTCATCCTTAATGGAATATTATTACTACCTCATCGTACCCCCATGAAACAAAGACTTAATGATAGTAATTATTATTGCGTATTCCATGGATAAGTCCCATCTCTGGAGGTAAGGAAGCACTTTAACTAATTACATCGGAATCGCAATGTTAACTACGTATAATATGTGGCGGGACTACTTGCTTATTTCAGACATGGATTTATGGGATCCAGATCTATAAAAAATTGTTTCGCAGATATTAAACAAAACAATACCACTTTCATGGATATCAGTGCTGGAAATCCGCAAAATGTTGACAATATTAAAAAAATAATAATAATAAATTATTTTGAGATAATAGATTGCAGAATTAGAGAAATATTGAATGAGTCGGTTAGAAAATATTTACATAATCAATTTTATTTATCTTAAACTGCACAAACATTCCGGAACTGCCAAAGTCTGAACTATGAGGAAAATTATATATTACCATCTGACTTTTTAGATCTGCGTATTAAACTTAGCTAAATACATTCAATTCAATTGAGATTCGTCCAAAAGTGCAAATATTTTAAATTGTTCTAGCTCTAGCTTATCGATTTAACACGTAGTAATTTTTTACAATTTTACAATTTTATTTAATTTAAAAATTGTTATTTGATATCAGGAATGTCGCTGTTTTAAATGAAATTTCGGAAACAGCGAATGTATTTATTTCATCTTTAAATAGCTTTCAGTCTCTTTTGTATGATTATCTCCCCAGATATTAAGAGCATCAGAATGAGAAGTATTGTTTTGTAATTGGATGTATAATCTGTAGTATAACAAAATATTAAATAAAAATTTTAGGCCCAACATTTGGCCTAAGGTAGAGTAGCTCTTCGCTAGAAAAAATAGGGACAGGCTCAAATCTACAGTCATAAATTTTGTACCGTTTCGATTAATACTGATGTTGGAGATCTTCGTTAATTAATTATTTAAAACAATTTAAAATAAAATTTAAGTCTTTGAATCCATGCCTGATCCCCTATCGTTTATACTGTTTGTTTTTCAGGAGAGTTAATTTCGATACATGCGACCACTCGAACGATTATTAATGATGCAAACCCTTCGTCATATTCTTCGCAGTATTGAATTTGCACACAATCTATTATGGTTAATTATTACGAAAAATATTTAGGGGAAATAGAAATCGATTGTGTTTGATCGTCTTAAAATTACACCTATTATACAAGTAGGTAGTATATTTTGTAGAAGGCTTTATTATTATAATTACACTTGGGAAGGCCTTTGAAAAAATACTCATACATACCTACTAGTACATACCTTTTATCCGAGGATTGAAGACTCTTTATTTATTTAAAGAACAAAAAAATTATTGAAAAATATAAAGCCTACAGTGCGGCATCGTGTCTTTTTTTAATTACAGTTCACAAAGCTCATGGTTTGTAAGTTTTCGGTGCCTGAGAAAATCGAGATTTTATAAATGCAATATTTTCAACTTTCCTTAACATTTATAATTTCTTTTTCTCATTTGGTATGATATTTTTAATGGCACAATATCAGATCATTATTATGAATTATAAATACTTTTAATCTGTATCTGTAAATAACCCACGCGTGTGGTCAGTGACAATAATTATTATTGAATATTTCTGGGCGGGTTTCGTTTGCACGACACATCGGAAACATCTGCTAAAATAAATATTGATTAATTTTTAATGAATAGGTTGTCCTCTGGTATTTAAAAATAATTTTGACCGTACTCCATAATTATTTCTTAACCACATTTTTACAAGCTTTAAATTTCTTAATTTTGTTAATTTAAAAAATATATTTACGAAAAAAAAACATTATGAAAAGTTTGGAAACATAGATTTACATAAAAAAATTATTATACCTACAAAATGTAATATTTTGCTAGTTTACTTACCACAAATGAGTCGACCAGGAATGTTTTTCATAATGAATACACAAAGCATTTTTTTGGGATTTGAATCCGCAACCTCTGGATCTTAGAGATTTTTTGTGTAAGTTGGAAACAGCATTTTTTACTTGGGTCAGTAAATAATTCCTACACATAATTGAACACACTTGAAAATGTTTTTCACGTAGAATTAATTATGCCAAAAAAGAACGCACCACGAAAACATACAATTACCGCCGTTTCATTATCCTGCGTTTCGGAAGCCCTCTTCGGGTGACATCTTCACGCTCGGCCGGTCGCGTGATAGACCAGCAATCATCTCGTGCACACGTGACTTATTAGTGCCGATTAATTTTATACCGCTGCCTTCCCGCAGCCTACAGGGAGGGCCAGTGCCCAGAGCCGGATTGGATTTTTGAAATTGCATTTGATAGCCGCAACCGGGAACTTCAATGTTGGAAACGCGTTTAACTTCTCTTCCGGATATGCACCTGTGGCTTTAACACTTCGGAGTACCTTCCATTGAAATGAAATATTGATAAAAAAAACCGCAAATTTTTTTCTTCGCCCTGACACATACCTTCTTGACCTCAATGATCATAATACCTCGATCATGACCTGCTGGAGAAGTGATCCGGTCGAGAGTGTCCGTTCTTTGATCGGGTACTTTAACAAATGGAAAAAATGCCTTAGTGAAAAAAGATCGCGTCGCTATCGGCCACAAAGTATAACCGTCGTTCCCGAGACGCAGTACCTGTCACAAAATATTTGATCGGGTACTTTCGTTTCTATCTCTATTTGTCAAAATTACAGAATTATATGGTCGCTCACCATAACGATAACCATGCGGGAGACAGGTGCTGACGTTCGATTTAACTTTTAAAGTAACCCGATCGATCATTTGTGGTACGTGGTCGGGTTACAATGATTGGGTTGTTCTCGTTTGACCCAGGATTACGTCACAATATTTTGATGACAATCCTCTCTCTATGCATGCATCACACTTTTGAAACAAATAAAGTGTATATTCTTAGGCCATTAATATTTTTCGGATTTTATAATTCGTAAATCGGTTTTCTAAGATTTTATAATAGATTCTTCAAAATCTCATACCTACCAAGCTGTCTTTCGTTCTCTCCTCACAGTTCTCAGTTTCATAACTCTAAGACAAATAAATAGGACTCTCTATGTGGGGTGTTTGATCAATTTTTTCAGCAACGTAATTAAGGAGTAGTTCGTCCCTGTCTCGGTATACTCGGTCGGGGAGGTGCCGTCCGATCTAGTAGTACTGGCGGTGACACGAGCCCCATCGGATGCTCCAGTGGGTCTGTTATGATTATTTTCCGATATCTGTTTGACGAGACGACATCTGTTTATTGGGGACAAACTATCGACGAATGCGTCACGATGATTTGATGACAAAAGTATATGGTGCTTGATAATATTTTTTATTTGATAGAACAAAGATATCTTTATAATTTTTGAGTGTGCATTTACTTAGGTAACTACTCACCCGATCATTGTACTTTTATGAACCTTTTGATAATTCATTATTTATGTGCTAAGTATTTAATTATTATTTGGCACTATTTTAGTACATAACTATTATTAGAAGGTATTTCACAATCCTCATGATAGCTTGTCCATACGATAATGAAAATTAATAAATAAACAAATAATTACTCCAACAGGTAAAAAAAACTCGGCTAACTTTACGAGTCTGTCAATAGACATTATTCATATGTTCAAGTATCGAATAGTAAAATCAAAATTTTGAAATACGTAAACCGTTTTAAATTAATCGAAAATATATGTTATCGCGTGGATAATCTATGAGGAGGATGGTGAAAACCCCCGATAATATGAAATGTATTTATTATATAAAAGGCTGCAGTAATGTAATACATTATTATGTTAATGAATCTTTTAATCATTTTATACCACACAAGAGTTCCAACCGCTCCTAACCGTCTGGAGCCAATGAGACTGTGGCATCCCCAGTTGGAGTGTATTGTGAGGCTGAATGTAGTGTGGAGGGGGTGGAGACGGAAAAGAGGAAGGTGAGGAAATACCTGCTATTAAGATCTGGTCACCAAACACGGTTATCTCTATTTCAAGCAACGTTTTTATTCTCAATGATGAACATTCTCCAGGGCGATACTGGGAGTATCTCCCAATCTGAAACGTAACGAAAATATCGTATAAATATTATTTTTAATTAATTTATTTTAAAACTCAACAAAATAATACAATTAAATTTATTTGCGCGCACAGCAATTTGAAACCGCGGCCAGTGGAAACAAAGCATGCCCATTTGGCAATTTTGGGATAAAGGGTGCGGGAAGAGGGAACGGGAATATGAGGTTTTGAAAGTAGGTACCTGGTTATTCAGGTTTGCTAACTTAAAAAGCTAAATCCATTTCATGTTCTCTTTTTTCAGTCCGAATGATTCTCACCAGTTTAGATGTTTAAATGTTCGTTTAGATCAGAAGATTCCCAAACTTTTTTTTCTTGTGAACCACTTTAAAAATTTTACTGGTTTCCGTGGACCCCCTGCTGCAACATTTCTACCATATTCTCAAAACTCGACACGCATTGTGCTGAATATTGAATAAACATATATATAACGCTGAAGTTGTGGTCACAATGTGATATGAGACGGGATGGATCTCAATATGACCATTTTTCACCGAAATACTAGTGTACTATCTGCCTACTTTGACAGGTAAAGCCAAGCCAACATTTTTGTTCTTTACTATCGAAACCACATACATTTTCGTGGACCTCCCCCACTTACAACTTGTGGACCCCCATTTTTTTATCACGCCTACCTAGGGGTCCACCTGGACCACTTTGGGAATCACTGGTTTAGATGTTCCTCTCTTGAACGAGATGCAAACACAATAAGATTTAATTTCAACATAAAAAAATTCTAGTTCCTGTTTTGAAATTGCTACCTAAGGTACATATATACCTCCTTTGATTCTTACGATTTCTCCTATCATATCGAAACACCATAAAATTCATGTAACAAACATTTTAATGAATAAAGAAAACTTTAAAAAAATATATAAAAAAATATCTAACTATGAACTCATTATATAATATACTCATAGTAAATTATGAGCAACAGTAAGTACCCCTGAGAAATATGTTGCTAATATATATTTATTCTGTGAAAATTTTACAGAAAACTTACACAAACATAAATCATAAGAACAAAATAATCAATAGCTTAAAATAGTAATAATATTAAAATGCCGTTTAGTTCTAATAACGTCTGAGAACGTAGGTACCAACCTCTATTAATTAATACAGTATTTGATGTCGATTTTCCGTAACAAGTTATGCGACAGATTATTCTGACCACTTTAATCACCCGGCGACCCTCCATTGTACCTTGTGTCTGACAAGCATCACATATTAAAGACGTCGAGTGGACACGGGATCAGTACGAGTTAACCCCCTAGGCACTGGCCCGCGCACGCACCGCGTATCATCTGCGCGACAGGCCACGCGCCCGTCAAAGTCGCCCCCGCATGTAAAGGGTAACGGCAACTTCAGCCTTTGGTTTCAGTTTTAATGTTGTACTATATATATTTTTTTTTAAATTTTATTTATTTTATTTTTTTTAAATTTATTTATTTATTTTATAAATCAACAATCCAGTCCCGCTAAGCCAATTGCAATTGGCTTGACAGCAGGTGCTTATAATTACTTACAAATATATTTAAAGTTATAATTTACATCTTTTATCTACAGTTTAAACATTTTTTCATAAATTTTATCAAGTATCAAGTATCAAAATAAATATTCTTTTTCCAATAACCAATTTTTCACCATATATTTAACCTTATTCATAGAATTATGTTGCTTTATATTGTCAGGTAATAAATTAAATATCTTCGGTATGATGTATTCAAACGTTCTCTGTCCGTACTTATTAATAAATTTCGGAACTATTAACCCGTCGTTACGCGTGAATCTAGTGCTATATTTATGATCTAGTTTCTCTTTATGCTGCGGGGTAAATATATGCTGAATTATAATTTTATACCATAGTATTGCCTTCACAGGTAAAATTTTTGCACTCTGAAACAGCAACGGAGTATTGTGTCTTTGTTTGAAAATGTTAGGGACAACTAATAATTTTACAATTGCGTTTTGTGATTAATGTATCTATATAATCATTACCAACATTATCTTAATACTACTAAACGATACTCTCTTCATCCAAAGTACAGTGGTCTAAATATGTACGAAATAAATAAAAATATATTTTTTAGTTAAACCAACTACTTTTCCACCTAACTAGGTCCATCGAGATCATAATCAAAGGTGATCAAATTACGGGAGATTTAGATTTTATTACCCATCTAGTGACGTCCCCGGTGTTGCTCGGGCTTTAAAGGCAGAGTTTTTAAAAATCAAATTTAGACAGCAGTTTTCTTCTTATTTTGAACGTCTATTGTGCAAAATTTTATCAGGAAGTATGAAAATTCTGCTTTGAGGGGTGGGAAAATTAGATGGGGTGATGTTGGTTTAGTCTCCTTGCAATATTTTAATTAATGCTAACCACGAACATATTTAATCAAAATACTCACTGGCTCTTGCACCATGCTTTATGTACTGAAATATTAAAGTTAAAAAAATAATAATAATAATAAAATAAAAAATTCGAAAAATTTCAGAAAAAAACAAAAATTAAACAACAGAGTCCTTTTATTTAAGGAATGTGCAATAAAACAGTCGCTTCACTTTTTTACCACGTTCACAGAATAAACATGAATAATTCCCCGAGAGTAACTAAAAAAAATCTGACATTTTGGATTCATTGTTGCGCAAAAAAAATTTTTATTTCTTGAGTTTGTACTTACCTCTACATCTACATGCGTAAGGAATTTATGTTATCAAAAAACACCACCTTCATTGAAGTGCTCCAATAAATGTTATTATTCAAGCGCTAAAAGTCAATAAAAAAATATCGCGTCAGAAATACCCAAGCTTTTTCAGATATGTAAAACAAAATTCACAACATGACATTATTAACGAATTAAAACTGACGATATAACACAAATAATAGTTAATATATTGAATAATATTAATACAATAATGAATTGGTCATTAGAATAAAAATTATGAACAAAAACATGATTTGAATCACATGTCTCAAACCAAAACTGTCATTTTGATGGGAAGTACGCGCATGGCGCATACTCCATAGTACCAAAATGCAATGTGGCCAATTCTTTCGCAGCACAGTTAAAGACATTTTATTAGTAATAATTCGAAGTAGAAATTGTAGTCTTTATTCAATACCTAACCAAAACACCGTCAAGCGGTTGGGAAATGTTTTTTTATTGGTATGGTTGTATAAGTATTGCATATTTTGTTTTTACTTTTAAAAACACTTTTTGCTGTGTAAAAGTATTTTCTACATCAATATGAATTTCATGTGCCTTAAAAAATTCTCTAAAGTTAATTCCCTCAAAACTAATATTATTGTATCCCTAGGAAGGGACCATCGGCGTTTAATATTAGTTTAATATAAATGGTACCTACCACAAAATAATTTGCGATGAGGGTGTAATTTCACTGCGTTCTATGTAGGTGTAATAATAGATCTCTAATCGACAATTCTGGTGAGAAAACACAATGGAAGGTTACATAAGCAATGGTTACAAGGCACCATATTATTTGGTATTAATGGTTACATGGGCAAGGTTACAAGGCACCATATTGTTTGATACCACCATCACAGTTGTGTGAAATGCCTTTATCTATATATTCAAATATCATATTCCCATCTCTTCCCATTAACTTTTGCCTTCCAAAAAAATATTTATTCCAACACATTTTGAATCAGTTATATTCCAATCTTTGTTTGCCTCGGAGTTCCCTGAATTCAGTTTAAATTAATCTTAGCTTGTCACTGAGTTCATAAGACTAATTTTCAAGTTAAGACCAGTAATAAGCTTTGCACAGTTCAAGTCTGAACAAGATTAGCATGTGAATGATGCAAGCCAACAATCATAATTAACTTTTATTGCATTTGCGTGCACTTCTTCGTGTCTCAGTTTCGCATTTATTTTACAGTTTTTGCAAGTTTTGTGATGTTCGAATGGACTTTTTAATTATTGACTGTTGAATTGTCATATCAATTGGCTGTTGATATCAATAATCCAGTTGTTTACTCAGATATCTCCAAATACTAAGGTTTGAGATTATGAAGAAAGGAGTATTCGAATGCTCGCCATAAATCAAATATTATTTACACGTGTCTATGTTTTACATACTAAATAAAATAGCACCGGGAAGCATAACGTTCCGGTACATTAGTACGACATTTTGAAATATCTTACTAGTGACTCAGAAAACATAATTTTTTTTTAGTTCACTATAAGTTTTTCTGCAATATAATTGATTTAGTTGTGTGTTTATGAGTAATTTGAGTATTGTACCAGACAGAGGGTCCACTATTACATAAAACTGCATGCTCAACTTTCAAATCAACTCAAATTTTGATTTTTCTAAGTAACTGGAAAATCGATATGCTGGAATAGGCCAAGCCACGAAAGCATGCCGCTCATGTAGCGTGGTCTGACATTGGTATAACGATTATTAATTTATTGAAATCTTCAGATCTTAGCGCGCACAGGAAAGAAATCAAAATTTGAAGATTTATGTAATACCCATGTCTACTTATCTACAGGATAAATTAGGAACACAAGAGAGATATAACCTCTCAGTTATTGTGGCCTATATCACCATATCGCTCGCCGTACAATCCATGAAGTCAACACAGAAGGGTAATATGATACACGAGTATCTGTGACGATTGTACGGGATGAATCTATCGTGCGTGATTAGATGAAACTTAATAATATATTACAGTAGGACTTTCTCTGATCAGTTAATACTATATATATTTTACTAAATGAAGAAGACAATAATTGATAAGCTTCCGAATTCCACTTCGTAATACTAGAAGTCAGGATTTATTTCAGTGCAGAAATTCTGAGACTAACTACCATATGTATTCCTCTTTGCCCAGAATACTAATGGAGGGAAACTATTATACCAAGTCAGTGGACATCTTCAATTTATCTTTGAATAAATATAAAATATTGTTATTGAGGCAGTTCAGTTATGTACAATAAAATGTTTTTTCTATGCTATATATGTAAAAGCCCCGAAAAAGGGCGTTTATTTATAAATAAATAAATATATTTTTTTTTTTTAAAAGAAAGACAAACATTCCCGGGTTACGAATAACCCAACAATGTTTGAAAATCTCCTACTACCACCACAGAAAGCCGAAAATGTTGCTTGTGTTGTGATGGAGGACTTAGCCAGCCGAGGAATCGAACACGGGACGCCCGGGTGAGACCCAAACGCGATGCCCACTCAACCACTGACTGGTCAAATAAAGACAGTCAGAATAATATATTACAGTAGGACTTTTTCTGATCAGTTAATCTTATATATAAAAATCAATATTTGTTTGTTTGTTCGTATTTTATGCGCTGCCAGACCGTTCATCCGATTGCAATGAAACTTTGGTGATATGTTGTGCGCACACCCGCGCAGGTTATAAGCTATAATGGTAAGCTCAGGCGTTATGAAATTTGTATAAATTAAAATGTGTGTATTTCATACAATTTAGCGGCAGGGAAGAAAGGCAGGAGGGGGAGGGGAAGGGGTGGTGGGGTTTGCGATAGGGGTGACGAGGGAGGGGGAAGGCGGCAAGGTGGAAGGGGAATGCAGAAGGGGAAGGGGACTCGGCAGGTGAACGGGGACGCATGGGAAAGGACATGCAGGGAGAATCAATTTATTTCTTTGAATGGCATTGCAACGCATGCCGGGTAAAAGCTATACTATATATATTTTAGTAAATGAAGAAGGCACTTAGAATAATATATTACAGTAGGACTTTCTCTGATCAGTTAAAACTATATATATTTTACTAAATGAAGAAGACAGAATAATATATTACAGTAGGACTTTCTCTGATCAGTTAATACTATATATATTTTACTAAATGAAGAAGAGAGTCAGAATAATATATTACAGTAGGACTTTCTCTGATCAGTTAATACCATTTACATATTTTACCAAATGAAGAAGACAGTTTGTATTTTGTATATTATGTAGATATCTACATATTATATTAAAAAAAAATATTTCCTTATACGACGCTATTAACTTAGTTAAGTTAAGACTGGTAATCGTAGATATAACATTATGTGCCCTTGAGGTGATTTTTCACAAAAACGGCGCTCTACAAATTGTCCAATTATTATTATTAAGGTGCGTAGCAAGCCAAACGAGTATTTTATCTAAACTCAAAATCGTTATTAAACCTGTCTCTGTTATTTGAATATCGCATTCCCAGACACAAAAAATACATTTATGCATACAATTACAAAATCATCCCCTAAAATTCGCCATAAAGCCCGCAACCGCGATACGACGCCATAAATGTCTGCCAAATCTTTTAATTTCAACGACACCCTCGTCCGTTTGTAATTTTTTACATCCACTTTGAGATTTTTTCTTCCCTTAACAAGCCCCGTAAATATAATAAGTAACATCACAGGGGAGTTTTTGTTCGGCTAAGGGTAGGGGGTAGTTGTGTGAGAAGGTTTAAGGTGACATAAAAGAAAATTAAACTTATCAAGAATTATTTACATTTGAACTCAGAGGTTCTAAAACATAAAAATAGGTACAAACTGCGAGTGCTTAATCAATTTTTTTTATCAAGTAATTTAAATTTCCTATGTTGGCATGTATGTATATTTAAACTAATAGGGTAAGTACCTACTTAAATGCGCCCTTGTGGTGTTTTTTTTTTAACAAAAACGACGCTGTACAAATTATTAACATTTATTATTATTATTCATTTTTTTGTAATCTCAACCACAAAATAAAACTTGCCAAGCGTCTGAGACTCTGCTTGGCGCCAATTATT
This sequence comes from Glyphotaelius pellucidus, assembly GCA_936435175.1. Taxonomy (NCBI): domain Eukaryota; kingdom Metazoa; phylum Arthropoda; class Insecta; order Trichoptera; family Limnephilidae; genus Glyphotaelius; species Glyphotaelius pellucidus. The sequence continues at coordinate 15,734,122 of OW386551.1, read as the reverse complement.
TAATAATACTTTGTTTTATAATTTGGATGACTTATTTGAATTACCTCAAGGTTTTTTTTGTTATTTGTTTTTGGGGTGTTATGCCGGAATAATAGCAGGTAGCGCAACACGGCATAACACCCTAAAACAAATAACGAAAATACTTTTGGCCGTGAATATCTAAAAACAAATCTACCTCAAGGTTGCTTTATTTGGTCATTTCAGTTTGATTTTCTGGTCCAATACAACTGCTTTCACTTTCTAACGTAATTTACATTTAACAAATTTAAAAAAAAATCATTTATCTATGACACAACGTTATATTGTTTCTTGCATATTTTTTTCTGTTTTTCAATCTAAAAAAAATATTTCTATGAAGAGTGTTAAAATCTGCTTTGAGTCCTCTGAAGTGAAATAATTAACAAATCTACATACTATTTACAAAGAAAAGCAATATTTTATGATTTAAAAAATCGGTTTGTCAACAAATGCATCTTTGAAATTCCATGTATTTCAAATTATAATTCCATTCCTTCAAAAAGTATTTTTTTAATTTTTTTATTAATTTGATGAAAAGAAATAACTTTGTGTAAACCACTATTTAATTAACAATATCAACATGTTTCGAAAACTGTGTTTTCTTCGTCAGGATAATGTTAATAGAAAATAACAAAAGACAAACAAGTATAGACTAATTAGAACATAGACAAAATATTAAAAAGGAGAGGTGATTAATTACTTAAAATATCACAAAAAGCAATTATATAAAATAAAATATTAAAATTATTTTAGGATGGGTAAAAAATTACATTAACATAATAAAAATCTTTTAAAACAAAGCAGGAAGTCTAAATAACAAAATAAATTATTATAAATAAAAGTATCAATAAGAAAATAAATTTAAAAGATATTAAGCTATTTTTAAAAAACATTTGGTTATTTATAATATTTAATTTACTAATATTATTTTAATGAAAAACAAATAACTTTGTTTTTCATTAAATTAATGATGACGCCACAAAGTAAATTAGCCTATTTTGAAGAAATACTAATATTATATTTACGAAACATGTTGATATTGTTAATTAAATAATGGTTTACACAAGTTATTTGTTTTCATTAAATTAAATAACGATGCCACAAAGTGAATTTGCGAATTTTGAAGAAATAATTTTTTTTATTTGCTTTTATTCAATTTATTTTACGGAAATCAACACTTTTCATTAAAGTTCGTTTATGCTTGTGCGTTTTACTTAACTAAGAAACCAGTTACAGATTTCTTTATTTTACTAATAAATTGTATTTAACAAAATAGTATACTTAACAAATTAATAGGTATTACGTACAAATATTTTTATACATACAAATTTTGACAACCGTAACACCGGAATGTGCATAATGTGGAAGTCGAAAAGCATGGAAAAAAAACTGTATACAAAAACTCATACTATGATAAAGAAAAAAAAATGAAAACCTGAATCTGGACAACGCTTGTAACAAGATAGCAATAAAAAAAATATTTATAGTGTTTGAGCAGCACTGGTTTACCGCAAAATAATTTGTCCAATTCCCAGCATAAACTGGCGATTCTATTACCGTACAAGAAATTCACTTTATTTTTATTGTTTTCCGTTTTTTTTTCATTCCGACTGCATCACGTGACACCTGCTATTAGCCCAAACCAAATTGGATCGCATTACATAATTCAAACAACTTTTTTAAAACCTCCCCTGCGTTTATTATCAACATGTAACCATCTCATAAAATCTGATACGAGTTTAATTTGAAGGGATATTTTTATCGTTTTTTGCGCAAATTTCGAGTGGGATCCTGTTTCTTCAATTACGACATGAGTAGCTCTGTGCTTTTAGATTTTTTCCATTATGTTTTGCAGTGCGTGCATTGATAATATGCAAACAAACTTTGAAGGGGGAAATACGAAAAAAATGTATACCTGATTCAAGGGTGAAAGATTTTTGTCTTTGTTGACTTATTTTACAAAAGATATTTGTATTTACAGGAGTAACATTATTTTACAAAAGATATTTGTAAGTATTTTTGTATTTATTTAATATGTACCAATTTATGAGCGGGCAAATGATACATTTAACGTATAAAACTCTACGATTTTACCATAAATTGTATGTTTTATTATCAATTGGCAATTTATTTTTTTGGATCATTTTTTTCCGAAAGTCTAAACTTTTTACGGTTCCCAAAAAAGCATCTTATATTTGGCACTTTTTAAAATTAATAACTTTTGCGCAACGAATTGTGTTTTAATTCAACGATTTTATAATAATAAAACAAAAAGGCAGTTAGCCAAACCCAACTTCGCCACATTTTTTTAATTCAATTGAAAACAAATATAGATAAAATAACACAACCCATCGTCGTATCTTCATTTTCCGATAGTTAAAATAATATTTCAATTTTTATTGCTTGTGATGGATGTAAGTTCCAAATTGATCTAAAAATATCAGATAAAAATCTAGCAAGTTTTGTGATAGCAGAACTCTTCTGTTGCGATTTGAAAAAATCAAACCTTTGTCTCCTTCACACTATAATAAAAGCAACAAACTTTATACGTAAGTAATACTGCAATGTACTCGTATAGTAAGTAATTCGAAGGATCCAAATATCAACAAAAGAAAGCACTAAGCATTACATTAGTCCGCTAAAAAAACATTTACCAGACCATCCTAAAACCTTGGAAAAATAAAAATAAGCCAATATTCTTCTCGCTGCAGTAATCCTCGTTTCTGAAGTATTTACGTAGGAAGTGGTAGAACAAACAAAGCAAAAATACAAAGCCCAATCCTTTATTCTTACGGGGTTCTATGGATGAAACGTGCTCCCAATAAATAGCATTAGAGCTATTATCCTGGCGGTGAGATATTGGTCCTGTTCCCACAAACAATTAGTTATGTATTTTATTTTTGGAAGGATTTCCAATATCCTATTAGTTATTAGTAACCGAACGAAACAGGACTTTCTACCGAAACCGAATCTTCGGTATCTGTCTTAGTTTCGGCCGAAACCGAAACTGAAACCGAAACCAATTTTTTTTTAGACATATTCAAAATCTGTCGTTTACTGAAATTCGGCTTATTTTTTACACTTACACAGACAATTAACGCAGTATTAAATGAAATAAAAAAAAAAAACAATAATTGAAGTTTGTGAAAAAAATTATTATTTCTTCAAAATAGGCTAATTTACTTTGTGGCGTCATCATTAATTTAATGAAAAACAAATAACTTTGTGTAACAACCACTATTTAATTAACAATATCAACATGTTTCGAAAACTATGTTTTCTTCGTCAGGATAATAAGTTAATAAAAAATAACAAAAGACAAACAAGTATAGACTAATTAAAACATAGACAAAATATTAGAAAGGAGAGGTGATTAATTAATAAGAAAACATAGTTTTCGAAACATGTTGATATTGTTAATTAAATAGTGGTTGTTACACAAAGTTATTTGTTTTTCATTAAATTAAAAAAAATATATTATTTATTTTTTTGATATTACTGCTATAAAACAAACAAAACTTATAAAAATTAACAAACATGTTAACTATTTCTTCGCTAACTTAACAGCTGATGATGGCGGGTGACACACGAGCCACGAGTCAGCCGAATGACGCGCTATAATTCACGAACCTTCGGCAGATTTTTTGTCAAACCGAAACTAGATTTTTTGCCGAAACTTGCCGAAACCGAAACCGAACGTTCGGTCGGTCACTGTTAATTATTGAAGAGTTGAGGATATTAAGGTGCATTTAAGAGAACTAATCAAATGAGTTTAGTAGAATAATACAGAGCAAGGCTCTTAAAAAGTTAAAACTATTAATAATTGTTTAAATGTTTCAAATTTATTCGTGATTCTCAGCATTCTCTTCTGATGTTCTTGTAAGCTGCAGTCGCTGAATAAAATATTCCATACTGTATCGAACGAGTCCACAGGAGCAAATGAAACAACACAAAAACTCAAAAATGAAATTTGCGGTCCACACGCCGCCAATGCCACACGCCGCCAATGCCTCACGCTGCCAAGGCCACACATATTTCCGTCTCCCTCTCCCCAACCTGGGAGAGCTGCTATTGGCTAACGAAACAATGTGCGACTCGCACATCTTCCAAACGATGTCTAACTGCTATAATTAACTTATCAATTGAAAACTCAAACGCAATTGATAATAAATACACTCAGTTTCAAAATCGGACTCAAAAATACATCTGAATAACCACGCAACACTTTCCCCAGAGACTACAAACAGCAATGAACCCGATCAAGCAAATGGTTGCCTATTTACGTTACCCCCACCATACGCCTGGCCGAGCTGCGATTGGCCCATGATGAACAAAGGATATTTCTAAATCAAGAACAATTACATCAACGAATTCATGTTCTCAAAACTTTGGAGCTAAATTTCGAGAAACTGGTGATAATTAGGATCGAAATTTAAATATCATCCCCGAAAAATGGACATAAGCAAGTATAACAACTGGAAAACTGACGTCTATCAGTGATTATTACTCTTTAAGAAGAATGTTTAATCCTTAATATTGCACTTTATACCACAAATGTAAACTTGTATCCTTTTTTGTTAAAACAATAAAAATTATGTGAGACTTTGGTTTTGGGGATCGGGACTGTTTTTATAATGGCTATAACATACAATTTTTACAAATCTGCCCGTAAATCGTAGCAATTAGAAAAAATAGGTAAAACAAATGCCCTATACATAAAAGGGAGGTTCTATACCCTAAGAGTCCGCCCCGGATTTGCCCTATAAATACGGCGACAAATCAGTCATAAGGCAGTTAAAAATTACCAGCCAACAAAAAACAGTCTCCAAGAAACCAAACCGTCTCCAAGTTCAAACCTCTTTTCAAGTGTTTAATTAAAAAGTACTAAATTCAGTTCCACCTTCCCAGTATCCCAGTATCCAAAGTCTCCAACAGTGTGCAAGTCTTTTAAAGTGATTTTATACCAGTAATAAATTCAGTTTTGCCAATTTAATTAGACTCGCTGAAGTAAAGTAAAGTTATTTAAAACCAGAAGTAAAGTTACTCAAAAAAGGCCATTGGCGTGCCAAGTCGTGTCCAGCTCCCTATTTTAATACAGAATCTGTACAAACACCCCACTAGTCTCGAACATTTGGTCCTTCGAGCCGGATAGACACACCACGCCTTCCGTCTTATTTAGTTGAGATGCCGTCACTCCGCAGCGGCCGTAAGGCCTCAACATCAACAACATCAGAGGCATCACTGTTTAAACCTGACGCCCCGGGGACAAGCCGATATGTTTTGGCGCCTCCTCATCGTACCCCAAACCCAGGCACCTTGGACCCCGATGAAAACTCAACCGGTGTAGCCCATCAGACCCAGGACCTACCTGTTTCTGGTCCAGCTAAACACTCTGACCACATCACTCCTTGCCAGCTAGATCCAGGATACGTCGTCGAAAATCCCCACGAATCCGACGGTAAAAGCAGTGAAGCAACGTCTGAATCAACTGAAGACACCCTCCGAATGCTGCGCCAAGAGATGCGCGTTCGTGAAAAACAACATGCCAAGCAGATAGCCGACCTACTCGCTGCCCTGAACACCGCGACACGTCAAGCGGTCAGCCAACCTGCTCAACCACGGGCACCGGCCAGCCTGCCTCTCAATGAGTTTGCGACGAGATACGCAACTCAACCACTAGCCTCAGGTGGCCCACCTAACGAGTATGCGACGAGATACGCTACTCAACCACTGGCGACAGCTGGCCCGCCTAACGAGTCTGCAACGAGATACGCAACTCAACCACAGGCACCAGTTGGCCTGCCTCCCAACGAGTCTGCGACGAGATACGCAACTCAACCACTAGTGACATCTGGCCCACCTGACGAGTTTGCGACGAGATACGCAACTCAACCACAGGCACCAGTTGGCCTGCCTCCCAACGAGTCTGCGACGAGATACGCAACTCAACCACTAGTGACATCTGACCCACCTGACGAGTTTGCGACGAGATACGCAACTCAACCACAGGCAACAGCTGGCCTGCCTCCCAACGAGTCTGCGACGAGATACGCAACTCAACCACTGGCGATGGCTGACCCGCTTAACGAGTTTGCGACGAGATACGCAACTCGACCACTGGCGACAGCTGGTCCGCCTATCCAGTTTGCGACGAGATACGCAACTCAACCACAGGCAACAGCTGGCCTGCCTCCCAATGAGTCTGCGACGAGATACGCAACTCAACCACTGGCGACAGTTAGCCCGCCTAACCAGTTTGCGACGAGATACGCAACTCAAGCACGGGCACCAACTGGCCCGCCTCCCAACATGTTCGCGACGAGATACGCAACTCAACAACAGTCAGCCTCCTCCAGCCAAGACCTTCCATATTTTACACCTCCACCAGCAACCGACGAGACGGCACGACGCACCCGAGAATGGTTACAGCATAGCACCGACCCACTGGCTCAAATTGCTTCAATAATGACAGAAGCACTCCGCTCCTCTAGAAACCAAGATAGCCCTCGCACGTTAGAAGACGATTCAAGGATGGCAGCTCTCATCGCCAGGCAATCTACCGCGAAAGATTTGCCGATCTTCTCAGGAGACCCTCTCGAATGGCCCACTTGGAAGGCGCAGTACGCCCAATCCACCACCACCTGCCAAATGACTTCGAGCGAAAATCTCATCCGGCTGCAGCGTGCCCTCAAAGGCAAAGCACGAGACACCGTGGGTCCCCTACTGATGGACCCCGCGCAAGTCCCAGAAATCATCAGTGTCCTCGAGCAACGATACGGCAGTGCTAACTCCGTAGCAAGATATATGCTTGAAAAGATTAAAAAACTTCCTAACCTCACGACCGAGGCTTCACTCGAAGATCTGGCAGATTTTTCCGGGACAGTGCAAAACCTAGTAGCATCCCTCCGAATCTTAAAAAATGAGGGCTATCTCACCAATCCTGCACTGCTAAACGACATCACCGACAAAATGCCGAGTTCACTGCGGCTGGCATGGCTGATCGAGCTCCGCAAACAACATACTCCGGCCACTATAACCCAGCTCTCTGCCTTTCTGAAAGAAGTAACAAACGCAATACCAAATAGCGGGATGGAAGACCGCATGCGACCTCGACCACGCCGGGAACAAGTGCATGCAGGATACAAGGAAGAAAGCGAGGATGACCCAAAAGAAAAACCCGCTCCAAGCAAACGAAAAGCAAACGATACATTTAGAAACCCGGAACCAAGCCGCAAACGTAAAATGACCAATAGCAGTTGCGGCCAGTGTGGCGGAAACCACAAGACCCTCGAATGCAAGGAATTCGCAGCCAAAAGTATTACACTCCGATGGGAGACCGTGCGATCAGGAGGACTATGTCGCAAGTGTCTAGAAAAACACTACTCAAGAAACTGCAAGGCAAAGGTATGGTGCAACGTAGGGGAATGCCGAGCCCCACATCACCCCCTGCTTCATGATCCAGATTTCGTGCGAAGAAGCACCATGGGAACTGTCAACTTGTGACGCCAGAACACTGACCAGAGGGTCCTGTTAAAAATCGCACCAGTCATTTTAAGTGCCCCAAACCAAGACGGGGCATCAGTGTTCGCCCTCCTAGATGAAGGATCCACGGTAACACTTATCGATGCTGACACCGCAACCCAAATCGGAGCCAACGGCCCAGTTCACGGACTACGGATCCACGGCGCCAAAGGAATGTGCACCTCCGACAACCTCTCCCGGCGAGTAAAACTGATAATAAGAGGCGCAGGCAACAGCGATACATACCACATCTCCGCCAACACCGTAAGCAACCTCAACCTACCGGAGCAACAGATCCAAGGGAAGTCGGTCGTTCCAAAACTATTAATAGGACAAGACAACGCTCACCTAATTGTTTCAAGGGAAGTACGCGAGGGCAGTAATACTACGCGAATAATATCACGCACCGCATTAGGATGGATTGCTCATGGGGGTACCAGCCTCAGAAATAGCAACACAACCACCACCCTGGCGCTGCAAGTAGAAACAGTCGCAGACATCCAGTTGAGGGAACTGGTGAAAACAAACTTCGCCATCGACTCCCTCGGTGTAACATCAGCCGTCAGAGTCAATGGAAGTGAGCAACAGGCAATTTCACTAATGAACGCGACTACCCATCCTCTTCCTACAGGGAGATGGGAAACAGGACTACTATGGCGCAATCCAGAAGCTACATTACCTAACAATCGTCAGTGTGCACTAAAACGACTTATGTCTCTAGAGAGGAAGCTAGCAGCAGACAAAAGCCTAGCGGAGGCCTACACTGACAAACTAAACCAACTAATCATCAAAGGCTACGCCAGGAAACTGTCAAATCACGAGGCTTCCATCACTACACCCCGCAAATGGTACCTGCCCCACTTTGCTGTTATCAACCCCAATAAACCAGGGAAAATCAGAATAGTATTCGACGCCGCCAGCCGATGCCGAGGAACCTCGCTCAACGACCAGCTGCTCACAGGCCCTGACCTGCTGTCTTCTCTCCTGGGAAACATAATACGCTTCCGGGAAGGTAACATCGCCATTGCCGCAGACATCAAAGAAATGTTCCTACAGATAAAGATAAGGCCAGAGGACCAGCCATCACAGTTGTTCTTATGGAGGACCTCAGCCCAGCACGAACCAGACACCTATCAAATGTCATCCATGATGTTCGGAGCCACATGTTCCCCGAGCAGTGCCCAGTTTGTACGAAATAAGGTGGCCGAGAAATACGAACGCCAGTACCCGGACGCCGCCGCAGCTATTCGCACCAAGTTCTACATGGACGACTACTTGGATGCTGTGGACACCCCTAGTGAAGCTGCTGCACTTGTCTACAGTGTAAGTGCCCTCCTCGCGAAAGGAGGTTTCCACTTGACAAACTGGGCATCCAACAGCCCAGCGGCCATCGTTGACGTGCCTACAGAAGACCGTGCCAGCTCCACAGTGCCGATCAACAGCGGAGACCCGGAAACAGAGCGGGTGCTTGGTTTAATCTGGGACTCCTCCACAGACCGATTCCTGTATTCATTTCAAGAAGCTATCTCGCCCGAACCCACAAAGCGGCCCACAAAGCGACAACTGTTATCTATAGTGATGAAAATCTTCGACCCAGTAGGCTTCGTTGCCTGCCTTACCATCAGATCTAAGATGCTGCTGCAAGCGGTATGGCGCTCAAGCGTCGGCTGGGACGAACCCATTAACCCCGAACACGCCCAGAGGTGGACAAACTGGCTGAATCTGCTGCACACGAACAGTATCTCTATCCCGAGACGTTGCCTCTACAATAAACGGAGCAACGTAACTCTACACCTCTTCTGCGATGCATCAGAACAAGCTTGCTGTGCCGTGGCCTACTTCACTGAAGAGGTAGATGGAGCTATACGAATAACATTCCTTGCAAGTAAATGTAAGGTAGCACCACTGAAGCCTCTCTCCATTCCCCGCCTCGAATTACAAGCCGGTCTCATAGCAGCAAGACTAGCCCAGACGATCCAGAAAGAAAGCAAAGCCTTGATAGCTCGCACCTACTTCTGGACAGACTCCACAACTGTGCTATGTTGGTTACGCACCGACCCACGAGCCTACTCAACCTTTGTAGCAAACCGACTGGGCGAAATAGACGAACTAACCAACATATCCGACTGGAAATGGGTACCCACAAAGCTCAATCCCGCTGACATCGGCACACGAGATTCCGAGGTACCCGACCTGACTCCAGAAGGAAAATGGTTTACCGGCCCAGCCTTTCTCACTTCCCCAGAAGAGGCATGGCCAAAAGAACGAGCACCAACCCACCGGCCTGACGACCTAACACTAGAAGTCAAACCTCATTACGTTGGCCTTGTATCTACCAGGGGCGAAGCACTTCCATCAGTAGAACGATTCTCCTCATGGCACCGACTGATCCGCTCCACAGCTTGGGTTCTCCGTTTTACCAGACGATGCCGGATGGGGCCCAACAAACCAATAGAAGGCCCACTAATAGCTGAGGAGATAAAAGCAGCAGAACACAGATGGATAAAAAGATCTCAGGAAGACGCCTTCACGACTGATCTACACGCCATCCGACACCATCAAAAACTACCTGCTGGCAGCCGCCTCAACCCACTGAACCCCTTTTTTGGACCAGACAACCTACTTCGAATGGGTACCCGACTACAAGCCTTGGAAAAAACAAAGAGTGTGGCCCGAACCCCCATCATACTAGACGGCGACGAACCATACACTCAGCTCCTGATCCGCCATTACCACCAAAAGGCAGATCACCCCAGTACTGAGAAAACAATAGCAGAGATACGCAATCACTTCTTCATACTACGACTACGCACAACAAGCAGAAAAATAACGCACGCCTGCCCCACTTGCTTCATACGACGCAGCAAACCGACTCCACCCCTGATGGGCACACTACCACCACCTCGCTTGATGCATCACGTCCGCCCATTTACACACTGCGGGCTTGACTATTTCGGCCCGATGACTATCACGGTCGGAAGACATCGAGAAAAGCGCTACGGAGCCATCTTCACCTGCCTTTCGACACGCGCCATTCATCTGGAACTAGCCGCTTCACTGACTGCCGACTCAGCCATCATGGCCCTACAAAGAATGACCGCCCGCAGAGGACAACCCACAGCCATGTATTCCGATAACGGAACAAACTTTCACGGAGCTGACACCGAGATGAGGGACGCCCTGCTGTCAATAAGTCAAGACACCAGAATGATTGACGCAATAGCTACCCAGGGCATCGAGTGGCACTTCATACCACCAATGAGTCCCCACATGGGGGGAGCTTGGGAAAGATTAGTACGATCAGTTAAGAAAGCCCTAAGCGCCACACTAAAGGAAAGAGCACCAAAGGAAGAAACCCTACGCACAGCGCTTGCAGAAGCCGAGTTTGTAGTAAATAGTCGACCACTCACACACATTTCGGTCGACCCACGTGATGAAGAACCTCTAACACCCAACCACTTTTTGCTAGGGTCAGCCGGAAAGCGCCCTCAATTATCCTTCTACGATAAAAAAGAAGAGGAAGTATGCCTCCGCCGCCAATGGCGCATCGGACAACAACTTGCAGACACCTTCTGGAGACGATGGCTGCGGGAATACCTACCTACCATGGCGGCCCGGCAAAAATGGCACCACCCAACTACACCAATTAAAAAAAATGACCTCGTAATAATTATGGACCCAGCACTGCCCCGGAACAGTTGGCCGCGTGGCCGAATCATAGAAACAACACCAGCAGCTGATGGACAAGTCAGAACTGCCCGGATTCAAACCAGCACTGGGACATACGTAAGACCGGCAGTCAAAATCGCCGTCATTCTGCCTTCTCCGCCAACACCTGACGAAACTACAACCCCTGCGAAGGCACCCGATTCAGAACCCGAACCTCGGAAAAGGACTCGCCCGACGAAGTAGCTGAGTACAGGCAAGACTGCACGGAGGGAGTGTATCGAACGAGTCCACAGGAGCAAATGAAACAACACAAAAACTCAAAAATGAAATTTGCGGTCCACACGCCGCCAATGCCACACGCCGCCAATGCCTCACGCTGCCAAGGCCACACATATTTCCGTCTCCCTCTCCCCAACCTGGGAGAGCTGCTATTGGCTAACTAAACAATGTGCGACTCGCACATCTTCCAAACGATGTCTAACTGCTATAATTAACTTATCAATTGAAAACTCAAACGCAATTGATAATAAATACACTCAGTTTCAAAATCGGACTCAAAAATACATCTGAATAACCACGCAACACTTTCCCCAGAGACTACAAACAGCAATGAACCCGATCAAGCAAATGGTTGCCTATTTACGTTACCCCCACCATACGCCTGGCCGAGCTGCGATTGGCCCATGATGAACAAAGGATATTTCTAAATCAAGAACAATTACATCAACGAATTCATGTTCTCAAAACTTTGGAGCTAAATTTCGAGAAACTGGTGATAATTAGGATCGAAATTTAAATATCATCCCCGAAAAATGGACATAAGCAAGTATAACAACTGGAAAACTGACGTCTATCAGTGATTATTACTCTTTAAGAAGAATGTTTAATCCTTAATATTGCACTTTATACCACAAATGTAAACTTGTATCCTTTTTTGTTAAAACAATAAAAATTATGTGAGACTTTGGTTTTGGGGATCGGGACTGTTTTTATAATGGCATAACATACAATTTTTACAAATCTGCCCGTAAATCGTAGCAATTAGAAAAAATAGGTAAAACAAATGCCCTATACATAAAAGGGAGGTTCTATACCCTAAGAGTCCGCCCCGGATTTGCCCTATAAATACGGCGACAAATCAGTCATAAGGCAGTTAAAAATTACCAGCCAACAAAAAACAGTCTCCAAGAAACCAAACCAGTCTCCAAGTTCAAACCTCTTTTCAAGTGTTTAATTAAAAAGTACTAAATTCAGTTCCACCTTCCCAGTATCCCAGTATCCAAAGTCTCCAACAGTGTGCAAGTCTTTTAAAGTGATTTTATACCAGTAATAAATTCAGTTTTGCCAATTTAATTAGACTCGCTGAAGTAAAGTAAAGTTATTTAAAACCAGAAGTAAAGTTACTCAAAAAAGGCCATTGGCGTGCCAAGTCGTGTCCAGCTCCCTATTTTAATACAGAATCTGTACAAACACCCCACTAGTCTCGAACATATACAGTAAAAAATATTCCACATTATTATTTGTATAATGGGTCTGGAGGTATGTGGTACTTGGAGGTATGTGGTCTTCAAATACAAACAATTTAATATTATAAAATTACTTGAACATTTGGGATACATATATATAACTTATGTTATAAATTTCAAACTTTAAAAAAGCAATAGCAATTAGTCAAGCGACTCGTTTTAATAAATCAAATGTCAAACATTTAGAATCACCATCGTTTTTACAGGAAAGAGGTAGAGTTATGATTTATAAAATAAATTAATTGACTCGGATGGTGTTAGCTCATCATTGAATTTACTAAATAGTTAATTCTGGAAAGTATTGAACAAGCACGTTGTTAAAAAAAGAAACGTTGTTTAAAAAAGGAACTATGAAAAAGAACAATTATTGAAAAAAAATGTGTCACCGAACCGTTTTCAACGTAATCCCTTTTCAATAGCACGAAACACCTGTTTGCTTTGTGCAAAAGTTTTATAAAGATAATAGTACCCTTTACACGCAGAGTTCGGAGCGGGACGTGCCCCGCGCCACTTCAGGCCGCCGCGCAGAAAAGTAAAGACCGAAAGTAAGATAACGGTTTACAGCGCAGTTCACTGTGAGACTTTTCTGCGCTGCGGCCTGAAGTGGCGCGGGGCACGTCCCGCTCCGAACTCTGCGTGAAAAGGGTACTAATATGTTTCTGTTAATCCTGTTCTTCGAGATATAACACAATAACGTAAAAAGTTAGGTATCAGGTGTCAGAAACACACATTCAGAGCATAATTTTGAGAACTATTATGCATGTTCTGCACTCTTGTTACTACTCAAGGGAGTCTGACCGTGAATTCGCGTGTTGATTTGTTGTGCTCCAAGTTTATAATAGCAGGCCTTCGAACTCAAATTCTGTTTTTTTTTTCATCATTATATTTTTATTATCTACCCATTATAATTAAAGAAATATAAATATATCGCTTTCTAAATAACTGCATAATTCAAAGTACATAAAAATTACATAACAATAGTGATTTTACATAGTATACCAATAATACAAAAATTATTCCACATTGAAGTAAAATTTAAATCGTGGGTTTTTGGTTTGAAAATTAGATCCCTTAGTAATATTTTAGGTGCTTTTATTAAATACAGCGATGTAAAGATTCGTATTTATTTGCATTTAACACTGAAAAATAAAGTACCAAGTCTTTAAAAATTGCTTCAAAGTTCAAAATCTTCTAATAAAATAAAATACTTTTTTGTTTAAAACCATGAGATTTATTAATTTTTGAACCGACCGGTTTCGCTTTAATCAAGCATCTTCAGGGTACAAATTAATACAGCATTAATTTGTACCCTGAAGACGCTTGGTTAAAGCGAAACCGGTCGGTTCAAAAATTAATAAATCTCGTGGTTTTAAACAAAAAAGTATTTTATTTATTAAATATGTCAAACCACAAAGTGAGTGCTTTCTACAATAATCAAAATCTTCTACTAACGAACCCCTTTTTGGTTATGGTAAAATGTAAAAAAAACAAATTCCTTAGAAAATTATCGAAAAACATTTAAATATTTGTTTCTGAACTTCTTAAAATAAAATGATACACGCTTTTTTACTATATTTTTTCTTGAATAAATCAAAAGAGGCAGCTGGTGTTAAACGGTAATTTATACTTTATCGCCGTCTACGTAAGGAATGTTTTATTTAGCGACCTGATCTCGAATTTTACACGACGTGGTGCATCGTTTTAAACAGTATTTTTTTATAAAATATTTTCTGTTTTCAGGCTATCGGGAAGGAGATTATAAATGTGTTATCCTCACGGCCTATGCTTCTCTTATAACTTTCAATCTTTACTGAATTAGTGCAAAATTTATTATGAAATCTTGTGTAAGCATGTTCATGTACTTGTTCATGACTTAATTACTGATAACTTGGGAAGTGTGGCCCTGCCGCTATTAGTTTCACTGAAACCTGTTATTTTGTAACATTCTCCGTTCATAAAAAATAAGATGTAATAATATATCTTTCAGTGGTACATGTGAATGTCTTTAAAATCACAAAACTCTAACTGAAGCTCGCGAATCATTGACGATAAGGGAAAAATTTACCACTTTTTTATTTATTTCATATTATTATCGATGATGCGTTTGACCAGTCGTGTTCGCCAATCATGCAACAATAGGAAAATATCAATTTGCCCTTTAATTTCATCCCTTACGCGGGTGGCGGTCAGTGTGTGTCCAGTGTTCACCCCACAGCAAACATTTAGCACGTGACCTGCTATAATGGACAGTGGACTGTGGACGACCGGGCTCGGTGAAGTGTTTGTTCGTCCATTTGTGATGTCCTGACACTCTTTATCCCGCGATGGGCAGCGAAAATTCTTCGTCTCACTTCACAATCCTGCCCAGCAATGTATCACCAATGTTATCTAGGCCGCAACACTGTCATTAAACTATATGAATTTATATTTTTAAAACTTAAGGATTAAGAGGAAGGAGGTCGAAAAATTAAAAAAAGTGGGTTTCTTTATCTAAGAACTAGCAGAAGTTGCTGGCTTTTCCGGGTTTCACGCAGTTTTTTTCTAAACAGTGACCTTCCTACTGTTTTGAAGGACATGCGTGCAAAATTTCATCAACCTCGGAATAAAACAGTAGATATAAAAATAAAATACACGACCACCCATTGTCTGCACGCCCGACACAGACACTCTTCTTCATATAAATAGAAAATCATCATAAGATCTCTGAACCTTTGTAGTAGCTGTCTAGTTGGAGTAGGAAATAGTTCATCAATGAAATTATTTAATGATTCAATAATCATTGTCACAACAATGAATAATGAAGCATCATAACGCTTCATAAACCGAAAATAATTATTTTGAAATGATAACAATGGAGTATAACCTAAGGGCGCTTCTCAATAATTTTTAATCGATTAAAACTCATTTAAATTAATTGGTAAGACGGCGTTAACAGTAATTTAAAAAGAGGATGCTCTAATGACAAATCAATAACAATAGATTAACAAATTATCATTATAGATTATTAAATTATCTGTTAATACCTTTAAACTGTATATGCACTTGGAAACACTTAGATTTTTTCCTCCCCGTCTAGAGCGAATAAAAATTGACGGTTTTCGTGTTACAATTTAAAGTACAATTGGCTTTGATAGCTATATTTTCGTTGCATTTTAATTATACGTTCAGGCGATAGCCATCTTTTTATTAATTTCGAAACGTAATTTTTGAGATTAATCTCGACAAAATATTTTTTTCAAATGTTTTTTTTCTTTACTTGATTTTTCCCTTGATCTTTTCTCTTGATTTTTTATAAATTTAAATTTTGAAGGTAAACACGTTTTTTTTTTATTTTGCGTTTTTTTATTGCCGAAAAGCAATATATATTTTTAATGAAATAAAATATTATGTTCTTTCAAATGAAAGTAACAATAACTTCTAAAATACAAAAAAAAATATGTTTACCTATTTATTTGAAACAACTCTACCAATTGTTATGAGGCGTCAAAAATGTTCTACCGCTGTCGGTTTTAATTCAGGACATAAGTGAAAAATTCTAACCTTTAATAAAATTTTAGTGGTGTACACAAAGTTATTTGTTTTCATTAAATTAATAATAACGCCACAAAGTGAATTTGCGAATTTTGAAGAAAGTTTAATAAAATCGTTAAAGATTTTGGTATTTATTTTTTGTTTACTGTTTCATCACAATAAAAATGTATTGTTTCACAATTCAATAATTATTATCACTTGCAATAACCCTGTTTCAATGGGTTAACTTACTTGATTATTTTGAATTCATACAAATGGCAAAATAATAAATTTCTTCGATAATCATGCAATAACTTCGTAGCACCATTTATTTAAATGATAAATAATGAATAACTTTGTTGAATAATAACTATGTTTATCCTGATGAAGGAACCATTGCTACTGAAATATGTTAATATAAATTTATTCTTATAATCGTGGTCAAAACCAAGCATTTAATTTATTATCATTTTATTACACGAATAATTATTTCAACTTGAATATTTCTGCATTATGGAGTAATTCAACACAGCTTGAACTGGGTTTTATTTTACAAATACGTCAACTAATTGAGATGACATGTAGGTAGGATGATACCAATTGAATTTGCGAAACTTTCATGGAGGTTTTATGAATAGTATAATATGGAAAAGCTTACGATAAAAGGGGTGACGAGTTTCAATAAAATCCCCGACAAATAAACCAATAAATGAATATCCGAACTGCGTGTGAGAACATTTCTCACACGCGGCACATCGTTGTCAATTGAAATGACATGGTCAATTGGTGACAGCTGACCAGTGGTCATCCGCGTCTAATCCTCGGCACAGTGCCTCCCATTAGAATTACCTGGCAAACTATTTGTTCAGGGTTCGGTTCTCAGCAGTGACGAATAATACAACCACTACGTGGGGTCACGTGTCCGAGACAAATAGAATTCAAGAGTATAGAGCGAGAGATAGCAATAACAACATTAGACAATGTATATTATTGCTAAAAGGTGGGTTTAGGAATATTTCGTACCTAATTGAATAAATATTGAACAAATGAATATCTTATCTTCAGAGGGAATAACCAGACAAAACTGGAAATATGTCGTTTTTAAATCAACTTTTAGACGTATTAACTTTCCACAAAAAAATATAAATTGGTTTCGAAAAACTGTTTTTTTTTTCTAGTGGAGCTATTTTTTAAATTTAGGGAAAATATGTTTTTTTTAGTACTCTGAGGTTTTACCGTAGGTCGTCGTTGGCAGATTTGTTAAATTTTCAAACAAAATTTTGTATTATACAACATATATTTCAAATCACATAATCATGCAGTAAAATAAATCAATAAATTATTTGGTAAACCTGCTTTTCAGAATTAAAATTTTAGTTCACATAAAATCATTAAAAAAAAGATCCGCGCCCTTGTTTTGTGACGAAAATACTTTAGTTTGTCTTTTTATTTACGGTCTTACAAACCAATATATTTAAAAAAGAATTACATTCTTATGTTGCTTAGACATTATTGAAAATTATAAATACTTATTACAAGCAATAATTACGTAAAGTACATAATTTAAATTGTTTATCATCACGAGTTTGAGAATTTTTGAATGTGGGTATTTATCAAAGCAAATTTAGAAAGAAACAAAATCGATATTGAGTCGTTAAATGCTGGTACGGAGAATAATTAATCTGTCTCATCGGAACCTCCCTGTACCGTTGCAAGGGTACAATCACAAGATCATCGTTTGACGAAATTTAAATTCTCGGCCGCTGGTTAATGGCTCTTCATAGCTATATATGAAGTGTAATTTTCTGAAAAGGTGGTTTTGTTACAACACATTACATACATAACATTTTTTCTTCCATAGGTCGCAGTTTTAGCATCATAATATTTCAAAGCTACAAAGAAATGAGTCGAAACTTTTTATTAGGTAATAGTTACTATGTCAGAGTACGAAATGGTTTATAGGGCGTATAATTTTTATGTTAAATATATTTAACGCCATTACCTACGTACACACTGAAGCGATGATTTTCAAAAACGTTGAATTTTATTTTCATTTTCTGTACATTTTGTCAACCAGAGAGAATATGTACGTACACCTGTGAATGCTATCTATTAATTTGTTGGTATAGCATTTACCTGCCTTATGTTGTTCGAACATTTGATTGTGAAATTAAGTATGCAGATGCTTCTTCATTATCAAGAACAAGGTTATATTTTTCATAAAAAAGGAATACCTAATTATTTTGTTAATGTGTAATATGTAGGTTATTAAAAAAAATCCTAAATCAACAGTTTATATATTCCAACTTCTTAAAATTTATTGTTACAAAAAAAAGAGTTAAAAGTGTTTAAGCCAACATTCACGGAGACTCTGTTGATTTGCGACCTTCTCCCGCAAACAATTGCGGATTTGCGGTTGCAGTAAAACGCCTGGCATTTTTATAGTCCGCATAATTCTGGAGATCCACAAAGCGTAAAGACCACAAGGAGGAGGTGGGAGGCGGGAGGCAAGGACCTCGGGACTTGCATTATCGCATTGGCCGGGAGACCTGGACATCGATAAGTTATGGAAGGGAAATGAGTCAATTGTAAAGTCTAGCAGTGGCGGTTATATCAGCGTATTTATCAGCACTTGAGAAAGCCTTATCCATCAAAATCTAATCTAATTAATTTTTTTATTGTTTTTCATTTACTCACAAATTGCCACAAATTGCCCAAGTTGCCACAACACTAAAATCTTTAATGGTCTATATCTTATAATTTAAAGCAAAAATAAATAAAGTAGCTCACATCCGTATTAGATCCGATAGATGTAACTTATATTAGTTTTACAAGTATGTCCCCAAGAAGTAATTCCATATCGGATCGTCGATTCAGCCATTTTATTACATAAATTCTACCAACAACAGTCCGTAAAAGCTTGCGAAATATTACTAATGTGTTCATCCCGTTTCATAAAGCAGATTACATTTTTATTTTATTTTATTTACTTTTTAATTGGTTGCATCATACAACATACAGCAGAAATAATTTAGTAATAATATTTTTTTTTACATTAACTCCACACAGGAGGCCCTGAGGAAAAAATAATTTCCCTCAGGGCCTATGTCATCTTTGAGGATGCTGTGTGGAGGGTGTTTTTGAGGAGAGGAAGGAGTGAACATGGGTCTTGAAGAGACCCATATTGTAGGAGGGAGGAAACACAGAGGCCGGCAAATCGTTCCACAGCCGAGCTGTTGAACTCAAGAACGAGTCGTAGAAACGACCCGTTCTCATGTGACTAATGTCAACCGTGTACAAATGTTGAGCGCGCGTTTGGCGTGTTTCCCGACTATGCACCGGTGCCGAGGGGATCAATGACGCTAGTTCCTCGGAGCATCTTCCATTGTAATACCGGTAGAACAAGGACAGCATTCCCACCTGGCGCCTGTGCTCTAAAGATTGCAATCCGTTAGTTAAATTAGGAGAATCTATCAAACGGACCGCCCGTTTCTGCACAGAGTCAAAGGTTTTTTTCAGGTATTTTGGGGCTCCAGACCAGAGGTGGCTGTCAAATTCAACCGTGGGGCGCACTTGCGATTTGTACAGGGCTAGCAGTTGTGTACTTTTAAAGTATCTGCGTGCCCTGTACAGTATGCCCAGTTTCTGAGAGGCTAACTTAACTCTGGCCTCGATGGAGCCTCTGTACCTGAGTAATAACTGAAAATATTTTAAAATGTGTTATTTTCTTTTGTAGATCGATATGTGTTCCCAGCTAGGCAGATTGCCCATTCCAAGAAACCAAATAAATGCTCGTGAAAATGCCAAAAACTTATTCTGTTAAAAAAAATTTGTGTTGTTTTTTTTATGTATATTCCATCGAGGTTTCTGGCCTTGTAATAGTACGCCACTGTCCCCTTGTATAGTCCAAGTCTTGGATTGCAGGTCCGCGTATTCAACGTCGTTTGTGGTTAATTTTGAGAAATTTTACGCAATTGTTCCACAATTTAACAATGGCATTTTTGGGAATCAAGGCTGGTTGTAAGAGCTTCAAAGCAAATAAAAAAAGGATGCAAGATAATTTATTGTGATTGATTGAAGCGTCAAAATTAAGGTGGAACTGTAGACAATTTGTATGGAGGTGTAATTATTTACTTGGTATGTAATATTCCAAAAGCTAAGATGAAAAATCAATTACTCTGTCGACCATAATGTCGACCTTCGGGTGCCATTGTTTCAATTATTAATATTTATTTCAAATTAAAAATATATTTGAAACAATCTGAAAGCTTTACCAATGGATGAGGCGAGGAAATTCAAGTTACTACAATTGAATCCGTATGAAGTCAATCACGGTAATTTCGTAATCTTAGATTGAATTCAATAATAATCCATAGCCTTACGATATGAGGCTTTAAGATATCAACAGGGGCTAGTAATTTGGTGACCAGACAACTCAATAATATGCAACTTAGTCACTCCTTTGAAAAGTCTTTAAAAGTTATGAAACAATTACGTCAGGTTAAGTTACGGGCTGTTTAAAATTTTTTTTTTCTTCTTTTCTTTTCAATGGGGTATCAAAATATTTTTTTGTTGAGTTGTCATCAAACCTAGTAATTTATAAAGATTATTAATAGATCACTTGCTCTATCCGGCTTTGCACGAAAAGTGGTTTTGAAATATTGAAATTGTTTGAAATTATGTTGATAGCTGTTTTAAAATTGGAGACAAAAAATGCTAAAAGATTTTTTTTTATTCTCGGTGTTGTGTATAAATTCGATATTATTTCAATAGCACAATAAACCAAAGCGACGTTGACAGATCTATGGTGTACAGAGTTTGGTTCATTAAAGCAATTCATTCAGGACTTTATTGTTCCAGCGATCGACCTGTAGTATTCACACATAGTACGGCAGTAACAATAATATGTTATGTGGCTGACCACATCATTATTCGGAAGCAATATAGATCCAGACTTCTCGAAGTATCGTGGCAACTTGCAACAACTGGTAACCGACAATTGGCAACTGCCAAACGGTAACTATTATTCTTGGCAGTCCATTGATAGCTACCGGATTTACGTCCGCGGGAGCTTTCGACGGGGGCAGCGCCTGTCGACCGCAAAACGCTCATTGTGAAGAGAACTTAAATTTATGAACAGTTCTTATTGTGTTCTGGCTGGAAGTAATATCTTCTGGCTACCGGACGCGTATCTAAATGCGAGTGTTTTTATTGTGTAAGCGGTACACGTTTTTGAGGTTAACGCACTGAATATTGCTTCTTTATTTCTGTAATCGTAAATAAAATTTTCGGTATGTCACGATTTTTTGAAACCTCAACGTACCTATTGCAAATTTTGTTTTGTCAGGGTTTTTTATGTGAATACCGCACAAGAGTCCCAACTTTTTCAATTTGGGAGGCGGAAATGATTCCTGCCGCCCCGGGAACAATTTATTAGATACCCAACATCTCAGCCATAGGTCACCCCGAGTGGTTCGCTACGTTTGGTGAATTAGCAGGTGCCCGGGTTCGTGGGGTGAGGTCTTGGAAGAGGAGCATCTGCCCAATTGCTGCATGACGGGCTGGATTGAGAGATACTGGATTAAGGGAGACCTTTTGACCTCTGCAGCCGGACTCTATTGCTTTGCACTGGGAGAGATGGATTCCTTCGTCCGTCACTTCTTGCCACACTGACGCCCCAGATTCCTGCCCTCCACTTGAACCTTTTTCCTTTCCAGAACTTATTTTCCTTCATTTCCCTTAAATGTACGGTAGTTGGATTATTTATCTGTTTTACAATAAAATAAAAAAAATAAAAATAAATAAATAAATAAAAAAAATAAAAAAAATTAACCTCCTATAGCTGACAAAAGATGAGGATGGGGAAGTATCTGGTTCTTCAGACCTGGTTACTAAATACCGCAAAAGCCCATTTCATACCAAATATTTCTATTTTTAATGATCGTCCTACACCAGTACGATACTGATAGTATCTTCCACGTATTCCGCTCTGGAACGCGTCGCAAATATAATTTATATATTTTAATTAATTAATTTTGAAATAAAACGAATCCAATAAAATGCTGAATTGCGTACGCTGGAATTTGAACACACGACCACCAGATTGCTAGTCGAGAGTCTTAACTTCAACCACGGAGGCCAAGGGAAGTTGCCTTACATTGTTAAACTGCGCAAAAAAAATACACACTATGATTTTTTCATTTTTTATTTTCATTTTTTTATATGAATACCGCACAAGAGTCCCAACTGCTCCCGTCTGGAGCCAGTGAGACTATGGCATCCCCAATTGGGGTATGTTGTGAGGCTGAAGGTAGTGGGGAGGGGAAGGAGATAGGGAAGAGGAAGGTGGGGAAGTACCTGACTATTCAGATCTGGTCACCAAACACGGCTAAAGCCATTTCAACCAACGTGTCAATTCTGAATGGTGATCTTACATCAGGGCGATACTGAGTGTATCTTCCACTCTGGAACGTGCCGCAAATATACTATATATTATTTTAAATGATTTAATTGTCAAATAACACAAATTAATCAAATAAAATTTATTTGCCACGCCGGGATTCGATCCCGCGATCTTCGGATTGCGAATCAAGAGCCTTACCTCTTGAAAAAATATTTTATACTAATAAAGATGACTATGGTTTCCCAGCAAATTTTTACCCCTAAAAAACGTGTATATTTGATCGTTGAAAAAAATTTTATTGAATATTTAAAATCTCTTGATGAAAGTTTATTGCACCATAACGACTTCTTCCGAAATCTGTAAATAGCTCCACACCAGATTTATAGACGATACTTTAAGCTATAGTTTATTATATGATCGCCACTCCTCTCTTCCAGGAGACAAAGAACATAACAAACAAATCTTTTAAGTACACCTATCAGGATTACATAAGATATCGCAGGACCCAAAGCACGTACGGTGCGAACGTGAACAAAAGGCTTCCTAGTAAGGAGCGATAAATCACGAATGAGACGACTAAAGCGGTCGTTTGATGCATGAGGGCGAAACGAATTGACCCTGTTAACTTATGACCTCCGAGCTTTCATGTCTGGAAAAACTTGGGGTGGGTCACTATGAAACCTACAACAAGTTAGAACAAAAAAATATTTACTTAAATGAAGACAATATAAGCGAAACTCAATCGAAAATATGGAAACAGAAAAATCAGAAAAAAGTTATTGGCACCTCTGGGACTCGAACCCAGGACCTCTCGCTTGCCGGGCGAAAGCGCTAACTACTGCGCTACCACAGTGCTTATATTAATTTCATTTAATTAAATATTACGATTTGAGGTTTTGCTCATAAAGTTAAAATAAAAATTAAATTAAAAATTATTTACTTTCATAGTTACAAAATACTTTTTAGTGAAGTTTTTAGTTGGTATAATTACGGTACCAACTCTGAAAGTTACGCAATCAAGTAGACAACCGATTTATGACTTAACGCTTTTATCGTGGTAAAGTTTGAAGTAAAATAAAGGGTACTTCAAAATAAGCATAAAGTTGATGGGTTGGCAATAGTTTACTTGCTAAAACGCCTAGAATGATTTATTTAATAATAAACGTATTGTTTTATTATTAATAAATAAAGTGTTAACATTAATTGCCTACCTGCATAATTATATTTATGTCAGTAAAAAGCACACAACAAATAACTTTGCATAAACCGCAAATTCTTTGAAGTATTTATTGTATCATTATTCATTGTTATCTCGCCATGACAATGTTCGAAGTTTCAGTAAACATCGTGTAGAAGATTTATAATGATTTGTTTTCTTGTTTATGTTAGAAATTAGGATTTATTAACAATTCATATATTTATTGTTTCAATTGTGAAGTGTTTTATCACAAACGTGTGGACCAGTGGCGGATCGTATCCAAATAATTGGGAGGACAATTAAAAAATAAATAATTTCTTTTCTTGGGCGCAACTTTTCTTATGCACCAATAATATAATTTTTAATCACGTATTTTTCTTGCAGATATAGAAGAATTAGCATATAACTTTTTGTATGAAGTCTAACATAACCGTAAAAATGGTATCCACATTATAATACTCATGTACAAGCTGTTGAAAGAATACAAAACAAATTCTTACGTTTTCTAAATTTTAAAATGGGTATTCCAGCAATTATGTTGAACTATACTACACTCTTTTAAATGATATGAATATGCTCAAATTTTCAGATAGAAGAATTTTCACTGACTTGGTATTTTTATATAAAATTCTAAATGATTTAGTTGATAGTCCGGTACTGCTTGAACCGATAAGCTTCCGGATACCACAACGTAATACCAGAAGTCAGGATTTATTTCAGTGCAGAAATTCTGCGACTAACTACCATATGTATTCCTCTTTGCCCAAAATACTAATGGAGGGAAATAATTACACCAAGTCAGTGGACATCTTCAATTTATCTTTAAACAAATATACAGTATTGTTACTGAGGCTATTCAATTATGTACAATAAACACTGTATATTTCTTATTATTCATGTGTAAAAGCCCCCAAAAAGGGCGTTAATAATAAAAATAAAAATATATGCATATAAGTGCCTACTAAACTAGCGACTTATACGTCCATTGACTAATGTCTTTTTAGTGAGAAAATCATCGTTTACTTAAACATCGCTAGGTTTAGAAAGATTTGTCAATGCTACCAAACACCAAATAATTGTCGAACTGCTCAAACTAGTAGATAAAACCTGTTTTCATTTACTTAATAAATATATAGCAAATATTGTGATGCTCACCTGAGTGAATAAATCTACCTACCAACACAGCTCTTCCAGTAATGAATACTGTCGTAAGCCTTCTCTCGCACAGTTTCAAATTTCAACTATGTTAGGTTAGAATGTTCCACTTGTTTTTCCAAAATGTGTGAGCCGTATATGATACATTATATTCTATATTGTTATTTTGCGTTTTGTGATTATATATACGTACGTCAACGCATTTAATCATTGAAACTACAAAAAAATAATACTCCGAAAATGTTTCTGTTCTGAACAACACATTTTTGGAATGTTAACACTGTCCACCCGGTCACCGTCACCAAACGAATTTAAGTAGTTATTAATATCTTTAGTACCTCCTAAAAGGCCGTGGCGAATTTGTGGACCGGCCGTTTCGCGCCTTGCATTCGATAAACATTATTTATTTTATTGCGTCAACGTGTTAATTTTGAACTCGCGAAATAAAGACGAGGTACCTGGTTAAAAAAATATTTTTTCATTTACATAATTTCGATGTTAATTGTTATCCATTGGTCTAATATTTTGTAGAAAATCAGTAATTATCTCAGAGTGCGATGAAAATATGTTAGTGTTTTGCGAACACTTAAAAAATTGCGTTTTCCTGGAATAACGAACTTAATTAGATATACTTATTTCAGATATGACTCTTGTCTCTCTGTAACTCTGGTTCAATGAACACTAGATCTTTAGCATTTAAGTTTCATTTTCAAAATCAGGAAATCAGAACGGATCGTGTGAAGAATTCAGACAAATGATAAAGTATCTACCTAAAAGAGAAATATTTATGTATTGGAATTTCAAAAATTGGAACCGTCATGTCAAAAATTCAGACAACAGATAAAGTACCAATAAATAAAATAACATTTTTTTACAAAAAAAATATTTTAATTATATGAATTGGATATTTTTTTGTTAATTTTTATTAGGGTGAATCTTGACAAGTGAAGTCAGACGTCGTGTTTATTCAAGAACCTGCACTTCTTAGTTAAGAACACGCCATTTCCCCTCCCACATTCGTAATATCTCGTGGTTTTTCACGGGTCTGCACTAGTGAACACAACAAAGTTAACATAGGCAACGTGAATGGACCTGGTGAAATCGCGTAAGAACTATTTGATGAAATCTTCAATACTCTATAACTAAACATCACATCTAAACAACTCTGTTATTAAACAATACTCTTTTACATTCAAAAATACAAACACAACTAGATAAGTTTTTTAAATTTTCACGGCCAAAAGTATTTTCGTTATTTGTTTTTGGGGTGTTATGCCGTGTTATGCTACCTCCAGGGCAGACGTGTAACACAATTACACATCTGCCCTGGAGGTAGAAACGTTGGCTAAAGAAGGAGGTAGCGCAACTAGTATATTAGAAAAACTAGATCCCACGCCCAAAAACCAACGAACGAAACCACGCCCAAAAACGACAAATACAAAATTTAAAAAAATATGCTTTATACTATGGTACTAAGCTCTACGACAAAATTCTCATCACTTTCAAAAATCAGAGCAAGATTATAACTTTTGAATCTCAATTCTAAAGCTTGATACAAAACATGGGAGATAAGAAATAGAAAATACGCTGACATCAAATACAGGCTGAAACCGAAACCATTCGAATGCACTAAAAACGCAATGAAATATAATTATTTAAGAAAAAAAAAACTACCCCGTACATTTATAATTACTTCGTATTATTATTAAATACTATAACCCAGTGAGACATCATTATAAGATAACGGCAAAGTTTAAAAAAAAAATTATTTTAGAATGCGATTTTAACCCTTGTGTATAAAGAAAACTTATGAAGAACAAGGTCAGAATCGCCTGGGGTATTCTTGCTCTTGAGGTATAACATACCGTAAACACACCTAGCCACTCGGAATAATTTGTATTAAATAATCTATAGCGTCCGGGTATCATTTTTAACGGGATTTGAGCTGTCAAATTAGCTAGCGCCGTTATTGTGAAAAGATCGTAAAACATATAAATTCATCAAATAAACGCAAGTAATGTTGTTTTTATGCATAGTATATTGTTCAAGAAATGTGTTTCAGTAAATATAATATACGATAACACAAAATAAATTCACAAAATATTACGTCAAAGTCAAAACATCGCGATTTTTCATCGTTTCCTTCCTGACATTTAGCAGGTTGTAATATAATACTAGTACTTACGACAGGGTGAAAAAAATATATAACATTTCATAAAACACGTAAGGTGAAAATAATAGATAATAATAATAATAAAGATATTAAAATATTCTAATTTACGTTGTTTAATACATTAAATTTATAATAAGCATCAAGTAGGTACTGTTGAAATAATCTCTAAAACTTTAGCTTACTAAATACATATATCTAAAAAAATAGTACAAATTGATAATACAACAAAATTGCCAAATTAATTTAATCAACTTTGTCCAAGCGGATTTTGAAAAAGTAAAATGAGCAATATAAGCTTTCGTATTGTTTCATTGCGAGTTCAAAAACATAAACTCAAAAGAATCTAATTTCATTAGCATCGTGAAAGCCAAGCTTTGATATTTCGTTATGTGTGACACAAAAGCTTCTGAATGAATTATGAACGTGACAACTTCTATCCAATTAGTTCAGCAAATGATACAGTATAGATAGCAAAACGTTACATTTCACTGTGCAAAAAAACGTTCATTCTCTTTACTTTGATTCTGAACTTGATCCAACGAATTCAAAATAAATGCTTTTATAATAGCCAGCTCAAAGATTTTCAATGATATTACGGAGTAAAGAAAGAACGAAAATTTTCATTTTCATTTACAGATTTGTGAGCTCAGTCTATATTGCCTTCGGCTAGCTAAACTTTTATTTCGAAGCGTATATTTTCGTTAATAATAAGTTACTGATTCTAAATATTACGAAAAAGGTATTTTTGCCTAACATTACTGATTCATTTGCATAAAGAGTGTAATTCGAAGGAATTTTCTAATGTATATTTATTAATGTTATAATTATATTCTTTTTGCCCCCCCCCCCCCCCCCCCCCTCCGCTCCCCTCCGCCCTCCACCCCCTCCCGCATTCCATACATTAAATCCCGGTACATTCAGTTTTCAAACAGCTCGCGTGCCACCTAAATTTCATAAGCTAGAGCTCAAAGAAAAAAAAGAATTATCCAATTTGGTACAGTCGTTCGGAATTTATGTACTTACAAACATTTCGGAGATTTATTTTTATTTAAATATGTGGAAGTTTGTCAATATAATAAAAAAAACACTATTTATTATACAGTCTTTATAATCGTTATTTGAATTATATGTGAATTTTCTGGAGCAGCAACCGATCAGCAGGTAGGGGGCTGAGTACCTACCAGCATAGAGCCCACAAATATATTAACATCGTTTCAATGGCAACAATTTTTCTGACGTTAGCAATAACTCGCTTTTGTTAGCGACAGAAAACGTATAACAAATATAATATATTAATATTTATAATTTCATAACGCCAGAGCTTACCATTATATACAGCCTATAGTCCTCGCATATAATTAAGCTTTCTATTGGTGAAAGAATTTTTAAAATCGTTTTATTGTTTTATGCGTGAAAGCGTAACAAACAAACTCGAGCAGTTTCGCATTTATAATATTAGTATGGATTTATATTTTGATTACATATATTTGGTTCAAAGTTTTATTATGAAAATGTCAGAAATTTAGGGGTCAAAGTAAAGAGAACTCATTATAAGTGCTTTCTTTTTGACGCTGTATCTTTTATGACACTTATGACTTATCGCCCAGCCTTTGCAGCTTAAGGGAAAATAATACATTATGCGGGTCTTCCGTTTCATTTTAAAATACGGTTTCAAACCACTGTTATTAGGCGGTATCACTTTGACACCAATTTGTGCGCGAAAGTATCGCGGGATTTTTTCCGCGCCAATAACGAACCCAATATGATATTCAAAGGGTTAGCTATGAAACGCTATAATAGGTTTTTTAATTAATGTATCGCATAAAGGGATCTTTTGTGTGAAGGCCGCATTGTTTGACGCCGTTTTATCAGCAATATGCTTTGAGCAATGTCTCGGGGGAAGGGGTGTCCTTTGATGTTAGACACTTTTACGTAAGGTTAAATGAATATGAATAAAAGGATTGAAACATTTCAGCAAAGTTCTTAAAGCTCTTGGAGTCTTAAAGAAGAACAATTAGGAATATCTTTTCTCCTCCACGCTTTGTGTCCTTTTTTTATCTGTCCTATTTAACACTGTGTAATTCGGATAGTTAACAAAATGTTTAGTTCATTTTTGTAGCGCTGTACTTTCGACAATTTTTTTTTTTAAATCCCTAAAACTATTAATATCCCGGTTATTTGTAAAACACATAGGTATGTGCGAGTTTGTATCATGGTTACAGAACATTAAACGGGAAAGAAATATATCATAACTAGTAAATAGTTTATCTAATAGGTAAATATCAATTAATGAATGGACGGTGATCAAATGTGATTTGAGATTTTCACGGCCAAAAATGGCCGGGTTTAAATACTCGAAAATATTCTGATAGGCACACTTCACCACAATCTTCTATTGTACATCTGCCCGGATGGTGGACACTGTAATGCTTTCCTAAAGTTTGGTTAAATAAGGGGGTAGCGTAACACGGCATAATAACCCAAAAATAAAAATTTATATGATTTTATTTTTCTATGATTTTTTTTTTAATAGTCCATAACCAAAAGTCCAAACTAATATCATATGCTGATGACACAGCAATATTGAGGGATTAACCTGGACTGAAACTCAAAGAACGGCGGAATTAGATATAAATATAATAAAAAAATGGTTTGATCAAAATTTACTATCCCTAAATACTGATAAAACTTTTGTTATACCATTCAATTTGAATAAAAATGCTATCCCTGAAAATGTAAACATATGTATCCACTCGTATGATTGTAATTCAAATTCATATCCATGTAAACCTGATTGTTCTACACTTACTGTTAAAACCAACGTTAAATACCTGGGTGTAATTATAGATAGCAACATAAAGTGGAAAATACAAATTAGTTCAACAGTTGAGAGAATAAGAAAATTGATGTACATTTTCATTAAAATTCGAAACATTTTAAATATTACGATGTTAAGAACCATTTATTTTTCATTAATTCAATCAGTGTTACAATATGGAATTGTTGGTTGGGGTGGTGCCTTCAAAACTTCTCTTTTACCTTTGGAAATCATTAAAAAAACAATAATAAAAATAATTTTAAAAAAGTCATATGATTACCCCACCATTAAACTATTTCAAGATTTTAAAGTACCTTCACTTCACATTATTTATAAAAAAATTACAATTTTACAAATACACAAAGATTGCTTCAATAATGAGAACCTTACTCATTTTTCAAACAGCATTAGAACAAATATACTTGGCTCTATGACTGTCCCTCGTTGTAACACTACCACAGCCCAACAATTCTATAAATATACTGGAGTGAAATGGTTTAACCAATTACCAGTTAATCTAAGATTGGAAACTAATTATAAAAAAATAAAAAAAATCAATAAAAACACATTATTATGACTACATCTTATAATACTATACTTCTCAACACAATTGTGGTATACGGATATCCTCTTTCTTTCTTTATTTTTCTCCTTTCTTTTTTGTTACCTCCTAAACTTTATTTCCATTATATTCATATATGTATATTTTTATATATGTATGTGTACACATATGCATTTGTTTTTATATATGTACACATGGCGATAACTTTTTGTATATGTGTATATATATGTAGGTATGTGTGTATATCTACGTGTGTGTATGTGTATACTTACATATATTACCTTTTTTTCTTATTTCACTGTTAAATTTCTATCTTTTGTTTTACACATAAAAAAAAAATTACTATTTTTTCTTTGTTAAATTGTGCTTTACATTCGTTTTCTCCGCCTTTTTTACTCGAGCTCTGCTCTAAAAAAAGGTGTAATACTTATTAATTAAAGTATTTTTAAAAGAAAAACTTTATTTAATTTATAAAAACATGTAAACTCTGTACCATTATATTCAATAAATATAAACCTAACGTAACATATTTAACCAATTTTTATATATTTTTTCATCTCTTTTAAAGACTTTTCAAATTAGGTTCTGAATTGATTTCATTCTGAGTTATACGGTCACCGTAGATCTTGGTACTAAAGATGATTGACTGGTGATAAAATTCAATATTATTGTAACTACAACAAGCAATTTTATTGTTATTATGAACATGGTGATTAAAATTTTGTAAATCTATCTGTAACTCTATCTTACATAAATAAATAAACTCTTTTTATTTACTTTGTAGAGAAATTTGACAATGTGCAACGCCCTACCGATTTTTCGTCCTTCGGGTTTCCAATTCACCATTAAATTCAACATTTTTTTGGAAATGGATCCCCAGCGTAATTTGGTATGGTTTTATTAAGATTTTCAGTGATGCTTAAATTCATATCCTCTTCCATAACATTCGCGCTATGAAATAATATGCAGTCATATAGTTCAGATGACCTCAGTTTTTCATGAATATTATTTTAATATTAGCGACCTGGTTTGTCTAGGTGTCTTGGTCTAAATGCGTCGATTTTTTTCAAGAAATGTATTAATTCAAAAATATAAATACAATTGATAACAGGGTAATAATTCATGTGTATAAAATATATGTAGTAACATTTCATTGTTATAATTTATTATGTTTCTATATAATGCATATATCCTTTGAATGATTGTGTTACGAACGCTAAAATGACCTTTTCCGTTTGACCGGGGACATTCAGCTGTCAAGTTTGAAGGATTTGACCTTTGGATCTGACGAAATGTCACAAATTCAATTTGGAATAGCGGCTCACCTTTTCAAAAGGCAGATACACCAAACATGCGTAACTGCATACATAATAAAACACTGCGTTTACAAGGGTCATTGAATCCTTTCGTACCTTTAACCACAATAAATTATATTTCGGTTCTCCATTTGCTTAAAATTCTTATGATATTGTTTTTAATGGCTATTATTTAGTCCCCCGGAAAGTTATATATTATTTTGATTATCATTTATACCATTTAGGAGTCCAACTATTTTGATCCCGGATTTTTGGGGTAACCAATGTGGCTTCACGGGTTCTGAAGTCACTATTCAATTAGACTCAAGGTAAAATACTTTACCAAGATCTCAAATGTGAGATTCGGAATAATCATATTTTATTAGAGCTAGAAAAACAATGTGGTTGTCATATGTCAGAATAATATGGTTGTCAAAGTACCGAGATCTACGGTGACCGTATAACTCAGAATTAAATCAATTCAGAACCTACTTCGAAAAGTCTTTAAAAGAGAAGAAAAAAATATATAAAAATTGGTTAAATAGGTTGCGTTAGGTTTGGTTATGGACTATTAAAAAAATCATAGCTTTTAATGACTTTTCAAAGAGGTGTTGAGTTGATTTGATTCTGAGTTGGCATGGAACCAAAATCTACAATATGAGGAACGTCTGCGCTTTTTCACACAAAACTTGGATTTGGATTCGAGGCCAAAATACTCGACCAAACTCAACAATTTTTTTTAATCAAAATGCGTGGTACCTATCTAGTACGGATTCGTGCTATTTAATTTATTTGGGTTTCAAATTACTCAATGCGAGCCATAAAGGAATCTTCTTATCGTGATTTTAGAGGCGACTTTGGCAAATATTTGAAAACTATTGATTAGGAAACAAATATATTTGATAATTTTTTAGATTTTCACGGCCAAAAGTATTTTCTTTATTTGGTTTTGGGGTGGTATGCCGTGTTGCTCTACCTCCTTCCATAGCCAACGTTTCGGACAGCGTTACAGTGTCCATCATCAGCGCAGATGTGTAATTGTGTACACACACATCTGCCCTGACGATGGACACTGTAACGCTGTCCGAAACATTGGCTAAAAAAGGAGTTAGCGCAACTCGGAATACCACCCCAAAAACAAATAACGAAAAAAAAAATAAAGTGACTAAGCTGTCAAGTTAAGACAAACATCTTTAATACAAAAACAAATTTGAAATTCGTTACGAGGAAGCAATATTCAGCTGCATAGTATTGCAATGCGTCGTAATTACAGCGCCTCGATGATAGTGAAAGTTCCAACCATAGCGTCGCTGTCTTCCATTGGTCGATGATCTCAAGAAATGTATTGTGTTGCGTATACATTTACGAACATGAACGCGAACCGAGCCTCAGATTATGAGAAGGGAACGAAGCAACCGCAAATGGTGCGAAACTGTTGATTTCTAGCCAAGATTTGTCACTTCTATTTTCCTATGTTTATTCCTGATTCTGTTTTTGCTTTTATATATCATCCTTTAATCTTAGAATGTATCATTTTATTTAAGTTCGTGTTGTTTTATTGTAGAACGTAAGTCCGTTAATAAATAAATCAGATGACGTTAATGAAGTGAAAAACTCATTCCAGCCTTTGGAAAGTCGTTTGTCTTCTTTCAAATCTGAAATCTTAAACCCTTTCTAAAGACCATTTCTTCGCGTATATTGTACCCCGTACGTATATTAATATCCTAAGAAAATGAACAGTTTTAATTAAGTTCGATCATTCTTTTCACCGATCCTTAATCCTTAAAATAATTCCCTAATAACTCAGGCGGTGTTCGGATTATAAAGTAGTTAGCATTAGCAGGACCTACTCAGTAGCGGGCTGCTGCGACACCTAATAATAATAATTCCACAGTAATTAAAGTGTAACTGCGGTGGAACTTTCGACACCTCTTCATTAGGGAGAAGAGCCCTTCATTGTGGAGATGTGGATTGTGGATCCAGCATCCATACAAATGGGGGAGATTATAATGTAAAACTTAGAGGTGCATGCTTTTGGTGAAATGATTTGTTTCGTATTTTTAAATTTTTTTAAATTAGTAAAATTATTTTTTACACGAAATTTAAGGTTCCAGCACCCTAAACGTAAATTGGTTTTACAATTAGAAAATTTATTACTGGGTAGGTAGGTACTCTTCTATTAGAAGTGTTTGCTTGTGGTTGGAAAAAGAGTGTACAGCTTTAAAGTAATTCATAAGTAATTAAATATCACGGGTGCGTACATATTTATATGCTGTAGTAGGTATATTGCTTAAAAAGACAGTATATATAATACCATATCTAGTGTCATTGAAAATATCATGTATTACTTTCAAATTTATTGAATCAGATATATCCCATGAGTCTCTTGCCTTCAGCATTATAATATTTAAATTTTTTACATTCTTGACTCCTGAGAAAAAAAATTCTCTACATCAAGGTGACACATCATCTTTGGGGATGCTGTGTGGAGAGTCTATTTAGAAAAAGAAGCAGAGAAAATTCCGGGAAGGAAAAAGGCGTGAGGAGTGTTGGGATTAGTGTGTCCAGGAGTAACGGATGGATGAATATAACCCTCCCACTGCGGTGCAAGGCGATATTCAACCTCGATGGCCTCCCTCAACCTGTCTCTCTCGATCTGGCATGCCATGCAGTTGGTGGCAAAACGCATCCGCCCAAGGCCTGGACCTCACCCCATGAACTCGAGCACCCCTCCTAAGTCACCAAACGTAGCAAACCATTTGTGGTGACCTGTGGTAGACGTATTGGTTATGAATGAGATAATATGCATGTGATCATAGCAATGCTTTTCTTCAACTTAATTCAAGTCGAATAGATTGTGATTGTATTACTCGGATTAGCATTTCAGGAACCTATACTTTATTCATTATAACAAAAGCAATGATTATTTCTGGGAATTTTAGCTAATAAGTCTCTGATCGATTACTACTTCTGTCAACCAGTTAACTCGAACCGATCGAGAATGTACACCGATTATTTATAATAAGGAAAATATAATTTACTGTGCTCTATCTGCTCTCTTCGTTTATGGTTGGTTGCCACAGGAATAGAATCAGATAAGAACCAAAAGCGTTTTTCTGACCCTATATCAACGTTTTGGAAACTGTACAAATTTTAAACCAAAAACCCATTTCGTTTTAAAATTTATTGAACGACCCTCCAACTTGTTTAACCTCCTCTTTCCCGAGGGATTCTCCAATGATACATTTTTTCATCACCGCTATTTATTCCTGTGTTAAATACGCTATTCCTAGGTATGAACTTTGTTAACTTCATTAGGGTACAGTGTAAATGTTTTGATGACTACGTAAATCTAGTAGATATAGGTAGGTACCTACCTAACACCTACTATGTCAAATAGCAGTCAATTATCAAAAATACGTTGCTAAAATTCAACGTTCCCGAATTTCGGATGTGCAACTTTTGTAGTTCTGCAATAAAGCCGTTTTCTGCATTTTTACTGTTTTTGAGTTCAAGAAACATAGTGTTGTTTTGATATTTTGCATTTCGTATGGTTTTATTCAAAATTCCGAAAAAAAAACTATTAAATCATCAAAAAGAAGTTAAAATAAGCCAAAAAAACGATTTTAAGTATTTTGTAGATCCGACTTTGTTTTTCAGGACTGTCAATTTAGTCGTTGCCCGTAAATGTTTTGTGGAAGACCTGACCTGATAAATCTAATGGATAAATAAAATGTTTTTGTCGTGATAATAACTGTATATATACTGTTTGTCATTATCTCGGCGTAGAAGGCTCAGATGAAAAAATCCCTGTGTCTTCTTTGTGGAGGGTATCTTAAGGGAAAGTAAGGGGAGGAAGTTCTGGGAAGGAAAAAAACATGAGGGTTGGGTAGAAATCTGGGGAGCAATGTGTTCAGGAGTGACAAACGAATAATACCTGACTAATAATAATACCTCCTAAGAATCCGTTTCTCCCACTGCGGTCCAAGGCGATGTGTCGAGAAAGTCCGGCTGAAGAGGTCAAAAGGTCTTCCTCAACTAGTCTATCTCGAACCGGCCCGCCACGTAGTAGGGGGGTAGATGTATCCCCGTCAAGACCCACGAACCCGGTATACACGGTATTCTAAAACTCGTGGTATAAGCGGAAAACTGATGAATCTACATTCTACATTATCGCACTTTGTGGAATAATTTTTTTTTTCATTTGTCATTTAGTTTAAGAATATCTTAATTGTTAAGTTTTTTTGAGTAATCTATGAAATGTATATTCACCGGTTTCCCGCTTGAACTACTAGTTTCCGGACATCGTGTACAATAACACCCCTTAGCAAAAACTATTTCCTCTGTTATGCACGAGTAGCAGGGATGAAATAAAATAATTACACATATTAATCAACCCCTATTTTAACAATAATATCTCGCGGTGGTATCGCGAGATGGCGTTGGTAATTATAACCGATGGCAGCGCCACAAATCACCTAGCGGATGGGGGAGGAACTACCACTTCATCACAAATAGTTACCGCAGTCCGTAGTGTTAATCACCTCCATTGTAAATGGTCGCATTATCAAAAGTTGATTACAAGCTTCTTTATTGGGTTATTTGTTAATTTATTTTAATCTTAACCCACCATTTATCTAAAATGATTAATGAATAAAATGTTACTTAATGCTTACGACCAGAAGCAACATGTAAACGGTATTATTAATTATTAATAATAATTCATTGCATGTCAGAAAGTTTTTTTTTTTAAATCTCATTTTGATCCAATAAGCATCTTTTTCGTTGTCGATATCATCACTTATTTTAATCGTTTGGTCCCGTTGAGGAATTTATTGTTTGTTTATTTTAACCTTTGTCGCTCATTCAGAAATCTTTCTCGTATTCTGTTAACCACTACCTAAACGATTTATGACTTTAACCCTTTATTCGCCTTCGTGGCTTTATTTTTCCACCCTTGCACCAAAGAAGGGCTCACTACCGCCTATCATTCAAATTCGAGCTTAAATATTATTATTTCTAACACTGGAATTTAATTTCGCACCCTTTTGAGATTAAATGGCATTTTGATTAAGATGTCACATGATTTGCTTTTACTAATTTGTTAATAGAAAACTAGGGAGTAGGTAGAAGGGAATTAGGTTACCTCCTTTTCCTTGACTAATGTTTTTTTAATGTTAGCCCCACCGGAGGCATTGAGGAAAACAATTTCTATCAAGACCTGTTTTCTTTGAGAATGCTTTGTGGAAAGTCTTTTTAATTAAACGAAGGAGAGGAATTTCAGGGAAGGAAAAAGGTAAGATGGATGGGTAGGAATTCTCGGGGTCAGTGTAAGGTCAGAATAATGGGCGTATCCATTCTTCCAGTGCATGGGGATAGTCAAGAGAGTCCGGCTGGGGAAGTCAAACGGCATCCCTCGACCTCTCTCCCGATCCGGTTCAACATGCAGAAGATGGGCAGACACATCCGCCGCCAAGACCTAGACCAACCTCACCCAATGCATCCTGTGAATTATTTATTACTTTTATGAGGAACGTATGCGCGGCCCATTTCAATCAGTTTCATACAAATCTGAAATTTGGATTTGAAATCAAAATACCCAACCAAACCGAAAAATTATTTTTGTAATCATAATGTATATCAAATAACTAGTATGGATATGAGCTAATTTATTTATTTTTTGGTTTAAATTATAAGATATAGGCCATTAAAGATTTAAATGTTTCATTATTTTAGGGGCAACTTGGGCAATTATTTGTGAGTAAACGAAAAATATTAAAAAATATATTTTATTATATTTATTTTACAAATACAATGAAAAATAAAATAAAACACTATTAAAAAAGTATTTTTTTGGGTAGTTTAATGTATAAACGACAAATTTTTGTTCCACCGTAAATAGGAAATTCGTATTTTAAATTTACATCAAAATAATTTTTTTCTTAATTTTTACTTTATATTTCTATAATAAAGTAAAACATTTTTTTTATTGCTTTT
Organism: Glyphotaelius pellucidus; assembly: GCA_936435175.1. Lineage (NCBI taxonomy): Eukaryota > Metazoa > Arthropoda > Insecta > Trichoptera > Limnephilidae > Glyphotaelius > Glyphotaelius pellucidus. Next base: position 15,696,277 of record OW386551.1, on the reverse strand, counting down.
CATTTATTTACAAATAATTGCCCAAGTTGCCACTTAATCATGAAACACCAAAATCTTTAATGGCTTATAATTTAAAGCAATAAATAATTTAAAGCAAAAAAAAATATAGAAGCTCACATCTGTACTAGATATTTGATATACCTTTTGATTGCGAAAATATTTTTTCAGTTTGGTTGGGTATTTTGATCTCAAATCCAAATTTAAGATTTGTATGAAACCGGCCGAAAAGGGCCGCGCAAACGTTCCACTTAACTATAAAGCTCATTTGTTTAACGATCATGCATCCTGATATAATACTTCGTAGCATTTTTTCGTTCATTCGCTCTACAGGCCTAAATCATGTAACCGTCCGTTTCTTAATCTTATTATTTTCGCTTAAACCTTAGCCTTGTATTCTATACAAATCTCCACATTTCTTTCACGATCATATCGTGGTTTTACTACACTAAGGGATTTCATTTCTACAGCAATCACCCTACTTTCATCCTTCCTCTGTCAATTCCATGCTACACTGCCATACATCAGGGTAAGTGCCGGCACTCCATTGTGGACTGTTAGCTTCGCTTCTTTGTTTTTATTTTTCTTTATTTTTATTAAAGTAGAAAAAAGATACTCGTGAGATTGTTGAAATCTCGAGTGAAGGCGGGTAGTAATGTCACCAGTTAAGAAAATAAATCCGTTAGAAGTTTTCTCACTTTTCGTTTACTTACATAAATAAACAAGGAAAACTTTTCCCCTGACAAAATGAGTCACACAAAACAAGCTCCTCACCGCCTAGCATTTCCGAAATTAAGATAACATTTAACTATGCCTTTTTACTGCCCGTGTAATATGTTTCCCTAATAGTGTCACATAAACCGCTGTAAAAACAATAATAGTGTTTCCCATTTTGCCGGCAATATTTTTATGTGAATGCTTTACAATCCTTAAAAATACAGGCGTAAAAAAGGCCGGCGTTAAAGTGAAATTCCTGGCATACCGCAACCCCCACTCCCACCTAGCGCCCCCTGTCGGTGTTATATTGAGTCGTAACTTTCTTAATGTGTCCGCCACCCCTCCACCCCCTACGCATATTGTAAATTGAAATCATTTCACAATAGGCACACGTGTGAAAATCGTGTATTAAATCAATAAAAAAGCAACGGAAAACATCACAGTGAATTCTAATTTTTGTTGAGACGTGAATTCTTCTAGGCAAGGAGATCGATAATTGAAAGTGGCACTGTTTCTTGTCTGTCTAAACAAATTTGACACATCTTCACCATTCATTGGCTTTGATGAATTCCCTTATTGTAACCAAAGTCTTAAAAACAGTCTGTAAAATGATCAATTAACGATTGATTTTTTTTTTTTAAGGTTATTCCCATCAACGTAATATATCATTGAAGAATAAGATAACACTTATAATCTAAATGAAAATATGAAAGAAAACAAGACACAGAAAAACAGAAAAAAAACAATGGTCGCAACTGACGTCCACATCACGTCCCGGTTAGACGAGAGGTCTGGGTTCGAGTCCCAGTTGCGACCATTGTTTTTTTCTGTTTTTCTGTGTCTTGTTTTCTTTCATATTTTCATTTAGATTATAAGTGTTATCTTCTTCTTCAATGATTGATTTTGTCTTCATCTCTTTATTTATCCTTCTTCAAAATTGTTCTTTCCTCTCGATCCTGCCGTTACTTTTTCCTTCTATAAATTTATTCCAGTCCCACTACAACATCCATCTAATAAATTATCTGTTCTGCAGCATCTCCTATCATAAACTCGGTTTACCACGAATTACAGCCACTTGATTAAAGTTTAAAACATAAGCAACACTTGATTAAAGTTTAAAAAATAAACATCGATTAAAATTATTATTTTTTTTTTTTTTTGGTTTTAGGCAATTCACCCTGGAGAGAGTGCTTTGTGCCGGTAATATTTAAAATGGATAAGAAATTTCGGTTAATCTAATGGGAAAATAATAAAACAAATTAAATATTGGACTCATTTAGATCACTAAAACAAATTAAATATTGAATTCATTCAGGTTAATAAACTTACATAAAGCTGTATGAACACGAGAATTGTTAAGAGATAAAAGGTATGAAATGTTAAGGGGGGACTGGTGTGTGATTTTAATAAGCCGGCGGTATATGTTCTTGAAAGATGAATGGTTTTTACAGTTAAAGAAAACGTGGTCGAGGGTTTCCTCTTCCACACCGCACTGGCAGAACGGATCATCTAAAACTCTAATTCTAGACAAGTGAGATGCAATTGAACAGTGGCCAATTCTCATTCTCGAGATACATGAAATGAATCGTTTTGAAAGTTTTTTACCGTGAAACCATGGCTTAGCAGGGATATGGTTTTGAATTCCCGCATAGAAAGATCCAGTTCTTATTTTGGAGACTGCCCAATTTTCTTCCCAGGCACGAGTCATATTGGATTTAAGAATCGGAAAGACATCGGATATAGGAATTCTAAAATTTAGTGGGATAGTTCCGGAATCTGAACCAGATTTGGCGAGAAAATCGGCCATCTCATTACCCTCGATACCCAAATGGGCAGGGACCCAGGCCAATATCGTCTCAAACCCAGATTCACTAAGAGAATTGAGAAGATTTTTTATTTTACATATAATATTGTCTTCCGGATAACGTAAAATATTTGACCTAATTTTAGTTAGAGCACTTAGCGAATCAGTACATAGTAAGGCTCGATGAATGTTGAGAACCTGAATTTGATTTAGCGCTTGTTCAATTGCAAAACATTCGGCTGTAAATATGGAAGCTTCTTTCGGTAATTTATAAGTGAGATTGATGTTGAATTCTGGACTATATATAGATGCTCCACATCTTTTATTTTCAAATTTGGAACCATCCGTGAAAAGGATGGAAAATCCAGGGAATTTCGAAGCCACTATGCTTTTAAAACAATCATCCACATTTTGAAATTTATTTGGGGAAGATAAAATATTCTTCCGAAAGACTGATGTTATTGTGTTCGGCATAAAAGTGATTGCCTTAAATGGAATATTGTATATAGGAAGATTGGGAACTTCTTGAAGATATTGGAGGGAAGATGATAGAGAATTATAGAGATGAAAACTTTTAATTAAGAGAGGAAAACATTGTTTTTCTCTCAATCTTTTGTTAGAATTCAAATTAACACTTAACCTATTAAGACTTTGTTTAATAGGATGATGTGATAACGATAAAGCCTTGAAAATATATTTATTGGCAAGGAATTGCCTTCTGAAATATAATGGAGGCTCCACACATTCCACCTGAAGCGCATTAATTGGAGAAGACTTCATAGCTCCAATAATCATTCTGAGGGCTTTTGATTGAATTCTTTCCATTTTCTTATCTAGATATTTAGGGAGTGGGTCAAAAAGAAATGAGCCATAATCCAAGTGGCTCCGAACTAGGGAATTATACATTAATTTAAGAGTGGTAGGATGAGATCCCCACCATACTCTGGAAACTGCTCGCATCATATTAAGTCCCTTTTCACACTTTGTAGAAATTATCTGAATGTGTGGAAGCCAGGAAAGTTTATGGTTCAAAAGAAGACCAAGGAATTTGATTTGAGTAGCGGTTTGTAGAGGCACATTATCAAAAGAAATTGAGAATTGGGGAATTTTTCTTTTGCGCGTGAAAGCCACGACCCTTGTTTTAGATGCCGCCAGATTCATCCCATTTATTGACAACCAGCTTTTAATATATTGTAAAGCCAAATTCATTTCCTTAGCTGCAAGAATAATATTTTTATGTAACAAATATATAAGGATATCATCCGCAAAGTAAAGACGCTTGATAGAAAAAGGAATTACTGAGTCTAGGTCGCTTATATAAATATTAAACAACAGAGGACTAATAACAGAACCCTGGGGCAAACCTCTCCATAGTTTGCGCCTTAAGCATTTAGAGGAAGACTCAATAATAATGGACCTATCTGAGAGCAAATTAATAATAAATTGGACTAATTTCGGGGGGATTTGTTTTTTAATTAGCTTTTCTTTCAAAACATTCAGTAAAACATCATCGTAAGCTGATGAAAGGTCAAGGAATGTGGCCAATGTATAAGAATTTAGGGATTGGGAAACTCGGATATCAGTTGTGAACAAACTTAAATTATCCATTGTAGATTTCTTTTTCCGAAAACCATACTGATTTGGTGAGATAATATCTTGACTTTCAACAAACCACTCTAATCTGTTCTTCATCAAACGCTCCGCTACTTTCATCAAACATGATGAAAGAGCAATAGGCCGATAAGACGAAATTTCAGATGGATTTTTTCCAGGTTTTAAAATGGGAATGATTTTTTGAGTTTTCCAATCATCCGGAATTAGTCCTGTTTCAAACATATTATTAATAAGAGATAAGAAATATTCAACCGCCATATCAGAAAATGATTTAATGAAACTATTAAGTATTCCATCGGGACCCGGAGCAGAGTCAGAAAGGGTTCTTATTACTAGTTTCATCTCATCAATGGAGAAAGGAGCATCTAGCCAGTTAGAGTGAGATGGATATGGCTTAATAGAAGGCATTTCTTCACATCCGGCCACTGATGGGGGGGCTATTTTATCCGCAAATCCTATAAGAATTTCTTCTGATATATGCTTGGTTCTCGGCGGAGAATACGATGATCCGAATTTTTTTAAGCTAGACCAAACTGAAGATTGGGGAGTTTCCGGAGACAGGTTCTCACAGAACTTCCGCCATCCTGCGCGTTTTTTATTTTTCAAAATTCGTTTGGTTTCTGCCTGGGCTTTTTTAACTGATAAAAAATTTTCTAGTGACATACACTTACGAAAAGAGGAAATTGCTTTTTTACGAGAGTTGACGGAGCGAGTGCATTCCTCGTCCCACCACGGAGTAGAGTGTTTTATTTTAATGTTCGCATTGCGTTTCGGGATGGATTTTTCTGCTGCATTTATAACCATAGAGGGAAACGTCTCACATTGCAATCTGATGTCTCCCGGAGACGATTTTTTTTTAAAATTAATAAGGTTATCTAGTTCAGAAGAGAAAGTGCTCCAATTCGCATCATTTATTCTAAATTTGAGATTATTTTTAACTGGTGGAGGATAAGTGTTAGATTGATGTTGGAATCGGATTATAATTGGAAAATGATCACTAGAGAGGGGATCGTTTAGGATGTCCCAAGAGCATTTAGATGCTAACGAATATGAACAAAGAGATAAATCAACAGCACTTTTCCGTTGATGAGGGGGGGTGAATCTGGTTGGAGATCCGTCATTTAAAAAACATAGGTTATGGGTATCAATAAAATCTAAAAGATTGCGGCCAGAACGATTTGTTATTTTGCTACCCCAAAAAGGGGAATGTGCATTAAAATCTCCAAGGATCATAAAAGGGGAACAAATCTGGGTTAAGATTGGTGCCCATTCATTTTCAATAAAAGTGGTAGAGGGAGGAATATATATTGATAATATTGTGATATCAGATAAGACAGCTGCTATTATCTGGATATCGTCGGAGGGAGAATGTATATTAATTTGTTTAAACGGGATAGAATTATGGATTATCAGAGCCGTGCCGCCTTTACCATCCGGTCTGTCGTGTCTGAGACAATAATAACCCGGAATTCTTAAGTGAAAGGAGGGTTTTAACCACGTTTCAGAAATGGCGGCCACTGAAACGTCGTGTTCGTCGAGTAATTGAATTAGGTCAGATTTGTTAGCGAAGAGGCTTCTACTGTTCCACTGAAGAATTCTGTTCAGTTTCGAAGTCATTGGGGAGGCAAGATAATAAAGATTTAATGTAATCGGCAGCGTTGGACGGTACAGTATTGTTGTTTGTAAGGATAGAAATTAAAAGGGTAATTAAAGTTTGTATAAAAGAATTATTATTCAATATTTCGGGGAGAGCAGGAGGGGATGTATTACTATTAATGGCACACCCATTGGGGGTCCGAGATTTGGCATTCCCATTCGGGCTGGTCAAAATATTATTCGATTGTTTTTTATCAAGGTAAGGAGTATATTTTGGGTTGGGTTTGACTGGTTTGAGAATGGTTTCTCTGTGAGAAGATGACGTTGAATTTAAAAAGGTGGTTGATTGGAAAGGAGCTGAGGACGATGTCATCTCTGCGAATGATTTTTTCGCAGGAGAGAATAACTTTGAGGCCTGGAAGTACAAAATGTTGTCGGTAGCCATTTTATGTTTTATGTTCCTCTGTCTTGTCAATTCCGGACAGGCTAGACTGACCGCGGTATGTGCACCCGAACAGTTAATGCAAATGGGATTATTGGAAGATTTTGGACATTGATCAAATGGGTGACCTTCTCCGCAAAAGTAACAACGTGGAGGGGAGCGGCATACGGATTTTGTATGTCCAAACCGGCAGCAATTGAAGCATTGAACAGTTGGAAATTTATAAACTTCGACGGGAAGCGAGGTATAATAAATAAACACACGAGACGGAAGGGATTGTCCCTCAAATGTAACAACAACAGATTGGGAAGGTTTCCAGATCGTGTTCCCATCATTAGAATCCTTGTAGTTCAGTCGACGTGCTTTTATTACTTTCGGGGTTCCTTGGGAATTATTCAAAGCATCAACAATTTCAGCCTCTGGGATCTCCGTGGGTATTCCTCGAACAAGACCCATTCTCGTAAGGTTAAATGACGGGATGAACGATTTATATTTATGGTTTGAGAGCGAGTCAATTTTTTTTACAAATCCATTTGCGGAAGCGGCAGTATTAAACTCCATAGATAATTTATATCGCCCTTCCGGTTTAATTGAACCGTTAACAATACCATGGTTATTATTTTTTGAGTCAAATAAGAATTTTCCAAAATCTAAAGGATGAATAAGTTTTCCTTGTTCAGTTCTCTGAACAATTACGATAAAAGGACCGGAAGCGGAAGCAGGATAAAGTAAGTCAGTACTTTTTGTATTATCGCTAGCTAAAGTACTTGTCCGGGTGTTACTATTGGGGTTAAGGTTGTTAGAGGTCGAGGTTTGTTGAATCGGCGGTATAGTTTTAACTTTCGATGGGATGTAAAGGCTATGCGATGGTCGTCGTTTACGAGATGGAAGCGTAATAGAAGCCTGGCTAGTGTTAGATTCCGAATCAGAAAAATCTAATATCGATCCTGGGTCGGGAGGTCTATCTTCGTCTTCCTCCATTGTATAAAAAAAAACTTAACTTTTAAAAATTAAACTGAAAAAATAATACGCAGTCTATTTCATTGACTGTACAAACAAAAACGGATTAGCCGTAAGTAGGAATGCAAACAAATAAGTATACGATAAACAGAATTAAATAAAATGTAACAATAATCTCTTATCTGTATGAGGCACGGGAACGGGCGAACGGCACTAAGCAACATGTAAGGTACACACAACCACTGTTGACCGCGGCTCGAATCGGACTGACCAAAATTATTTTTAATATTCTCTAAAAAGAGACCTGTTTCCGACTGGACTTTTATTTTTAAAATAGTTAATGGTGTTGTAGGTAGTCTCGATTCGCTCAGCCTTATTACCTTCCATATACCAATACACATTCCATATTCATATAACAACCAAAAATTATTTTTAATTGCTGCACCAATATCAATAGGCAATAGGTATTTTCTCAAAAATATGAGTTCAACTGCATGGAATTTAGTTGCAAAAAGGTTATAATATCATACCTCATAAATAAATACTAATAATGGCTTTTATTATTCTTCCGCGTGGATTCTATTTTGTAGTTTCTTTAACACATTTCGGTTATTGAATTCTGTTTCATTAAATTATTTTTTATATTTCACCTATTTAAGAAAGCCTGATGGGATGTGTCATAAAAATAAATAACTCAATCCTTAAACAACTTTTCAATTTTAACTTTGCTATAAAACAACATTATTTTCAGGTGACAAACATTTTGTTGTTGGTTTTTTAGTTGTTGTAGACTGAGCCAGGTTACGAAATGATCATTTTTAAAATTGAAGAGATAGCAATTTTATATATGTACTAGCTGACCCGGCAAACGTTGTTTTGCCATAAACATTATTTTTAGGAAATATTTTTTTAATATTTTTTTAAATAATGTTGCCACAAAGTGAATTTGCGAATTTTGAAGAAAAAATATTTTTTTAGTTCCGCGGTTGAAAATGATTGAATTACTAATATCGCTATTAAAAAATGGGGGTTGGTGGTAGAAGGGTGAAAATTTAAGGCTGTGTGTATTTTTTAATGCCTCACCATAAATTTTATATATTAAATGTTTTTTGGTTAAATGCTTTTATATGGGTATTAATATTGTAGCAGTGAGACCGGATTTCACTCTTTCCGACATTTTACTCAACTAATTTAACGATGTGTAGATGAAGGATGAACGCACTTTATAAGTTAAATCACGTGAAGTATTTGTGTTCATCCCATGAAACAGATTAGGGTGTACCAATTCTTCACTTGCCACCTCGTAAATGTTGTGAGGAAAAGTAAAGGAAGATAAATATAAATTCGTTCGCCCCTGGAGGAAAACACATGAATAAACGATGTAGGTGTTCAATATTAAGAAGAAACTATGTTTTATTTTGTCCTAACAAACTGGACAAAATAAAACAGAAGAAAACTTAGGAAATTGGAGTACGGGTCGCGATCGTCAATAATGAGAAACCGACTAAAGAAGAATTTTTTATACTGTTCAAACAAATTGGACAAAATAAAACATAGGAAACCTATGAAATTGGAGTAGGGGTCACGATCCTCAATAATGAGAAACCGACTCAAGAAGAAGAATGTTTTATATTGTTCTAACAAATTGGATAAAATAAAACATAGGAAACCTATGAAATTGGAGTAGGGGTCACAATCCTCAGCAATGGGGGAAAGACTTAATTTAAAGTATACGAATAAGTGGACTAGGCGTACTTTGTGATTCAAAACTTCGTTTTGATGCGTATTTCGAAAACCTGAAACCTACCTTCATCTTTACTACACACTGATCCGTTCTCAACTTGAATACTGCAACTTCGTTGGACTTTACTGTATCTATAAAGACAACATTGATCCGCAAGAAATTTCTGCATTGCCTCAATTAACCTCTCTAACCCGCAAACACCTTAACCTTACGACCCTGTATAAAGTCTTCAACAGAGTTATCGACTGTCCTGACTTACCCGAACTAATAAACTTGTTAAAACCACCTTTAACAACCAGGCTTAAGTACATAGCCGGACACGTGAATATATAGGCTCTTGTCAGGTACCTATCCAATCAGAAGAATGTGCGAATTGTTTCATCAAAATCAAAACCTGAAGGTTTCCAATACGTTTTTTAATACAACATTACCTTTGATAGAAAATTGAACGCTGTTTTCTTATAAAAAAACAACATCTTCTACATACATCGTTTGTACTTTAAGTGGGTACTTTTTTATTAAATTTCAGAAAAACTTTATTTTTGTTTTTTTCTTACCTCTAAACTTTTCGAAAATTATTGTAATCTTGTATTTATAGATATTGAATAATTCTCTAATTTTTCTATTTGTAAGAAAGTTTCTAATATAGTTTTTCCCTATTTAAATTTTTTTTAATTGAAGTTTATTTATCCGCTGTTATGAAAGTTAATGGGCACTTGAAAAAAGACAACTTTTTTAAACTATCATCTTAACCTTGTAGTTAATCCGTTTGAAATAGTTAGGATGCAAGCGAATAATTTAATAATCTCGGTAATTTCTGTCTCGTATTGGTGTTTTCTCTTAAAAAAAATAATAAATCCAAAGGGCAACATAAAATTTAATATGAAATCAATTGTTTCTATATTAATGTATTAGGGCCTTCCCATCAATACTCAAGTATTTAAGTGCGTTGTATGGAGTGTCTGGAGAAAGCTATTACATTACGCACGGTGTAGTACTTACTACTAAAAGCTTCGAAGAACATCCTAAAGCATTGGGTACAATTTATTTTTTATTTTTCATATCTTGACTGTTTTTTACCCCCATCAAATCACCAAATCAACCAATTCAAGACGTCAATATATTTGTCAAGATCACCATCACATTATATTTCTGATGGATTGTTTAGGTTGAGCTTCTATACCGAGGGCTTTAAATTACTTTAAGGAGCTTTTTTACCCTTATATTAGGCTTTTCTAAGCCTGAAAAAACTGCAGTCGACCATTTGCGGGGCTTTGTAACACATAAAATTGCGGTATTAATTTTATTTGAAGTTTTAATGTTAGTAGTTTTTCATCGCTGAAAATACAAGGGAAGCTGTTAAGGTAACGACACTACAAGATGGAAGACTTCGGAAGGGCTGAGGAATTTATTTTTAGAGAGTCATCCTGTAAATTACCACTCTGTGTTAAGATTAAGGAGAGGCGATGTTGAATTATTGGTTAGTTAACTGTTAACTCGCTGCTTATTGGATTTATTACTTGCGCTCAATAATGCGTGTAATAATAACTTGCTTGTTCCTGCATATGTGCATACCTTCTACTTTAGTTGTAAAACGTCAACGGGTGTCCTGATGGGAAGTGCAGAGAAGATAAGCGAACAACAAATCCAGAATATTCATTTTTATTATAGCAACATCACTAAATTGAACACTTTTTGAAATAAGTTTTAATATTGTCTTAGAAGTCAAAGGTTGTCAACATTTGCAAAGGACGGGTTGTTTAATAAAGATTTAACAATTCATCAATTTTTTATTTAAATTTAAGTTTCACGTTCTGCGTAACTTCTGTTAAAGTTCTGTTAATATATCATTAAAGGCCAGTAGTTTCGTGAAACTGAAATAATCACAGAACTTGAATAGAAGTTTCAATTTTTTTTAACATTTGGTGAATTGTTAAAACTTTTTGAAAACCCATCCCAAAAGTAAAAATTACAATTGACCAACAAATAGTGAGTTTATTTTTACATCATCTCCAATCATAATTTTGACCTGTGTATCTATCCAAGCTTTATCAGGGCTGATCCAATACGTGGTCACGAAATTACGAAAAACGATTTTTATGGAATCCTATAAGTCACTTTACCAGGAACTTCCTCATTCCCATCTCCTTCTCCTCCCCACTGCCTTCAGCCTCATAACACATCTCGATTGGGGATACCATACTCTCACTGGCTTCAGACAGTTGAGAGCATTTGGGACTCGTATGCGGTATTCACATTAACAAAATATATATTACCTACAAATAACTATTACCTTCATTTGACTACATAAAAATACTGATAATTATTGCTCTCGATAACACCGACAATTAGAGGTTCCGGGACTTTTCATCCCGCGACAAAATATCTCTGACAAAATATCCTACGACAGAATATCCTACGGACAAAACATCCCATCAATAATTTTTTGTCTTTACAGGAGGTCAGAATTATTTTAGTCCCATTTTTTTGTTAAATTAGGCTAGGTTAAGTTTTAGTAGATATTTTGTTGGGAGATGTTTTTTCCGTAGGATATTTTGTCGCAGAATATTTTGTCGGAGGACATTTTGTTGGGGATATTTTGTCGCGGGATGAAAACACGAATTACCACAATTAGATACTTCCATAGGTCACAAGTTGTTTGCTACGTTTGGTGTTTTAGCAGGGGTGCCCGAGATCACGGGGTGAGGTTTGTCAGGTTTTGAAAGCGGATGCATCTGCCCACCTACTGCATGGAGGGCTCTAGTCAAGAGCAAACGGTTGAGGGAGGCCTTTTGACCTCTCCAGCAGGACTCTCTCGGAACATCGTTCATACGTCTGTCATTTCTGGATACATTTTTGTTCTTTCCCAGAACTTCATATAATTCTTTTCCATAAATAGAAACTCCAAACAACATCCCCTAAGATGACATAGGCCCTGAGAGAAATTATTTTCCTCCAATGTGGAGCTAGTGTAAAAAATTGGTTGTCTGTAAAGTCGGTTTACGGACGATAATTTTACGTGATAACGTCATGTAATAACGATGGAGTGGAAGAGAGATAAATGCGTCGCAAGCCAAAAGCTTGTTCCGCGCTCTCGCTTGCACGCTCGGATCAGCCGGAACGTGACAATGAGTCATAATTTTTCGTGAGTGCAGCCGGCGTTCATCGATTTATAAGACGTTATCACGTCAAAAAAACTTACATCAAGAGATGAAATAATATGTTTTTATTTCCTAACTAAGTTTTAAGTTACTTTTGAAACACAAATAGCTATAATTGATAAAATCCCTGCACGTTCCGGGTTTTAATCTGTTATTTTTTTCTCCACATCGCTCCGAGTTCATTAATCTTTAATCTCTTCCTAATTCTAGGTAAAGGAACACAGCGGGTGTTCACATATCATTACGTTTATGTTGAAAAGATCAAGTTCCGATAACTGTTTAGAAAATGACATTACCCCATCGTATTTGATGCTACCGAAACCAAAATATGATCGGTTGATTACACAAATAATTGCCGCCGCTCCGCGGGAGTCGAATATTTAACCCACATTAAAATAGTGTCACGTGACAAGATGGCCGACGGATTTCAGCAGAAATAACGCGGGAAAATACGAATAAGTCGAAATGAGCTTCCTCGTTTCTTCTTTTATTGCATTTTATAACTGCATCTGTTGACAAAAGGCAATGATGATGATGTGATGGCGTCTCACCACAATAATTAAAAATAGAAATATATTTGTTTGGTGTCACGTGTGGCTTTTAGTGCTGGCTTTATGGTTCATAGCCGGGAATGTTTATGGGCCCATTGAAGCTGTTAAACGCTGCCTGGCGTGTCATACATACATATATGAACAGTCGTGTTCATATCTCAGGAAACCTCTGATTTTTGACATTATCAATCCTCTCAAACCCGAAAAATTAAACATCTTCCGGTGGCTTCTTGAAACGTTTTACAAATGGGTTCAGGTAATTTTTTTTAAGTGAAACTTCTATAGCACAGCTGTGATTTGGATTTCGGATGAAACGGAAATGACGATTACTGCACCTGCGACGCATCAACTGCGCTCATCGGCCATTTTGATAATAATGTCACTTTTAAGGGTTCCTTTTGGTTGAGATATGAAACGGAAATTACGTAAAGTCTGCGCTCACTGGTCGCCTTGATTATGACATCACTTTTAAAGTATTGGTTGAGATTGTTTTGTTAAAGTTTCGCTTCTACCGCGTGTAAGCTGTACTCGATTTTTTTAATAAATAGTAAATTAAAGAGATCGTAATAACATAAGATTTACATATGTGCACTTTTCAATAAAGTGATAAGTTGTAAATTGTAGAGCTTTAGTAGCTGTAGTATTTTTAAATGTAATAGTCTGTTTTGATTAAACTTTTTGATGATGAACATATACTATATCTGGGAGTTATAACGATGGTTAAATTAGTTTTTCGATATTTTCAAAAATTATGAAATTATGAGCTTTCAATCAACATTGGTAAAATGTATGTAATTGAGTCTGGTGACGTCACACGCAGTAAAATTAGCGCGCAGGTACCGTAATGTCACACGCTTTTTCCTCGGCGCAAGTACTATTTTGTATTTTCCGAAAATTCAAAAAGTTCTGTCCCCAGATGTTCTTATTAATATGGTGCCTACATTTTTCCATTGAGAGTCTGCCTCATAATGAATTGTTATGACTTATGACACATCTTAAACACAATACACTAACATATTTTTATTTTTGCGATAAATTAATTAATATAGAGAAAAGAAAAATTTTATTTCATTTTATTTTAATAACCTTTTTTTCAACCTTTGAAGTTTACACCCATCAATAGTTGCGACCGTTTCTTTTTTATTTTTTTTATTTCATGCCAAATATTTTACATATTAAATACATTTTTTTAAGTATTATTTCACCCGCTATATCAGGGATGTCTCTGTGTTATGGCGGGTGTAGTTTATATATTCAATTTATTATACTATGATTAATTTTAACAATATCTTCAAGTTCTGTTTAAAATTTCGTTTAGATTTATAGTATTGTTTTCTTCTTCAATAAAATATTTTTTTTATTTATATATAAGTATATTTGAAAAAGATATCACATCTGTATCGAGAAGTGTGAGCATCATTGCTCGTGAATAAATGTGTTTCAGCCATGACGTTGTGAGATTAAAATATTACTGACTATCAACTGTTACATGATTGTATAAATATTTAACAAATTACAGCGGAAACTGGTAATTATTTTGTTATATTAAATAAATAAAGCTTATCTGAAATGAGAAATGCGGCGCTGCTTTGAGAGCTTTTACAGAAAATAACCAGGACAGCTAAATAGAATAAGATAACAATATAAGGCATACTTTTAATTCACATAATGCATAATAACAATTACGAGACCTAGACTTTTCTCGAAAATCACAGATATCTAAGAGAAATACTAGTTTCATAACACGAACATATTTATTATGTACGATTGTACGATTAGAGATTAAAATTATAGAATTTTAGTTATAAAATGAAGTGATTATTTTATATGAAATCATTTTGATATCAAAATTGATAAATCTCGAAACAATGTACGGTTTGTGCGAGTAAGGATATTAACGAATAAATTAATGTGATAGAGGGAAAATAGTGTATAAATGCAGAGATTTGAGATTCAAGCAGATTATTACTTTACAATTAAGATTTAAATTATTAACAAGACCACAAAAATTGTACCTTTAATGACATTGAACGAGTTTCCGAAGCATCCAGAATTTACATGAGCGATGGACTAACTTTAAGATCGAAACTATGCTAAATAGCTTTAGCCATGTTCAGTGACTTCGTAAATATGATTAACCAGCTACTTCCGACCTTTTTTTACAAGAGCTGCACACAAGAGGCCCTGAGGAAAATAATTTCCCTCAGGACCTATGTCATCTTTGGGGATGCTGTGTGGAGGGTTTTTTTTTAGGAAAAAGAGGAGAGGAGAGTTCTGGGAAGGAAAAGGGTTTAAGGGGTGGGTATAATCTGGGGTTAAGTGAGTCCTGGTCATCCGCCTCCAAGACCCAGACAAACCTCACCCCATGAACCCGGGCACCCTTGCTAAATCACCAAACGTAGCGAACCACTTGGAGTGACCTATGGCAGAGGGGTTGGTAATCCAATAACAGTTCCCGGGGCGGCGGTACCCATTCTCGCCTCCCAAATTATACCATCCGCTTCATTAAAGCTTCAATATTATCCTATTGGAGTACTAATAGTTCCTCCACTGGCTGTTTAATTAGACTCTTCATCTAAAGAAACCTATATTATATTTATATACATACCCAACGACAACCTTATAAGTATCTCATCTAGCATAAATTGGTAGATATTTTGTACCCTCGTTTCTTTCTCAATTTATTCAAATACCCATCAACTGCTGAAATCAGCGGCTTAGAACAGTTATCAAGAAGAAAAGTTATAACAATTAGCGATGAACATCTGAGCCTATGACAAAGAATGACACGGCAATATTGCAAATCAAGTTAACCCCTTAACGACCAGCGCCGAATAATGCTACGGGCTTCCCCGAGACTAAATACGTATAATTACAATGAAAGGGTTGCACACTTCAATCAAGCGAAACGATTCCAAGAAAGAGGTTAGTCGGTTTAAATAGAAGGCAGTGGCGGTGACTTTAAGGGTCGATGAAAATCTTTCATCGTTGAATTTTAAACACAAAATTAAAATGCTACAAAAAATAACAGAGAAATAAGTAGGTATTTTATTACGGTCATCATTTTTTTCAAATTTTAGTGATTGAAGAAAGTTTAATAGAATTGCTAATTTAAATATTCTCGAAAAAATATTTTAATAAAAAGTTAAACCCGGTTGTTTCGCAGATATTCAAATGTAAAGTTATCATCAAATGGCCATTCAGCGCCATTTTTTTTTTATGGTTGAATTGTGATAAGCAGAAGATGGCAGCTATCATGTTGTTAAGCTTGTCAGCGTATTACAATATAATATAAATTTTAATCAAATACATTTCAGCACTATAAATATTATTATAAATGTTAAAATGATAAATAAATTTCAGCATTGAATTTTTTTGGTGTTAGCCTAAATGACTTTCGGCAGTCGATACGAAATGTGTAATTTTTAAAGACTTTTTAATCCATCAAGCTTTGAATTGTAGGATTGAGAAATGCCTTTTGACCCCTCCAGCCGGACTCACTCGATGCATCGCCTTGCAACGCAGTTGGTGGGATGGATTTATATGCCCGTCACTCCTGGAAACACTGATACCCAAATTTCTAATCACCCTTCATCCCTTTTCTTTCCCAGATCTTCCTATTCTTCCTTTCCTTAAAAACTCCATACAGAATTCCCTAAGATGACATAGGCCCCGATGGAAATTATTTTGCTCAGGGCTTCCTGTGTGGAGCTAATGTTAAAAAAAAAAAGTCTCTTAAAAAATACACATCAAAGCCTAAGCAGTAAGTATCTTATTATCTATGATTTTTTTAACGGTCCTTTTTAATTTTTCAGGCTGCAAAACTAGCTAGTTCCTTACACATGAACTCTTCAGACAATATATTTTTGCACATGTCGACAAAATCGACCATTATCGATAAAAATCTTTCTGCCCAACAAAATGAGTTACGTTAAGAAAACAATGAATGAATAAAAACGAAATTGACCTCTACGTGATTTAGGAAAGTTTTGTATTCAGGTAACGATGTGTTTTAAAATGAAAACATACAACGTCAGGTGTTTTCTCTGGGGAAATCGATTAATGAAAATGATTTAATTAATTTGCGATGTCTTGAAAATTAAACAAACAAATAATTCAAAACGTTAAAAATTTTTCCGTTGCGTGAATTCACTCAACATCAGAATATATGAGTACTCAGTTCAATATTGTACTGCTACTAACTACATTCGAGGACATATCGTATTTTAGACTTAATATCCTATTATTAATCCCCGGGTCCTGTTTTGCGGGGGTTGAAATAGTCCTGAGCCCTTGTAGAGACTTGCACCCCAGCCCTATGGCTCTATGGCAGAACCTCCGTTAAATAAAACGAGCGCCACCTTAAACCCTAACTACCCTATTAACCCTTTGTTGGGAGAAAAATTAAAAATTTCCGCCGCTGATAGCCAAAGATGGTGTGAGCAGGTGGCTGAGGGTGGGTAAGGGTGGAATTTGAAAGTAATCACGGTTAATGAGAAAAGGTTGAAATTATTGTGATAATTTGGTTACGGTAACAGGGTGAATTTCAATGAATTCGTTTTTAGAAAACGTCTTTCGGAAATGATCTCAGTAATTAATTGGAAGAGTCCGGAAACATTTAGAATGTAATGGAAAAGTTTTCCGCTTCCAAGTAACATTTTCAGCTTATGATGATGGTAGAAAAAGGAATTCAAATATAGTCACGTTATTCGTAATGCGTGATTGTCAGCCTCTCATCAAAATAATAAAATATTATGTACCACAAACGTTAATGCGTAAATAATTACCT
This sequence comes from Glyphotaelius pellucidus, assembly GCA_936435175.1. Taxonomy (NCBI): domain Eukaryota; kingdom Metazoa; phylum Arthropoda; class Insecta; order Trichoptera; family Limnephilidae; genus Glyphotaelius; species Glyphotaelius pellucidus. The sequence goes on along the minus strand of OW386551.1, from coordinate 15,678,902 downwards.
ACTAGATCTGATTAGTCTCGACTCCCATTTGAAGACATCTGCCAAAAAAAAAATTAATGCCAATATATACACTGGTTTTATTATTTCCATATAAACCGAAGTATATGCTAAAAAAATCAAATATTATTTTAAAAAAATAATGACCTTTATACTTATTTGAAAATTCATATATTTTCAGTTTCTTTCGACAAATGCTTATGTTGATTTTTAAGATATACCGTGAATTTTATCATACCGATAACAACTATACTAATGTTATAAATGCGAAACTGCGTGTGTTTGTTTGTTACGCTTTCACGCAAAACCCAAAAAACAGATTTTAAAAATTCTTTCACCAATATAAAGCTACATTATATGCGAGTAATATAAGCTGTATATAATGGTAAGCTCTGGCGTTACGAAATTATAAATATTTTTTTTTTTCATACGTTTTCTGTCGCTCACAAAAGCGAGTTATTGCTAACGTCAGAAAACAAACGTTGCCGTGAAAACGATTTTGACATTTTTGCGGGAAATCATAGTTAACATATATCTATCTATCTGTATTGAATCTACGAAACATTTGTATACGCATAACTTCGAAACGACTGTAACAGATTGGATATTTATTTTTTTACTACTGGTGAGCTCTGGCATTATGAAATTTAGGTGGCACGCGAGCTGTTTGAAAACTGAATGTACCGGAAATGAATGTATGGAATGCGGGAGGGGAGGGGAGGGGAGGGGGGTGGGAGGGGGGTAGGGGGAGGATAATTGAAAATTTCAAGAGCTACAGTAATATCCCTCTAATTAATACCACGCGAGCGAAGCAACAAAATGTGCTTTTAATAATTTTCGGAGTATATTTTGCGATTTTTTTCTATTTTAGGGAGTTTCATAAAATAACCGTTTCGGCTCTACAAATGTATAAAAATTATCTTCACAAACAACATATTTCTTTTAGAAATATAAAAATTTAAAGTGGTCAAGAAAAATTCTTTATAAATCGGTAGAAATTCGGAATGCGGGGCTAAACTACTGATTTTGAAAAAATCTCAAGGATGCATTTACATCGCAGGTATTTTATTTGTCCTATGAAATAGTTTTAAAGTGACCATATGGCAAACTTTCACTGAATCACTACTCCTCCCCAGCGACAAGTGTATCGGATCATGTTCCTGTCAGTCAAATAAAATAAGCGTCCTTTCTCCGTCGGGATTAAAAAATCCGCGCTCGTCAATAAACTGCCACATAAACATTGATTAGGAAGGGTGTTATCATCTGTTATGGGGTTGATAGGTTCGGTTCATGGTTCATGGTTCGCACCGCCCCAATACGAGTACTCACCCCCTTACAAAAGAATTTCATTGAATTTTTATTTGTCTTGGCATATTTTCTTTAACAGTTTACATAATTCGCTCGTTGCTTTTTATGGTCCGAGCTTTGTATCTGTCGAAGCTAGGAGCTTTGAGGGTACTGTATAACCGGTGTTTTGTGTTTACTGGAAGGATTTTTGTATTTCATTTCAACTAGTTTGGTGTGGTTTGTATTTGGGAGTGTTTCAAAGCTTTGTTGAGTACAACTTGTAGATAAATGAACCAAAATATGAATTCTTATTTAAGAAAATCTTTTTCGTAGTGGCTACATGGGAACGCCACTACACTTGGAAAACTATTACATTTGGAAAACGCCACTGGTGCTACCCAATTAGTTCTTAACGTGACTAACGTGGCTGAGCGTTGTTTTCGCTCAGCGGAATATTTTTTTAAAATTATTTTTATTCTTTATTCATAAAAATATTAGGTATACAGTTTATGAATTTTTATGATTTTTATGGTATACAGTTTTACAAAATGAATTAGTTATGATTTAACAAAATTGAATTGATTCATTAAAAAATCATTAATTATATTTCTTACAAATCGCACGATTTAATAATTTTTTTGGATGCAACATATTTTTTTTTTTCAAAATTGAAACATGGGTGTACGTAAACAATACTATAGCTCTTGATATGGCGTAATAAAAACGTACGCTGATTCATAAAAAGCTCAAATGTATCTAATTAGTAGCTTGCTGTCATATTTTTTTAAAAATTCATAATATTGGATTACTTAAACATAATATTGTTAAATGTAAAGAAAACTAGAAAGTGACTTAGCAGTCCAATGTTCTAAGAAAGTGACTAGGCATTCATTTTCTAGGAACATTAATTCTAGTAAACCTAACGAAGACTCACAATAAAACTGAAGACAATCGTAATGTTGCATCTTGACTACCATCCAAATGTAGCACGATACTCAAACGTTTATTCAGCTTTTATTGAGCTAACTACCTCATGTTATACGATACATGATAATCCTTTCTTCTTCTAATCCTTCCTAGCCCTTCCATTGAAGTGTAGGTACAAGGGCATGTATCTCAGCCCTTTATCTATTGTCAGTCTCGCTAAGTCGCTTACCCTAAGCGGCCTTTACACTGCTGCATCACATACACCAAGTGCAGATCGGACCGCACCAATTTTATCAAATTCCCTTTACGAGGTCATAAAGGCAACGATACCAGCTGAGCAGCGAAATCTGGGGGTGACAGCCCTTAGAGATGGAGAAGGCAACCATTGGATACATTTATCACGTAGTTAATGCACGTAATTTTGCATTTAACCATTTTAAATAAATAATATTTAATTCAGTTTTCCGTCGTACACGTTGCATTGAATCCTTTTCAAATTGCTTTTTTTATTGAGATTACACATGAAAAAGCCTCCTTCCATGTAAATTTTTATAAATAAAGAAACATTGTTGATGATTATGACAAGAAAGACAACATGAGTATTCTCATTTACAAATTAAAAGAAAAACTCCAATTATATTTTTCGTTTTCTTTGTTCCTCATCATCAGGACAGGGAGGAACAGCCACTCCTTTATTAGTTCATTTATTAGTTATTTGCGTACATAAGGAAAAATCGACAGCGAATTTCATCTAAATGTGTAAGAATTTTACTGCACTACTGCACAGAACAATATTATATTCTAATTTTTTTATAAAGAATAACGATCCATCATATTTTTCAATGCTATCAAAATAAAATTGTTATTGTTGCTTCAATTTTTGCAAAATCAATAAATTTTTAATTTTAACAGAATAAATTTGTTATTATTTCGTGGGAACGGTCACTGATAACATGAATCTATGTAGAAAGTTCATTAAAAATCTGAATAATGGCTTGGACTCGCCAAAAAAAAAAAAAAACACATACCAATTCAATAAAAAAATTCACATACCATCAAGATTAGCACCACAAACAGATTTCTTTCATTTGCCCACATGTAGAACCAACATAAATTCAGGTTCGTTGGTATTTTCGTACATTCTTCATCAAAATTTATATCAGAAATTTCTAAAATTCTGACATAAATTTTATTATTATTATTCTAATATTGTCATTGCTTTTTAATTCTGCTAATATTTTTTTAATACAATGTTATAAACTATACGCTTATTTATTACTCCTGAATAATTTATGTATATCCATAATAACGTGTACAGGTAAAAGCCTTCAAGGCGTGAATAAATAAATAAATAAATTATCGATGTATAAGAAAAAAAATCTTCGTATTTGTGTGCAATATAACACAACATTTCACAATGTAGAATTTCTTAGTAATAACAGAAATATATTCAGAAATATCAAACAGAAGTAAAAAGTATGATCATAAATTAAGATGAAGCTATACGTGAAATCCTATTCAGATACTATTTAGATTAATTTTTACTACGAATCGTTTTATATTATGAACATCAAAAATATGCTGCGGATAAATTGAAGCTTTTACAATCTTTTGTGTCTGTTGGGATCACAATAAAATTATTAATTACGTAACCAAAAATATAAGCATAAAATAATGTTTTTAAAAAAATGTTTTTTCTTGACTTAACTATAAAGTAATTTAAGAAACAATTTTTTTTTAAGTATCCCTTTATGGCTAAGACTGTTTTTGAAGTTTCGTATGATTAAATTTTATTCATTCTTATCAAATTATACATAAAATAAATAAAAACCACTCTGGCGCTTACTTGCCTGGTGCAAATAAGACGCTCGATTTTAAATTTCGATTTTAAATTTTGCCGTGAGAATCGAAATATGAGCATTTCATACCCTTATCCTCGATTCCTCTTCCTCTCCCCCTTTTCTGAAATTATTTTTAAGACACAATAAAACTCCTGTCTCTAAACACCTTTTGCATAAGAAACTTGTTTTACTTATCTTTAATTAACACGTATATTGTATTTTTGTATCATAAAGATTGTTTGTTTCTCACAATCAAATCAAAAGTCATCAAACGGGCATCTTCATAATAAAACGTATATTTCCGAACGTTTGCAAACCTCAATGATTATTTATTGTTCTGTGAACTGTTGTCAATCCCTGCACCTGTATGTACAACAGCTCATACGGGCCTCGAAACCAAATGGTCCATCGTAAATACGGGATTAAAATCCTGCTCCTGGTCGCATCACAGTTCTGACACTTGCGCCTCCCGTTATCCGATTGGACCTTTTATTGCGGCGCTTAGCATTTTATTTACTTTTGTTTACGACCTCAAACACCCCTTTGAAAAGTGATTGAATGTCGAAACCGATATCCTAGATTTCTATCGTAAATATGAGCGGATAACATAATATGACCTGGTTATAAAATATTGTTATAAGCCATGGCGTTTAATGTTATGCATATCTTGCGCATAAAAAGAGAAATTTTTATATTGATTTAGACTTGTATTGGGTAGCGTTTTGGTCTCAATTTTTGTTCCGTAGTAACTGTTGCATGTTCTAATAGCTACGATAATTTTAGAGATGCGCATTTGGTTATATTTTTTTTTTAAAGAAAAGGTCACCCAAATATGAGAGTCCTAATAAAGATCAGGAAAAATCGTTTTTGGGAGGCCTATGTCCAAAACTTCTTATCAGAAGACTTACGAATAATCGTTGGTCAACATATTGAGAGACAATGATTAGATATCGAAGATGATGAATTTGGTGTCTCTTGTGTAAACTGATTGAATGTGGAAGAGAACTAGCATATGGAAGAAGATTGAAGCTGAATTTGAAGGTCTGAGAATTAGAATCGATTGGATAAATAACTAATGCGATGTAGAATAGGTATATGTGGAAGTGGCAAAATTCCACCCTGGTATATAGATAGCCCCGTGAAGATGATGCTGGTAATCAAGACGCACTACAAAAAAAGTTGCTTATCAGAAGACGTACGAATAATCGTTGGTCAACATATTGGGAGACAAAGGTTAGATATCGAAGATGATGAATTTGGTGTCTCTGGTGTAAACTGATTGAATGTGAAAGAATAGAAGAGAACTAGCATTTGGAAGAAAATTGAAGCTGAATTTGAAGGTCTGAGAATTAGAATCGATTGGATAAATATCTAATGCGATGTAGAATAGGTATATGTGGAAGTGGCAAAATTCCACCCTGGTATACAGATAGCCCCGTGAAGATGATGCTGGTAATCAAGACGCACTACAAAAAAAGTTGCTTATCAGAAGACGTACGAATAATCGTTGGTCAACATATTGGGAGACAAGGGTTAGATATCGAAGATGATGAAGTTGGTGTCTCGCTGTAAGTGACTCAGAGGCTAGCCAACAGAGAGGTAAACTGACTGAATGTGGAAGAATAGAAGAGAACTAGAATGTGGAAGAAGATTAAAGCCGGATTTGATGGTCTGAGAATTGGAATCGATTGGATAAACAACCAAAGCGATGTAGAATAGGTATATGTGGGAGTGGCAAAATTACACCCTGGTATAATAGCCCTGTGATGATGATGCTGGTAATCAAGATGCACTATAGAAAAAGTTTCGAACCTATTGTTAGAATAACATTGGCGTCATTTTCGAAAACATTATTTGTATAAGATCAGCAGTAGGTACAGCATTTAAATCAAACGTATAATTTGTGCTGTTCCCTGCATTGTAAGCGATATGTTCCCACGCAGGTGTGTTTATTCATTTGTACCCTAGCGTATTTATGTTTCTTTCTCCGAAGAACTGATTTAAGAAAAAAACTAACCACGTTTCCTTTCATTGACATAGCAGACTATTGCTTTAGAATTCAGCGTAAGTATTCCAGAGGCAAAGTTGCAAAGCGTATTTAATGGCGCGTAATAAGAGTAATGTGTCTTTCTATTATTAATGTTGTACATATAGATATTAGCATGCATCCTGAAAAATAATTATGTGTATTTATAAAAACAGATTAGGTTTTATTTATTTTAGACTTTGTTTAATATTACTGAGGATGGATTCCAGCATCATTTCTATCGAGAAACTCTCTTACACTTAAAAAAATTGAAGTTTTATTTTAATAATATTAAAACTAAAACCTTCGTATTTGCACTGAGTCATTTTTTCATCATTTTTTACATAGCTGCTCTACACAGGAGGCGCTGGGAGAATAATTTTCCTCGGGGCTTATATTTTATATAGGCCCTGAGATATTTATACCAAACGAAATATTTGGGGATGCTGTGTGGAGGTTTTTTTAAAAGAAATGAAGGAGACGGAGATCTGATATGGAAAAATAGGAAGGGGGTCAGAATCTGGAGTGAAGAACCTTTGAATTTATCCCTCTCACTGCTACTTGCTGAAGAGGTAAAAAGATTTCTCTCAACCAGTCTCTCCAAGTTCTGCCCGTCTCACAATAGGTGGGCAGACGCACCAATCGCCAAGATCTAGGACAATCTTTACTCCACGAACCCGGGCACCCCTGCTAAGACATCACTTAGGAGGGGTGCCCTTGTGACTTATGGCAGAGGTGTTTGTTATCGAATAATTGGTTCCCGGGGCGGAGATATCCATACCCGCCTCCCAAATCGGAATGTTTATCGTATTTAGGATTTAGAGCTTCTGGCGACAACATCTGAACCGAGAGGTAGTCTTGACATAGAATTTCGTTTTGAATGACGAATAAACAATTTTTTATAAGAAAAACTCTCTTTTTATAACTTTTGAAGGTTATTCCCATCAACGTAATATATCATTGAAGAAGAAGATAACACTTATAATCTAAATGAAAATACGAAAGAGAAAAAGACACAGAAAAAAATGGTCGCAACTGGGACTCGAACCCAGACCCCTCGTCTAACCTGGACGTGCGCGTTATCCAATTTCGCTATCGCCACCTTCTGTCAAACCGTCATATTTGTCAATCTCATATTTCAAATATTTAGAATCAACAATATTATCTTCAACTAGTTCTTTTTTCCATATTATGGGCCACTCTTCTTTTTATTGGAACAAATTTTTATTGTTTTTCTGTGTCTTTTTCTATTTCATATTTTCATTTAGATTATAAGTGTTATCTTCTTCTTCAATGATATATTACGAATAAACAGTTCGCCTCTAGTAAGGAGGACCTAAAAAAATTCTATATTTATATTTTTTTTTATATATTATCTTCTTTAAATTTCACAATTAAATATGTGATAATTAAATAAATTAAATGTATTGAATTTAATAAATGTTCAGTAACAAATACTTTGATATTAATTATAAACTAAAAGAGACCTAAATAGCATCCTTGATGAATACCGGTTTCTTGCATATTTCTTGTTTTTCGTTCTTGGTATGGGCTGATTCAGCCCTGCATTTCAATGGAAAACAGCGCCATATGGTTGGCGCTGCCGCTAATTGCGTCATATTATCCGTATTATCTACTGTGCTAGCATTCTACAATGGTAATAATTCTACACCGGGCGGCTAGAGTTACAAACTTTTTATTTTATGGGGTGAACTCGGTAAAGTATTCTGAAGTCACCCTAGTAATTCCTGTTACACATTACACCTCCCCCACTCAAGGTAATCTAATTGGTCTGGAGTTGGCACTGTTTGTCACCGATCAATCTAGGAACAAATAATAATATAGTTCGTTCGGCATTAAAACTATCATTATTACTATTTAATAAATACTGGAACCGTTTTTCTAAAAACTAATACATAAAAAAACAAATAAATATAACTATTTCAAAATAGTTGAAAACGAATTTTTTTTTTAAACCGACAATTTTTTTTTTTTTTGGTGAATACCTCACAAGAGTCCCGACGACTCCCGTCTAAAGCCAGTGAGACTTCAGGCATTCCCAATTGGGGTTTGTTGTGAGGGTGAAGGTAAGTGATGAGATGAAGGAGATTAGGAATAGGAAGTGGGGAAGTAACTGGCTATTCTAATTTAGTCACCAAACATGGCTAAAGCCATTTCAATGCACGTTTCAATTCTGAACGGTGGTTTTTCACCAGGGCAATACTGAGAGTATCTTGCACTTGCAAATATTATTTTGAAAGAATAAATTGTGAAAACACAAATAAAATTTATCTACGCACGAGTTTAAATTTATCTAACCCGCGACTTCCGGATCGCTAGTCGAGAGTCTAGTCTCTTCGGTCAAACAGTTGTTAATGAAAATAACGTTTTTCTAACCAATTAAGTTCCATTAATTGTTAAAATTAGTACCAACCTATCTATACACGTTCTACATTACATTTATTTAACAAGATTTGTTTAACATATTATATTCTATAAGTTTTTATTTTGAACTTGTTGGAGCCAATTGTTTAGTAATAAAAAGGGATTGAAATTCGGGAAAAACCGGGTGGTACCTAAGTACAATTTTTTTATTAAATAATAACTTTTCATAACTGTTTTAATCGAAGTTAGCGCTTTTTTATTACTTTTCACAAAGCACCCCTATTTGACAAACGGACTATATTTATATTGAAACAGATGCAACATATGCAAAAGGTAATTTTGAGTAAATTAATCTAATATAAGGATCGTGTCATTGATAAATAACATATTGTTCCACAATTTGTCGGGCTAACTATTATAATTGCATTTTTATTGCCAGGAGATTTGATTTTCTAATGCATTTGGTGTCGGCACAGCCCGTAGTGCAGTTAAGACGACCCTTTAAACCATTTCTCTTTTTGGATCAGGTTATTGTACTAGTAACTTTTTACTTGCTACTCAATTACAAAATAGTATAGCGTCCATTAACCTCTTAAATGGCAGGAGACCATATTTGTCCCAGCTCACATACGTCTCATATAAATCGCTGAACTCCCTTACTATCAGAGTGAGAAATAAGTTCTAAACGGTGTTAGAAAGGCAAAACAACACGCTTTATATTAAAATCTAAAAAATAACCACCAAAAAGTAAAATATACATTTTAATGAAATCAAAGTTTTGAATCGCAATTTAAAAAAAAAAATGAAACTGAATTTTTTTTATTTATTATTTTATATAAAAAGACAAAAAAGTGAGGCAAAATTTGTTTAATAAAATAAGTACGTATTTCTATTTTTTTTCGTTCAGTAATTTTAGTTCAGTGAGCGATTTTTAAAACTTTTTTATGTTTGCATGCAAAATTTTTATACATATAAAATTATATGTTTGTTTTGAATTATAAAATTAGAAAGCATATTTTATCACCTTTTGGGATATGTTCAGAAATATTCCATCTATTTGCATTTTATTATAAAGTGGAAATATTTTAACCATCAAAAGGGTTTAACGATTACAAAATTAAATACAAACAGATGATTTTCTCTCTACGATACCACTTATCTTTTTCGTCTAGTATTTGAAAATGAAAAAAATGATTGGTCACCAGTCACCAGCATTGTGACAAAGTTCCCATGCTTTTTTATCAATACTACCTCAATTCCATACAAGTTTATTACCTGTCATTATTCGATTGAGATAATTGCTCCGATGTGGTCTAAAGTCTAAATAATTGCTTGAGATACGTAATTATTTTTTTTAAAGAAGCTCTGAAGCAATTATGTCTCAAGTAAACAAATCAGGAAAGCGTGTACCAATTATCAAAATATTAGAGAGTTTTTTTTGTTCCCTAAATAAATCACAAACTAATTTCCACTGTGCTGGGCATAAATAATTTGTAATAAAAACAACATACCTTGTCAAGTCTTTGTGTTGACTTTTTTCTGAATATGTTATTATTGTACTTACCTACAAACAACTAATCTTTCTGTGATATTATGAATAGTAGAAGTACTAGCGCAGATCCGTGAAAAGTTGCGGGATATTATAATTTGTGAAGTTAACAGAATATATAAAAAAAAATTCTCGGGATATATTTATATTTATATATTTTATATTTTTATATTTTTTTTATATGAATACCGCACATGAGTCCCAACTGCTCCCGTCTGGAGCCAGTGAGACTATGGCATCCCCAATTGGGATATGTTGTGAGGCTGAAGGTAGTGGGGAGGGGAAGGAGATGGGGAAGTGAAAGGTGGGTAGTACCTGGCTATTCAGATCTGGTCACCAAACACGGCCAAAGTCATTTCAAGCAACGTTTCAATTCTGAATGGTGGTCTTACACCAAGGCGATACTGAGAGTATCTTCCACTCTGGAACGTGTCGCAAATATACTACTTATATATTTTTTTAAAACGAATTAATTGTGAAATAATACGAATTAATAAATTTTTTTTTGCCACGCCGGGATTCAATTCCGCGACCTTCGGATTGCGAGTAAAGAGCCTTACCCCTAGATCACGCCGGTCGTCAGTAAACTTAAAAATGACTACATCTATTCAATGACATTGTAAAAATACATCAATAAATGTAGCACCGCCTACGAAAAGGATAGCCATTTAAAGAAAACGTATAGATCATGCCGCTAAAGTATGTCCACCGGACCTAGTTCAGACAAACCACGCGAATTGTCTCAGTAACGTATCTTCAATCTATTAACAAAATTAATATGAATTTCGAGAAAGGAATTATAAATTCATAAAATAATTTTGGTAATTCCAATATTAAAAATTAAAACTTCACTGAACTTGAATAATTTTGCGCATTTCGCAGGAATATTTCACATTGCTTACCCATGCACCAAAAACTGAAATTAGCGTTTTAAATTTTTTAAATTGAAATATTAAACTTTTCTCTGTTAATTAATTCTCTTGGGATCAATTTACGAAATGTAAAAATTGTTTTGTATTTTATACATCTATCTTAGGTTCCAAAACTAACTCAAATAAAGTTAAAGAGGAAATAAATGCGTACCCATACGATTCCAGGAACGAACCTACCTATTACTGTAGATCCCTCTATCATATTTGTTTATTTGTTTATTTATTTAAGGAACATAAACAGTCTTAGTAATATAATATACATAAGAGAATAATAAAAAACAGACCAATTATTAATGTTCACAGATAGGTATTTATAAAGACTAACTGAATGTAAACTAAAATATTTAAGAAAAATGAAAAAAAAACAGAACTAAGCAGCAATTTAAAAAAATAATAATAATACAAATCCAAATTCAACAAATAATAAACCAATACACAACAATAAAATAAGTATGATTATAACTGTAATAGACTGCAAATTAGGTATTTGGGTTGGGAAGGGTAGGAGGAGGAGAGGGTTAAAGGAAAGTTAAGGGAAAGTTGCCACGCAAGTAATATAAAAATATTAGATACAATTAATTTAATCATCATGAATATGTGTTATTCGAATGTTATACAATGAATTTTTGTAACGACAGTAACTAGCAGTGAATACGTCAGCACGTATCATATCTGTACCTTGAAGGATAAACCACGTGAGTCTATAGCAATTGCTATGGACTTACGGCGCGCTGGCTTTCAACAGGTTAAATAAATAAAAATTCATCCCGTTTGTAGATGTTGACAAATGCGTTTAGTTGTCTGTTCAGGTGGGGGCATGGGTTCAATTCTTTTCCCTTTTTTCAGTTTTTTTAAAAAAAATTTATTTTACTTATTAAGTCTTAAAAAATAATAGAGTATATAGAGTTTGATTGTAGCTTTGTAAGTCCGCCGTCATTAACACGCATCGTCTACCGTTTATAATTAGTAAGTAAGTAAAATAACCGTGGTATATTAACACCAATTCTCTCCCAGTCTCCCACGATCAATAACAATCAACATCCATAATATATAGATGTCACCAGTCTCTCATATCATTAAGTATTGAAATCGATGAAGGCCTCTGGCTGAAGGCTATGGAAGAGTCCTCGTCACTAGACCACGCTCCATTTCAAAACCATTGAACACCATTGTAAATTATTATTGTCATTCAATAAATCAACAATCACTCCCTCGCTAGTTGACAAAACTTGTGTTCTCTAATCATTGCTCAGTGGTTCTTAAAGTATTTTAATGCGGGCGGGTGAGGCGGGTATGGGTACCACCAAATCTGCCATAGGTCACTCCAAGCGGTTAGTTTCGTTTGTTAAATTAGCAGGGGTATCCGGGTTCATGGAATGAGGTTTGTCTAGGTAACTTGTGAGGTAGCCCACCTCTGCATAATGGGCCGGAACGGGAGGGACTGGTTGAGGGAGACTTCCAGTAGATTGCCACTCGTGCGTCGGCGCACCGGCCAAAATGTTCCAAAAATTTCAATTTTGAAATGCGATTTTAACCATTATGTATAAAGAAAACGTATGAAGAAGAAGATCAGAATCTCTTGGGGCATTCTTGTTCATAGGCTATAAGATACCGTCAACCCACATAGCGGAGAGAAATAATTTCTATGGAATTGTTTATGATCTCGGGCTTAGATTTTTTGCCGCCTTTGAACTGTCAGATTGGTTTGCCTCGCTCTCGCGCCGTTGCCGTGAAAAACATCGTAACACGTATAAATCCATCGAATAAACGCAAGTAATGGGCATAGTTTATTGTTCAACAAATGTGTTTCGGTAAATATTACATAAGATAGCATAAAATAAACCCAAAAAATATTACGTAAAAGTCAAAAAATCGCGAAATTTACCCGTTTGTTCCCATGGCATTTAAGGGTCTCTTCTCTCTCCTCTATCCTCTCTAACCTAGACCTCTCCAGCAGGATTCTCGATTCATCGCCTAGCACCGCAGTGGGAGGGATGGATTTATACGTCCGTCACTCCTGGACTCATTAACCCCCAAATTTTTACTCACCCCTCGTACCTTTTAACTGTACCCAGAACTTCCCCTCATTCTTTTCCCTTAAAAAACCCTCTACACAGCATCCCCAAAAACGACGTAGGCCTTGAGATTTTTTTTCCTCAGGGCCTCCTTTGTGGAGCTAACGTAAAAATAGAAACATTTAAAAACTTCAAATTATAAATTACATCAACAAAGAAAATTATTCCTGTCACCTCGAAACAGGCTCAGCCTAGTGAGGTGGTGTATACTAAAAATGTATATAGTGTATATTGTAATATTATTCTTGGTTAATAAATAATGTTAAAAATATATTAAAAAAACTGTACGAAAAATGATAATTTGTATCGAAGTGACAATTTGTATCAAAATTGAAAATTTCTTTGAAAATTGGATTAAAAAATTACATTTATTTTAATAACAATAATTTTCATTAAAAATGATTTTTTAAGCAAGAAGGAGTAATTTTTAGAAATAAACAGCAATTTTAAATTGAATTAATATTTTATCTAAAATGAATTTCGGACCCCTTAACACTTTAAAGACCGGTACCAAATTGAAGATGGCACAATTAACCCCGTCGTTATAAATCGAATCACATTCGACTAAAAGCGTGCAGTCTCTTTGTTAAAACTTTAAAGCACTTTCCCATCGATGATTTGTATTGATTTATGTCCCGAGCCAGCGTGCGGCATGCAGCGTGCACCGTGCGGCCACTTCGCACATATCCCGGGGACATATTTGAAAACATTTTAATAAATAAATTGAATAGACAAGAGTGTTCATTCGATTTTGGGTTGGGAATACATGCGTGAAGAGGTTATTTAGGGCTGGGAATACATCATTATCATGTGCATTATTCTGTTTGTAGTTGTACGATGATGCTTAAAAATGTGTTACACACTGCAGTACTTTTAACATTTGACTGTCGCACAAGAGTCCCAACTGCTCTCAACTGCCTGGAACCAGTGAGACTATGTCATCCCCAATTAGGGCTTGTTTTGTGGCTGAAGGTAAGCGGGAAGGGGGGGAAGAGGAAGGTGGGGAAGGACCTGTTTTGGGTCACCATGTGCGGTTTTGCTACGACTTATTAGAGGTGTCCGAATTCATGGGTTGAGGTTTGTTCAAGTCCAGTAGATGTAGATAGACCCACCAATTGGATGGCGAGCCAGATCGGGAGAGACAATTTGGAATCTCTCGATCCGTCGCGTTGCACCACAGCGGGATGGATGGATTCATACGTCCATCACTCCTGGACACCCCAGATGACTAACCACTCCTCACACCCTTTTCCATCCCAGAACTTTTTCACCATCCTTTCCTTTAAAAGATCCTGCACACAGCATCCTCAAAGATGACAAAGGTCCTGGCGAAAATTATTTTACTCAGGGCCTCCTGCATGGATTTGATTTAAAATAAACGTTAGTGACAAAACCTCTTGTTAAACATTTTCATTTATATATTTCTTCTTACAGTTTTAAAAAGATTGTTTTTGTAATGTACCTTTTTTATATGAATACCGCACAAGAGTCCCAACTGCTCCCGTCTGGAGCAAGTGGGACTATGGCTTCCCCAAACGGGATATGTTGTGAGGCTGAAGGTAGTGGGGAGGGGAAGGAGATGGGGAAGAGGAAGGTGGGGAAGTACCTGGCTATTCAGATCTGGTCACTAAACACGGCTAAAGCCATTTCAAGCGAAGTTTCAATTCTGAATGGTGGTCTTACACCAGGATGGTACCTATCAACAACAACAAATTAGGACCAAAAAAAATTACATCATATAAATAAGTATTGAGACGGTGATGATATACATCTTTTCTTTCTTGCAAGTATCTATGTACGTGGTAAGATTACGGTCACAGATCGCTAGGGGCCATCCATAAAATACGTCACACATTAGGGGGGGGGGGAGGGGGGTAGAGAAGCGTGACATTGTGTGACAAGGGGTATGGGGAGATCATCAGACTTGTGACGACACATGCAGTGCATTTATCACAAAAATATTTTCCCTATCCCATTCCGCCCCATCCTATCCCCGCCCTCCCCCTGACGTTGTGGTAAATATGATCGTTAATTATACTTAAATGTCGATGAAAAACTTATAAATATTATTGATTATTTTTAGATGTAAAAGTGCAAAATATGTGACGTCACACTAGGTGGAAGGGGGTTTCACAAATGTGACGACGTGTGACAGGGACGGGGGGGTCAAAAAATCATGAAATTCGTGTGACGTAATTAATGGATGGTCCCTAACGAATAGGTGCGAGGATTGCGTTTTCCTATTAAAAAAAAAGTGAAAGTGAAGTGAAAAGTTGAATTTACAAGAATCCAAATCATCCAAATGCCTAAATTAATCATATGCCTATATTTTTATTTAACCTCTCTAACATTTCCATCTACCCTTGTCCTTACGAAATGGACCAGAATATCAATACACCAAAACGCCCCCCACTGATGCGTTCGGGGTTGAAATTATTTTCCAGCATCGATATTAACATTAAAAACTGATAATTGACTCTCAAATTTTACGTCACGTGTCCATTCAAAGCACGACATCGTTTTTCCCTTACGAGCGCACATACCCTTAGGCGGAATTCGATTTGATCAGAACACGTTTTGACTCTACATGTAGCATGTTTTTTGTTTGTTTTGTTTTCGGAAATGTCTCCACGTCGCGTAGTGTTGTTTGACGACTGTTGGACATGTTTTTTCGTCTTGCTTTGTTTTTCGCGCGTGCGAGTTTGTTTGTTGAGTCCTCGCGACGGGAGAATGAGTTTGTATTGTTTGTTTGTAATTATTGGCGCGATTGGATGAAGGTAAGGACACGCGACGTCAGTTTAGTTTTTTAAGGGATTTGAAGCGGATTGTGTGAATTGGGGTGAGATGAGATTTCTAGTATCGTGATTCTGTTTTTGTATGGAATTAGAAGCACCCTAATTTTTAGATCGGTTCAATAAAATAAATTAATATTACGATGTCTGAGTCTATACCACAAAATAAATTGTGTCTGCACGTAGATGTTTAAAAATATATAAATTATCATTTTCATTAGTTCGACTGTTCTACAATTCCGATCCAAAAGGTACCAAACAAATATCCACTTAAAATAAATTAAAACTTAATTCAAATACAGGTAAAAAAAAATGATTCTGCTTTCGTAATTGTAAAACAATAAAGTTAAAAAAAATTTTGAAGGACTTTTCTACCAAACACTTTTGTACTTAACTGTTTATGTCAGAATTTCTTTAGGTTTTTGTTGTGTATCTACTAAAATAGTATTATTATTCAATTAATAAAAACAGTTAATTTATAAACAAGTTCTGTTGTGTAATATTATTACAACGCGTAATAGCTATTTCGCATTTTGAAGGCATTTTCAACTGCACATCGCAAAAAATATTATTGAATAAATTAAATGAAAAAAAGGTTTAGGTATCAATCACCACAACAAAATAAATCCCATTTGAAGCTTTCAATGAAATATACCTCCTTCGAGTTCGAGTCCCAGTTGCGAACATTGTCTTTTTTTTATTTTTCTGTGTCTTGTTCTCTTTCATATTTTAATTTAGATTATTGTTAAGTTCTTCTTCAATGATATAGGAAATTGATGGGAATAACCTTCAAAAGTTATAAAAAGAGAGTTTTTTTTGAGAGAAAAATTAAATATACCTCCGTTTATGTACAAAAATTAATTCTCTGTAGAAAATTATTTGAAAAGAAATATGCTCATCATTAAAACGCGCTGACTTTGAGAAGCTTTTGTCAGATATGATTTTAGATTTTCACGACCCAAAGTATTTTCGTCGTTTGCGAAAGTTTGCCAACGTTTCAGAAGCGTTACAGTGCCCATCATCAGGGCGGATGTATGAAGCAGTGATGATGGACACTGTCACGCTGTCCGGAACGTTGACTAAAGAAGAAGGTAGCGCAACACGGCATAACACCCCAAAAATAAAAAATAACGAAAAAAAGAGTTTTTGTCAATTTGAGCACAGATTAAATCCTCTGTATTTTATTTTTACTAATATTTTAATTTTATCTTCACAAATAACAACCCTGATAACAACGATATACTTATCAGTCCTGTTGTCACTGTAATTATAAAGCACTTAATAACCCATTTCACACCAGCGTTGTCACACTAGATAATAATTAAAAACTATTCCATTTTTGAACGTGTGGAAGGATTTGATAGCACGAGCCCCGTCCCTTATCAATGGTGGCATTTTTGAATTTTGAAAAAGAACATCAATCACACATCGCACTAATGATACTAGCTCAATCTTTTCATCATTAAATGTATACATCATAAAATTCCATTATTATTCTAATCAGGATAGGCCGAGTAGGGGTAAGCAGTAATTATTTTCATGGGAAGAAGAATCTATGTAATTACTTGGGTGGTTCAGAAGTAACCCTTAGCAATAAAAATATCTAAATTAATAAAACGCAATGTCTACGTGTTATTATTCTCATCAAGATAGGCCGGGTAGGGGTAAGCAGTAATTATTTTCATGGGAAGAAAAATCTAAGTAAACATTTGGGTGGTTCAGAATTAACCATGAGCAAAAAATTACCTTTATAAATTAAACGCAATGTGTACGTGCTTAATAAATGGAATATTATATTGGATGTGGGTTGAAAAATATGAAAGAAACAATATCGCGTCTGGTCTAAATATTTGACAATAAAATGGATAATTACGAGCTCTATAGCGCATGATTGGAAACACAAACATGAACAAATTGGGCTTACCTATAGATTTCAAATATTGAAAGCTAGAAATTTTCTTGTCGCTGAAGCTCAACGTTTGAGTCTTTGCATATTCCATCTGAAATTATTAGGTTAATTTTCGTTATGAGCGAAGGTGCTTTGAAATTTTAACCCATCTCTGTAAAATAAGATAAGTTACCATACTTAATGAAAAAATAAATTTGTGTGTTAAAGCACTAATGTATTATGCATAAAAATTACATACATAAAACGGTTTCGAAATTATGTACTTACAATACACTAAATTACTGTAGCTTGTTTCTCATCTCAACATCTCGTTTCATGAAACGCAAAAGACCTTAGACGGCTAGTAACTTTGTGTACATTCACAAGATTATATGTATAAAACAAAGACCATTTTAAAATAAGGGTTGAAATTAAATCTCCCTAAATGTGTCATACGCCCATCATTCCACTTTGTAGTACAGTTACACAAGTCCGCCCAAATCGGTTGCATCAATCAAAACACAGGACAACGGTTACCCGTTCAACATCCATACGACCCGCGACCGTCGCGACGCGTCTAAATTATTCCAAAAACGACCTCAAAAACAATGATGGCGTCGCGAGGGAAGCGGGAAACAGAACGACGCTCCTAATTCAAATTGAAAACAAATGTCAAACATCAATGAGACGACGCAGCATACACACATTGCTTTTATAAGGGGAGGACTGGTGTGTATTTTTAATTTTAAACAAGAATTTTTAAAGAACTTTGAAATATATATTAACTAACTTTTTGAAAATCAAGCTATTTTATTTCATTTTCTGGTATTGGATAATAGTAAAAATTCAACAAACTTTTCAGGCAGCCAAAGGAGAAACAGGAGAAACTAACGAACGAACGAAGTTTTTTAAACTCCGTAGAATATATTATACTAGCGGCCTCGCTCGCATTGTATTAGAGGGAAATTACTAGTAGCGCATTCACTTATCAATTATCCTTCCCACTCCCCCACCTTCTCCCCTTCCGCATTCCAACATTCATTCGCGGTACATTCAGTTTTCAAAAAGCTCGCCTCCAATTTTATAATGCCAGCGCTCACCAGTAATTAAAAAGGAATTATCCAATTTGGTGCAGTCGTTTCGGAAGTTATGCGCGTACAAACATTTCGGAGATTCATTTTAATTTATAAAGATAGATAGATATTAACTACGATTTTCTGCATATCAACATCTTTTCCACAGCATCGATTTGTTTTCTGACGTTAGCAATAACTTGCTTTTGTTAGCGACAGAAAAAGTACAATAAATATAATATATTTAAAGAAAAAGTATTGTTGTGGTGTCGGTTAAAATGAGAATTGTCACTTGTTTTGTTATTCTATGATTTTATTGTAAAGTGTCAGTTTTGTTAGAAGAAACCATAAAAAGAAAGTGATTTAATAAACATAAATGTCGTATATATATTAATATTTATTTTAACGCCAGAGCTTACCATTATATACAATCTGTAGTACTAGCATATAATGTAGCTTTCTATTGATGAAAGATTTTTTAAAATCTTTTTTATTGATTAATGCGTGAAAGCGTAAAAAACAAACTCGAGCAGTTTCGCATTTATAATATTAGTATAGATAGATTTGTCATTTAGTACAAAATAAAACATTGCTCAAGACTTTTATTTCTTGTTATTTTTTCTTTGAAAATTTTCGCTGGGTAATTTCTGTTCGATGTCAACTCAGAATCAACTCAACACCTCTTTGAAAAGTCATTAAAAGCCACGAATTTTTTTTAAATAGCCCATAACCTGACCTAACGAAACCTATTTAACCAAAATTTTATACATTTTTTCATTACTTTTAATGACTTCTCAAAGGAAGTGTTGAGTTGAGTTGTTTTGTCCGGTCACCATAATTTCATTTTAGTTTATGAGAACGTTATGTATCCATCTATTTTTTATTATATTATTCTTTTGTCTCTGATCGCAAAGGTGAAGGGAAGGGGTTAGAAAGTCTCTACTTGGTTGTTCAAATCTTCTCACTAAATATATAAATCCATTTCCAGCAACGCGTTTACCTTGTGTGTAACTTTTAACAAAATTGTATAATAATTTTTCGAAATACAGCCCTTATAAATTCGTTGTTTATACCTCCGCATCAAAACTAACCTCACAGTCCGCCCTCCCTCGCCACGTGACCAGCAGTCCTCGGTCACGTGACCACCCCCTCCCCCCACAGCACAATGGTAATAATAATAATTTGGGGGGGTACCGGGGGCTGAATTAAATTAAAGAAAGCGGAAAAACATTAATGCGTTGGGAATGGTAGTTGATCCGAGGTGTTTGATTTTCGGATGCTGCGTGTTTTCTGTGTTGAATAATTTCAAAAGAACTTATAATATTAATACATGAGTAATCCATGTTCTATAGTCAAGCAGAAAAAAACCGTTCTTATATCGTATCAACGGATTCTTGCCGAGATGATTGTTTTGATATTTTTTTGATATCATTCTTAACACTATTTAGCGATATAATAACATGAAAAATATGTGCTTTTGAAATACAAATAATATCATTTAAGGTATTTATTAGACGTTAAATCAAAAAAAAATTATACGATGTGGAAGAAACGCTTACTTTAACATTAAAAAATAAATGAAAATAAATATGAGTCATTTTCTGTCTGTCAGATTCGAAAGGTATCACATTTTTAAGTAGCATAATTTTAGTTCTAAAATTGGTGGTGCTGTAGTAAAAAATAAAGTTAAATTTCTGGTTTATTTTGAAAGACTCAAATTACCTTTATTATTGTTGAAAATCGGTGTTGCGTCAGTAATGTAATTTTTTTTGTTACATTTCATAAAAATTCTACATTTTTTTGACAAGCTGACAAGCAGTTTTCAATTTGAAAATTTCACTCGTACCTACGTAAATACGAGAAAATAATTGTGTCTAATGGAATTTGGGCACTTTGCTTAGGATATTGTCAATACCGACAAAGTAAGGGACAAGCTAACTGATTGACATTTAGTTATTCCGTACTAATTTTTTTCTCAATTTAGATATACCTATATGTAAATATTCAATTGTTTTTTCAGCCTTATTGGCTCCGACAATAAAACAAAATTAAGTTCTAAATACATTTAATTTTCATTTGCAAAAAATGTATGTAACTCCATAAGTTCATCTACACTCTGTCTGTCAATGCGGATTTAACTTAATCATAATGGTAGAAATATTAGAAAACCTTTAAGAGGCATAATATTATTGCATAAACCTTATAATTTACATATTCTAGAAAAAGTTACTTCAATTTTTAAACATTTAAAAATGTCGGTATCAAAGCGCCACTAACTGCTTCCTCGTTAGCAATAAATTTTCCAAACCATCCAATAAATTATCACGTTTCTTTTAAGCTCTCAAAACCACGTGGCTATATTCTCACGACTTGACACGTGGAAAAAGAAAAGGGCATATTAACTGCACTTCAACTGAGAAAAAAAACACCTCATTTGCAATTTTATTGCGGCGACAACTTTGAACGGTGAACAAAGTGAAGGCGCCATCTTGAATTCGCTGAAAAATAAGCATTGAGTTAATGAAATTAATTCAATGGATTATGACTCCTAAAGTAACAGGAAAAAAATGATTAATGTATTAGGGGAGTGACACACAAAGTGAAATACCAAGAAGAAATACGTGAACAAATAGTGATTACTTCTGCATGCAAACCTTAAAGCTTTCCTGAATAATGAGTTTGTTGAAGTCATCTTTTTTTTATTCCAAGAAACGAAGTTAATGCACTTTACCCGGTCACTGATAAAAATAAGCAAAATTGACGAAATCGGTTGCATTTTTAAACAAATCGGTTGAAAACACTTTATAACCTATGTGGGACTATAAAGGTAACAATATGACTCTCCAAGTACAGCTAGAGAGACAGGGAGATTGATCCAGAATCAAAAAAAACCATTAAGGCCACACTTTCCGGCGCAAAAAGAAGAAGATGGAGAGATATGAAATTACGAATGTTGGACAAAGCGCGCTAATATTTTCAATGAAAAAATTGAAGCGAAAATTATGAAAACGCTTAATAAAACATGACTCGTTTAAAATAGATCAAAAATCTCGTGGAACGTATCTTAAGTATCATTTAAAGAAATCTGAATTTTTTCACAAATATAACTTGTAAAATAATAGAAATAGACTTGTTTTAAATAATTTTCGGAGCATACTTTGCGATTTTTTTCTATCGAGGGAATTTCATATAATTTGCGTTTCGGGGTGGAACGTATCTAGATATCATCTTCAAAAATAACATATATTTTTTTAAGAGCTTAAAAACTTCAAATGTTTAAGGGAGATATGTAAGAAATCGGTCGAAATACGAATAGTGGACCCTTAAAATAACAACTTAGATAATGTATTAGGCAGCCTATGCATTTGGATTGTCTGAAATATTACTTCTTGACTGACATTAACTTGTTTGATGAATGAATATTATTATTTTATCACTGAAGACAATGTAAGCGACTTTCAATCGAAAATTTGAAACAGAAAAATTAGAAAAATGTTCGATCACGTCTAAGGCTAAGGTCCTGGGTCCAATTCCTAGATGCGTTTTGAGGTTTTATCCATTGTTATTATTAAGTAAAAACAAAAATATTCAACTTTGAATGAATATAAATTAAATTCTAATTCAAAAAATGGATGAACACGATAATATTTTAAGTTTATTAGTTACGTTCACTACGTTACATTTATTATATCACGTTCTTTGTTGAAAGTTCTTACACTCATCAGTTGCATTAAAAAATGACCTAACCGTTTTTTCCGCACTAGTATCAATGCATTTTGTCATTTGCATATTAGACCAATAAAATGCTAGGAATTCCTAACTTACATGAAACCAACAGTATGAAACATTTGACTAATTCATGAAATGCTTTGTGGTCGCTCGCTTTCCGTCAGAATTTGAAATGTGCTAATTTAACTGACCGCTCTCACGAAATTCCTTCCAATATTTAGCATTCATTCAATTTCTATCTTTAGACCAAACCATTATAGGCAAAATGGTTTTCTGGTATTTATTTTTAGAATTAATTAAAATTGTGACTAAAATATTATGTATTACTATTCAATTTACAAAACATTCTCAAAGTGTCTACATTTTTTTATATTAGCCCACACAGGTGGCCCTGAGGGAAATTATTTTCCTCAGTCCTCTTATTCCTATATCATCTTAGGGCATGCTGTGTGGAAGATTTTTTTAAGGAAAGGAAGAAGAGGAAGTTCTGGGAAGGAAAAAGGTGTGAGGGTGAGTTGGAATCTGGGGATTAGTGTATCCACGAGTGACGGTCTATGAATCCATCCCTTTAACTGTGGTGCAAGGCGACGGGTCGAGGGATTCTGGTTGGAGAGTTCAAAGTCCTCAACTAGCCTCTCACCATCCGGCCCACCACGCAGCAGATGGGCAGACGCATCGGCCGCCAAGCGACAAGACCTTGACAAACCTCACCCCATTAACCCGGGCACCCTTGCTAAGGCACCAAACGTACCGAACAACTTGGGGTGACCTATGGCAAAGATGTTAGTCATCCAATAAATGGTTCCCGGAGCGGCGGTTACCATACTCCCTAAATGCAAATACCTACTTTTCAAATACAAAAAATCAATTCGTCAATACTGTTTTTTTATTATTATTTTTTTATTATGTAAGTTCCTAAAACATCTTTAATTCTATCTTGATATTTAAATAATTTTTCAATGACCCAATTAAAAGTTGACAAAATCATTTTTGGAAAAAAACTTTCAACTTCGGTAAAGTTTTGAAAAATAATTGACTTGATATCTGTTTACGCTAGCTAAATACCCCGCTTTTACCTCAGCTTCTATTAATTTCCTTTCCCTACCCCATCCCCAATTCTGGGTTTGAAGTATATTTTTTCGTATCAACCGGAAATATTGATCATAACTTTATTCCCTCAAAAAGTAAATTATCCGTTGGGAGAAATTATTATCAAGCAATAAGTCAACTTTATCGTAATTACAATTTTTCAACTAGGTAAATAAAGATACCGTTAAACATATTTTTAAAGCTAACGGTTACCCGCATGGTGGGAAAAATAACCCAATCACTTACAGGTAAGAAGGGATTTAGAAATATACAAAACTAGCAATATGTTTTTTTAATGAATCTAAAATCCTAGAAATGCAAACAAAAATCCTGATTTTCTTGAATTTGTCCGGTAAAACCGTCAAGAGCGACAAATCATACATATAAAAACTCTCAATAAATAAGGTTAGTAATCCTTTTTCCTGCGCTCTTTATCAAAGCCCTGATCTACTTCCTTACATTTTCAGTTGATATTTAGAACAAGTTCTGTTCCTAAGTTATGCTCACAGTGCACACAGATATTCAATATTTGCTGATGCATTAGATTCAATTTGTCCCTTTGAAATCACCCCTCCCTTAACAATAAAATGGAATGGGTTTTCTTTGTACAATTTACAAAGAATGTTTGTAGTCATTTCGTTGCACGTTTTAATACAATATAAGTCTTGGCTACTTGTAGGATTGTGTAGGTACAAATAAAGTCAACGTTAATTGACGTACTCACGAGTAGGAATTAATTTCACCGCTGAATCTAATTTAGCTCAGTTTTGGTGTCGCCAACGTGCAAACAAAAAAAATGTGTGAACTTCTCCCAACCGTTTGGATCCAGTGAGACTATGGCATCAAAAATTAGGGTATGTTGAGAGGCTGAAGGTAGTGGGAAGGGGAAGGAGATGGGGAAGAGCAAAATAAGAAATTAACTGGCTATTCAGATCGGGTCACCAAACGGCTAGAGACATTTCAAGCAACGTTTTCATTCTAAATTGTGGCCAGGGCGTACCGATAGTATTTCCCACTTTAACTAAATTGTAAAACAACACAAATTAATCAAATAAAATTACGTGCCCACGCCGGGATTTGAACCCGTGATCTCCGGGTTGCTAGTCGAAAGCTTTAACTCTCGGCCAATTCCTATGAATTTGCATGATATAATCTCTGACAGGCGTTGAGTAGTGTTGATGAATGAATTCACCGGTGTTCGCCCCGGTTCACGTTATTTCCAAGCCCATAAAATAGAGAATACCTGTTTTCCATTTTCCGCTAGGATATCGATGTTTTTTCTTCGTGACAGCGACCGTAAGTAATCTTCTTTGTTGTTGATATTGAATTGTCAACATTTTGTTATGACGCAATTTTGTTATGTGCGTCATAACAAAATTATACGCGATTAATGATCGGTACGTACCGATAAATTACTTTACTTTTAAAAATCATTAGATTTTATTTCATCGAAATGATAATTCTTATTCAATTACATAAAAAAATATAATTTCAAAGTCACAAACTGAATGTCACTGTTGAATGGGCAGTTAGAACTCCTTTGCAGATGTGTGTGTTTTGTTTAATGGATTTTTTTAAGGAATTTTATTTAAATGGCAGCCCAGCAATGCGCAATAACTAACGAATATTCTAGAAGCTAGGAGAGTATCAAATTACGCTGATAACACTTCCACACGCGCAGTGATAAGTGCTGACAATAGAATGTTTACAAGAACAGTCTCGAAGATTCTCCATCGTGGGAAGCACTAATATAATCAGTGCATCAGCCGCCTACCAGTCAGTTCAGAACTCACCGCGATACAAATCGCAGGCCCTACAATGGTCTAGTCAGTCATCGTTTAATCATCATGTAACAGTTATACATTCAAGTGCCAAGTGCATCTCGCTTCCAGAAGATACGGTCGTACTCCACCACTCACGGTGTCGAGCAACTTGCTGGCGTTCGCGAAGACTCATCGACTTCACCGCCGTAGCATCTTACTGACCTTCAGCAGCAACATCACCTCCATGCACCAACAACACTTCATCATGGCACTTCTGTCTACATCTCTGTTACCTTTTTATTAACCTTCGCTACGTAGCCAAATAAACGATTCGACTCACTACATCGACTGACTGCCTTTTCATTTATCTCCCGTCTCTGCCGATCCGGAGTTCGCTCCCTCAAGTAGTATTCTTGGTCTTGCTTTTGTTAGAAGGTTACCTAAAGTAATATATGTAAATTTAATAATTTTTAAATGGGCTGTAGAAAATCTTGGATTGAGGCAAAAAAATAATTCACTTCAGACAAAAAAATACCCTCTTTTCTAACAAACTGAAAAAATTCAACAAAAAAAATAATACTTCTCACCCTTTAACTACGTAATTCCAAAACAACTGCTCGCATTTCGCCTTTGATTATTTCAATATTTTATTTTATCATTCGCAACCTGTCAGTCACAGCGAGGCGTTATTTTGTATGATCCTTTCAAATTGCTCGTAAATAACACTGAAATGAACGATATTTGGGCTAGGAAATTGAATCGGAGGCCGGGGGTTCAAATCCTGGCCGCAATAACTGTCCCTGTAAGTTACAGGCTACACGCCCACCGTGCATATTATTGGCAGAGATAATCAGACTGCGGCTGGGGTAGTAGACGCTTAAAGGGTTAAATCTAGACAATTTGAAATTAAATTAGTAAGAATTATTGTATAACTGTTTTGGTTGCAGGGGACGAAGAGCGAATAAGAAGAAGAAGGTCTTCAACTATACTGGAGGAAAAAGTCAGACGGCATTGGGAAGTTCCTTGGTATCAGTATCGTGCTGCAGAGTGCGAGGAATAAACCTTGGAGCCTCGTCAAAATAACGAATGCTATGTGTGTTATATACAGAATATAAGAAATCGCATCCAACACTAATCATTATTTTGTTTACATTTAATACCGGCCGAAGTAGTCCAGCGGTAAGGCTCTTGACTAGCATTCCGAAGGTCACGGGATCGAATCCCGGCGTGGCAAATAAAATTTATTTGACTAATTTGTGTTATTTCACAATTTATTCATTTAAAATAAAATACAGTATATTTGCGGCACGTTCCAGAGTGGAAGATACTCTCAGTATCGCCCTGGTGTAAGACCACCATTCAGAATTGAAAAATTTATTTGTTTCTATATTAAAATTTTGAGAAAAGATAATAATTAAATCAAATGGCCAAATTCAAAACCGAATACCCTTTGTTCGGGTGGTTATAACTTTTATAACAAATGATCGGGTAAATGCCAAAGTCACGAATCCGCAAAAACAGTATTCGGAGATTTTGAGGTACGATACTTAGAATTGATGATGGTATGCTCCGTTTAAAATGAAAAAAATTGGTTGTCTATAAAGTCGGTTTACGGACGATAATTTAACGTTAACGATAACGTCACGAGCTGAATGCTTAAGCCGAACGCTTAGGCCGAACGCTTAGGCCGAACGCTTGTTCGGCCTTATCGCTTGTTCCGCGCTCTCGCTGAACGCTTAGGCCGAACGCTTGTTCCGCGCCCTCACTTGTATGCCCGGCTCAGGTGGAACGTGACATCGTGACATCGTGACAACGTGAAAATGAGTCGTGCTTTTTCGTGAATGCGGCCGGCGTTCATCGATTTATAAGATGTTATCACGTCAAAAAAAGGTATATTTAATTAAAAACTGTCAAAAATACGGATTCGCAACTTTGCATTGCATTGAAATTTTCGCTGAAAATTTGCTTGTGCAAAGATGATGGATAACAGATGGTTGAACCAGCGACATTTGAGTGGCTATGATAAGGTTTTAATTTAGTTCAAATATGTTATGCTTTTGCGAAGTACAGTTGTTGTACTTTAACAAATTGAAATACGTAATAAACAGTACCTACTGTTAGCGGAAAAAAATTCGTTCAGTGTGTATTTCGTATTCATTATACCTGGAAAAGGAAAAAAAATAACATAAATATTATTAAAGTATTTTTACTAGTAGTTATCCCCATTCGATCTTGAACCGTGCAACATCGTAACATCGTGCTGAATCACGTGTAATCCTCATTGTAATGTCATACATAACACAGCTAGCCGCATTTAAGTACAGTTCGGGTAGGTATTAGGGGTAGATGCGAATGAAACTACCCTTAGGAAGGTGTTCAGAATCTGCATGTACCAATCACATTTAATATGCAGATTAAATACCTACCTACTTGTAGGTCAATAATTGATTATGTGGTACATAACGTAATAATATTATATAGCAGGGGTTTAATTAATTATCCACCAACCACCAGCAAGCATCGGAGGGGAAAAGGCTGTAAAGTTGGTGTTTTCTCTCAATGCACACAGATTATTTTAATAACCAAATGTTGGTGGATTTTAAACAATTTACCTCGAAAGCATTCTGATAACGATGAATATCCCATTACATGAAAAACAAATAACTCACATTGCTTCATTTCATATATTTTTAAATGGATATTATTTTTGTAAGCGCTCTTCACAATGGAAGTGTATTTTTACAGGTATTAATTACTTTTAGTTCACTCACTTATTTACCTATCCGTTTGTGAATAAATTAGTTAAAAATATTTTTTTTAAAATACGAGTGTGCTTTAAGACCACACCAATGAAGTAAAACTTCTGTGAGAGGAAGAGAGAAAGAAAATGTGTGCGCGCACTGCTCTCTCTTGCTCCTACAGTGTGATACAGACAATAGGCCTTCACTGTGTTTTAGATATACGAAACGTAACTGGTTATGAGAGAAAGAGAGAAAGAAAATGTGTGCTCGCACCTCTCTCTCTTGCCCCTACAGTAATATACCAAACGTAACTCTCTCTCTCTCTCTTTCTATCTTCACTAACTTATATCTCTCTCTCAACTTCCGTTCGCCACTTTTTGTAAAGCTCTCGCCACGCATTCACCAGCTTACTCCCCAAGTCTAGCGCGGTAAAAAAGTTTTACTTCAATGAACGTGCTAATAGTGGGTTATATGTGAACAAGTTTTAGCATATGGTGGGCCGTGTCCTAGCTACGCTCTTTTTTAATTACTTTTTGACACGCTTCCTTCAAATTACACAAATAAATTATACGGTTTGATTTCTTTTCTCCTAGTGTGTATTATATTTAATCACTAATACACCTACGTTTTCCAAAACCATTTCATGGAACAAAGCGTCACGTACATGACCATCCGTGCGGAAGGTTGCTCGTGTAATGACGGGAAATCAAAGATACCGTAATTTTTATGTATTTTGGATATTCGCCGTTTGCCTGTTTTCATAAAGCTCTCGTCACGCTTTCACCAGCTTACTCCCCAAGTCAAGTGTGCGTAATTACTTCAATAATAAATAAAATAAATTGATTAGTACGTATAATTCATGTTTGTAAGTTTTATATTGACCTGAAGTTAGCATGTGTGGGTCGGAAATTAATTCGGATTGACGAGTTCGTTGATACTTGATACTGGTACTTCCCAAAAATTTGTATGCAGGTCTAGAAAACGCATAAAAGCCAATTATGGATCATTAGGTTAGTTTATACAGGGAACATAGCAAATTATGTCAATACATCAGATCGGCGTTCAAACTATCAAATCAAAAGTTTGCATAATTTGTATAAATACATTGCCAAATACGTTTTCATCAACTGCACAATAGTCGATAATTTGTCTAATGAACGGGAAAATTTTCTAGAACATTTAACGAAGCAATAGACGTGAGTGCTTTAATGAAAGCGCCAATATACTCGTATGTAAACAATTTAAAATAAAAATGAATGATGATAATAAAATTAGCATATGCATAGGAGTTAAGTGCATTGCTGATTTGCATACAGCCTCCGCGCAAACCAACATAAATACTCAGGCATTTCGTATGTTTGTCGCCGATATATTTCTCAACAAATATCCTGATACATCAACAAATTAAGCGTAGATACTGTAAACGGAAAATTATGTTTAAATATATTATACGTGCATAAATTAGCTAACACTTAAATACTATGTTAAAGGATTTTATTTGTTACCCCAAAAGGTAGTAATTTATGGCATGCTCAGCTGTGTATAACAAAACATTCAATGATTCAATCAGGTTATATGCGGCAAAAGGGTTAAAATCTTCTTGATTATGAACTCTGAAGTGAATTCTGGTTCAAATTCTGGTATGGATAAGAAATGCTTTTCATATTTATATGAGTTTTAAAAGAATTTTAATTATTTCTGTTATTTAGTGCTGGTAGTGACTACACCAGAGTGTGATAATTTGGTTTAGATATCAGAAAGTTCTCTAAGCTTAATTTTTTTAATGCTAAGAATACCAATGCTAAGTTATTAAGATTAATGAAATTAGGGCCCTTCTAATGTGGTAGTAAAATATTGTTTCAGCATTTTTAGGCCAAAAAATCGAAAAACTATCTGAATTTCTGAGCGATTCACAAATTTCACGTAAATAAATCCATTAAGAACGAGATTTTATTTATTTATTTATACTAGATTCTTACTAGATTATCACTTACCAATTACATAAACTCAGTTAATATACAAATAGGTACAAAACATTACAAAAATTTTCTACACAGTCAAAGAATACATGATATCTACATAAAATTACAAAATTATATAAAAAAAGTCACACGAAGAGACACAAAAGACACAAGAGACACAAGATACACGATACACAAGAGACACAAGAAACAGACACAAGAGGCACAAGGGGTACAAGAGGCACAAGAGGAACAAGAGATACAAGAGACACAAGAGGCACAAGAGACACAAGAGACACAAGAGGCGCAAGTGACACAAGAGTTACATGAGACACGAGAGACACGAGAGACATGAGAGATACGAGAGACAAAAGAGACACAAGTGACACGAGAGACGCAGGAGACACGAAATGAGACACAAGTGACATGTAACGTAATTAGATTAAAAATTATTGTTACAAATTAACATTAACACAATATTCCAGAGAATCTTGAACGATACTCACACTGTCACCCTGATGAAAGGCCACAAATTCAGAATTGAAATGTTGCTGTATCTATTGCTTGAAATGACCTTGAGTACGTATTTTTAGTATCCGGATAGAAGAAGCCTGGTGCTACCAAATCATTACTCTTTATTCTTTTTCTGTCTCCTATATGATTTATCAAAAAAGTGTACTATGCAATTGTTCAATCTATATTACAGTACGGTATTATAGGGTGGGGAGGAACTTATGATGTTATTTTAAATCCTCTGAAAATAGTTCAAAGATTGATAATTAAGGTTATCTTGAAAAAACCATCTACATTCTCTACTGAAAGAATCTTTTCAATATTCAAAGTATCTACAACAGACAATATATATAAAAAATATGCAATTCTACAGACTTTTAAAGAAATACAGCTAAAAAAATTACAATTCAATATATCAGCAAGATTTCAAAACAATATCAAAATCCCTAAATTTAATACCAAGCACATCCAAAATACCTATCTGTATCTAGGTATAAATTATTTCAACAACCTCCCATTAGAACTAAAAATTATCGAAAATAGACATAAATTCCAAATTAAATTGAAAAATCACCTGAAACAACTGTAAGAGTCCATTTCTACCTCTAATATTTCATTTAAATCTTGAAATTTATTTATTGTTATATCCCGAGTTTTCTTACATATCTTTTATTATTAGATGCAATATTATTATTTTCTACTAAATTATACATATACTTGAGCTTGAATTCCCTCACCAAACACAAGAGCCTTGTCTCTTTATGATGAGGAAATGCTATTGTTATGTTCATTTTTACAACTCTGTTTAACATGTAAAAAAAAATGTATACTTATTGTAAAAACATACAAATATTAAATAAATAAAAAAAAAAAAAAAAAAAAACACTCCTTTCAAAATGGGGATAAAATAGCTAACCTGGTTCACCCTATACGAATACTTTTGGTAGTATTACGTAACATGAGAAACGCAATTAATTAAGCCAAATCGGCAAGTTTATATATTCTTAGTTGACACAACTATAATCATATTAGTCACCTATAAACAAATCATCAGTAATATTTCGATCATTACCGTTCGAAGCTCTTCTTCATCTTCTATCTTTTTACCAAGGAAATTTGTATTCAATTAGAATGATTGCAACTAATTCCTCATTTGCAACAAGCCGTTCAATTAACCCTGTACTTAAAACATAATTTAAAGTTTGATTAAATATTTTGGGCTAAATTATCAAAAATGCACATAAGTAGGTACCCATTCTGAGGGTGTCTGTGTGACAGAGTACCTGATAATGGTTTCTCATTACCAACAATTCGTATTCCCCTACTGAGGGTTGACTAAGCTCCGCTAGTACTTACCACCACCAGTGTACCTCGTTGCATCCCATTGTGTGCGATGGGTTGGTAACTCTAGATATTATGCGGAACCCAGAAGCAGATGAAAAATTTAACTTTTTCGCCATCTTTTTTAAATGTTCGTATATTTAAAAAATGCGAAGAAAGGAAGTATGCTTGGAAATCTAAAGAATAATCTGACAATGCCTTCAAATGGCGAAACAGCGTATATTTAAATTTACGTAGTTTATTTGTAACAAATCTTTACTTTTTACTTTACCATAACCTTCAAATAAACTGTGCAATTTAAAGATTTAAGTCCCATATTCTGTAAAAAAAATATTAGAGTAACATATTTAAGTTGTATTTTACATCCACCCGATGATTTCAAAGATTGATATATAAATTAATATAAAGAATAGGAACTAATGAATGATTTCTTTGTTCACAGGTAACCATAAAATCTACAGTAAAACGCTCCGACTCTAAACATTAGATTGTTGAGATTAACACAGATCTAACGCTGTAAGTTTGATTTTGAATTCTATCGAGGGAGAACATTACTCTTTACTCTGAGATTGCAAAATATTTATTAAAGCCTGGGACGCATAAATGGCCCCAAAACTCTATGGGCGTTATACCCTTAAAAATAGTGATGTTTGAATTTATTTTGCGTTCAAAATATATCAAAAAAACCATTTTTTGATAATTTTTGTTGTTGTCATAAAAATAACACCAACCTGTAAAACGAGCGGTTTCCTGCAAAGGCGGCCCTTCAGACTTCCAAAAGACATCCGTACGTTAAAAAACACCTCACAATTATAGTGTAATATTTCCTGACAAACAAATTAGGATTCTGAAGTTGACCCGACGAGAGTTAAGGTCATAATGTGATTTCTTTATATCACAATAATAAAAATATTCGAAGATTCAAATTATTTTCCACGGACACTTACACCCATTTGTGGTGCATTTCTATGTTCACAATACATTTGACACAACAATACATAGAAGCCAGACAATCATTTTCGATAATAATAATAATTCATTCATTTAAAATTACCTCGTGACCAAAAAAGAAAATACACATTTTTCTGTTAACCAAAATACATATTTTTCTGATCGCTGACTACGCCGAGTAATTTTATTTTTCCTTTAAATTATATTAAAAATATAAAAATTTTTGTGTCTTTAATTTGATCGGGATTTCGGAGAGTATATCTAAAATTATTACAGATTGCAAATGAAATAACAAAAAACTGCGCTATATAAATACTACGTTATTATTATTATTATTATAGCACTGATATTCTGAGCATTATGCTGAGCTTTATCCTAAGAGGGATCTAGATATCAGAACATTTTGATTTAAACCTTTTGTACCCAGGGTACTGCGTAGAAAATGTTAAACTCCCTTTATACTATCATAATATCTACTTTGTGTAAATAAGTTTAAATTTATGTGACATCCATTGCTAGATTGACGAGTTCGTATCCATCAAGTTTCAGGTTCGTCAAAGCAAAACGAAGGACTTTAGTTTTTGTTAAATCTAACAGGTTTAAAATATTGCTGATTTATGCAATTCGTGGATTTTCCTTTGACGACTTTATGTGATTCAATTATTAGGTAGATGCCGTTTAAAGGTGAACATTAGCTTATAAATTGTGCATTTTTATAAAATGCATTCACGACAATGAGACACGGTGAGTTAATCCAAAGTAAACATCGTAAAAGTGGTCACTTTTGTGAGAACTGCTTTCTTTTTATTCTCTTATTGAGATCTGTAAGTTGTAGTAGTACCTACTGGTCAAAATAATGCCAAAGCATGACACAATTTTAGGTAAATACCTGACAACTTTTAATTTTCCAATAAGGAACTCCAGTGAAAAATATTATTGCTTTAAAAAAATATGATCATATAGAATATAGACCAATAAACGCTGATTCTGAATAAACAAGTTTTATTAAATAATATTAAGCGTAGAGATTTAAAAAAACGATTAAAAAGACCATTTTAAATCGTGTCATGAAAACACACACTCAAGTTGGTGTTTTTGAATTTTTAGTGCTGACGTCACTGCTCTCCATAATTCTCCGGCCACCTGGTGATAGCATATTGAAGTTATATTGAAATGTAATGCAAGCCATCGGTTTTATCAATATTTCATGTTATTGTTTTATTTACATCCTGTTTATAGAGTTTTAGACATATAATAGTCGTTGTGTTAATTGAAACATTAATTAGGCTTTTTGGGATGACGTAAGAGGGCTATATTTGCGGATAATCTGATAATTTGCCGGTAGTTGATACCGAAATGATGATCATGTTTTTCAAATATGATACGGACTATGTAATTTGCCGAATGCCGAATTTCGTGAAATAAAAGACTATTAAGTAATACTAAGTAAGTAAATCATCTTATTACTTATTTTTGAAAGTTATAGTTAGCTGCAAAATAATATTTTTTATAATTTACAGTAAGTTTGGCGTGTTTGATGTTATAATTTAAGTAATATTTTATTGATTATTTTCATAGCATCACACCACCTTTGCCGTAGAAATGCAGATTGTGGAACACTAATAAACTGTTATCAGGTGCGGTCGCAGATGTATTATTGCACTTTGGTATAATCCAATAACAGTAGCGATGAGATGTTGACATTTTACTTAATGTTTTTCTATAATAAAACAGTTAATCTTGAATTAAAAACGCCTTGACTTCTGACACCTAAAGTCATTTATCCATTGATTCTTCCATACAACATGACAACATCTGTTGAAAATAAATAAAACTTTTGAAGAGTGATGACGTCTCACGATTCACCAGAGATACGGTGGTTTTCGGGTGATCTTGAAAAATTAAAACTTTGACAATATTTTAACTATTAAAACTATCTATAAAAATAAAGATAAATATGCAGTTATTCATTAAAAAAAAAAAAAAAAATTGAAATTGGACTGGAGTTCCTTGTTACGTATTATTGTCTGAATTTCCTTGAAATCAAATCAATACATTTGTTATGATTCAATAGTGATTGTAGTGCAACAAGAGCTAAAAAGAAAAATAATTTATAGAATGGTTTCTCGTTCTTTGATGGAACGAGAAGGCCTTATTCAATCGTCCCCTTCTCCGTCTCATGTCTTATTTGTTCATGTTGACAAAATTCTTCAAACGGGGATGCCATGTTTTCGTTGGCTCCAAAGAATGATAATTTAAATTTGAGAGGCGGGTTTAGGTACCGCCGTCCCGGGAACCATTTATTGGATAACCACCATCTCTGCCGCAGGTCACCCCAGATGGTACGCTACGTTGACTAAGCACGAATGCTCGGGCTTATGGAGTGAGGTTTGTCTAGGTCTTGGCAGCGGAAGATTTTGCCCGCCTGTCGCATGGCGGGCCGGAACGGGAGAAACTAGTTAAAAGACACCTTTTGACCTCTCTAGCCGGACTCTCTCGACCCATCATCTTGCATCGCAGTGGGAGGGATGGATTCATACGTTCGTCACTCTTAAACACATTGACCCCCAGATATTTTTTCCTTCTCAGAACTTCCTCTCCTTCCTTTCCATAATCAGACCCTCCACACAGCATTACCAAAGATGACACAGGCCTAGAGGGATTTTTTTCCAGCCTCCTGAGTGGAGATAATGTAAAAAAGTTAGAGTTGTTACACGCTATCAAGAAAAAGATGCATCGATTTTATTTTGTTTATCTACGTAAAATAATGAAGCAACTGAATAATGAGTCGAAATCTAAAAAAATCCCAAGAAACAATGCGACAAAAGCATGCAATTCAAATAGTGGATTCCCATGACAATAACTATTATGAATATTCAAATGAGAGGGGCAATCAAAAGGTTCGCGACAGCGATGACCACTCGAATATGTGCGAAATGATTTATGGCAAGTCAAAGGACGGCCAACAATAGATCACCCCTCTGTGACGTCACTGCACAGATTTTTTCTATGAACTGGAGTACACACTGTTTGACTTCAATGACATTTGAAAATACCAACCCTTTGAAATACTAAATTCATGTTCGACGCGGGTAGATTTTCTCACAGTCAATTGGGTACGAGGTATGTAATTTAGTGCTATTATCCGAGTAACTTTATCTGAATACTGATGTAGATAATTATGAAATTTAAAAATATCTATTTACATGCGCGAATATTGTTTCTTAATAATGTTAACATTCTATTGAAAATTGAATTTGAAGCCAAAATACATAATCAAACTAAATAATTTTTTTTTTATTTCTTCGAAATTCGCAAATCCACTTTGTGAGTGGTAAATAAATAAATAGTGGTGTACACAAAGTTATTTGTTTTCATAAAATTATTTTTTTAATCAACAGTTAAAGTAAATATATAATACGCATTATTTATTTGTGTTTAAATTATTATTTACAGGCCATTCATTAAATGATTCAATTTTACACGATTTTATAATTTGACTTTTTTTGTGTTAATTGTAATCATTAAAAAAATAAACTTACCTTACCTACTGTGGGAATATAAAAGAAAGATAAATTAAATTAAAACACCCTCAAAACGCGATTTTTGGGTAGAAATTTTGATGTATGTCAGAAAAATTAGTGTTGTCGTATAAATCGGTCATACGTAATTTAAGTTGACGCCGGTCAAAATGATTTTTTATTTTCATTTTATCATCATCATCACTCTAGGCTCTACAACCCCTGGTGAGTCTTGGTCTCCTCAAGAGTCGTCTTCCACTCATCTCGGTTTTGTGCCAGCTCTCTCCAGTTTAGAAGCTCCAAGTTAGATGTATATTATATGTCTTTGAGGACGCTGTCGCTCCATTATCTTGGCCTTCCCAGGCTCATTTGCCCTATCGTTCAGCTGGGACTTTGGTGCTTGATGCTCGGTCATTTTCTCTACATGGCCCAGCCACCGAAGTCTTCCCAGTTTTATGAATTTTGTGACGTTTAGCTCCTTGAAGAGAGTTTAAGGCTCATCATTGTAACGTTAGCGCCAAAATCCATTTTCTAGAACCGGTCCGAAGACACGCCTCAAAATTTTCTTTTCAAAAACGTCCAGTGCTCGCTCATTCCTCTTAGTTAGCACCCACGTCTCAGTTGCGTACGTGAGCACTGGTCTAATAAGTGTTTTGTACACTCATATCTTGGTGTTTCTGGACAGCAGTCTGGATTTATATTTCTTCATATTTATGTATGGTATATGTAAGAAGAAAATATATTTTTTTAATAATTTTAATTAATTCATCGCCAAAGCTGCCTCTAAAATCATGAAAAATGAAATTCTCTAATGAACTTGTTTTATAATTTGAAAAACAAATACAATACAATAAGGTGATTAATATAATGATACTATTATGCAGAGCTTATTGAAAAAAGTGGAATATTATATAATATTTTTTCTGCTGAAGTTACATCACTTGATTATTATTGGTGATCGTCGTTAGTGAGATGAGTCACGAATACGAATATATTACAAGAATGATGTGAAAAACGTAATGTAACGTTTTGCTTTTACCCTGTTGCTTTGTGAAAACTTTTATTTTCACCCTCGCACAAGGAATCTCATGTGATTTAACATACAAAAAACCCTTAAAAAATACTGTTGACGAAGTATCGGTGACTACTATTATTATATTGGCACCCATATCACACTTGACTTCCGTGCGAATTTTCAAGTTTATTTTGCATATCCACTTTTAAATAAAAGTGTTTCAAGCTGTTCACCCGTATACCGTCCATTTGAATAACCCTTTAAAATTCACAACGTTAAATGTCACATGTATCTACACGAATGATAAAGATATTTTAATATTAAGTATTATATTTAGTATATACTATGTAAAACTGAAAAGTATACTGTATTAAATAATTAGAAAAAAATGAGAGATTTCTTACAATCAAACTGATTGATCAGTTTCGTAAGATTTGTAAAATAAAATATTGTAAAATTAAAACTGAATAAACATATTTAAAAAAAAAATAAATAAATTAAAAAATAAAAAAATTTAAAAAAAATATGATTTTGTTTCACTATGGCTCCATATATAACGAGTTGTGATCGATTTCATAGTAGGTATGTTTTTTAGGTTTTCACGGCCAAAAAGTATTTTTGTTATTGTTTTTGGGGTGTTATGCCGTGTTTCGCTACCTCCTTCTTTAGCCAACGTTTCGGACAGCGTTACAGTGTCCATCATCAGGGCAGATGAGCACTCATCTGCCCTGATGATGGACACTGTAACGCTGTCCGAAACGTTGGCTAAAGAAGGAGGTAGCGAAACACGGCATAACACCCCAAAAACAATAACAAAGATTTCATAGTAGCTTTGTAATATTCACTGAAATCCTTTAAATGTGTTTGAACTAGCAAGTATTAACTTTATTGCCAACGAGGTTTCGAAAAGAATCAAAGTTTCTCTAATTATAAATAAGCCCGAGGAGAAAAAGTTGTAGATTTTACCACAATCTTAATTGTAGGTAGTGCGGAAAATTATTGGGGGTAAGGTAGGAAAAACTCTCTTCCGGTGAGTTTTTTTCCCCGCCTTATCCGTTACGAATGATTAGTTCAACGACATTTTCCAAAACTAACAAATATTGGTTTGTTCTATACTTTTGAATAAAACAAAAAAAAAATCGTCAGAAAGCTACGGTTTTAAGAAATGTACACAGCAATTGTCTGTAAAATAAGAGTAGAAAACAAAGGAGGGCGTCACTGTTGCTCAAATGGCAATACTAAAAATATAATTATGGTGGTAATCTAAAGCCGTGTAACCTACATTTTTATTAAAAATTAAAAAGGCATAAAGTGAAAAAAAAATGTTTTTCTTTGCAATATAGATACCCACTGATCTCAAAATTAAAATTGCATATAGCAATTTTGTGTTAAAATAATGAAGAATAACGATATTGTAATAAAATATAAAGCACATTTTAGAAACTGTTCACATTTATTTAATATTAGCTGAAGTACCTAACTTTGCCCGGGCTTTAGATCATGTCTCTAACTTTAGATCTGAATATATTTAACTCATTCAGATCTAAAGTAGTGTAACTAAACTCACCATTAATGATTCTTCCTTTCTACGTGCTGTTCAATTCAAATTTATCATTGCGCTTTAAAATAATATTTGACGCGTAAATTGGTGTTGTCAGCTAACAAATTTTGTAGTTCCGTTTTTTATATTTATTACTCTTATTTGACAGACAATACATCTATCTCCCCCTCCCTCCACCCAGCATCTTCAAAGATGACATAGGCCGTGAGGGAAATTATTTTCCTCGAGGCCTCTTGTGTGGAGTTAATGTAAAAAAAATCTAATCGTAAATACATGCCGCATGAGTTACCGTACTTTGAAATTCTATTCTGCAGTAAAATAAATTCAGTATTTCAATTTGCAGATTTGCAAATTGCATTAAAAAAGACAAAATAGCGATAAAACTCGAATCCGGGTCGTGAGCAATCATTAGAATATTTGAATAAGTATGTCATAAATGCGAGTATCATGTTGTATTGACATTATGAAATTATTTTCATCTTTATTGGCTTGTGTGCGTATGTAAATAGATCCTACTTTAATCGAACTTTTATTATTTTACAGCCTTTAGTTAATTTTATTGATGATTTTCCGGATTTTGTGTTTGACGCAGATACCTATTATGATACCCTAAGGTGTAATAATAATAAAAAATAATAATATCTGAATCACTTTCATTTCATGAGAGTTTATTATACCATACAGATTGCAGGTAAGTATTATTACAAGGACGTGAAAATTAAATTCCTGTTTATCTTTATAACATAATCTACTGATAGCATGCATATAATTTACGTACGCACGGTAAAATTAAATGATGCAAAAGTTTTAAATTAGTATATTAATTAATTCCTGCAGACATAAATATTATTAAAATATTAGATTGTTAACTAGTAAAACTGCTCTAAAATACATTTTTTTCACATTCGATATCGGTAGGATCGTATCAATCTTTCCCTTTTGGTACTCAAAATATTTAAAAATATATATTTGTGGATTATATTTACAACGTAAATTAGTCCTAAACGACAAACCGATTAACATTTTGGGTGTAAAACTGTGCTAATCACGCAGCACAGTTTTAGATTGACATACATTTTAATATTATATGTCTACCTATTTTTTTTCTGTATAATAGTTGGGAATAATCATACAAGTGATAGTTATGTTGGTGTTTGGTAAAGTTTTACATTCAAAACCATCTTTCAAAAGGTTCTCGCTCGATTATGGACACATATTTATTTTATTTGGAAGTTATACCAAAAGTCATCATTTCGGCTGGGTTATCTCGAGGTGTTACTCTAAAGAATTATTGTTTTCCGTGATCAACCTAAAAACTGATAAAATAAACATAAAAATTTATTTAGAGATAATAAGACAGTTTAGAAGAAATAAATACGTGTAACTTGTAACCTCTCCCTCTAGTCACGCTTTAGGTGAAAGAAATCAGTAAAAATGCTCTCCCGGACAATTAAATGTTGGTCGTTTTGGACAGTTTAACACTGGCTTGATATGTGCACAGGTTACAGTGCTAAATTCTTACCAATTTTTTACTAAAGGTGTGTAGATAAATTAACTTTATTTATATAAATCAATTTAGGAGTGATCGTTTTACATAAAATTACTCATTTCCGTGACTTTTGGCTGGGGAGACAAAAGTGTTTCCTCTTTCCTTAAATATCATTCTAGGTAGTGTTTCCTATTTCTTTAAATATAGTTTCATGTATTTAAAGTGTTTCCTCTTTCCTTAAATGTTGTTCTAGGTACTTGTGATCCAGACTCACTTCAACAATTATTCTTTGAACAAATCTCATATCGTGTGTGAAGTAAAGATTGCCAAAAAACTTTTCTATCTTACATTAATGTTGTAATTATATATTTCACCAATAAATGTAAAATAACAGCTGTGGAACATAACTGTGACAGGAATTATTGTTTTTTTTATATTCAAGATAATATCAACAAATTGTTAATTTGGTGTATGGAAAGACTTTATTTAAATATCTCAAAATGTCAAATTGTTAGATTTTCTAGAAAAAAAAATCCAGTGATATTTAATTACAACATTGATAACAATGCTCTTCAGACATTAATGCAAATTAAAGACTTGGGCATCACTTTTCAATCAAATCTTTCATTTGTTAACCACATAACAGAAATCTGTAATAAGGGCTTAAAAATGTTGGGGTTTATAACTAGACTAACTAGAAACTTTAACAATGTAAAGTGTGTTAAAATGTTATATTTTGCTTTTGTTAGAAGCCAACTTGAGTACAATTCTCCTGTCTGGAATCCTCATTATAATATGCACGTACAAGCTGTTGAAAGAATACAAAACAAATTCTTACGTTTTCTAAATTTTAAAATGGGTATTCCAGCAAATATGTTAAACTACAACACAATTAGGGAGAAAGGAGAGTGAACTTTTACTACACAAAAAATGAAATCAAACACAAACCAAAATCAATAACAAAAATTCCGACAAAAAATAAACTGTGCAAAAGATACCTTTATATTCTAATTGTTTATTTATGTGCATGTATGTACGTACCTATTACTTTTAAATTAGAATTTTTCAAGGCAGCAGTTAATCTTATGTTTTAATTTGATATTTTATTTTATTCTATCACTTCTCTTTTTTTTATTTCATATTCATACAAAATGTATATGTAAGCCTATTATTTTGTAATGCAAACGCCATTTATAAGTAAACTTATTTTATTATTATTTTGATAACTATGCAAAGCATACAACAGTAATAATCATACCTTAATTGTTTATTTTATTTTATTGTTTCTGTTCTTTTTATAGTTCTCATTAATAGGACTACATTATGAAATGCAAACACCATTCCCTTTATGTTTAAGTGTAAAAATATTTTTATTCCTTTTATTTATTATTATTATCATTTTAATAACTGTTGTATGCCATGCATACACAAGTGAACTATATGTTTAAGCCCTTTTTTTTCAAGAACCTATACATATAAACCTTTTTTTTTAAGTAATATGTTAATACGCTTTTAACTTTCCAATTTTATGTTTTATTTCTCTTCTTTTCATTTCCTCAATTTTCCCTCTTTTTGTATAAATCATGGTCCATATATATTCACACTTATCCTAATTTGACTGTCCTAAAACGGGAATCATCCTAGTTGGACAGTCAAAACATTTTATAAATAATGTACATAAATGTGTAAATATTTTACTAAATAAAAATGAAATAAATAAAAATAAATAAATAAAAATAAAATTTTAAACGATATGAATATGCTTAAATTGTCAGACAGAAGAATTTTCACTGACTTG
Organism: Glyphotaelius pellucidus; assembly: GCA_936435175.1. NCBI lineage: Eukaryota > Metazoa > Arthropoda > Insecta > Trichoptera > Limnephilidae > Glyphotaelius > Glyphotaelius pellucidus. Next base: position 15,636,658 of record OW386551.1, on the reverse strand, counting down.
GTATTTTTATATAAAATTCTAAATGATTTAGTTGATAGTCCGGTATTACTTGAATTGATAAGCTTCCGAATTCCACTTCGTAATACTAGAAGTCAGGATTTATTTCAGTGCAGAAATTCTGGGACTAACTACCATATGTATTCCTCTTTGCCCAGAATACTAATGGAGGGAAACAATTATACCAAGTCAGTGGACATCTTCAATTTATCTTTGAATAAATATAAAATATTGTTATTGAGGCAGTTCAGTTATGTACAATAAAATGTTTTTTCTATGCTATATATGTAAAAGCCCCGAAAAAGGGCGTTTATTTATAAATAAATAAATAAATATTCAATTTTTATTTAATGAAATAAAAATATTTCACAAAACAATAAATTCGCCGATGGTCGTCCTAGTTACCTGTATCATTTTGAAAACAAAAATTACATTACTAAAAATAAGACACGGGTGAAATCGAGAATCACAGTTAAAATAATAAAATTGTAACTTCAATGCAATGAAAAAGGGTAGTGCACCATTGAAATATGTAGGTAATATTAATCAACTCAGTCAATAAAACAATTTAATGGTTTTCCTACGAAGAAAAATTGTCTTAAGTGTCTAATATTATGGATTTAAAAAATTTCTTTATCTGTGATTTTTACAAGCTTAAATACACATAAAACGGAAATAAATTTACACTACTTTTTTTGCCACACAATATCAAAAATTTGACGTACACATTTATGTATCTCCTTGGACGTACATCACTTTTTAGCAATACCACCAATTTTGATAACAAATAATTCTCGGCTTATTGAAATTCCATAAAAAATAATGCGAATTTCGTCATAAAAATTACGCGAAACGTCCCTACTAATCAGTACTTAATCAGTTGTTTATGAAATAATAATATTTTGCATCGCCATATTTTAATTTTATTATTTTTTTACAAGAAACAAGAGCTAAACTCTCTTCAATACCTGCAAGTATTAAGTAAAGCTGTATTTAAATATTCAATGATACCGTGTGTAAATATAAAAATAAGACATTTTCAACGAAATCAGCGCGATTCATAATTATTTCTAACATATGTTACTGCAGAAAGATAATCAGAAAATAATATAGAATTAAATGCACGACAGTCACAAACCCTTTAGCGGAGTCGTTAAAATCACAGAAAAACCCGGTACTAAATTGTCACTACATAATTACAATTTTGCAAGTTTTATTACGTATATAACAAACTTCCTTATTTAGGTAGATTTTTTTTTTATATTTGCGCCTTGCTAATAATTATAGGTAATAAATATCAATATTTAATTCCAAAATTACTATCCATGATTTTTTTAACGGGGTTGTAGCCCTCTTAGATAAGCAGGGCCCGATAAATGGTCGTTTTGTAAGGCAATAAGGCGATTGTAGCGAAAGGCAGGTGACATTATTGCCTTCCAGTGATATTAGCGATTACACTGACATGTTGTTGTCATTAGTTCGGTTCAGGGGTTGATTTTTTTCAGTTTTACCGAAACCGATTCAATTTGCAGATTATAAAAGCCATTTTTGAATTATTTTTCCCTAGACCAGCGGTTGTCAACGTTTTTGAAACTGCGTATCCCTTGACTCTTACTACAAATTTGTTGTACCCCTTACCCTCCATCTATATTGTGTACATGTTTTTTTTTTAGTGTGAGCTCCACACAGGAGGCCCTGAGGAAAATAATTTCCCTCAGGGCCTATGTCATCTTTGGGGATGCTGTGTTGAGGGTTTTTTTAAGGAAAGGAAGGGGAAGAGAGTTCTGGGAAGGAAAAGAGTTTAAGGGGTAGTAGGAATCTGGGGTTCAATGTGTCCTGGTCATCCGCCTCCAAGATCTACACAAACTTCACCCCATGAGCCCGGGCACCCCTGCTAAATCACCAAACGTAGCGCACCACTTGGGGTGACCTATGGCAGAGGTGTTGGTTATCCAATAAAGGTTCCCCGGGCGGCGGTACCCATTCCCGCATCCCAAATTAAAATGTGTGTGTAATTAAAGTTTTTTTTATTTTGTAATTTTTTATTACTCTCATTAATATATGAACTTAACAATCAAGTCACACGAATAAAATTAATGCAATTTTATATATATATATATATATATATAGTGTAACACGACTTCGGGCATTTTTAACCCGTGATTCTACACGCAAAATTGAACAAATTTTGTTCCACGTCTTATTTCGAAAATAGTTTATGCTCTCCATACACAACTCCAAACTCACAAAGTGTATTGAGAGGATGAATTTTTTTACCTCAAAAAATTTTGTAGAAAAAGAGTTTCTCGTGTATCAGTAGTTAAAATAAGAGCTCTATTTACTGTTGCATCCTGTATAATTAATCATACAATGTAAAAATACAGTCGATGTGACCCTTGAGCTTGAGAAAAGTAGAGCAAAGTTTTACAAAGTTTGGCTCAATTTCACACAGGTAGAGCTGAGTTTATAAACCACATTCGTGCCACGCTATTGCGTACCTCCATTTTTGCTTCGCGTACCACAGGTTGAAAACCACTGCCCTAGACTATTGATAATATCATGAAATATCCAATGATACATGGCGATAGCTTGGTTATTTTTTAAAAGGATATTGCTTTTATTGAAACATATTACGTTTCTTTTGGCTGTTCTGAAACTAGTTGTTTCACAGAAAGTCAACTATAACATTGTCAGCATTCAGCCATTATGGTCATTTAGCGCCTTTTTTGACATTTGAAAACAATAAACGCCGATTCTATGTGCATTTCAGTCACCTATGAAATTATGATAAACTGACAATACAAACTAAAATGATAGATGTCCTCTTCTGCTGATCACAATTTTTTCAAGAACTGAAACAGATTTAGAATCGGTATGTAACGGTCACCTTTCAACTATCAAAAACAAAATGGAATTATGACCATTTGATGACAAAGTCATGGTGACCGGACAATTCAGAATAAAATCAACAATTGGGGTATGTTGTGATGCTGAAGGTAGTGGGGAGGGGAAGGAGATGGAGAAAAGGAAGGTGGGAAGTACCTGGCTATTCAGATCTGGTCACCAAACACGGCCAAAGCCATTTCAAGCAACTTTTCAATTCTGAATGGTAGTCTTACACCAGGTCGATACTGAGAGTATCTTCCACTCTGGAACGTGCCGCAAATGTACTATATATTATTTTATGTGAATAAATAGTGAAATAACACAAATTAATCAAATAAAATTTAGTTGCCACGCCGGGATTCGATCCCGCGACCGCTACCGCGATTGCTAGTCAAGAGCCTTACCGCTGGACTACACCGGCCGTCAAATTGATTTCTTTGCAATTTAATATGCAGCGTTCCTATCTATTGTATTCTATGAGAATCTGAGGTCAATTTATGGAACGAAAGTCGATTCAACTTTGGGTTTCTATTCCATAGAAAAGCTTGTTCTCGCTGTACCAGAATCTATCACAGAATGTATCAAATGTGATCCCGGCTTTCTGTGATAAATCAACTCGAAATAGTGATATAATATTATAATCGATTTTTTAATCAAAACCCACTCTAAAACTCGATTAAAGGCTGCCACCAACAAGAGGTTAGCGCATACTGCACAGCCCACCTTATGAAGTCGGGCTGGAAATTCGAGGGTGTGATTGCTATCTTTATTCATAAAAGCGAATGAATGGAACAGGGGAGCAGCAGTCACGGAGGGTTGCAGGTGTCTATCTTCTCATGGCATGTTCCCCGTTCGTGAGTCGATACATCTTGATATAACCTATTTTATGTATTACCTTTACCGACTGTGCGTTCTGCTGTCCGGGTAATCGGCGAATACTTGTTTCTCTTGATGGGGCCATAAATTCAGATGGAAATAAAATTAAATATTATTTGTGGGTTTTATTTCGGAAAATATTATAGATATTCTCCTTTGGCTGTCAATAAATTAAGTATCTTGATTACGATCGCTCAATTATCACATTAAAAATACAAAATTGTTTATCGATTTCTTGGCGTAAAAATGTCTGAATCAATATTTTGTCTTCTACATAAGATAGGCCACATTTTTAAAAATAAGGGAAGTTTTATAGTACTTTCTGGTACCCAAATCTAATTACAATACTCTGACATGGATTTGATGGAATTTTTTGACGTCTTTTTTAAAATAGGTCACGTTCTCAGAGTAGATGGAAACAACACATTCTTAGGATTGTGTGTATTGGGGCGTAATGCAGGTATAAACTTCCGACAGTAATGTATTGAAAAGCTTCAGTGAAAAACAGCATTTTCTCTTGCTAAGGCTTATATTAAAAAGTAAGTTTTATCAATTTCACCGGAGTTTTCTGTTCTGAAGTCGAATAGCATTAATTAGCTTAAAACATTTTTTTAACGTTTGATCCACACAGAAGGCCCTAATAAAAATAATTTTCCTCAGTGCCTACCTGAGTAATCTTAGGGGATGTTGCGTGGAGGGTTTTTTAATGTTATGAAGAAGGGGAAGTTCTGGGAAGGAAACAGGTATGAAGAGTGGGTAGGAGTCTGGGGGTCAGTATATCCAAGAATGACGGACGTATGAATTCATCACTCCAGCTGTGGTGGTGCAAGGCGATGGGTCGAGAGTCCGGCCAGAAAGGTCAAAAGGCCTCCTACAACCAGTCTCTTTCGATCCGGTCCGCCTCGCAGCAGGTGGGCAGACGCATCCACGGCCAAGTCCCAGACAAACCTCACCCCGTGAGCCCGGGCACCCCTGCTAAACATGCTGGATCAAGCAATCCATCTTTGTGAGCACTGGGTTGAGATCAACATTCGCCGCAATGCCTTTAGGTACTATCCGACTCCGCCGAATTTTGACGTCTTTTTTAAATTTATACATTTGTTCATATTGAAAAATATAGTGACCGGACAACTCGGAATGAAACCAACTCAGAACCATCTCAGATAAGTCATTTAGAGTGATAAAAATAAATATATATAAAGAATTGGTTAAATAGATTACGTTAGGTTAGGGTTATTGGCTAATTTAAAATTATTTTTTTCATAGCTTTTAATGACTTTTCAAGGAGGTGTTGAATTGACTTTATTCTCAGTTGGCATGGAACCGGTATAAATAGTTTGCCCTGTCTCAGATTTTAATTTATACTGATTACTGAGCGTCAATGGACCCTGTCACCTTTTATAAAGTTAGGTATTTTTTTCTTGCCAACAATTATATCTGTCATGGTGACGTTCATTGATGGTAGATTGCGTAGGTGGGACTATTGCAGGATTTTATTAACATTTCCTATCCACTGCGAATGCATACCTACTAATTCCGTACATGTTGCGTGAACAGGGACATACAAAATAAGCCTTGTAACAATGTTTGCACACATCCTGCAAAGGCAAAATAAAATCACGCTGAATGTAATAGTGTTTTACGATAACTACTGGCTTTAAAGATAATGCCATGGCGCAAATGATACGGAAAACATAATTTTCCTCACGTAATGGACCTGAGTGATAATTATTACTGCGGCCAATGGACCACAAAAGAAGTAAATGTTTACGACATGAAGGGTTTATTATGCTGTATATAAAAATCCCTGCGCAGATGAAAGGCGTCCTAATAACGTAGTCATAACATTACTATGTTTCTGGATTAGTCTCTATCTTTCGCGATTTTTATTTATTTATTTATTTATTAAAAGAAGTTTATACAATGAACAAAAAAAATTGTGTTAATTCATCCGCCATGCTAGGGATGTCCCTGTGTTATGGCGGATGAAGTTTACAGATTGGGTAGGTACAGTGTACAGTCATTAACTTATGCAATTCATTTAAGTAGTTTAAGTAACAAATTTAGTAACAAATTAAGTTAGTACTTTAAGTAACACATTCAATTAATTTAAGTTACAAGTTGTATTGATTATATTACAATTCAATTAAAATAGCAAGTTTTACACATCATCGTTACTGAATGTAAGGATCCATTTTGATAATTTTTTTTTAAAGATATGGGGTTGGGTTTCGGATTTAAGGTTCCCGGGGAGAAGGTTAAACATTTTAGGAGCTAGGTACATGAAATCTCTTTGAGCTGATGTGGTGCGTAGTGTAGGAACATTGTAGTATCGTTTGGTTATTGTTCTGGTGGTGTAATTGTGATGTAAGAGATTTTTTTTCTTGTATTTGAACATGAAATGTGTGTAAATTTTAGATAAAGTTGCCGTATGTTTAAGATATATATTCTGTGAAGAGTCTATTGTAAGGAATATCTGGTTGGTCGCTTGTTGATAGCACGTAAAATCGTTTTTTGGGCTTTTTGCAGAGGATCATACCTTGGGATTGATACCAGGATTTACCTTGACCATACTAATTATTACAATTGTTACAATAATAGCTACATATTTATAAGACTGTCAGTTTTACAAAATAACCTTGGATCGATTGTAGATATAAGTAGTAGAACACAAGTGATTCATTTTTAAATATGAACATATGTCAATCCAATGTTACTCGAAATAAAAATCAAATACTCACTCAATATAATATTAATAATGTTAATATTTCAAAAGTATCACAGCACCAAATAAATTAAAACAAAAAAATAACCACATTAAGGATATTAAATCTTGGCTTAAAGGTCCACTATTCGAATTTCGAGCGATTTCTTACATATCTCCCTTAAACATTTGAAGTTTTTAAGCTCTTAAAAAAATATATGTTATTTTTGAAGATAATATCTAGGTACGTTCCATGCCGAAACGCAAATTATATGAAATTCCCTCGATAGAAAAAAATCGCAAAGTATGCTCCGAAAATTATTTAAAACAAGTCTTTTTCTTTTATTTTACAAGTTATATTTGTGAAAAAATTCACAATGTTTCTTTAAATGATACTTAAGATACGTTTCACGAGATTTTTGCTCTATTTTAAACGAGTCATGTATAATTAAGCTTTTTCGCAATTTTCGCTGCTACTTTACGACTTAACATATTAGCGCGCTCTGTCCAACACTCGTAATTACATATCTCTCCATCTTCTTCTTTTTCAGCGCCGTGCGTTTCAAGAGTGCCGCCTTAAGGAACTATCGGAAAAAGAACTTAACTGGTGTGTTTAAAACATCGTCGTAGAAGTTTCTGGAAAACTTTACCAGAACTATGAAGTATTATATAAGTCGCTGAAAACTTATTCAAAACATAGTCCCCCTCAACACAGAATATCCTAGTGAGGAGGATTACGAATATAATCTATGTACATCTCTTTTATATATGTTTAACAGATACATTTGACACATATCTTCTATAAATATTAAAATTAAAATATAGTAACAAAATAATAAAAAAACTGTCACGTCCTTGTACTAAGATCAACCAAATATCTGCTGTAACTATGATACACTCAAATTGCTATGAAAAAATAAGTAACGCTAGTCGGATGCTTTTTTAGCTCTGTCGCTACTTTTAAACAATAATCGTTCTCATTTTTTTAAATAAGCTCTCTACACAGGAGGCTCTGAGGAAAATATTTTCCCTCAAGACCTATGTCATCTTTGGGTATGCTGTGTGAAGGATTTTTTGAGGAAAGAAGAAGAGGAAGGAGAAGAAGTTCCAGGAAGGAAAAGGTTAGAGGGGTGGATATAAATTTGAAGGTGACGGACGTATGAATCCATCCATCCTACTGTATTGCAAGGCGATGTTCCGAGAGAGTCCTGCTGGAGAGGTCAAAAGGTCTCTTTCAAGCAATATCTCCCGATCCGGCCTGCCACGTAGCTGGTGGGCAGATGCTTCCACCGCCAAGACCCATACAAACCTAACCCCATGAACCCGCGCATCCCTGTCACCTATGGCAATCCAAGCTATGTAATATCATTAACGGATATTTAGATAGCCCTGACCTATTGAGTATGATTACTTATCATGTACCAATAAATACAACATTGGATTGCATGCTCGATAAAGTAATTGCTTCTCGCACTAATTTTATGTACAATTATTTTTCTCAGAGATTGCATCGTGTGGGGCATGAAACTTCTCTTGTCGACATATTTAATTTTAATAACATTGCTTCCTTTAAAATAACATGCATACAGATATGCAATTGTTTGTTATTACTTAACTGGGTCCCACCCAGACGTCACGTCATTTTTCGCTTACCGTGGTGGTAGTAGAAGTTTGTTAAATATTTTCAGGTTATTCGTAATCCAAGAAAATTTGTCTATCTTCTTAAAAAAATTGTTATTTATTTACTTATATTCACGTAAGTAATATGCGTGTTGGGGTCGTTTAAATAAATAAATGAATAATTTATCTACCTAAATTAAATTTAGAAAATTATTAGAGAAAATTAGTTGGGAACAGTATGTTATTTCCGCGATCCAAACCACGAGCCACATCCTTATTTTCCGTTTCTTTCCCAGAATTTGTGGTTCAGTTCCCAAATGTACCTATACAGCCTTAGGCAAACCTTTTTCGAATTCCCTTGATTATGCTTTCAATTTTATTTAATAATAATTTTATTAGGTTCGTACTATGTTGCTATTTTCCTGTTTTATTAACGCCTTGCATCTTAATAAAAGGCAATTCTGCAATAAAAACCTTTCCACGCAAATGTACGTATTTAATAATCCTCATAAAACATAGTTATTGTTCATATTTTATTTTCCAAATGTACGATTGTTCCATAACGTCGTAAAAGTTGTTATAAATTACCTAAAGGATTAAATAAAATGAATGCCATCGAAGAAATTGATTATTATTTATACGCACGTCATTTAATATATTGAATGTGAAATCGACAACGGAATGAGTGAAAGCACTTAATTTAATATAACAGGTGAGCCAATGAAACAGGACGATTTAAAAAAATCAGAAAACGTTCATCATTTAATAAATAAATAAATCATCATTTGTAAAATTTAATGATGAAAACATAATCTAAGTAATAATAATCATAACGCAAGTGCAAAAACGTTAATTTTTTTTAATATCCTCAAGGTAGCCTCCATTGTGTCGCACACGTTCTTGCAGCCTCGTTGCAAAGCTGCCCATAACTCAGGATTTATTTCAGTGCAGAAATTCTGTGTCTAACTACTATATGTATTCCTCTTTGCCCAGAATACTAATGGAGGGAAACAATTATACCAAGTCAGTGGACATCTTCAATTTATCTTTTAATAAATATAAAATATTGTTATTGAGGCAGTTCAGTTATGTACAATAAAATGTTTTTTTTTTCTATGCTATATATGTAAAAGCCCCGAAAAAGGGCGTTTATTTATAAATAAATAAATAAATAAATAACATTGCCCTGCATTTCTAGTGGTACTGCGACCACTTCATGTCGAATCCTTTCTTTTAATTCCTGGATAGACCTTGGGGGGTTACTTTGAAACATTTTTGTTATTTGGTACCCCATAGGAATCGCACGGCGACAAGTCAGGAGAACGAGGTGGCTAGGGAATATCGCCGTTCTTGCTCATAAGATAACCTGAGAACGCCTGTCTCAGAAAACTCATTGGCACTCGTGCTGTGTGGCATGTTGCACCATCTTGTTAGAAAATCGTTATTGTTTCTGTAGTTCTCGATTGCAGAAACAACAAAAAAAATATACTATTGAATGTAGCTATAACTTTGTGGTTATCCATTACAAATAAATGAAACAATGTGACTTTGTTAAAACCACTTGTATGTTTGTCCTGAGGAAGGAACGGTCGTTCCGAAACCGGTCGGCGTAAATAAAATATAAAGTGGTTTTAACAAAGTTATATTGTTTCATTTATAACAAAAAAATGTTTAAGATATACATATATAATATTTTTCTTCTTTTTTTTACATTACGAGCTTGTAGCCCAACACAGGAGGCCCTGAGGAAAACAATTTCCCTCAGGGCCTATATCATCTTAGGGGTTGCTGTGTGGAGGGTCTTTTTAAGGAAGGGAAGGATAGGAAGTTCTTGGAAGGAAAAGGTATGAGGGGTGGGTAGGTATAATCTGGGGATCAGTGTGTCCAGGAGTGACGGACGTAGGAATCCATCCCTCCGTGGTGCTAGGTGCTAGGTGATGGGTCGGGAGAATCCGGCTGGAAAGGTCAAAAGGCCTCCCTAAACCAGTCTCTCTCGATCCGACCCGCCACCACGCAGACGCATCCGCCGCCAAGACCTGAACAAATCTCATCCCATGAACCCGGGCACCTCGGCTAAGTCACCAAACGTAGCGCACCACTTGAGGTGACCTATGGCAAAGTTGTTGGTTATCCAATAAATGGTTCCCGGGGCGGCGGTACCCATATCCGCCTCCCAAATTGAATGACAAAGTTGACAACTATTTGACATAATATTTGTTAAATAAAATTCATGAATCACGTTATTACACTGAATAAAAAATAAGTTAGCAGATAATATATAGTTGACATTACCTCAATGCTCAAAGCAATTGATAAGATAATATGTTAAATACTTTCCATGTCAAAGGACCCATTAATGCCTTTGAAAATTTAATTTATGGACTTATCACATGGGAAATCAGTCTGGGTTCACATGTGACCAGTTATTTCAACTCCTGATATAATGAACTCTGCATCCCTTGTACTTCATACAGTGTTGGAGTACCTAAAACCATACGACTTATTTGAAACGTATTTGATTTTATTTGACGTAGATTAGACCATTTAGACAATACATTCATTAAAAATCATCATTAAAAAGGTACACACATCCATCAGTACAAAATATGTTCAATACATAGTAACAAATTCATATGATAATAATTTCTTTAAAATTTACAAAATGACGTTGATATGTTTTTTTAATTAAATTTAAATAACTTACTTAAATAACACTACTATTTTATTTATTTATTTAATCTGTTTCAAAGCCAAAGATTTCTTCATCGGGATAGAAAGCGTATTGATTATAATAGATTTTTACAATTTTATCCTGATGAAGAAACCTTTGTTTTTGAAACGCGTTAGCGATTTGGGAGGCGGATATGAGTACCGTCGCCCGGGAAACTATTTATTGGATGATCAACATCTCTACCAAAGTTCACCACGGTAGTTCGTTACTTTTGGTCACTTAGCAGGGGTGAGGTTTATCTAGGTATTGGCGTCGGATGCGGCTGCCCATCTTCTGCGTGGCGGGCTGAATCGAGAGATACTGGTTGAGGGAGGCCGTCTGACCTCTCTAGTCGAATTCTCTCGACCCATCCCCTTGCACCACAGTTGGAGAGAGGGATTCATACATCCGTAACTCCTGGACACACTGACACCCAGATTGCTATCCACTCCTCATACCGTTTTCCTTCTCAGAACTTCCTCTTCTTTCTTTCCTTGTCTAAAACGACTGTCCGAACAGCACTCCCAAATATGACATGGGAAGGGAAGGGAATTATTTTCCTCAGGACCTATGGAGTTGAGGTAAAAAAAAAATTTATATATATGTTTTCTAAATTTTGTTGTCTTTGAAAAAAGTTTTCTTTGTTTTTTTTTAAGTAATTTAATCTTTTTATTTTAATATACTACGTGATTCACGGTACAAGTTGTGTTTTAAGGCAAAATTTGATTTTTAAGGCACTTCACCATGGTGTACCGTGATGCGGTCGGTCTATGATTGTTAAATAAGGGGACCGGACAACTCGGAATGAAACCAACTCAGAACCAACTCAGAACCATCTCAGATAAGTCATTTAGAGTGATAATAAAATACATATAAAGAATTGGTTAAATAGGTTACGTTAGGTTAGGGTTATCGGCTAATTTAAAATATGTTTTTCATAGCTTTTAATGAGTTTTCCAGGAGGTGTTGAGTTAGCTTTATTCTCAGTTGGCATGGAACCGTTAAATAATGTTTTTCATAGCTTTTAATGAGTTTTCCAGGAGGTGTTGAGTTAACTTTATTCTCAGTTGGCATGGAACCGTTAAATAATGACTATGTAATTACGTTTTCGTTTAATTTAAATATTGCTTACAGAGGTAAAATGAAATAGTAAATGCCTATGAACACCACCATGACTAATGGTAAAAAATAATATACGTGTGATAAAGGTTATCTGAATCCATATCAATGTTCACAGCGCATGCTAAGTACGGGTTGTCAGGTGTAGATTCACCCCTGGATATTCATTGTTTAGCACGCAAATTTTCGGAAAATCCTGTCATGAAGGCATGTTAGCTTAATTATATTTGCTTGTAAACCACATTGAAATATTCCCACAACAATATCCACTGGTTGAAAATAATAAGTACTTATTAAGAAATTCACTACATAAAATCATAAGTCCATGAGCACTTTGGGTAAAAATGTATAAGTCTTCTTCACGGATAATACGGAATAATCTTTCATACACAAATAAAACAAAATATTATTTTTTTAAATTAATGGACAATTAAAATGACATTTGTCGGAAATAGGTACTTACTAAAAAATCATAAAATAAATTCTTGCCAAAATAAAAACAAAAGCACCTAATTCGAATTATTCGCGTTACTACTGGTACTGGGTTGAGGAAGCTGCGGAAACGGCGTATCATCATCATTTAGATTTACATCCTTGAATGGTTTCCAGTGAATGGTTCATAAGGCAAGCACGGTTTGTTCAACGTTAAATTAAACAAGAATATTTTACCCCAAGAGAAAACACTCTCGAGGTAGCAGTCCATTCTTTGCTTCAAAGCCCTCCGAGCCGTTGGAGTTTGTGAGCCCTTTGGGGGCTTGTCAAACAAAAAGCTATCATGGACTGTACTGTCATCCGCGTAACAATGAATTGGTGCACATGACAAAAGGTTATTGATGAGCAACAAAAACAAAGTCGGAGACAGAACCGATCCCTGTGGGACGCCAGCATTTGTCGAGTGTGAGGAAGAGGTGAAACCATCGGCTACAGTCTGAATCGACCTCTCCCTCAAAAAGTCTGCAATCCACGTACAAAAGGATGCGGGAAGTCCATAAGAAGGCAGATTGTTGACAAGTCCTCGTTGTTGTTTAATTTCAAATTCACTTCATTCGATCGCAAAAACACATGTATAATATATACGCAGGACGTTAAGGGCGTACTTGACTTACTTTAACCAGTAATTCCTGACATTATTTGGAGTTAAAAATTGTAAATGAAATTTTGGTCTACGGTGACTTTTTTGAAGTTTTTTTTTTCAAAAATATGAAAAAATGGTAGGTGTTGGACAGTTGGAAGCGGGCAAAGGGGTTGGTCAATTACTCAGCTGAGTGAACAGTGACGACATGCGGAAGAATTTTTTTTGTTTGATTTTGAAGAAAAAATTTTGAATTAAAAAAAAGTCATAAAAGTCACCGGAGACTAAAATTTGTTTTTTTTTTACATTAACTCCACTCATTTCCCCGAGGAAAATAATTTCCCTCAGAGCCTATGTCATCTTTGAAGATGCTGTGTGGAGGGTGTTTTTTAGGAGAGGAAGGAGTAGACATGGGTCTTGAAAAGACCCATGTTGTAGGAGGGAGGAAACTCAGAGGCCGGCAAATCGTTCCACAGCCGAGCTGTTGAACTCAAGAACGAGTCATAGAAACGACCCGTTCTCATGTGACTAATGTCAACCGTGTACAAATCACTGGTTAAAGTAAGTCAAGTACGTCCATTAACATCCTCAACATATGTAATACACTCCTTTCGTTGTATCTACAAAAAAAAATGTTTGTCAAAAATATACCTGTATTATTATTTACGTACTAGCGAAGATCCGTGAAAAATCACGGAATATGATAATTGTAGGATTGGTGAAGCTGGAAGTATTTATTAAAAAAAACATTACTTAAAGATTATTGCCTTTCAAAGGGCGATCAGAAATTTGCCTATCAAATGCTGGTGAACTTGAAAAATTACCACATCTGTCAAAAATTTAAACAAAAGAAATGCGTATTTCGAATTTGGAATTATTTATGAATAAAATGACTACTTTACTTCAAAAAAAATCGCACCAACCAAGCTACCATTATGCGTGCATCTTTTTCAATTCAAATTAAGACCCGACGACCGTAAAAATGATTTATCTCACTAAAAAACTTAATTACACCCCCTAATGATCTTGATCGAATCGAATTAAACCCCCAGTCAAACAACCCCTAAGCAAATAATTACGACCCCTATTACCTCACACCTCACCTTTGACATTTACAAATAGTTTTCGACACCAGAAGTAATGAAATATTATTGCGACTGTCAAATGAAAAGGGGGTGGCTTTTTCTAAAATACTAAAAAACCAATATCAATCTATTTTTATACGCCGCAAAATATCCCATATTAAACTTTTAATGTAACATTTTGAATTTTTTCTCGATTTTTTTTAAGCCTAGGCAGATACTAAACACCTACTCGTACGTTCCTACGTGAGAAGTGAAATATGCGACTTTCCTCTTCTTTCGAACAGAGGAAAGGCTTACTTGTAAATGCATTCGATTATAGCTGCTGCTGGCCACATAAAAAACTTACTGTGCACTAACAACAGCAATTGTTGTTACTAAGTTACTTACAATATACTTGCGCGCCTAACGTCACTCGGGAAAACTATTTCGAACGTGTCTGAGACTCTCCACTTGGACTGGCCTCATCTCTTCACCATGTCTATCCAATTTCTGGATCTCCAATGTTAAATATAACGTACATTCCTGAACCAAACCATAGTTTGAATTAGGGTAGGTCTTATTAGTGTACAACTTCCACGTAGCCATTAACGTAAATACCGTACAAAATTCCCAGCTGCTTCTAATCGTCTGGAGCCAATGAGACTATGATAGAGTCTGAAGATAGTGAGGAGAGGAAGGAGAAGAGAATGATGGAGGTGTACACTTTTAATCACTAATCCTTTAAACATTACGAAACAGAACACCACAAAACTATCCGATAGATCCGATCTTTAGTATTTAGAAACCTGCCTACTCGGTTAGTTGGAGACAAAATTACAAAGTCTAATATGTGATTTTGTTGTGCAGTTTTTTTTTGCATTGGCTTCCACAAGAGGCCCTAAAAAAGACCTGGAAAAAAAACACCTCAAGGCCTAAGCCACCTTTGGGGATTGTCTTTTTAGAGAAAAGAAAGAGATGCAGTTCGGGGAAGTAAAAGGGTATGGGGGGTAGGTAGGAATTTAGGGATCAATTCGTCTAGGACTGATGGATGTATGAATCTATCCCTCCCAATGCGGTGCAAGGCGATGGGTCGAGAGTCCGACTGCATAGGTCTAAGTTTTGTCCCTCTCAGACAATTTCTTCCGATCCGGTTCGCCACGCTATGGTTGGTCAAGTGCATTGGCCGCCAAGATCTACGTCAAGACGAACCTCACTCCATGAACCCGGACACCCCTGCTAAGTCACCAAACGTATCAAACCACTTAGAGTGACCTACGGCAGGGAGTTATCCAATAAATGGTTCCGGGTACCCATAATCGCCTCTGAAATTAAATCGATATTAAATGGTAGTTCATTTGTCTCAACCACCGAATCGCAAATTATAACATGTGGGTATATTTTTTAAGAATTTAATTAAATTCAATAGTTTCGTACGCGTACTGCAGTCCATTTTTCTAACTGAATTTACTCATGATGAACATACTTCTGTAAAATGTGTAGGTTAGAATAAAATCTTGAGAATCAGTGCAGTTTCATTGAGTAGAGCTTTCAAACAAACCATTGTTCAAATCTAAATAATAGCAACACCAAATGGAAGGAAATAATAAATCATAAACATGTGCTTCGATTCCAACATTATTTGCTTTCTTCGCTCCTTTAAAAAGGACGTGCACTAAGGGCGGGTCCTGGTTCAATTATTCATTGCCCTCCTTTACCCTTAACAACATAATTACACCCCGATCTGTCTGTTTCGCGTGAACTGTGAATGCTGAACGGAAGGTTATCGAAATGTGGTCATTAAAAATAACAGCTTGATTTGTATTTTTTGGGGATGCTAAAATATTTTTTATATGTGTATTGTTGATGTATAACTTTGTTTTCTGACTGACGGTTGTGTAACGAATTTAACTAATTGCGGAAAAAATATTTTAAAATTATTAGGTATCGTCGTTACCTGCGTATGTAAAAAAACTAAATTGATGCTATCATCTGCCCTGATGATGAACCTTGCAATATGATCTAAATTGTCAGCAATTAAAAACGTCCATCAAATGTGCCAGGGAGAGTTGAGAGGGAGAGTAAAGTACGGCAAATGTATTTCTGTGCGGCAAAAAATATCAGCTGTTGCGGATTAGTTTTTTTTTTTTTACATTAACTCCACACAGGAGGCCCTGAGGAAAAAATAATTTCCCTCAGGGCCTATGTCATCTTTGAGGATGCTGTGTGGAGGGTGTTTTTGAGGAGAGGAAGGAGTGAACATGGGTCTTGAAGAGACCCATATTGTAGGAGGGAGGAAACACAGAGGCCGGCAAATCGTTCCACAGCCGAGCTGTTGAACTCAAGAACGAGTCGTAGAAACGACCCGTTCTCATGTGACTAATGTCAACCGTGTACAAATGTTGAGCGCGCGTTTGGCGTGTTTCCCGACTATGCACCGGTGCCGAGGGGATCAATGACGCTAGTTCCTCGGAGCATCTTCCATTGTAATACCGGTAGAACAAGGACACCATCCCACCCGGCGCCTGTGCTCTAAAGATTGCAATCCGTTAGTTAAATTAGGAGAATCTATCAAACGGACCGCCCGTTTCTGCACAGAGTCAAGGGTTTTTTTCAGGTATTTTGGGGCTCCAGACCAGAGGTGGCTGCCAAATTCAACCGTGGGGCGCACTTGCGATTTGTACAGGGCTAGCAGTTGTGTACTATTAAAGTATCTGCGTGCCCTGTACAGTATGCCCAGTTTCTGAGAGGCTAACTTAACTCTGGCCTCGATGGAGCCCCCGTACCTGAGCTGGTCACTTAGAGTTACACCAAGCATATCAATGGAAGGCCTGTTCGGGAGAATGCTTCCGTTGAAGGAGACTAGATTATCATTTCGATCCCTTTTAGACGTAATCAGACATGATTGGGTCTTTGAAACATTAAATTCGACGAGGTTATTCTTACCCCAAGAGGAAACACTCTCGAGGTAACCGTCCATTCTTTGTTTCAAAGCCCTCCGAGCCATTGGGGTTTGTGAGCCCTTTGGAGGTTTGTCAAACAAAAAGCTATCATGGACTGTACTGTCATCCGCGTAGCAATGAATCGGTGCACACGTCAAGAGGTCATTGATGTGCAACAAAAACAAAGTCGGAGACAGAACCGATCCCTGTGGGACGCCAGCATTTATCGAATGCGAGGAAGAGGTGAAACCATCAGCAACCGCCTGAATCGACCTCTCCCTCAAAAAGTCGGCAATCCACATACACAAGGATGCGGGAAGTCCGTAAGAAGGCAGTTTGTTGACAAGCCCTCGGTGCCAAACCCGGTCAAAGGCCTTGGAAATATCCAGTGAAACCGTTTGGGTTTCACCAAAACGTTCCAGGCACCGCCCCCAAACATGCGTCACATACGCGAGAAGATCACCGCACGAGCGGTTCCGCCGGAATCCGTATTGACGGTCGTTAATAATTTTGTTCTTCTCGAGGTATGTGAGCAGTTTGTCGTTGATCACACGTTCCATCACTTTTGACAGAACAGATGTGATCGCTATGGGGCGGTAGTTGGCCGGGTTGGAGCGGTCACCCTTCTTTGGAATAGGGTGAATGATCGCTTTTTTCCAACCGGAGGGCACAGTCCCAAACTTCAGGAACATTTTGAAAAGCTTCGTCAAAATTGGAGCTATTTCTGCAGCGCACCTCTGCAATACCAGGGCAGGTATTCCGTCAGGCCCACTAGCTTTATTAACATCGAGCCCTCGTAAGACTTGGAGTACATCCCGATGCCGGATCCTCAGCTTTTTCATATGAAAACCGCAGTGAGGAACCGACGGCGGGATAGCACCTTGATCATCGAGGGTCGAGTTTTCCGCGAACATTTTGCCTAATAAGTTAGCCTTTTCGGCGGCGGTATTAGCTAGAGAGCCGTCAGTTCTGGTAAGAGGTGGCAGACTGGATTTGCAGAAATTGCGACCTATTGAGCCCGCAAGCGACCAGAACGCTCTGCTGCCATGCGGGCATGCAGCCAGCTTTCTGCTGATCTGCAGGTCGTGCTCAAATTTCGACCTATTTATGATTCTCTTGCTTTCCTTTGACATTTTGTTATAAACTATTCTGTTTTCGGACGTTCGAGATGTGTTGTAGGCTCGATAAGCCGCGTTTTTTCGTCGCACTGCTTCAGAGCATTGTCTACTGAACCACGGCTTTGAGCCCACACCAGTTTCTTTAACAGTGGATTGGATGAAGCCATCCATCGCGGACGCGATGACTTCACCAATTTCCTGGGCACATCTTGAGGGATCCGAAGTCCGAAAACAGACAGTTGACCACGGAAAAGCATTAAAATGTGCCCGCAAACCGAACCAATCTGCAGACCTGTAGTGCCACACTTTTCTTTTCAGCCTCTCGTTTGGCGGTCTGAAGGTTACGGGGATTGACGACGTCACCAGGCAGTGGTCCGACGATCCTAAAGGCGCTGTGACGTCAATCTTGTAACCGTGTGGCACAGTGGTTAGAAACAGGTCTAACAGATTAGAGCGGTGAGACTGGACATCAGGAACCCGTGTAGGCTCCTGAACCATTTGCTCCAGTCCGTGGCAAAGGGCAAAGGATTCCGCTTGTCGTCCAGCTGAGTCTGTTGACCCTGAGAACTTCAACCAAGGTTCGTTATGAACATTGAAGTCCCCCAGGACCACAAACTCTGCCGTAGGGAAGCGGGGCAAGAGGTCATCAATAGTGTTGCTTAAATGTTTGAAGAGCTCGGACGTGTCTAATTCGTTTAGGTTTGGTGAACGGTATAAACACGCATAAAACCTTACCGTACTGGCAAGATTGACGCGCACCCACATTACGTCGAATCTGGAGTTTTCCAGATTCAACATTCGCACACAGTTGACGTCAGCTCGGCTGAAGAGACAGACACCTCCCTTGGGTCTGAATTTGCCCACGAGGGTGAAGCCCGGGCAGTCCAGATAGGAGGCGTCAGGAGGCTCGGCTATCTGTGTTTCGGAGAGGAAGAGAAGGTTAGGACGTTGGGAGAGAAGGTGGTGGTGGACGGAGTTAAGGTTTTTGTGCAGGCCGCGAATGTTGGTGAAATTCACCAACAGTTTTGGCCTGCACCGGGGACTCCTGCTTCTCGCCGTTGTTGTTACGTTATGGTTGTAAGTTTGTATGTTCATATATATATATATTTTTTTTTTTTGTTAGTGGAGATGGAAGGTCCGGGAAGGAAAGGGTATGAGGGGTGGGTAGGATGCTGGAGATCAGATTGTCCGGGAGTGATGGACGTATGAATCCAACCCACCCGCGTGCGTTCGCGATCGAGGGGTAAGGCTCTCGAAGGTCGCAGTTTCAAATCCCGGCGTGGGCAAATAAAATTTGTAAAATGTGTTATCTCACAATTTCAGTATTGCCCCGTTGTAGACCACAGTTAAAAATTGAAACGTTGCTTGAAATTTGTCGTGTTTGGTGACCAGATCTGGACAGCCAGGTACTTTCCCATCTTCCTCTCTTCATCTCCTTCCCCTTCCCCATCTCCATTCCCTCCCCGCTTTCTTCAGCCTCACAACATACCCCAATTGGGGAGTTTTGCTGACTCCAGACGGGAGCAGTGGGGACTCCAACAGTGGGTTGGAATTCACATTAAAAAAGTGGTAATGCAAATAACATTAGAAAATTTATTTAAGGAGTTTGTTTATTTTATTAATTTAATTTTTTTTTATGAAAAAAGAGAAACATTCCCGGATTACGAATAACTGTATTATTTCTTAACAGGGTTACGAATAACCTGACCATATTTTAAAATTTCTTGCTATGTTTATTTATTTGTTCAGGTTCTTCATAAAACATTTATTCACCAAAATATCACGAAGAAGATTACAAAATAAAAAAAGTGTGTATGGGGGCAGTTTTACTATGTTGTGACGTATGTCAAAAAATAGTTACTGAATTCTCTGTATGTGACATTGAAGATGTCAATGCTCAATGCACAATTAAGCAGTTGAGTTGCTCTGTTTAATGGCGCAATCTGATACTCAGAAGTTCTCGCTTTCGAAGCGTAAAAAAGTGCGTGGGATCTCCCACGAGTACATGCGTTAGGAATGTAGGGTGGTGGAACCCAAACGCGATGCCAAGTCGCCCACTGCCGGTCAGTTGCGATCATCTGGTAGGTAAATTCAACCGTAAAAACGTGTTGCTTTTGTACATTAAAAAAACATATATTTTAGATGACCGCCATGCATATTTTATCTTGCAAGTCTCACACAAAAAAAAAGGTTTGCTTTTATTGTGGTTTTTAATTTAAAATCACTACCACGAATTTGGTTTTCGATAAATAATATTTTCTATATTAAGTTCAAAGTTCAAGCAATAAGTCATGAACTTGCAATGTTTCAATCTAGATTTTTATTAACAAATCAAGCAGCCACATTGATGGGCAGGGATCAATTGATTTGACCGTCCTCCTTACATCTAACCCAACACGGTCACAGTGGACATGGACACTGGACACTGGACAGGGAATAGCTGATGGTTGGTGACTGGTGTCTAGTAAATAGAGCCATAAATTAACCATACTGCCGAGCGAACTGTGATCCAGCCAAGCCATGATTGTATCTAATGCACTTTCAGATGCACTGGAGGTTGTCAAACTTTGGGCACTATAATATTTTCGAGTTTATAATACCCAGATTTTACCGAGGACTTAATAATTAATTTCATACTTATTTAACTTATTTGTTCATTTAAGTTTACAAATGACTAATTTACTATAAATTACATACTATTATATTCTCTCTTGTTCGATATGGTTCCTACTTTCCTTCTTGAATTCACTAATTGGTGCGGACTTCAGACTTAATATTTAACGTCGGCGCATGAATGCTGCGTATAAGAATCATGATAAAGGAACGAAGTAACCGCAATCGGCGTTTAGCGCGTTTGCAATGCTTCGTTCCTTTCCCATAGTTCGTGGCTCGGCTCGCGGTCATATCTGCCTATTTATTAGCAGCGTACTTCATCCCCTTGCCGTAAACTGTTTTTCATTTTGGCTTTGTCATTTTTCGGTAGTCTCTGATTTCATTGCACGTTCTTGTAGTATGTCTGTGAATTTCGTTGTTGTACGTAATTTTATTTGGAAACTATTTGGTAGCAGGTTGTTTATTATTTATGTATAAATATCATTGCTGTTTGCTTCATCATGTTTAAGGCCCTTTACCCGAGCACGAAAAGAAGAAGATGGAAAGATATGAAATTACGAATGTTGGAGAGAGCGTGCTAATATTTCAAACGATAAAAGTGAAGCGAAAATTGCGAAAAAGCTTAATTAAACATGACTCGTTTAAAATAGAGCAAAAATCTCGTGAAACGTATCTTAAGTATCATTTAAAGAAACATTGTGATTTTTTTTCACAAATATAACTTGTAAAATAATAGAAATAGGCTTGTATTAAGTAATTTTCGGAGCATACTTTGCGATTTTTTTCTGTCGAGGGAATTTCATATAATTTGCGTTTCGGCGTAGAACGTATCTCGATATTATCTTTAAAATAACATATATTTTTTTAAGAGCTTAAAAACTTCAAATGTTTAAGGGAGATATGTAAGAAATCGGTCGAAATTCGGATAGCGGCGGCTTAAGGTCTGCTTTTGTTTCACTGTTCACCAATTTAGCTTCATTAACATTTTAGCTACTGTTTTGAAACCTACAGCTCATAAATCAAAAATTGTAATTATATAAATATTGGTACTTATATTATTTCACGACACCGTAAGTTAAAGTATTTTTTGGCACACACGCAATTATGCAGATGTAAGTATACTTCATAGTAAGACACTAGGATTTAGCCCGTCATTAGTTTTCGGAATCAAAACGTTTCATATCAATTTTATTTTAGTTAAGTTTTTTTTCACATGGAGTATGAACATGACCACATTGTTTCGTATTTGTAAAACAAATGTGGGTATTAACTTCCCCGATTTCATTATACTCAATTTAATGATGTTTTATTAGGCCAGAAGAAGTTATTTTCTGTGATGCTAAAGTTTAGCCTCAACTTTCTAATAAACATACAAAAAGCCTCAGCAATATTATTTCAAAGTGAAATACTGACTAAACTCATGAAAACACACTTGTAAAATATTTTAATTTGACAGCACCGTTTAAGAGCCACGGGATCCGTCTTAACCCTTTAATCCCCGGCACTCATTAAGTTAGCATTACGCTCTCAAGCCGTGGTTCCATTACACCAGCACAGCACAGCAGAGCTGCACAAGCAGGCGGCACGTGGCCTCTACTCCGCTCCTAATCCGGAGGATCGGTTCCCTACCAAGATATTACATTTATAGTACTGACAACTTCATCGACTGGTCAACACAAGAACAAGCTTCTTTGGATTGGACCACTCTTACTTTTGGAAAGTCTACATTTATGTTGTGCTGTTGTACAGTTTAGATTAATTTTTACTGCGAATTTGTTTACATTATGATTACTAAAAAAAATGTTTTACATAATTGAAACTTTTCGCTTGCGTATAATGACCATAAAATTGTTAGTTACTTTGTGCCAAACATAAGCGTAAACCACTAATTAAAAATATTTTTTTATTATAAATGTACAATTGTACAAGCACACGCAATTGTTCAATCTATTTTACAATACGGTATTACAGGATGGAGAGAAAGACATGATGTTATTTTAAACCCTCTCAAAATAGTTAAAAGATTGATAATTAAGGTTATCCTGAAAAAACCATCTACATTTTCTACTTAAAAAATCTTTTCAATGTTCAAAGTACCTACAGTTGACAATATATATTAAAATATATTCAATTCTACAAACATTCAAATAAATACAGCGAAATAATTAACATTTCAATATACCTATCAGTAAGATATCAAAACAATATTAAAATCCCAAAGCAAATTCAAAATACCTATCTGTATCTAGGTATAAATTATTTTAACAACCTTCTAATAAAACTAAAAGTTATCGAAAATAAACATGAATTCCAAATTAAATTAAAAACTGCCTAAAACTACTGTTAGAGTTTATTTCTATTATTAATATTTCATTTAAATGTTGAAAGCTATTTGTTGATATTTCTTGAGTTTTGTTTTACATATCTTTTGTTATTAGTTGCAATATTATTATTTACTTACTCAAATGATTATATATACTTGAGCATGAATTCCTTCACCAAACACGAGATTTGTCTCTTTATGGTGAGGAAAGGCTATTATTATATTCATTTTAGAACTCTGTTTAACATGTAAAAACAGACATATATCAAATAAATTTTTAAAAAAAACATATTTGAAACAACTTTAAAAAATTACAATTTTATGGCTTCATTATTTGTGAAACTAACTTTGTTTTTCAATCTTATAAAATTGCCCACAAAATAAATAAGAACCACTATCGCGCTTGAAGCTGGGCTTTTCTCGACTCCGTTTACCAAGCGATTTTTCTATTTCCATGGATGCTGCTTCATCTTGTAATACCACCATTTTCCAGCAAATGTGCTATCGATTATCATATGGGTTTCGTTTATTTAATATCTTCGATGTTCTCTCCAGAGACATTCGTTATTTATAAGTATTAGTACCATAAGATGCTTAATGAAAAGACTAAAGACCTTCGCTCACGGAGAAACTAAAATCAAACCAGTTGTCAACGCACCAGCACTTTTGCTTGTATGGCAGTTACCTTTCAGTTGCCTTGTTAACAGGTTGACATGGTAGCGCTCACGAATTTCGAATTGAGTTGACAACTGGTTTCATTTCAGTTTCTCCGTGAGCGAAGGCCTTTAGACTCTCAAAACACAGCTAAAGTTTATTGACGTATTGTAATTTATAATAATATCATTGAAGAAGTAGATAACAATAATAATCTAAACGAAAATATGATAGAGAACAAGACACAGAAAAAACGAAAAAGATAATGATCGCAACTGAACCCAGAACCTCTCGGTAACTCATCAATCTCTAGTCTAACGGGACGTGCGCGTTTACCCATTCCGCCATTGCCACCTTCTGTCAAACTATCGTACTTGTCAATCTCATATTTCAAATTTAATTTTATTTAATCTAGCTATATAAATAAAAATGAATCGCCGAAATGTATGTACGCGCATAACTTCCGAACGACTGCACCAAATTGGATAATTCTCTTAATTTGTGTTCGTTATATTGTCAGGACAAGGTTTGTATAAAACTACTGGTGAGCTCTGGCATTATGAAATTTGAATAAAAAATTGCAATAGGTGGTACGCGAGCTGTTTTAAAACTGAATGTACCGGGACTGAATGTATGAATGCGGGAAGGGTGAAGGAGGAGGGGGGAAGGCGGAGGGGAACTCCGGTAGGGAGTGCGCGGGAGTGGGGAGGGAAAGCCGATGGGGGGAGGGGAACGGGGAAGGGGGGGTATGGAGTGGGGAGAGGGAAGGTGGAGGAGGCGGAGGGGGAACGCGAGAGGGGAAGGGGACGCGGGAGAGGAAGGGGAGGCGAAAAGGGAACGGGACGAATGGGAAAGGACACACAGGGAGAAAAAAATTCCTTATTAAATGGCTTAGCAACGCATGCAGCTAGCTTATAATAATACTTTGGAGGACAAACGTCCTTCCTGGCTGAAAGTTAGGAGCTAGCTGCGGAGCTCCTGAACCATAATGACTCCTCCATATGACTTCCATCATCTTCGGCACAACTTGACAACGAGACCACGTGACCCGAAGAGCCCATAGATATCTAAAGTAATGTAGTAACTAAATAATAGATTAATACCATACATTACGTGTTTAATTGTCATATTTCAAGGTGTGATCAAAATCTACTTACTTCATAGAACTTTAACTTCATCTTAAACTTGAGCTTCGTCAAATTTAAAAGTTATTTTTCCATTACGGGCGAGTTGCATCACAGTACTTCAATAATTAGACAACTCGAATGGAACTATTGCAGAACTTAAATATTTACTTTGATGAATAATTGTTCATGTGCAAGTCGGGAAACACACCAAATGCGCACCGAACGGGTTATTCTTACAACTTCTCCTTCATGAGGCACTTTAAGACCCATTATCACTCCTTCCTCTCCTCAATAAATCGTCCTCACATAATCCTCATGATATATGATTTCTATGTGGAGTTAATTTTTGAAAAAAAGCTATGTGACACAGCAGGCCCCTACTACTACTGGTCAAAAATTTTATTTTTTTAATGGTTTTCAGTTCAGTTGTGGATTTGTTGGTGTCCAGTCAACTACGCAGTAGACTGTAGGATGCATTGTACAGTAAACAGCATGCATTCAGTACGTGCGTCTACTATTGTAGTCCGTACAGTTGTTGTGACCAGCGATAGCAAGATGGACACTTAGAGATCAGATTGCCAATTGGAATTGAACGTGTTATTTAGGTTATTGAATATACCAGTAGCAAAATACATCTACACGTGCAGGTAACATGTAACGTTTGAACATAAAATATGCATTCAAACTCCGATGAACTATTATGCCCCAGGAAGTTCGGAATTCTGTTTTTAATTTTATTTTTGTAAGTTAAATTTTATTTTCTTTTAATTGTAAAACAATTTATTTAAGTATTTATGAAAATCCTGAAATTGCTATACAAGAATTACAAAGAGATTTTAACGAGCTTCTCAAATGGGCTCATGATGTAGGATTAATTATTAATGTTAAAAAAAACCAAATGCATGTACATAAAATCTCCAAGTTTGAAAATGTGGAATGTTCCTAAAATAACCGCTCATAGCTTTAACTGTATACATAGAGGAATTGTTAATGTTTGTGACTGTGAAAAAATAGATTTCACAAATGAATATACTTATCTGGGAATAATTGTTGATAACAATTTTAAGTGGGATAAACAAGTGGCTAAAATTTGTAACCAGCTCAGATCCTTAGCTAGTAACTTTTACAAATTAAAATTTATTTTGCCTCATTGTACTCTTAAACTCATATATTTTTCTATGGTCGAATCCATCCTTAGATATGGTATTCGAACTTGGGGACATGCAAGCACTACTTACATTAAATATATTGAAAATTTACAAACCGCCATAATAAAAAAAATTGTCACAACAAAGATTTACAAACAGAGACATAACATAAAACTACTGTATGGCTCAGAGAGCCTACTTACAATAAAAGGTCTCCACTGGTTCACTACTATTATGGATAATATGGGGGAAAGCCCTTACAAACACCTACTTGTACACAAACATACCACAAGATTTAGAGAAGGAAAGGGCCTAAAAACTCCTCGAATATTAAATAAATATGGAAGCCGTACTCTTGAATATCTAATACCAGTGATTTTCAATAAAATCGATAAAAACATAAAATTTGAAAAAAATGAGAGACTAAGTCCTAAAATGATAAAACTATGGTTAATGAACGAAAACTCCATGTATCTTTGAATATCTTAATATAGCTACCTACATATCTTTTATTAGGTAGGTATATTGAAATATCATATATTTATAGTTGTAAGTTAAATTATCTAACACTACTATGTGATCTATTCTAATGTTTCCTTAAAACTTTAAATGTATTTACAAATAATTTTTTCTTAGATATTATATTATGAATGTTTTAATTGTTAGAACCTGCAGACAAGCTGCCATATGACAGCTTTGTGGGTATACTCTAATTCTTGTACAAAATGTTTTTCTGTAATTTAATAAATAAAAAAATAAAAAAAAAATAAAAAAAAATCTACTAGCTACGAGCTATCCGTTTGTTTGATACCTTATCACGAACTTACCACGAACTTATTATAATCTAAGACCCTGCGCGTAAGGTGTTCTTGGGTTGTTCTTCCGGTACCAATTAAAGGTCCCCTGAAGAACTGGGGTCATTGATCCTTCGGGAAGCAGAATACAGCCGGAAGACTCCGCAGACGCGTTACCCACATTATCACACACATCTGGTGTTATGTTCTATGTATTTTGAAAGCGGATCGTTTTATATAGTTCTTTTTTATTAAAGTAAATAATTCACATTCTAACACTAATGATAACCTCTTAAAATTTTCCAACAGTTCTTTTTAGATTTCTGGTATTATGTTCTATGTATTTGGTTCTACGTACATTCCATATAACCTTGTAGCAATTTCCAAAAATTATTTTTAGATTTATGGTTTTATGACACTATGTTCACTCCAAGATAACCTTTTGTAATTACCAATAATTCTTTTTAGATTTTTGGTTTAATGATAAACTTTTAACAATTTCCAATAATTTTATTTATAATATTTCTATTTTTGAAACTGATAATTCATGGTGGAATTCCATTATAATATATTATAATAAAAACAAATATAAAACTTTTTTCCACTTTAAGTTTAATGACCGTAACCGGTTTCAGCTCGCTAGAGCCATCTTCAGACTGGTACAAAATATTCTTAATCTACGGTTTATATACATAACATTTGAGGGAGGGGAAGCGGGGTGGTCTTAAGGGTTTTAATCAATTATACTAATTACATTTGTTACTAAGTAGTTTTAGACTGTTGAATTTCTAAATATTTTGGTTATTCCAGTGGGCTAATTACCTTGGGTTTGTAGCTCACTTCAATATTGTTTAGGAAAAACCTTACAAGTGGTATGAATTATTAAAGACCTAATTTTATTATCAAATCGTTATTACATTTATGATGCATGGGATTTTTTTTTTTTTAATAGCTTTTTGAAGGGATACATGTTTACATTGGAGTAGGAATGGTCATTTTATTAGCTAAATACATATTTTAAATTCGAAATTATTATGAAAATTACAATGGATACAAAAGTGGAGACTTAGCAAATGACTCTAATTGTTTATTCATTACAAATTTATGGTCTATTTTTTTAGTTAAGCGGGAAATTTCTAAAGATTCTAGTCTATCTAGCTTATGGCCTTTATTACAAGTGTGGAGGACTTTAATAACTTTTTATTAAAGTCCTCCACACTTGTAATAAAGGCCATAAGCTAGATAGACTAGAATCTTTAGAAATTTCCCGCTTAACTAAAAAAATAGACCATAAATTTGTAATGAATAAACAA
Source organism: Glyphotaelius pellucidus (assembly GCA_936435175.1). Taxonomy (NCBI): domain Eukaryota; kingdom Metazoa; phylum Arthropoda; class Insecta; order Trichoptera; family Limnephilidae; genus Glyphotaelius; species Glyphotaelius pellucidus. The sequence goes on along the minus strand of OW386551.1, from coordinate 15,608,581 downwards.
TTAGAGTCATTTGCTAAGTCTCCACTTTTGTATCCATTGTAATTTTCATAATAATTTCGAATTTAAAATATGTATTTAGCTAATAAAATGACCATTCCTACTCCAATGTAAACATGTATCCCTTCAAAAAGCTATTAAAAAAAAATAAAAAAAAAAAAAATAAATAAAAAAATCCCATGCATCATAAATGTAATAACGATTTGATAATAAAATTAGGTCTTTAATAATTCATACCACTTGTAAGGTTTTTCCTAAACAATATTGAAGTGAGCTACAAACCCAAGGTAATTAGCCCACTGGAATAACCAAAATATTTAGAAATTCAACAGTCTAAAACTACTTAGTAACAAATGTAATTAGTATAATTGATTAAAACCCTTAAGACCACCCCGCTTCCCCTCCCTCAAATGTTATGTATATAAACCGTAGATTAAGAATATTTTGTACCAGTCTGAAGATGGCTCTAGCGAGCTGAAACCGGTTACGGTCATTAAACTTAAAGTGGAAAAAAGTTTTATATTTGTTTTTATTATAATAAATTTTATTTATATTTTGTATACTTATGTTTTTTTATTATGTATACGCACACGATTATGTGCATGCATGCGTATACGTATGTGTATGTATGTGTGTATGTATGTGTATGATATGCGTGTGTATGTATTTATGTGTACATGTATGCATATTAATGTACACGTCTCAGAACAGACACCGTCTAGTGAAACGGGTTAGTTACTTTTTTGTATATGATAATGTTATTTCAAAAAACGCCCGGGTTGCCGGCAAATAAAAAAAAAATCACACTTTTTAGTTATGACGAACCGTTCTTACACTCAATGACTAGATTGTAGGACGATCTTCCGAAAACTGTGTTTTCTCCCTCCTACATCGTGAGTCGCGTGTATATATGTACATATAACATTCTTTGAGTGAAACCTTTGGCGCAGAGTTCACAGAAAAATAAAATTTCACAAATCTTTTTTTCATCGTTTGTTTATAAACCTAGCGATCTTTTCGTTTTTACCACTTCAGTTTAGTGTTTCTCTCATCTCCCACATTAATGTCGTACAAGTGCTAACATGAAAAATCAGAACCATTAAAATGCAACCATAATAACATAACAAAATGAAGAATTGAGAGTTAATTGAGATGGAATCGTTCATCTGGCTGCAAGTAATAAACATGCAAAGATGCCGGTAGTCGGTAGCTCTCTGGCTGCCACCCCCCGCAGTCTGCAATGTGCCAATTAGGAGTGCGCCTTAATCTATCAAAATTAAACGGGACAGAACTGCTTAAACTTTTAATAAAAATGTTTGTCTGATTTATAAAATTAGATGTAAAAGCTTTTTGAGGAGGCCCACTAAAATTATTGCAACACCGGATTTACTGCGGTTCTGGATAAAATAAAAATAAATCTCTTTGGGGTATCAAGGTATGAATCCTAAGCCTGTTGACTCAAAATCTAATGAACCATTCCATGACGGAGGCATATTTATGTAATGGATAGATATAATACATCAAACAGTAAAAAATACCTAGGGCCTTACTAGTAAACGTATTTTTAATTTTTCACACCTGATAAACAACCACTACTACATGTAGGATAAATAGTTGTTTATCAGTTGTGTAAAATTTGTAAGTTATTAATTAGTGAAAGGGCTAGTATTTACAACCTACCAAGATGTATTAAAGAGTTTGAATTCACAATTTTGTTGCCCTGTTTTTTTTTTTAAGAAGAGTTTGCTATGCTAAGTTTACATTTACTCACTAGGTTTCAGCTTTAAAAATACTCCTTTTCAGCCACAAATGCACTAAACAGTATGTGTATTTAATTCAGTCGATTCCACTTAAGATGAAGTTATACGCAAATCTCTATTTAGATTCATCTTTACGACGAATCGGTTTACATTATGAAGATAAAAAAAATATGCTACTGATAAGTTGAAGCTTTCACTAGCTTTTCTAAAAAACATATAAGCGTAGACCACTAAAAAAATGTTTTTGCATGACTTAAGTATGAAATAATATAAGCAACAATTTTTAAAAAATACACCTCTGTGGATAAGACTATTTTTGAGGTTTTGTGTGTTCCAACTTTTTTTCATTCTTATAAAATTATGCACAAAATAAATAAAGACCACTTTTTCGCTTACTTGCCTTGTGCAAATAGGACGTTAGATTTTAAATTTTGAAGGCATGAGAATCGAAATATTTCTAGCGTTTATATTCCTCTTAATTGGGATCCATCGGGCCCCAAACATTTTGTCCCAAATAAGCGAAGCTTGGTAGGTAAATTTAAAAAAATATTAATGTGCTTTTTTATATTGTGTACAATATACGTACATAATATTACAGATTATTACGTATTAGCTTTTTAGAAAGCCCAGCAATGTATTAACCGCTAATGAAAAAATTTGTAAAAATACGCAATATCATATTGAAAAAGGTATCTTCACCGACTTTAAAAGCAAAAAATCTAGTAAAAATTTGTAATACTGAGTTGGCTTGTGCAATGATGTGCTGTTAAAAGTTTAAGCGTCGCTGAAGATATGATGCCCTTCAGAATACATAGGTACAATAAAATAATCCTTCTGGTATAATGTGTAATACAATACGCGAGTTTAAAATGGGTTTAATTGGCGGACGTATTATGCGGGCGTACGCGCGCCATGAGCGATGCTTTTTTACCACGTATTCAAATGGGTATATTTTGCTCTAATTAACCTTCTCTGAGTATTTACATAAAATAACTAGATTAGTTACTCGGTTTGGATTTCTACACTCTTATTTTCTTATTGAACAATAATTCGATTGTGATATATGCGATATGATCTTCTTTTATACTATGACGGAATGATAATGATGTTTTTGAGCTCCATAGCTTTTTACATAGCAGGGAAATTATGGTGCGAGCTGTGGTTCGAGAGTTGTCATCATTTAATTTTTTTTTTGATTTTTCAGGCGAAGATGCAATTACGTTTATTATTGCTATTTGTGGGCCATGGTACCCATGTACCATGTGCGTATTTCCAAACCCTATACCGGTTCAGTCGCGGTACATTTTTAATATCAAAATTTTAATATTAAGAATTAAAATTATTAATTTCTTATACACACACTAGAAAGATTATTTTATCTAGATTATAGAACATTTTTTGTTTTTGCAAAGAGATAAAAAATAACTAATATAGAGGTGTATTTACAATAAATGGGAATAATATCAAAATTTAAATATTTAGAAATAAAATTATTAATTTCTAATGTACACACTAGAAAGATTATTTTATCTAGATTATAGAACATTTTTTTTGCAAAGTGATCAAAAATAACTAATATAGAGGTGTATTTAAAAATAAAAAATGTCGCTACCGCGACTGAACCGGTATAGGGTTTGGAAATACGCGCCCCGGTAACCATTTATTTCATTACCAACACCCCTGCCATAGGTCACCCCAAGTGGTTCACTATGTTTGGTGACTTGCAGGGTTGTCCGGGTTCATGGGATGAGATGTGTTTAGATCTTGGCGACGCGTCGCGACGGATGCATTTGCCGACCGACTGCGTGTCGGGCCGGATCGAGAGAGACTGGTTGAGGGAGATCTTTTTACCTCTCCAGTCGCACTTTCTCGATCCATCCTTGCAATGTAGTGAGAGGAATGGATTCATACGTCCGTCACTCCTGGACACACTAACTTTTACCAACCACTTCCTATCAACCCCTCATGCCTTTTTCCTTTTTTGAACTCACCCTCCTTCGTTTCCCTCAAAGACCCTCCACACAGCATTACCAAAGATGACTAACGAAACAGGAAATTGTTTTACTCAGGGTCTCCTGTGTAGAGCTCATTAAAAAAATTTAACTTCGCGCTCGCCTCACTTATATAATCTGTATAAACATCAACTCGTCACTATCAAAAATAAAAATCAAAATGACTTTTGGCTAAAAACACAGATGTGTTGTCTTTTAGTTCTCCTCGAGACGCTGAATCGGTAGCCGACCTGCTGACCGCTGGCTTCACATACCAATAATATTATATCTATAATAATATACCTTATGGGAATCGAATCTGAAATCCTGAGTTCCAAATTCAATCTTATTAACTCCTTGGTTAAGCTACATCTACTAAATAACGATCAAGTTTTGAGATAAAGCTGGTCAAATAGATAGTGGACGCAAACTACGTTTAATTAAATTTATAATTCATTGATTGTCCTGTAACATGATATTTTCAACCCGTTGTTCAACGATGCGTTCAGATCTCCGCATGTGGTCAACGAAGACAAATTTTTAACTGTTTTCAATTAAAAAACAATGGTCGATTATTTTTAATAAACAAATCATTTGTAACAAATGCAACTGGAATGTGACAGGTTCCTTCAATACCGACTAATTGAACCAAAGATTTTCCCATCAAACGAAAAATAAAGAAGATGTACTTATATCATACACTATTTGAGGTGTTCTTAAAAATGGGTAACTAGCTCTTGCCACTAGAATTAGTTAGTCGACATAGCATTCATATATATATGTGAATAGGTATAGCGTTACATTAACCCCGCTGCATGTCCGACTACATATTATTCAATATGGTTCATATCAATGAGTTTCCAAGTGCTTTCATCAGAATCTGGTGGTGTGAGAGCTTCGTCATTCAATGTACCTACCACACCGCCCAGGGGTCCAAAACTGATATAACTATGCTTACTGACTAATATTTTGACCTAGCTTTACCCCCTATATATCTACATAAAAAAAAACTATGGTGACCGGACAACTCAGAATAAAATCAACTCAGAATAAAACCAACTCAGAACCACATCAGAAAAGCCATTAAGAGTATTGAAAAAATATATAAAAAATTGGTTAAATAGGTTACGTAAGGTTAGTGTAATGGGCTATTTTAAAATTATTTTTTTCTCAGCTTTTAATGACTTTTCAAAGAGGTGTTGAGTTGACTTTATTCTCAGTTGGCATGGAACCAAAAACTAGATGTGCCGCGTAGCTTCAAATGTCTTTATATTTTAATAGTTCCATGCCGATCATAATTTTAAAGGACAAAACACTATTAACGGGATTCAAAAATCTAAATGATAAACTTAATAATGTTATAATACATTTAGGTTTGAGGTTGTTGCAAATATGATCGATCGTCCAGTGATTAGTCATATATCTCCGAAAAATGGAAATTTGAGATAAGTGTGCCATTATATGTAAAAGTGGGTTCATGACAACTCATTAAAAGTGATTAAAAAAAATAATTTTAAAATAACCTACCTAACGTAAGTAATCTATTTATCACTTTTTTTCACTTTTAATGACTTTTCAAAGGAAGTGTTCCAATTGTATGATTCTGATTAGTCTGGTCACCGTAAAAGCGTACCCTCTATCCGGTATAATACTCAGATTACTCATAAACACCAAATCCATTATTATGCAGAAAAACTGTGAATTAAACTAGTTAATGTTTTCTGGGTCTAGAATTTTTTCGAAATGTTATACTAATGTACGAGTACTGGACCGCTATATATTATTTTGTAGCATATTTAATCAACTTATATTTATAAAAATCAAAACATGTTTGCTTCTGTCTATGTATGAATGTAAGCTATGCGTTGCTAAACCATTGAATTCGAACATTTCATTGAACCTTCAAATTGCGGTGAAACTTTGGGGATTTGATGCGCGCGATTCTTGCTAAATACAATAGAGAATTCTGGCATTATGAAATTATGCGTTGCTAACAGTTCATCCGAAACTTTGGGGATTTGATGTGTGCCTCCCAGCGATTGTTTGTATATAAAATGGTGAGTTCTGGCATTACGAAATTTGTATGAAAAATTGTTATAGGTGGCACGCGAGCTGTTTGAAAACTGAATATACCGAGGATGAATGTATGGAATGCGGGAGGGGTGGAGGGGAACCCGGGAGGGGGGAGGGGAACTAGGGAGGGGGCTTCGCGGGACGGGGGAAGAGGGCGAGGGGAATGGGGAGAGGGAAGGCGGGGAAGGCAGAGTGGGAATGCGGGAGGGGAAGGGAACGCAGGAGAGGTAGGGGACGAATGGGAAAGGACACGCAAGGAGAAACAATGTTTTTATTAAGTGACATAGCAACGCATTCCGGGAACTCGCTAATATAATATAAAACAGACACGTGTAAATAATATTTGATTTATCAAAACTTTGGATGTGTTTGACTAATCAACTGGACAATCAATTAATTATTAATAAATTACATTAACAATTTTAAAAAGTTTTCTCTCTCCTGCCGTTGTCAACACAGCGCCGGCCATTTAAGGGTAGGGCTATCTGCCTACCCCCACATGAAGTACGGGAAGGGGGTGACATCTGATCAATGACTGAAAATTTTGCATACATATTGTTCCCAATGTTGACCCTTTAATTTGAAGCCAGATGACCGGAATTGATGAATATCCGAAGCTTTGTGTGTTTGAAATAAATTGAATTAAATTTTACGCGGCCCCTAATTGAATTTCTTTATTTTTAAATTTGAATGAAATTTAAAATATAACTAACATATTTTCCCTCATGAAGTTGGGATTTCATGTTTTTAAAATCAATATTTAACATACCTACTTGTATTTAGCAAAAGCATGTGTTTCCCTTTTTCGGTTCCAAAATTTAGGTACTTTTGGTGTCCTTTCATTTAAGATTTTCAAAAATGTCAATATTAAAATTTAATTTTTTTCAACAAATTTTTGTCGACATTTTCTATAAAGTCAATCAGTAAGAATCGGACTGTTTTTAAAAACATACATACATATTTTGCATTAGCTCCTTACAGGTGGCCCTGAGGAAAATAGTTCCACTCAGGGCCTATGTCAACTTCGGGGATGCTGTGTTGAGGGTATTTTTAGTCTTTCCTTTTTAAGGAAGGAGAGGAAGTTCTGGGAAAGAAAATGTTATTTTTTTTTTTTTTACATTAACTCCACACAGGAGGCCCTGAGGAAAAAATAATTTCCCTCAGGGCCTATGTCATCTTTGAGGATGCTGTGTGGAGGGTGTTTTTGAGGAGAGGAAGGAGTGAACATGGGTCTTGAAGAGACCCATATTGTAGGAGGGAGGAAACACAGAGGCCGGCAAATCGTTCCACAGCCGAGCTGTTGAACTCAAGAACGAGTCGTAGAAACGACCCGTTCTCATGTGACTAATGTCAACCGTGTACAAATGTTGAGCGCGCGTTTGGCGTGTTTCCCGACTATGCACCGGTGCCGAGGGGATCAATGAGAGGTGGGTAGGAATTAGGATGTCCAGGAGTGCGGACGTATGAATCCATACCTCCCACCGCAGTGCAAGACGATGTTCCAAGAGAAGTCCTCTCAGAGAAGGACCCTCAACCATTCTCTCCCGATCCGGCCTGCATGTAGCTGCTGACAAACCTCATCTCATGAACCCGGGCACCCCTTCTAAATCACCAAACGTAGCGAACCACTTAAGGTGACCTACGCCAGAAGTGTTGGTTATTCAATAAATGGAACTACAGATTTCGAGTTCACGTTAAAACGTAAATTACAATGTTTTCCCAAAAAAAGTTTCCGAAGAACGGTCCTACAACCGTTAATCAATAGAGTGAGATCTTGATCATTGTGAAGGGTAATTGATCTCGTCAATTAAAAATTTAATTCATGGGCACTGGACAGGTCGATAAAATTGATGCATTATTGAAGAAAAATTTGTCGATCAATTCTTTGTTTTCTTACGATTACATTTTTGGATTGGATCTACCAATAACAACAATTAAGATGAGTTTACAACGCAAAAGTTGAAATCTGGCTCAATAGGGGTGTTTATCTAAAAGGATGCAACACTTATCTATGCAAAATCTGATTGAAATATAATAAGCCAATGTAGTAATGTGCTATTAAATCATATTATGCTGGTATTTAAATTATGCTAAATTATAAATTATAACCCTTTGAACTTGATATGGCCCACTCGGCCACTTCTTATAGATAAGAGTTATTACTGAACCTACTTTTGGAATCACCCTTGGGCTAGTAAATATTCGAGTACTAATTCAGTCACACGTTATACAATGCAAATTTGGCACATAACAAGATGTTATCTTTTTTTGTTTAGGGACCGAATTTGGATACAGAGGAAACATGTGAGATTTAAAAAAATGTATTAGGTTGCGCAATTAGAATTGACTCGAATAATTAAGTTCTTTTGGGAGGCGGGTATGGGTACCGCCACCCGGAAATCATTTCTTGGATGACCAACACCATTGCCATAGGTCACCCCAAGTGGTTCGCTACGTTCGATGACTTAGCAGGGTTCGTGGGGTGAGGTTTGTCTAGGTCTTGGCGGTGATTGCGTCTAGCTACCTTGGGAGGCCTTTTGGTCTCTCTAGCTGGACTCTCTCGACCCATCCCCGTGCGGTGCAATTGAGGCCCGGATTCATACATCCGTCTCTCCTGGACACATTGACCCCAGATTCCTACCCACCCCTCACACCTTTTTCCTTCCCAGAACTTTCCCCCCTCCCTTTCCTTAAAAGACCCCCTACACAGCACCATCTAAGATGACGTAGTGGAGCATATGTAAAAAGAAACTTTTGTCACAGATAAGTATACAATTAAATTTGAAACAATTATATAATACTAGCTGATACCCGGCATGCGTTACAATACCACATTCAAAGAAATAAATTGTTTCTTCCTGCTTGGCCTTTCCCGTGCGTCCCGTCCCCGTTCCCTTCTTGCGTCCCCTTCCCCTCCCGCATGAATTCACACATTTTCATGTTAACAAATTTTATGACGCCAGAGTTTACAATTATACATATGGAAACACTCTTTTGCTAAAATGCAATGTTCTGTAAAAAAATTGGATTAATCCATTACTTTCCGAAATTTGCGAACGCACATAACCTAAACATACGGAACCTAATTTTTTTATATTTTGATCATATCGATGGACCACTTTCGATAATATCGACAACAAACAGGACACCCTAACCCTTCCATAAAAGCTCGCACTAAGAGCTTCTCACTACCGGAACGGACCTAACACCAAGAATCAGGGTGGCCCTCATGCAGTGTCGCCCGGGGCCGACCGCGCGGCTCACGCCACTGTGTCCAATATCGCCACTCGACACAATGGACAAAGCCGCCCCGGGGCTGCCCAGAGTGCCCGGTGCCCAGTACCCACATGATATGGACGTTTGGATTCAGATATTATTGTGATTTTCACGTGTGATTTAAAAGTGTCGGAGCGTCCGACCCGCAGATTTCGACTCGCTTTCGGACACGCGCGCGATTTGTGACTGTCGCGTTTAGAAGGACCGGGTGTTTCAGTTGTTACGAACTAGTATAACTAACTGAATAGAAATTTTAGTTGCGTTTGAAATTATCTTCCAACAAGTTTTCTTCCTTTATCTTTCCTTCGACATCTCGAAAACTTGACAATTATGCAAATAAATTATCTAAAAACGAGATTCCGTTTCGAAATTCTTACCATAATATCGTTGTGACACAACCTCTGTTACAAATGCTTTACCTATACAAACAATACGTAAAACATAAAAATATGTAGGTAATTGCAAATGCTTTCATAAACAAAGCGTTTTTATTGGGTAGGTAGGCTTGCATTACAATGATCGCTCTTTTTGCTTAGCTGGCTCATTTGGAATAAAGTTCTTGTTAGAATTTGACTGAATTTAAAACAAATTAATTTTAAAATCCCACTGTTCATATATCTTAAGATGAAATATGGAGATATTTTACTAAATTTTTGCTTCCCTGAATACTGAGCAAAAGAGACAACTTCACCTCAGTCTGATAATACCTAAATAAAATCGTCGCAATCGAGTTTTTGTATTCCCCACTTTTCTTCTCCAAAACCGGACCGATTTTTTTTACCAACTGGATTAGAAGAAAATATTCTATATCTGTAAGTTTTGCTTTTTTTAAATACGTTATCTAACTTTTATACTGAACGTCTGCTGATGGCGTTCAAACCAAGCGATGTTAATGATTTTTGGAGAGTCCTAACACCTATAAAACTTATTAAAAAAAAGCGATCGATATCTCTACTACATTTCTTCCTAACTTCTAGTCAATTTATTATAATAAGCCTTATTATTTATTAAGCCTCTGATAATTGATTAGTTTTGGTTTCCTGCTCGCTGTAATTTGTATGTATAATATCATCTAAGCATGTAATGATTTTTTACATTTTGTATTTACATATTATATAATATCCACGGTTTATGTATTTCTGAACATAAATTTCCACCTATTTGAATCTCCAAAAGTAATGTCTGAACTGAAAATTGTTAAAATGAATTCAAAATTCAGAAAATTCCAAAGTTTGTTTAACACAGCTCATTGTTTTCACTTTTTATTCATACATTTTGTCTGCTTTGCTTTGTAAGATTATTATTTTTTTATTCCCTTCTACTATTAACTAAAGCGGAATATATAAGCCGAAGCCGAGGAATTGAACCCAATGAATGTATGGAAAACCGACGCATTTGTTAATATCAAAATAAAATAGCACATATAAACAGTGTCGTGAATTTACTTTTGAAACACCCTATATTTCCGTAGTCCAAGCGTGTGAATTTTTTAAGTTCTTCCATGCCGGTCACCAACGGGTCAATTTAGTAATAATATTATTCATAATCAGTTCTATGGTAAGTGTCATTAAAAGGCATTAAAAATGCAATAATTACCCGGCCTTTAGAAAACTGAGTGGGTCCAAAAGCGAACGAAATAATGAATGGGAGATGCTCTTTTGTTGAATTGCTCGTGGTCATTCCTGGCAGGATGGGAACAATATGACATTTAATTTAGAACATTATTATTTAGGGGGGTGGTTTTATTTTTAATATTTCAACTATTATAAATTTAATCAATTATTTTTGTTTTGATTTGAAATTATGAATTTAGGTACTTTATCAAGTTAAAAATATGTGCGTTCATATTTTTATTGTAGAGAAGGGGTCACGATCCTCAGCAATTAGGAACAACTAAGGGGGGAAATAGGTGTAGAGGCTTCAAAAAATTTGTTTTTTTTTTCTTTCATAAATCGATAGTAGAACTATTCAAAAATATATTGCGAAAATTTCAAACCAAAAAAGAACCTTAATAAAAATCTTTAATATACAAAACAATGGTACAAAAGAAAGGTAAAAAATCATACAAAATTTTTACAATTCTCAAAAAAAAAAAAAAAATCGATTTTTTTTAAGGGGTGAGGTTCAAACAGAAGAAACACTTATAAAAAAGTATTTTTTTTTTGATAAATTGATGTCGGATGAAAATTGTGACCTCCCAGGAGTTACACGAATTGCCCAGCTGGATGGCGACTTACAATGCGCGGCAGCTGATATCTCCGTTATTTTTTGAGGAAAATATTTGAAAATTTTCGAAAATACTCTTGAATATATGTGTAAAATGACCCTAAGATATAAATTAAATTTATATTTTTCTTGTGTGTTAAAAAATATCACGAAAATCACTAAAAATTCGTCGTCTTACTCCCATTTCCCTCTTACGAAGAAGAAAAAACGCATTTTGTATTGTTATTTCCATTTGACACTTGTCTCAATTGCCTGAATTGGCACTAAAGTAACCCAAATAGGGAACAAGACGGATGTGGATAAAAAAAAAGTTGGGAAGTAACCGATTATTTATATCTGGTCATTAAATACACCTAAAGTCATTTCATGCAGTTTCATTTTTGAATGGTGGTCTTTGGAGGATGCTGCTGAAAGTACCTTCTATAGTATCATAGTCATGATACTATCTTCTGTTTTTTTTGTTTTTATAAAAAATATATGAGAAGGAAGAGGACGAACGTGGATGAGACTATTATGCTTGAATCATATCTGGATCCAAAAGGGCGAAACTTAAAGTATCTTTCTCTCATGGAGCATGGAGATAACTAATAATTTTTTCTCTGATAACGGGGAAAAATCGAGAGAATCGTAAAAAATGTCCGAACGACTTTTTTTTCTTTTCATTATTTTTTTTATTTTTTATTTTTATTTATTTATGTATATACAGTATGTTTACATTGGGTTTTTCGATGCCTGTCTCACTAGGATATATACCTGTGTCGAGACAGGCTTATACGATATATCCTTAAAAATTATTTTCTTTTTGGTGTTATAGAGGATTATGGGTTAGGTTAAATTAAAAATAATAATGTTGATATCTGCGTCCTGCGTAACTCTGGTACAGTGAACTCAAATTTGATTTCGAATTGTATTGTGCCTTTTCAAAATTCGAACTTATTGTGCGATAAAATACTTATCTAAAATATACTTTTTTAACAGAAAATTATTTTAATTGTGTCGTTTTCAAAATTGGAACTGATTTGTGAAGAATTCAGAAATATACTCCACGGGTCAGCGTTATTGTTAAATAATTTTATTTTGACGGTACAGTAGTGTAATAGCGGGCATAAAATAAACCGTGCAATCTATTGACGTTATGAACTTTAACGATGGATGCGTTCACAATAACATCAAAGTACAATTGGTGACGAGTTACAAATATTTGCATCCTACGATAACTAACACCTATAACAGCATTATGGTAAGTCCATTCAATTTGGAGCCATTACAGCCAGTCACTGGCCAACATTGAATGGGTTCCCGTGACGTCATTGTATGTGAGGGCATCATCACAATCCGACAATAGCGGACTAATAACGTTATTACTACGGGCAATTCCCGGTCATATTACCTTCAAATTAGGTACTACAACTGACTCGTGGCTGACATGTGCGCTAATGGACAATTCATACAAAGTTGCCAAATAGGTAAGTACAAAATGATAATAGTAGCCATATCATACAGTAAATTTACAGACGCAATTATAAACCAGGATTTAAAAATAGGCACGCGAAATAGGCATCCAGGTGTGTACAAGAGAAGAAAGATTGAATGTAATTTTTCTTCGAAATCGATGGCACTTGAAGAATCACCAGAATTACCAGAACTTTGAATATTAATCAAGAAAGATTGTTAATTAATACATTAGATAATTCAAAGAGGTTCTGTCACATTTCCACCACTCTTGTCACATTTTGTTTTAACTATAAAAGAATTCTCTCTGAATCTCAGAGGGTAAATTGTAGCAAGGGGGAAAGGAGGCCTAAAAACCTATTGGGGGTGACAAACACGAGCTGCGTGTATACCTATTTCGAATGACAATCCACCTACAGAATTAACGTACTACATTAAAGTTGTAGGAGACAAGTTTTTGAGATTTTTTAAAATATTTTATTAAACATCCTTAAAAATAATAATCGCTGTTACTTGATAGGTTTATACCTTTTGGAGTTTAAAAATAGTTTTATATTTTATGTCGTCAAATCATTTTTTTGTAACGTTATAGAATATATGCAAGTCGAGGTGACAGAAGACAACTGTGATTTGTATGAAATACACTTCTATCACGAAAAGTTACAACTCTGTAACGCAATTTTTACTACAAAATATAAACTCATATTTTTTTAAAACGCACACAGTCGTTACTTCTTTAGTACAGAAGATTTAAGAGTAATTATAAAATAATAATATTGGTAATTCCGTTGAATTTTTCTCCACTAACTAGTGGAGACAACTTTTTGTAGGTTAAAAAAAAGAACGACCCAAGTACCAGACTTACCAGAACTTCTTGGTTAGTACAAGTCGACGATATTTGTTACATATTATACCAATCGACGTGTCGACGAATACGTCGAAAATTTACAAAATTTGATGATTTGACGAGATGAGCCAAATTATAAAGGAAACCGGTTAACAAATCTAACGGAGAGCCTTATAATGGGGAGGGGGTGTGGCTAGAGGATATTGTTTTCGTATCTTGGGGCAGGGGGCAGTGGCTAAAGAAGTTCAGTGATTTAAACAAAGTATAAAAAAAGATTTCAACACAGAAATTAACGATTTCTTAGACCAGGGGTGAGGAAACTGAACCCGCGTAATTTAGTGCGGCCCACGAGCACTTTTCTAACCATGCTGTGTCAGATTAGTTACAAAAAACTAAAAGACAGCCTCTGTCATTGCAGAATGTTGAGCATTCAAAGATCTTTGAATATAAAGCGTTTTTATTCTAGCTAACTTCTTTTGGTAAAGCAGTCTCAATTTTAATTTTAGAACACCAAGCAACGAACATTATTTAACAAACTCTTAAAAATCACCCCCTCATAATTATTAAGTGCCTCGATTAATTCTGTGTTAAATGTAGCGGAGTTTGGACTCAAAATAATTCTCAGTGAGAAATCGTAGTTGTTATTATCAACGTTATTCGAATAATTAATTATTAGAAGCACTGCATTTTACTACCCTAAATTAATACAATACTGCTTCCCGGGTAGATCTTTCAAACGGAATGACTCGGTTCCGGTTGTTCGGGCTTTCTTACCGTTGATGTCTAGTCTTAACGCCAATTTAACTTAGACAATTATTATTATTACTGTACGATGACTTTCTGAGAAACTGCAGATGTCTATATAAAAAATATGATCAAGATGTGAATTAAGATGACAAAATAATGAGTAGTTGTTATAATAGAATAATAGATAATCTTGCAGACTATTTTTTTTCAATGTGAACTGATGAACGTTGTGCGCTAGCTCAATAATTTGTTTCTATCCAGCTTAAGGCACGGCTTCCCGCATTTCTCCCGATTTATTACATATTTTCCTTAAATACTGTATGTTTCAAATCTCTTAAAAAAATATATATTCTTAAAAATAATATCTATACATTCCTCACGCCGAAACGGCAATTGTATGAAATTTCGTCGATAGAAAAAAATCGCAAAGTATGCTTCGAAATGTATTATAAATACGTTTTTTTCAGTTATTTTACAACTTCTGTGTATGAAAAAATTCATAATGTTTCTTTGATTGCTTCTTCTTCTTCAATGGCGCTACAGCCATTTCGAGCCTTTGCCTTGTTCAGGATAAGCCTTCACCGCCCTCTGTCCTCGGCCGTCGTCTTCCAATCTGCAACATGGAGTAGTCCGCTTGCATCCTTCCTGACATCATCCTCCCATCTCAGCCTAGGTCTGCCCGCCTTTCGTTTACCTCCCGGGTGTCCTGTTAGAACCTTCTTCGGTACTCGTGTGCTTGGCATTCGTTCTTTTTTTAATGCTATTTTAGACAATCCCCACGATATTTTTGCTCTATTAAACGAGTCGTATTTTATTGAACATTTTCAAAATTTTCGCTTAAATATTATCGTTTATTAGAGAGCCCGCTCTAACATACGTGTTTACATATCTCTCCATCTTCTTCTTTTTGAGCGGGTACACCGCACCTTACTATATTAACCCTTCGATTTACTTCCTCTCCAATTGGAAGATATAAGAATTACTTTTATCAAGTTCACATTCAAAACTAATAACGTTGGTTTTCATTCTTTGTTGAGAGAGGGACGTACAATAATTCACCTTTAAAGCAACAAAAACCACACGTAGGAACTAATAAAATAATAATTTGATCAAAAACTACAGTAACTAATAAAAAATAAATGTGGTCATAAATTTTAAAAACACTTTTTTTTAACTCAGCAAAACTTCGCTGCTGCTTTGCAAAATCAAGAAGTTTAATGGGCCCTCACTATCTTCTTAAGTAATTTCTCCGTTCTTCTAAAAGCTCGTGCTATCGTACCTTGGATTATTAATGGATGGTTTAATTTATTCAAACTTGGGATGAAAGCTGTAAAACATTCACGGTGACTTGATTTGTAATTGTCAAAATAATATTCGCTCGCAATTTGTCTCTTGATGTCCCGGCGAGTGGGGGAAGCTCCCCACAAAGCCGAGGAAGACATTTTCCATTAGCTATATTAGTTATGCAAATTTGCAGAATTTTAAATTGATTGAATAATCTAAGTGTTAAATTGTGCAATAATTTTAGTGGCACCAAAATAGAATGTTGCACGTTAAAAGACACTAATCACTATGTCCAAAAGGTCACTTTAATCGCTTGACTACTGTCATATTAGTACCCAAAATGCGATATTAATCCTCTGTAATATTAATTTAAGATAATTTGTGTGGGATTAAAAATGTTTGTTTTGGGTTCATTTTCAGGTGTTGTAATATTGCACGAAAAGGACTGTACACAAATTCAGCAAGTATGTACTCTTATGATTTTATTTGGAAAATTTCAAACTTATTTTGAAACACTCAAAACGGTGTCTGTACACACTATAAATTAGTGTTGTATTAATATTACTTTTATATAAATATTGATTTGTGGAAATTTGTGGAATCCATTGGTTTCTACGATTCGTTCTTGAATTCAACAGCTCGGCTGTGGAACGATTTGCCGGCCTATGTATTTCATCCCTCCTAAAATATGAGTTTCTTCTAAAAGACCCTCCACATAGGATCCGCAAAGATGACATAGGCCCGGAGGGTAGTTATTTTCCTCAGGGCCTCTTGTGTTAGTTAATTTTTAAAAAAAATTGAGGTCAGGTTTATCTAGGTCTTGGTGGCACATGCATTTGCCTACTTACTGCGTGGCTGGCCGGATCGAGGGAAACTGGACGATGGAGAACTTTTTACCTCTCCAGCCGGTCAGTATCGACCCATCGCCTTGTGCAGCAGTGGGATAGATTGATACGTCCATCACTCCTAGACACATTGACTCCCAGATTCCTACCCACCTTCATACTTTTTTTCTTCCCAGAACTTCCTCTACTTTCTTTCCCTAAAAAAGACCCTCTACACAGCATCCCCAAAGACGACATATGCCCCGAGGATTTCTTCAGCGCCTCACGTGTGGACCTAATATAAAAAAAAATTAACTCTAAAGATGCCAAAACAACTAAATGCATGACACGCTAATTTCTAAGTCAACAAAATTTGACAAGCTTTTTATTTTTATTGTCCACCTTTAAAGTACTAGTAAACCAACCAAATGTATATATAAAGCCATTTAATTAGTAGTTAGCTATGTACTGTTAATTTAACCGTCTTAATCACAAAAACTTTGTATAATGCGTAACCAAAAAAACACATGTATTTAAAATACTGCATCAACATGTTTCAATCACAACAGTCACTTTTGAAAACACTGCAATGCAAGTGATTTACTTATTTTCGTCACTTATAAAAATATGCAAGCTGTGTTCTCATTAAAAAATATCACTTATTTGCATTATCGATACACCCCTGGGACCACTCCTGTTAACAATGCCTCGAATTTACCCCAAAACAGCAACATTTTGATGATGTCCAAAGGTCCTCAGGGGTGCATTCAAGGTTGAAATTTATCACTCTTACCCGCCGCCGGGCTAATAAAAATGCAAATAAAAATAAAACGTAAAAACCTAATAAAATATTATGACATGAAATATCGCGGAGATGCGCATTGCCATCAGTGGTCCATCGAATAAAATCTGAGCGAACAATGGAGGCTGATGGAAGACTGAGTGACGGCTCACCCTCCGGTTTGTCAGCTCGCAAGTCAGGGGTGGATGGGACACTTCCGGGTAGGGACTGTGACCGCAGTGGACATTATTTTCACGCTCATTCAATTTGTATTCGATTATTTTTTTCTTCAATCTATTTATCTTAAAAACTGTGATATGAGGTGTAAAGAATCAAATGCCGCTATCTCCAAAGTGGGTTATTTTGAGAAAACCAAAAGAAACGTTTCATATCGATATTCTCACGCATTCACAAGTTAATAATATATTCATAAAGCGATAAAAGCATAAAGAGCTGGTTTAAAGAGGAACGTATGCGCGGCCCATTTCAGCCCGTCTCATAAAAATATTAATTCTGGATTTGAGATCAGAATACCCAACCAAAATGGAAAATTATTTTTGTAATCAAAAGGTGTATTAAATATCAGGTACGGATGTGAGCTACTTTATTTATTTTTGCTTTAAATTATAAGATAAGGCCATTAAAGATTTTAATGTTTCATGATTTTAGAGGCAACCTATATACCTTTCGATAACAGAAATAATTTTTCAGTTTGGTTGGGTATTTTGATCTCAAATCCAGGATTAATATTTTTATGAAACGGGCGAAATGGGCCGCGCATACCTTCCTCTTAATTTATTTATTTATTTATTTATTTATTGTTGTTATACGCCCATATGAGGGGAATATTTAAGATATCGAGGATTATACATAAATAGAATTTAAATCAAAAGTTATAAAAATGAAAACATTTAAAAAATATAAAGGTAGTTTTTGAAGATTATAGCGTAAAACCGTGAAATATTTGAAACAATATAACATTTGACAATAACATAGAATAAAATAAAATATCTAAAATTAATAAATATATAAATTAATACCAAATATCTAATTTTCTAGGTACATGAGTGAATCATTAACAAAGTTGTATTATTAAAAAGTGGAGATGGCTCCTTTTTATTCTGCCCACCTCATAATAATATTTAAAAAAACAGAGCGTGGCAATAATAATTTATGTATTGAAAATACCTAGCTGATTGCAGCTAGGTGTTTTCAATTTCTTTTGAGAAACAGAGTCCACTGGGTTTTAGCACCAGCTTCCGGCTAACTTGTGGACCGCCATCTTATCACCGTCGGCCGGAAGTGAGCTTGTCGCATATAAAACTGGTGCGCAAGCGCAATTAACGAAAGTAACGCCGGTTAAGTTCCTCCTAGATCCGGTTCGCATAATCGTATCAGTAAAAATTAACGACCCTATCGCACTTATAACTCAAATTTAATAGATATCTACGGTTAAGATGGATCTTTAGGGTAGATATGGAATTAGATGAAGATGCACTTTGTGGATTCACTAACTAAGATTTTGTGTTTTCTATTTATTTTTTTTTTTCCTTTGGGAACCTGTGAAACTTAATTTTTTTTTGGGGATTCTGTGTGAAGGGTCTTTTTGAGAAGAGGAGGGAGTGAACGAAAGTTTTAAAGAGATCCAAGTTGTAAAAGGGAATAAACACAGAGTTCCACAAACGTGCTGTTGAACGAACAAGTCACGGTACGTTTTGACACAATTTTTTATGCAAAAATTTTATGCTGAGAAAATTTTATTCCTATCTAGTGGAAAGGTTATTAATAGTTGTTGTTCAAACTATAGGCCGTTGTATAGCATGCACTTTATTAGCCTACATACTCGTTTTATGATGTCTGATTCATATGTTGATGATTGATAATACGCATGATTATTATTGAGAACTTATAAGCTTTTTAAGGTCATTTCATAACATTTCTCCTGTCCTAAAGAGTCCTAATTTCTCCATCTTTGAAGAAAAGTATCAACTTTAGCCACTTTTCTTCCCATGAATGTAATTTCAACAGAAATGGGGGGTAGCAAATGTAAACGTCCAATGTTTTATATGCCAACTGAGAATAAAGTCAACTCAACACTTCCTTGTCATTAAAAGCTATGAAAAAAATAATTTTAAATTAGCCGATAACCCTAACCTAACGTAACCTATTTAACCATTTTTTTTTAATATATTTTTTTATCACTCTAAATGATTTATCTGAGATGGTTCTGAGTTGGTTTCATTCCGAGTTGTCCGGTCATCGTTTTATATATTGGGTCTTCCGTGTGCAATTTCGTATCTTCTCCAAAGAAAAAAATTCTAATAAAAGTGTGTTTATCGGAAGTGACCTGCCGGGGAAGTATGTCTCTATCCGTTAGTAAATAATAAAATTAGGAGCCTAAGAAATCAAAATTAATTGTACGGCGCCCTTGAGATTATTTAAAAAGAAAACGGCACTCGACAAATTATCCAATTATTATGATCATCCCATTTTCCAACCCCGGTTAAGTGTATGTCGAGGTTTTTTGTAAAAACATAACTCGAGGGTGCAGCTCTAATTGAATATTATTTCCTAGTCTCTACTTGATTTTTACAAAATATGTCTACACCATCGAAAATTACTTTATTTTTTGTTATTCAGTATAATATAGAATTCATGTCTTGAAAGTTATTTATGTCTTAGCTTGTTCGTATCCTGATTTTGTTGCAACTTGCTAGCGTCCTTAAAGCTTTTGAGACCGGAGTATAATTACCGTCCCCTATTCATCATGTACGTAGGTTCACAGTTTGGGTTAAATAAGAGATGGAAAAAAAACTAATCTCATCACATCATGATCGTTCACTTATTATAGTCGCTAAGTAAACATCAATATTTTTGATAATTATCGAAATAACTGTTAAAATACATTATTTTCCAAATCCGATTACTGAAATCGTTGTTTCGCGGTGATATCTAATTGATAAAAAATGTTTTCAAAATGAAATGTGCCTGTTAACCGTATCCTATGTATTTGTATGTATTAACGAGCTTCTATCGCATTAGGTCTAACGTTGGGTTTGCTCGCGCCACTTATTCTGAAAACATCCGTAATTTTGCTTGTTCGCACGTTTCATCCAATCAATTCATTGAGTTTTCCAAAATGAGATTACCCGATTACATAATCGTAGTATGATTGAACAAAAATTATTAATTTTCCCGATTCATTGATTCAGTAATATCTTTTCAATATCACTTACGAAAACGGTAAATAGATTTTAACACCATGCATAATCGATTAACTTATGATATTTCATGATTTTTGTAGAGAACAATTCAATCCACACAAAAATATGACGATTTACGACGTACTAAACTGTGGCAGTATGGCTATTTATTAATTATAACCTTTTCAATTATTTCATACGTCCTGATCTGTGTCTAATTTGGGACTCATGAAGTATTTTTTGTTTGTTTCTCTTTGGACCCCTTCGGTCATGTGGACCGCTCTATTGTCCCATATCTATAAATAATGTCGGATGACCCCAAGTTGTGAGTTTTTGATAGGATTGCGTTGGCACCCGTTCGTGGCACGGGGGTAATATGAGTCGATGCTACCGGGTAGGGGAAGCCGGGGCGATTAGACGCCGACTAAAATTAATAAAAGATATTTTTAATAACTTCTACAATTTAACGCCTTGCGTTTGATTATGTAGATGAATGCTGGTTAAACTAACTTAAGTGGAACGTTTGCGCGGCCCTTTGCGGTCCATTTCATTCGAATCTTAAATTTGGATTTGGGATCAAAATACCCATTTAAATATTTTTTTTTCATCGAAAGGTATATCAAATATTTGGTACGGATGTGAGCTACTTTATTTATTTTTGCTTTAAATTATTTGATATACCTTTTGTTTACAAAAATAGTTTTTCAGTTTGGTTCAGCCATTGTACCATTACCAAGAAGATTTTTTCGAAGCTCTTTCGAGGCTGTATGATACGACAGAGGAGTTAAATTTTATTGTTATAAAGATATTGTCATTATTAGTATTTTTTACATTAATTCCACACAGGAGCACACACACATATCTTCAGGGGCGCTGTGTGGAGGGTCTCTCTGATGAGAGGAGGGGGTGAACGTAGGTCTTGAAGAGACCCATGTTGCCTACAACATTCTGATTCGGCAAATCGTTCTACAGCCGAAGTGGCAAACTCAAGAATGAATCATGACACAAAATTTTTATGAAAATATTTTATGCTGAGAAAATTTTTATTTTTAACTAGTGAAAAGGTTATAAAAGTATTCAACGTTTTAATCGAAAATAATGTGAAATAACATGTATTATGTAAAGTCGAATTAGTCAATTCATGTTGTGCTGGCCAATCTATTTTGTTTAAGTACAAAAACTATTTTAGTGAAAAAGATTTCAAATGTTAAGAGTATTTTCCATTTATTTACGCAAAACGTTAATATTTTTTTAACTCCGTATTTATTTCACCCCATTGATTCACATACCCCTGTTTCCCTCACCACCGGCTGGAAAGACCATAGATAGATCTGATATGCTTCACCATGCAATGACGACTTCAATAGCTCCCATTGTGTCGCGCTCGAACTTTGACGCGAGTCGTCATAAAATGTCTAAGTTATGACGCGAAGTGACGTGTGACGCACGCTCCATACAATGCGCAATGAGGTAACTCATAGACCCGTCACGCTACATTATCTATTTATATATTTTTTTGCAATATTGACTGATATAGCTCTTACATTAATGATTTTATCGAGTTTTGGATTTTCACACAGATTTCTGGAAATTTAGATGTTAACGGCTCAAGCGTCATGCCGTCCATCGGTGAAAAAGACTTTAAATAGTTTATCGGCTTTCTAAATGGATTTTAGTTCCATGGGGTGTGATGTAAATTGGTTTTATTGTGATTTTGATTGTTATGTAAATGAAATACCACAAAAGTGTTAAAATGTTAAAAGCAATATTAGCATACAGATGCATTTCAACCAATAGGTATTCTTCGTAATAACAATATGATTTTATTGCACGCAGATTTAATTTATTTTATTATGGTCAACTTATTTATTATACGTAGGAATTATAATAAAAGCGTAACAAAACTTGGTTTCCTGGTCTACCTACACGTGTTGGTTTTTACTCGCGTTTTAGTCGCAAAATATATTATTTTTTAATTTATAATAATATGTTTTACATTGTACAAAATGATTATTTTACATCATTGAAGAAGATAACACTTATAATCTAAATGAAAATATGAAAGAAAACAAGACACAGAAAAATAGAAAAAGACAATGGTCGCAACTGGGACTCGAACCCAGACCTCTCGTCTAACCGGAACGTGCGCGTTTTCCAATTTCGCTATTGCCACCTTCTGTCCAACCGTCATATTTGTCAATCTCATATTTCAAATATTTAGAATCATTAATATTATCTCCAACTAGTTATTTTTTCCATATTATAGGCAACTACTCTTTTTATTGGAAACAATCATTCTAAGAATTGGTTTGTAACCTGAATAGCGTCTCGGATAAATGTATCCGAATTTATTCATATGGAACTATTGACTTTATGAAAGTCTAAATAAATATTCAATTTTTTATGAGAAAAACTTAAGAAGAGAAGAGTAGCAAAAACCTAAGATGTAAAATTATTAATTTTTTATGAGAAAAACTCTCTTTTTATAACTTTTGAAGGTTATTATTCCCATGAACGTAATATATCTTTACGTTGATGGGAAAACGCGCACGTCCCGGTTAGACGAGAGGTCTGGGTTCGAGTCCCAGTTGCGAACATTGTCTTTTTCTATTTTTCTGTGTCTTGTTTTCTTTCATATTTCATTTAGATTATAAGTGTTATCTTCTTCTTCAATGATATATTACGTTGATGGGAATAACCTTCAAAAGTTATAAAAAGAGAGTTTTTCTCATAAAAAATTAATAATTTTACGTCTTAGGTTTTTACTACTCTTCTATTGAAAGCATTTGCTTGTGTAAGGATATAAAGTCTCCATATTACGTCACATGTATCAATAACGTCAAGAGGAATACACACTGAGGAATGGAAATACACAGGTCAAAAATGTGCATTTTGTTCCTGTGCCTTACATCATCACAAATGTAACAGGTATAGAAATAAAAATCGCTAGGCACGCGGAGTCCTGAAAGGTCGATTTTTTGCGCAGAGGTGGTTTTTTTTAAATTATTTTGAGAATAATTTTATAAGAATGAAAAAAAATGATCAACGGAGACCTTCACGGAAAATTTCAAAAAAAAAATATATTTTTTAATACTTCATTGTACTTGTTCATAAATTCCTAACAAGTTTTTTTTTTGCATTTTACGATTATATTTTTTATAAATTAATGACAATTTATATTTAAATTTTAGTCAAGCGAAACGATAGGAAAATTTTTAATTTTTTCAAAAAATATTATTTTTATATTCAAATATAAACTAATTCGATGTAAAGATTAATCTAAAACATTAATTTCGTATGAAGCTGCGCGTTAAATTCAATTCAGTAAAAAATAGACATTACAGGTAATGCTGATAGTTTCTCTTAAATCTTGCAAAAATGCCAACCCTTTCATAGCTTTGTGTTATTATGGACAATAAATTGTATCAAAAATCATCGATTTGTCAAAATTGTAATTTTTATTATTTATTTTTCCTTTCGTTCGCATGAAAAATAATTTAGCATTTGCATAACTGATGTTATCGGGCATTATCGTAAAAATAAACGACCTCGAAGGGTGCAGCAATGTAAGAGTCAGCAACCCTTTGATTGTTAACTAAAACTACCTCTTTGCCGAGAAGGGGGTGGAAAGAATAGATTCGTCCATCAAACATCGAACACTCTAAATGACAGTGTAATTTACGTGTTTTTACGTCAAATAGGATGGGAATGGATGTCCTTTAAAGGGAAGGATGTAGAAATACAAATTTTATTGTGCCGCACGCGTCATCAATTTGCGCTTTTTAAGGTTATGGCCATCGTAAAAGTGGCGCACGTTCGAGTTTTTTTTCTAATCCATGTTCGGTCCAATAAACCTTGTTCATTTTCCACCTTTATTGTTTACGTGTCTGTACATAGATACCTCATCTCAATCGATTGGCTATAAATGTTTATACCTATATTTTTAATTATGTTTAAACTCAGACGTGGTGTAACTCCATGGACTTTTTTCAAATTTGTACGTGTCGGAAAAATGATTTTAAGTAACGTTTGTAAATAAACTTTTTTCGTATGGGTAAGTTATACTTCCTAAAACGGAAATTCTTCTAAAGAGTCCAAACATATTACAAATGAATAATAATTTAAAACATAATTTAATGACTACAACGACTTTGTGACAAGGTTTTATCAGAAATCACAAGTTCCCACGTAGTGATTCATTATTTAATTTTCACATTTATACATATTTGTGATTACGTACTCTTTAACTTATTATAACTCTTTTCACTAGATTTTTTTGTAATACCTTTAATCTTATCCCTGCGTACAATTTATTACAATAAATTGTCTTGTCTTGTAGTAAAAAAGCATGTAAATTTTTTTGATTAAAAACATTTATTTTAATACCTCGGGTAAGCTAATGCGGGTAAGCCACCTAGTTAAATTATATTATCCATACTAATATTATAAATGCGAAACTGCTCGAGTTTGTTTATGACCTTTTCAGGCATTAACCAATAAAAAGACATTAAAAATTCATTCACCAATAAAAAGCTAAATTATATGCGCTGACTATATGTTGTATATGACGGTAAGCTCTGGCGTTATGAAATTATAAATATTAATATATTTTATTTGTTATACGTATTCTGTCAATAACAAAAGCGAGTTTTTGCTAACGTCAGAAAAAAATCGTTTCCATGGAAACCATGTTGATATATTTGTGGGCTCTAAGCTGGTAAGTACTCAGCTCCCTGGTCAGCTACTGCTCCAGGAAATTCAAATATTAGAATATGTTTTGTTTTTTTTTGGACTAGCTTCTGTTTTGGAACAAATGTCAGATAGAGTTCCTACATTAAAAATTATAATTCGTAACGATTAGGTATAAAGACTGAATAATAAATAGTGTAATTTTTTATAATATTAACAAACTTCCAAATATTTAATTAAAAATAAACATACTAAATGTTTGTAAGCGCATAAATTCCGAACGAATGAACAAAATTGGATAACTATTTTTTTTCTTTGAGCTATAGCTTAATGAAATTTAGGTGGAAGGCGAGATGTTTGAAAACTGAATGTAAGGGAATGAATGTATGGAATGCTGGAGGGGGTGGGGGTGGGGAGGAGGGGGGATAATTGATAAGTTCAACCGCTACAGTAATTTCCCGTAATACCATGCGAGCGAAGCCGCGGGGAAAAGCTAGTAAAATATAAACTATCACATCAAAAAAATTTTTTTTTTACAGTTTTTACATAGATAGGCCGAAATGCGTGAGAAGGCGAGGTTTATTTATATTATTGTCTTCATTTAATTAAATATTACAATTTGAGATTTTACTCGTAAAGTTAAAAATAAATATTCATCCTAGACTTGCAGAAAAAAGTCAATAGATGCCGCAAATTGATAAAAAAGATTAAAATTATCCAAGACACTATCTAGATAGCATTTAGTTCGGGTTTGAATCTTACAGTAATACATAAAGATAGCAGCCAATAAAAATATGCGTTAAAAAAATGAAGATAATGTTGGTAGTTCTTAGTCGAAGTATGATACAGTTAAAATATGACCGAATCGGTTATTTTCGATTCAGTTTCGCAAAAATTGACTCCAATCAAATTAGAGATTTTTTAAATTAAAATTTATAAGAATGCAGTTCCAATGGTAAGATGTTGATTGTCTTTCACTTTAAACGTAACATTGTTTTGATATTTGTATTTCGTTATAAACTGATTATCAGTATCAGTATATATATTCTATTCTATTCTATTCTATATATTTATACGTGAAGCAAAAACTTTGTACCCCTTTTTACAAAAATTGCGCGGACGGAGAAGTATGAAATTTCGCACACTTATAGTTTATATAGAGAAGTAGTGCAGAATGCTAATATTTTTTTAAATTGTGCATAAAAAAATACAATAAATCAATAAAAAAAACATTACACATTATGGTCGAATTTCGACCATTGGGCGACCACTAGTATTATAAACTACGCCTTCACTTGAAAGCATGCATTTCCAACGGTACAATGATGATTTTCTGTTATTTTAAGTTTAATATTGTGTTATTATTTGTTTTGTAAAACATTTTTTAAAACATAAATTGATTATGTTTTAAAATGTGGGTGCTTTCAACACAGGATCTCCCAGTGAGACAGACATAGCACATTGTGGTGTAAACTAACAAAGATGAATAAATAAAAAAAAATTTAAAAAAAATAAAAAAATTTCAGTCATAACTAGTTGGCATTTTCAAGAGTATAAACCATTCATAATAACATAACAACAATAAAACCCTTCGTTGAGTGTTTATGATTTATATAATTGCTTTTCTTTTAACGGGGCTTCTTTTAACTTATTTTATCTTATGTTGTGCTGTACAGCGCAGGTTGATACTATGTCCAGCTCTTTTAGCAAACCGCGCTAAGATTTACATCTCAATTAAACCTTTTTTCCAAATTAAGCAAAAGCAACCTTTTTATTGCGAGGTCCGGTTGGCGGCATAATGGCGCCTTGCCACTGATTGAAGGGCGGATTTATAGTCAATAGGCCAGCCGTAAAGAGACTGGCATAAAACCCACTGGGCGGACTTTATAGTGGCGGAATTGGCGGACCCTTAGGAATTACGGGATTGCTGCAGTTAATTGTCGCAGAGTTCAGAGTAAGATGTGGTAAAGGTGGTTTCAACCTAAATGATTAAGCAAGTCTGGAAATAATACATGTTAACGGGCTGTGGGTTTCTACAGCCCTTGAAGAATATCAGGAAAAGTTTCGGTAAGCTTTTTGGTGACCGAATAACCGAACACAGTGGCAAAACAACACACATTTCGAAAGTGATAGAAAGACATGAAAAGTGATTAAAAAACAAGGTTAAGTTAGTTGGGTTACGTTTATAATGACAGTATATCACTTTTCAAAAGTGCGTTGAACTGCCAATGTGTTAATCCGCCGCTACCCGAATTTCAACCGATTTCTCACATATCTTCCTTAAACGTTTGAAGTTTTTAAGTTCTTAAAAAAATATAAGTTATTTTTGAAGATAATATCTAGATACGTTCCACGCCGAAACGCAAATTATATGAAATTCCCTCGATAGAAAAAAATCGCAAACTATGCTCCGAAAATTATTTAAAACAAGTCTATTTCTATTATTTTAATGTTATATTTGTGAAAAAAATTCACAATGTTTCTTTAAATGATACTTAAGATAGCTTCCACGAGATTTTTTCTTTATTTTAAACGATTCATGTTTTATTTGGCATTTTCCCAATTTTCGCATCAATTTTGTCATTGAAAATATTGGCGCGCTCTGTCCGAAATTCGTAATTACACATCTCTCCATCTTTTTCTTTTTGGGCCAGGAAGCTTCGACTTAAGTTGTCATAGAACAAATTTAATTTTATGTAGATAAATAAATTGTATGCATTTTAAAATACGACCGCTATCAGATAGTGGTTTATAAAATAAGAACACAGGACGCCCGGTTGGCACCCAAACGCAATGCTCACTCAACCACTGACCGGTCTAAATACATTATTATTGTATAACTAGCGAGTACCCGGCGAGCGTTGCAATGCCACTCAAAGAAATAAAGTGTTAGTGTTTTAATTATATTTATTAGTGCCTTTGGATACAAAATATATTTTGTTTTTCTGTCTGGTGCGCAAGCAAATAAATCAGAAGGTTTTCTGACCACATGCAGCTATCCGTATGAGAAGCGTGGATTTTACAAGCTATCCCCTACCGCCATTATTTATCCTTTGTAATCCTTCCCCAACGAGACCTTTCCCAAGCGCTTTCGTTCCCGCCTCCGTTCCCCTCCCGCGTTCCCCTTCCACCTTCACCGCTGCTAAACTATATGAAATACCCACATTTTAAGCAACTTGCGCGTCTTGTGTTGTAAATTTTTCATTTTACACGAATTTCATAACGCCGGAGTTTACCATCATGTATAGAGAAACCTTTGCAATCGGATTAATGGTATATGAAGGATTGCAGGTTAAATAAGGAAACAGTCATTTTTATATATAAAGAAGATTGTGAGGGAGGTATGTTTTTAGGTTTTCACGGCCAAAAAGTATTTTTGTTATTGTTTTAGAGGTGTTATGCCGTTTTTCGCTACCTCCTTCTTTAGCCAACGTTTCGGACAGCGTTACAGTGTCCATCATCAGGGCAGATGACCAAATGATATTGGTGAGAGTGTTTACTTATGTGTGTCGAAGCAATACCGTGCTGCCAGCCCCATTTCTCTACGAGCCGGTGTTAGAAAAATTCAGCATGGTTTTTTGCGTTTAGCTTTGGTGTAGCCGTCAATTACTGGATACCAAGAACTATTGAGCTTAGCTCCGTCGTCTCTGTTAATATTGATGGGGTTTTTATGGATTTCAATTGCCTCCGTAATTAGGCGTGCTCTGTAAGTTTTGGTTCTTCCCAGGACTTCAGGAACAAATCCAAAGTAATGGCCGGTTTCGATTAAATGCTCGGAGATTGCCGATTTGTCAGGGTGGCCAAGTTTACAAGCACGAAAGTGTTCGGAAATCCTTTTGGAAATCGTTCGCTCTGTCTGGCCTGCATAGACCTTGTCACATCCGGAACAGCTGAGTTTATATACTCCATCTGTTTCCAGAGGAAACTTAGTCTTTGCCGACCTCAGTAGGTCTTGGATTTTAGTTGTCGTTCCGAAGACCGTCTTGATGTTCTCTTTTCTCAACAGCCTGGCAATTCTGTCTGTTACATTATGGACGTACGGCAGGAAAGCGCAGCCTTTTGACTCTTGTTCACCCCTGTCTTCGTTTCGTGCTGATTTGGCTCTTATGATTTGCCTCGTCTGCCTTGCTGGGTATCCGTTACGCTCCAGTGCATCGGTGAGTTTGGTCAGTTCTAATCCGAGTTTTGGCTCCTCACATATTCTGGTCGCTCGGGTTACCAAAGTATGGATGAGTCCTCTCTTCTGATACGTGTGGAGATACCTGTTTGTATGTGTTGGTTTCCTATAAACTGTGTGTCCTAGGCTACCATCCTCTTTTCGCATCACCTCCACATCTAGAAAAGGCAGGATTTTTTGGTCATTTTCCAGCTCCATTGTGAATTTAATTTTGCTGTGGAGTGAGTTGAGATGGTCCAGGAATTCGTTCAGTTTCTCTGTTCCGTGAGGCCAGATGGCGAAGACATCATCGACATAGCGCAACCATACTTTAGGAACAGCCGAAGCTGTGTCGAGTGCCACTTCTTCAAACTTCTCCATAAAAAAGTTGGCTAGAACTGGCGACAATGGACTGCCCATCGCAACTCCCTCCACTTGCTCGAAAAGTTCACCCTGAAAAGCAAAATAACCTGTTTTGAGGCAGTGTTCAAAAAGTTTGCAAATGTCATCCTCATAAATCTCCCTGAGCAAAGTCATGGAGTCTTCTAGAGGAACATTTGTAAAAAGAGACACTACATCAAAACTGACAAGGATATCTCTTTCATCAGTCTTTACCTTCTTGAGCTTACTGATTAGATCTGTGGAATCCTTAATCCAAGATTCAGTTTTCCCAGTTTGCATCTGCAGCAATTTCGATAGGTATTGGGAAAGTTTGTATGTCGGTGCACCAATAGCACTGACAATCGGTCGCATTGGGATATCCTTTTTGTGGATTTTCGGAAGACCGTATAGGGCAGGAGTTCTGGAGGCTTTTACGAAAAGCCCAGATCGATCCTCTTTCCTAATACTGGAAGCTTTAACTAGTTCCCTTGTCTTCAGGTCAATCTTGTTAGTGGGGTTGTTTATTTTCTTATAGGTGCCGGCATCGCACAGGAGGTCTTCCATCTTTTTGATGTAGTCTACCGTAATCACGACAGTGGCATTGCCTTTGTCGGCTGGTAGAACCAAGATTTCCTCATTAGCGCGCAATTCTTTTAGGGCCGCAAACTCTCCTTTTGTGATGTTAGGGCGGGGTATTTCTGCCCTTTTCAAAATATGGCAAGTCTCTTGACGTATGTCCTCTGCTTGCGTCTCTGTCATTTTGTGGACTTTTATCATTGTATGTAATACCGTCTCTACACCACATACAATAGATTCTATAGGTATCTTTTTAGGGGCAACTGCATAATTCATCCCCTTTGCAAGCACAGAAGTCGCGTTTGGGCTCAACTCAAGGTTCGAAATATTAATAACAACTTTATTCTGATCGAGTTGTTTTCGATCACCTTTTTTGTCTCGGTTGAGTCTCTCAAACTTTTGCTTTTGTCTAGCATCTGTTGACTGCTTGCATCTTAGTGCTTGATGGTAAGTCATGCTGTCAACCTTCTTCCAATCTTCATCTTTAAGGGTCGCACTCAGGTGTAAGTGTAAATCAAAAAGGCAACGAGATATTCCATCCAGCTCGCCACGCACATTGTGGATTCTTTCTCTTAGTAGCGCTGCTTCCGCTCTTTGGATTACCCGGTCGGCTTTCCGGGATGTAATGTGTCTTTTTATGCGGATGTGTACTGGTATGATCGATTCCTCCTTACATCTCTTGAGGAAAGCCAGGTTGCCCAATAAATGGTTCCTTCGCTTCCTCAGATTCTCCAACCGTCGTACCTTTGTGTGAACTTCCTCCCCATAGAGGTTCGTCAGGTATGTTTTTAGGTTTTCACGGCCAAAAAGTATTTTTGTTATTGTTTTTGGGGTGTTATGCCGTGTTTCGCTACCTCCTTCTTTAGCCAACGTTTCGGACAGCAATTGAAATCCATAAAAACCCCATCAATATTAACAGAGACGACGGAGCTAAGCTCAATAGTTCTTGGTATCCAGTAATTGACGGCTACACCAAAGCTAAACGCAAAAAACCATGCTGAATTTTTCTAACACCAGCTCGTAGAGAAATGGAGCTGGCAGCACGGTATCGCTTCGACACACATAAGTAAACACTCTCACCAATATCATTTGGTCATCTGCCCTGATGATGGACACTGTAACGCTGTCCGAAACGTTGGCTAAAGAAGGAGGTAGCGAAACACGGCATAACACCCCAAAAACAATAACAAAGATTGTGAGGGAGTTTATTTACCACTTTATTTGGCTTCTTATTTGACACTATTGAGATTTTAAAACTAAAATTATTCGATACAAAAATTTTGTACAGCATAAAATAACTTTTTTTTGTCGTTTTTCACCCGCCATGCTAAGTTGTATTTGGGTGATAGCGGGTAAAATGAAGAATCGCGAATTGCATGGGTGACCGCATCAAAAAATTTATATACCTTCTCCCCCTGCAGTTTCTATAAGGTGGTAATGATATAACAGAAGTTAGAAATAAATAGGTAAGCATAGAGAAATGTCGACTGAACAAACAGCATTAATACGTTTATGGCCATATACAATGCAATAATGCTATTTTAATATATTTTAGCAAATGTTAAATTTAAACAAATGACGAAAATCGTTATAGTTTCGACAAAATTATTTATTGATCCTAGTAGGTACTGAAGCAAAAAACTAGGTACAAAAACATAAAATTATGATAATTGAACAAATATTGTTGTTATTTCATACTGTTATTTAAAAAAAATATTACCAAATATTAAAAATGTTAAAGTTGAAAAAAAATTATGAATTATCCGTCGTAAAATAAAGAAATACAAAATTAAATTAAAATATATTTTAATGCATTTGTCAGTCACTTAGTGTTGGAACTATTATTTTTATTTTAAATTATTGTTATTTTTGTGCTTTTGAATGTTAGATTTTTTTTATTAGTTGTTTGTCTTTTTTTATATGATTACCACACAGGAGTTCCAACTGCTCCTGTCTGGAGCCACTGAGCTATATAGCATCCACAATCGGGAAACATTATGAGGCTGAAAATATCGAGTAGGGGAAGGAGATAGGAAAGATGAAGGTGGGGAAGTACCTGGCTCTAAGCCATTTCAATCCTAAAAGGCGGTCTTACTGCGATGCTGAGTAGTATCTTTCACCCTGGAACGTGCCGCAAATATACTATAAATAAATAAAAAAAACTCACAAACTAACTAACTAACCATCACGCCGTTTCCCCGCAGGGGTAGGCAGAGAGGACGGACCGCCAAACAACTCGATCTTGGCACACACTCCTTGCCTCGTTCACATTCATACATCGTCTCATGCATGCTCTTCTATTATTCTGACTCTTGACATCGCCCGACTCAAGTGTAATATAGTTTTGAATGATGAATACTTGGAGCACGTGGATGAGTTTGTTTATTTGGGAAGTATGTTTACGAGAGATGGGAAGACTGATAGAGATATCGAAAGAAGGGTAAATGCCGGTAACTCAATAAATGGAGGACTGAACGCCATTGGCGCCAACAAAAAACTGTCATAAGAAGCGAAGCTAGCCGTCCATAATGGAGTGCTGGTACCTACCCTGATGTATAGCAGTGAGGCATGGAACCGGCAGTGAAAGGATGAAAGTATGTGTGGTAAAACCTTGTATGATCGTGTGAGAAATGTGGAGATCCGCAAAGAATGCAAGGCTGATGAAAGCGTAATGAATAAGATTAAGAAAGGGACGCTCAGATGGTTTGGAGTGTAAGGAGAATATGTGACGCAAATGTGAATTGTAGACGAAGTCGGGGACGCCCGAGAAAGACATGGCACGACCAAGTGAATCAGATTCTTGAGTTTTTTATACTATATATTATTTAAATAATTTAATTATGTAGTAACACAAATTAATCAAATAAAATTTATTGTGCCCGAATTGAACCAACGACCTTCGGATTGCTTGGCCGCCATGATGCCACGAGTTTTTTTTTTGTTCTACGTTTTGCGTTTCTTTTAGGGATTTTTTAGGGATTTCTTTAGGGATTCAAACTTTAAAAGTCAATTTACTAATAATAAGTGAGATTATTTAAATTTACACAATTTTATATTTTTCAGTTTTATATTAATGGCAGGTAGAACCTTGTTGTTCCAAGGGCACGAAATACGTTGAAAGAATATGAATATTATGCTGATACTTTTTTCATTTTTAATAAATATTGTGAATACAAAGTACAGACCAACTTTAGTTATTTTTAACACAAATTGTAAGCAAAGAGTGAAGGCTGGCTCAGGTGTAGAATATGATGTGTAATTATGTTTTATTGTTTGATGTAAAGCACCCCTCCAAATACTTCCAGAGCTATAAAGTCACATTGTATGTTGTTGAATGGTTACCTTATTTTCCTCACAGCAAGCGTGATCAATTATTTTAAACAACATATTACAATCATGTTCCAATTATAATTATCTTTTATCCTCTTTACGAATGATAAAAATGAATGATTTCAATGAAACTTTGGTGATTTGTTGTGCGCAGGCCCTCGAAGGTTTCTGTAAATATTGTTGAACTTGGGCATTATCAATGTTGTAAAAATTGGCACGCAAGTTGTTTGAAAAATATGTTTAAACTATATTTCACATAGTTTAGCGGCAGGGAGGGAAGGTTGGAGTTGGAGGGGAATACGGGAGGGGGAGAGGGGAACGAAGTAAAGGGGGTTTAGCGGGAGGGGGAAGAGGAAGGGGTGAAGGTGGAAGGGGACGCGGTAGAGGAAGAGGACGCGGAAGGGGAACGGGGGCGGGAATGAGGACGCATAAGAAAGGGCAAGCGGGGAGAAATAATTTCTTTCTTTTGAGTTGTTTCTCTGAATTGCGTTTCAACGCGTGCCGGGTACTCGCTAGTTATGAAATAAAATGCTATAGTAATACTAGCACAGGTACGAGTACTTACATCTAAACAGTAGGTATTGGACAGTCAGGGGTGGAGTGAAGGGTTGGTTGGTTACTCGGTTGAGTGAAAACTAAAAATTAACCGGAGACCAAAATTTCATTTTTTTACGCGAAATAATGTCAGGAATTACTCACTGGTTAAAGTAAAACAAGTACTTACCTTAACACCCTGGATATAAATATATACCTCAGTATTTGGATATAAATATGTATCTAGATATTTGGAACTATGCATCATGTTTGCATGACTTCTCAGTGCAGAAATTCTGGGACTAACTACCATATGTATTCCTCTTTGCCCAGAATACTAATGGAGGGAAACAATTATACCAAGTCAGTGGACATCTTCAATTTATCTTTGAATAAATTTAAAATATTGTTATTGAGGCAGTTCAGTTATGTACAATAAAATGTTTTTTCTATGCTATATATGTAAAAGCCCCGAAAAAGGGCGTTTATTTATAAATAAATAAATAAATAAATGACTTCAGTTGTTTTTTTCATATTCTTCGTGTCTGCGTAATTATTATTTAGAATTTCTTAAACAGTTTTTATGTAAGCAAGTACATTATATTTACGACCATTAATAATCGTTGTTTCCCATCTGGCCATCAATCAATGGCTAAATATGACTTAAAAAGTAATAACTAATTAAATACTGGTCATTTTATCTCCCCTACCTTCATCTTTTTCAAAAAACACATCAAAGGCGCATTGTTCTCATACGTGGATTCAATTAGTGATTCGTCATAAAAAGGTCATCAAATTTATACTGCCTGGCTTCCGCTAGCATTTTATCGTAGGCGATACCGTATTATTAGTATGGCTTTATTAAGGGCGTTACGTTATGAAAACCAAACAATTCATTTACTATTATTTATTATTTGCACCGTTGGACGGCTGGGGCGGTAGAGCGTTCATTATTTCATACAGAAGTCATAAAATGATTTTGTGATTCATAAAGGTGGTCAACAAATTGTATTGTAGTACGTCTGATACTTTCTTCTAATACTTTCTAAGAATCTAAGTGTAGTAAATGGTTCGGTGTAGTATATAACTCATATGTATTATAAGTACTAAATGTAGTGTAAGTACTTGTTTAGTTCTGAAACAGCTTATGAACTGAAACCCATCTTCCTAAATCCATTGCATTGTTATTTTCTCCCTTTTTCCTTTTCCTTCCTTGAATGGCTCTACTTACCTACTAGAAAAAGAGGAAGAAGATGTCTACCTACTTGACACACATACACAATATTGCATAAAATCGAAATTACCCACATTAAATGCATTCGAAAACTGTCGTGAAACTGATCACAACTCGCTCTTGAAAATCTCGCTTAAAAGTCGTAAAAATACTAATTAATATACAAAAAGTGACGGTAAAGTGTAACCACCTTTATGATATCATCGTGGAAGGCCAGACACCATGATATTGGAGCATATGACCACAGCAAAGGTAGGGCTTTGTCTCTTCAAGTTTACCTCATCCTGTGACCGATTTTAAAAACGCCATTAATTTTCTTGCATCGTACGAAATAAAGATTTACAGTCCACCCTCTCTCGTGTCATGATATCGTTCATTGACAGTACTATATAACTTTTATGTAGTATAAGTACTATCTAACCACTCAAGCGATCGCGTCAATTATAAAACAACGCAGAGAACGATCGTGTTTTCTTTGCGCTCGATTTAGAAATCTACCGCCCACATTAAAAAAATCATACCTCCGAATTTGATTATGGAGGCATATAAACTGATTAAAGTGCTATTTTTATACAGGGAGTTAAGGAACGTAATTTGACTTACTTTAACCAGTGATTCCTGACATTATTTGGAGTAAAAATAATAAATGAAATTTTGATCTTCGGTGACATTTTTTAAGTTTATTTTTCTTTTCTTTTTTCTAGAAAAACATTAAAAACGGTAAGTGTTGGACAGTTGGAGGCTAAATAAGGGATTGGTCGGTTACTCGGCTGAGTGACGACATGCAGAGGATTTTTTTTTGTTTGATTTTGAAGAAAAAAAATTGAAAAAAATGTCATCCAAAAAGTATCCGGAGACCAAAATTTCATTTACATTATTTTACATGTATTTAAAAAAAATATCTACTTACATACTTCTAATAATATTTTTTCTACTATTGTTAATCTAAACCTATTTTAATTGTCAATTAAATTGAATATTCAACGAAGCCCGTAAAGCTTCCCTATTAACAAGTGGAAGCTCGCGAAGCTTACGTTGCTTTATCATAACATAATATAACCAAGATACGGCATTGACTTAAAGAGCATTGTATCCGATGACAATGGACGAATGCATCTCCGATATTTGAAATAATACTATCTCCATTTCGTTGCATGCCACTATTGCCACCATCAAAACATCTCGACAAGACTTTGAGATGAAACGGCAACAAGACAAATTGCATTGTGCAAAGTTACTGCACAAATTCTACTTAACCCTCTAGATGCCAGTAAACAAGTGATCGGTGTGTTTGATTTTGTGATTTAATATTATGTATTCCCAGCCTTAGTGATAATTTGTTAGCGAACAAACAAATAATTCCTCTTAATGAACTCAGTTAGCTTACTTTTTATATAATATATTGTTATATATAAAATTCTGCAACAAGCTACAACGTCACCGCAGGAAAAAAATTATAATGTTGGTCGATATTTCAATGGGTGGGACTGCCTTAACTAGCAGTCAGGTAGATCAAGTCGGTAGGCCAAGTCGGCCTTCAGTCGATACTAAAAATTGGTATTAGCTACTTTATCGACACGACTTATCCTTAGTCACCATATTACTTATATTTACTTAGCTTAGACCGGTCAGTGGTTGAGTTGGCGTCGCGTATGGATCCCATTCAGGAGTCGCGTCTTCAATTCCTCTGCTGACTGTGTTCCGTCGCAACACAAGCATGTTTCCGCTTACTGGGAAATTTTTAAATTTTTTCAGGTTGTTCGTAACCTAGGATTTTTTTTCTCTTTCTTTAAAAAATGTTAAAACGCCCGTACTGTTAATCTTAATTCATTTGTAGATCTTTTTTGAAAAATAAAATAAATTAATATATTTAAATAGCGGCATACGCCAATCAAAGAACTCGGCCTCCGAAGGGTTAAACAATAGCAGTTGCATTACTATTTGCATTTGTTAAGCCCGCCCCCTTAACGCCGCCATAACTTTGCGTAAGAAGACAATGCTTTCTCAACTAATTGAATGCCATCCAAAGTTTTAACGAGAATTATAGTCTCCGTGGGACGGTGTTTTATTGTCTTCTGTGTCAACTTATAATAAGGCTTGTCGGTAAGTGAATAACATTTAGTGGATGAAGTTTGATATTCCTTCAAAGAAGAGTTGTCATTGTTTATCATTATTTATGCAAAGCTTACTGAATTAATTCCTTAGTTGACAATAAAACTCTCCTTTGAAAACAGTTTCAACTGCTTCAAAGTAAAAATTAAAAACTGCGATTAATAAATATATTTAATATTCTTACCCAATTAAAACAATTTTGTTTTAGATACCCACGTAGTTTAATTGACACACGGTTGTGTCCGAATTTCTGTATTAATTTCTATTTAATTGTTTTAAAATCTCTTTAATCGACCATATTTATATTGTATCAGAAAATTTTTATCACGCAGAATAAGCATGATTTTGACCTCTCCAGCCGGAATCCCTAGACCCATTTCCTTGCACCACAGTTGAAGGGATGGATTCATACATTCAGACACACTGACTCCCAGATTCCTACCCACCCCTTATACCTATTTCCTTCCCAGAACTTCCTTTCTTTTAAAAAAATCCATCCACACAGCAAATCCTAAGATGACATAGGCCCGAGGGAAATTATTTTCCTCAGGGCCTTCTGTGTGGATCTAATGTAAAAAAAATAATCGAAAATTATATTACGGCGGGAAATTACCCAAATCCAACTAAAAATTTCTGTACCAAAATCATCACAGAGGCGAGCTCATCCAAATTTTCATGATTTTTTTTTTTTTTTTAATTTCATGTTGTTTTTTCGTTATGTTTTCTTGGCATTCCAGTTGTTATGGATGCATTTCAAAAAATCTATCTCTTTTACAGGATACAGTTAATCCGTAGAAAAAAATAAATAAGATGATATCTATGTTTGAAAAAGTGATCATTTCACGATTTAACACATATTTTAAGCTAGCATAACGGCAAGTAGGAAAAATTATTAAAATGTGATGAAATAATAAATAAAACTTATTTAAGCATCCCTTCTCCATCTTGCCCCGTTTTAATTGTCTTTATTTATCAATTACAGATTTCAATGTAAGAAGAAAAAAAAACACAACACCAATATTCTACTCAAGTCAAAAGTGAGAACCAAATCTCTAAGAAGGCCGCATTTTTCTGAAAGAATTGCTTTGCAATGCAAATTGTTTACTTTCCATCACTGACATACTTGATTCTTTTAAAAAAAGCTCATCAAATAAAATAAAATATATATATAGGTAGGTAAGGTAAGAGATTGCATTAGAAATTTGAATGATAAATGAGCTTTATGTGACTCAAAAGTTGGCTATTACCTTGCATAATTTATAGAAAACATCCCTCCTGAGGGTACAGAAATGTAAAACGAAAATGAAAAACACATCCTTTCCACGAATCGACTTTCCTTTGTATCTGAAAAATATGAAAATAGCTTTTCCTTCTGCGAGTCAGTGAATTTACGTCATTTTTATTGTATTGCAACACGTCGGTTGACACTAAAATATGGAATTTCCCTTGCTTCTTTTTGTCGGGAAATATTATGTCTAGGAGACAGTTTCAGTACTTTCACGGTGTTGGCATACGGAACAATAGGATAAATGCAAAGTTCGTTTCCGGCAGAGCTTATTGTTTATACTAGAGTCGTCTGAAAGCTCATAGCATCCGGTGCCATTATTTTAACATAAATCAAAATATTTATTTGTATGAGTTTTGCGTAGCATCCACGCCTTACTAGACAAAATAAAATACATTTCTTCAAACGCAACAAAATTATTTTCTGGCACATTTTAACAAATTTTATCTTTAAAAAACCAACATTTTTCGTAAGCAATGCTTTCTTCGTCAGGATTTATTTAAAACCTTTTTACCAAAAAATATATAAATGCTGCGTGAGTGAGCATTGTTTACGAAAAATGTTGGTTTTTAAATAAAAAAAAGTAGTTACAACAAGTATTATTTTAATTTGGAATTAAAATACATAAGTGACATATGAGTATTCTACTACGAATAAGGCTGTTCTTCTACTGAGATACGCAAATATCTGATTCTCGATGCTTCAAGTATATTGGTGCGGTTCAAGTACTCTGCGCGGAGGTTCGAACACAGGTACGCGTTGACGACATTTTGTAAATGTTGACGACGCCAATCTCCTATGACTAGCTAGGCGAGGTCGTCACCACCCAGTCTTTAAGACTTTAAACATTAGGGTGTGTCAATTATTTAAACTTTTGAAT
Organism: Glyphotaelius pellucidus; assembly: GCA_936435175.1. Classification (NCBI taxonomy): domain Eukaryota; kingdom Metazoa; phylum Arthropoda; class Insecta; order Trichoptera; family Limnephilidae; genus Glyphotaelius; species Glyphotaelius pellucidus. The sequence goes on along the minus strand of OW386551.1, from coordinate 15,568,943 downwards.
TCAGAAACCCCCGGAGTCTCAAAAATTGCATCTTACAAAGAAACGAGAACTGCATTTAAAAAAATTATTATTAGCCCGCTAAAATGCATTGAAAATCAGAAAAAAAAAACTAAAACATATTTTTGAAAATGCATTAATAAATTTTTTTTTCAATAATTTAACCTTTTAACGTTTGTTTGTTTTTAAAAAAATGCGTATAGCTGACAAAAATGAGGGAAAAAATCAAGTTTACGAATACGAGTAAGTCAACAACAATTCTGATTTTATCCAGAAAAAGTGATATTTTCCCCTTATATACAAACACATGTTTCAAAAACATTTTTTTTTTTCGTTTTTTGTACTGCAATTATGGAATAAAAATTAAATTTGGTACAAAATATAAAATATGGACGTCTTGTTTTATTTTTTTTCTAAATCACGAAATCTATTTTTTTTTCAAAACTCCCGGCCATTTTAGCGAGCTAATATTGAATAACAATTTCATTTATTTTTACGTTTTCGAATAGCTAGAGATTATATGCAACTTTTGAGACCCCGGGCATATAAAAATAAGGTCATTTTTTTCTCTATGGAGAGCGACACAGGCTTTTTATTAAACATGGCATCACGTTTCGAGAATACAACAATGATTGGTGACGACGAAGGTATCGTGATTTCTGTAGCAACAAGTATGGACTTTGCCCGACAAGTTGGTAGTTTGCAACGTAAGTACACAGCATGAGTATCGGATACTAGCGTATCCCCATGAAAGAAGGGCCAAATATACGAGTAGTTTGTACCATCGAAATTTCTCATTGTTTTTTTTTAATTTATGCATAAAATTAGTTTGAAAAATAAATTAAATTTGTAAATAAGGCCAACAAATGTAAGGTGCATCAGTCTTGCTGTGAGTTGCGAATGAGAGACAACCTTACGTAATTGACGTTTTGCTGTAACAGGCTCAAATTAGGGATTATACAGCAGTAAAAGATTGAAGAAAAAAAAGGTATTTTATAATAATTATGACTTCATAAATTTTATTCTTATTATTTTGATATTAAGAATTTCTTAATCATTAAAAAATCTGAATCAAATTACAGTTTTTCTTTTCCATCGTGCGGTACTTCCCGCATAGAATGTTCAACGAAGTGTGAGCGACTCGTGTCTCTTCCACTTTTAAGTGCAAACATACATAACCCTCCTTTTAGACATTTATCGAGAACTTCGCACTCACGCGTCGTAACAGAATTAAAAGTGTATTCTTCTCCGAATCGAAAACGCATTTGTTTTAACGACATTTGTACCGGCACGCTCCCTTGCACTTCACAGCTCATCGACACGAAGGAACGTTTCCTGTAACATCCCCAACCTTATGCCCTCCCGGTACTCTCAGTTCTCTGTACGAATTCCATGCAATATTGTTTCGTCGAAAATCATCCGGTGAATGGGAGTCCATTTCCCGTTTAAGTCTCTGCCACCCGTGGAAATTGCTTTGGGAAACTACAAGGATCGCAGAAAGCGGCCGAGTGTGTTTACCTAAAGGAGATGGCGTAATATACCAATGTCAAGACACTTCCTGTCTTCCAGTTTTAAGGCTTTTATGTCTTCTCATTAATATGTTACCCTGGCAGTTTTAAAGAGGTAAAGTTCACCCAAAATAAAGGCGTTCGAGTGTAACATATTGGGAGGATATGACGACTTTTATAACCACGAAAAGGCGCCAATTTGTCATTTTTTACAAGTACAAGGAAAACATGTAATTCAAATAAACTGTTGGAAAATATTCTTGCTTCTTATTTTTGATATTAATAAATCCTCACAAATAAAACAGAAATTGAATAGTGCGAGGTAGCTAAAACTCTCAAACGCTGAGCACTGGCGCCATTAAATTGGCATATCTCTTTATTCCTAAATTTGCTTATTCAAGGCAACCTTTTCAGCTCGTAACTTTGTCACTGTCATGAGCTTAGTAAAATATTTTTTTAAGAGGTAAAATACTTTTTTTTCAAAAAAAGACAAGTAGTCATATAATCTACCCTTCCCAATAAAGACTCCATTGAAATACTTGAAGTAAGTATATCACACCGGCTCAAGTATCGGGGCTCCATAGAAACCCAAGTAAATCTGGCTTCCAAGAAACTGGGAGTCTTGTATAGGGCTAGCAGATTCTTCAATAGTGACTAGCTGCTAAGTCTGTAAAAATCTCAAGTAAGTCCAACAATTGAATTAAGGAGCCACCTCTGGACAAGAGCCATCCAATCCAACAATCCTTTGTTAACTGTCCGATTGCCAAATCTAATGCACTGACGCAATGTAGGCATGCTGATCCTGTTCCACAGGTATTTTAATAGAGCCTGTTCTAAACAGCTACCAGCTTTGATCCAAGGTACACCAGTGATCGAGCGTGAATTTTGACGGACACGAGCGGAACACCCTATCACAGTTATGTTGGCTTCATCAGAACGGGCCATTTCTTCGACTCGTTTTTGTGTAAGGATCGTATGTGGAATGAGCTACCGGCATCTGTTTCCCGCCTTCACATAATCCAGGCATCTTCAAGACCTGCTAATTCCTAGAGTCCCAACCCGTCTCACAACGCTGCCCAAATGGTTGACGACATAGTTTCTCTGTCTTTACATTGTACAGATAGGGGTGCTCTTATAAAGTGTTACATAAAATATAAAAAAGTAATGTGTTTCATATGCTCAAATCGTCCAAACAGATAAAAGCGTGTTGAAAATCAGAAGAAGCCGATTAGTCAGGTATAACTATTTTACTATGAACATAACTACGTCGTAGATTTATATAATGTTACTGAGTAAGCAGGTAGTGATATTATCATTTTCAATCAAAACTAAAAGCCGAATCAAATTCGTAGGTCTCTTATCGGGACGTAGCGGTGTCCATTAGTGAGATTTATCCCAAATTAATTACGATAACATCAGAACACCGGCCGTTCTCAACAAATGGGCACCGTTATACTCTTTTGATATAAAGTCATATCAAAACAAACGACTCTATGATGGGTTCCATTTGTTCAACTATTTGCCGGACATGCCTCCAGCGAACATTATGACCGACCGTTTCATTTAACGGCCACCCCCGGTGACGATTAACGGATGACCAGTCGTTAGATAACCCCTCGTTATCCGTTACGTTCGATGATGACGATGTTTTGTTTTTTTTTACCACACAAAACAATGCTTTCAGATACTGAAAGCTTCAGTGATTTTTATGCTGAAAATTTTTCGGATAATTGGGCTAATATTTTTTCCGCTAATGGACATGAAAAATACTTCCATTAACCAAAAATCGGCAATACTGATAGGGTTAGTATAAAAATAACACAAGTTATGAACAAAACTGATTGCAAATTTATTTACAATCTGCTTGTGTTCATTTCATGAATGTATTCCAAACATGAAGTGATTAATGATAATTATTGTGGTGAGTTTTGATCATTTGTTTTTATCATTGACATGCAAAACTGAATGTCAATGCTTTCTGCCAATTCAATTCAATTAGTGATATATTTGGAGGTTTATAATTATTAGCAGGCTCACCTGCATAAAAGCCACAATAATTGTGTTGAATTACTTAATTGCTGTAGGTAATTATTTTTGATTACATGTTTGATATTTGGCTCCATGATACTTGTTATATCATTATTCAAATTGAATGTTATTTAAAGGTGGATTTACTGATCAATATCTAGAAAATATTCTTAAATTACCTTGTCACCTAAATCAACACTTTCTAATCAAGCGGTGTTGGTGGGGTGAAATCTGAAATAAGTAAAAAAATTCAATTCGAAGCTTTTACTCAACAAAGTGGCAAGGGATATGGGAAGTAGAATTTTGGCTAATAGTTACGAAAAGCATTCCTTTTGAAAAAATCAAACAATTACATATGGCCTTACGCCAGACAAGGAGATAGAAACAAAACAATGGACTAAAATACCGTACCTTGGCAAAATATCGAAGAAAATTTCAAAATTAATAGACAGTGACAAAAAATGTAAGACAGCCTTTTATAACGTAAATTCTTTGGGTAAAATATTTATAAACAATAAAGATAAACGAGATAATCTACAAAACTCGGGAGTCTACCAGGTGAATTGCTCGAACTGCCCTGCATATTACGTAGGACAAACAGGAAGAGCAGTATCAACCCGTGTAAAAGAACATTTCGCTAGTTGGGTTAATCGAAAAGGGGATTTATCGAACGTCGCCTCGCATTTACCAGAAAACCAACATACTTTTGACAAAGATAGAGATGTCAAAATCCTTCATGTTTGCAACAAAGGACCAAAATTAGACAGATTAGAGTCCCTAGAAATTAATCGCCTAACAAAGAAAATTGATCGCAAATATGTTATGAATAAACAATTAGAACATAATGCCCAATCACCATTAATATACCCATTATAATTCCTTAGAATAATTTTACTTCAGAGAGCAGCGGTGTAATTAAGTATGTATTTTAAAAATGTAATAACCCAATTATCAACCCTCATAATAATAATGACCATAGTACCATCAATATTTGTCAATAATCCCTAAGCAACAAGAAGGGAATATCCCAACATTACCAAAATAAAATATCAGAAACACAAACCTTTTCAATTGTATAAATTCGTATATATTCATGTGAATAAAAATATCTATTTACTATGTAAAATCATTCATAATTTTAATAATTAACTTTATAATTACCTATATGTACCTTAAATTAACAAAATAACTTATAATACCTTAAATTAACAAAATAGAAACATTCATTATATAGAGACAATGTTGTGTACCCCTGCTTAAGTTTGTATAAATGCCATAGCATAAGAATTTCAACTACCAGTCTGAAAATGTCCGTAGCAGGATGAAACCGGTCCTGGTGTAAATAATTTAGTGGAAAAAAGTGCAAAAGTGTTTTAATTTCAATTATAAACAAAATTCTCATTGATTTTACACAATTCACTCTATGTTGAAATTCCTGTAAAAATTCAAAAAATTATAACATTTATAACGATTACTAGCGAATTACCGGCATGCGTTGCTATGCCACTTAACAGGAACGTGTGCGGCCCATTTCGGCCAGTTTCATACAAATCTTAAATTTGGATTGAGATCAAAGTACCCAACCAAACCGAAAAATTATTTTTATAATCAAAAGGTATATCAAATATCTAGTACAGATGTGAGCAACTTTATTATTTTTGCTTTAAATTATAATATATAGACCATTAAAAATTTTATTGTTTCGAGATTTTAGAGGCAACTTGGGAAATTATTTGTGAGAAAATGAAAAACAATAAAAAAAAATTTACCATGTTTATCATAAAAATATAATGAAATTTAAAATTAAACATAAAAATTAAGAAAAAAAAATATTTAGATAGGTGTAAATTTAAACTACAAATTACCTTTTTACGGCGGAACAAAAATCTGTCGTTTAAACATTAAAATTACTATAATTATATTTGTAAATTAAACGTAGTAAAATTATTTCTTTAAATTTTTCCTCTTAACTGACACTCCGAGGTCGCGCCAAAATTTACCACCCATCGGTCGGAATATCTTTTATCAAATAATGACCGTACTCGCCAATATTGATAACTGACCGTAAATGACGGATTTAGCCAATAACGTATTGATGCAGGGTTTATCGATAGTCGTGATTAAGAAATAAGTTAAGTCCTCAATCGTCTGTCTAAGCAATAGAATAATGATGATTAGAATAACTGTTTCTGTCCATCCACAATACCAGATATTGGTACACAAAGGCTAAGAATTAATCTCAATGTCCTTTGTTGCGGAATTAGTCCATCTGCAGGACATAATGGCTGGCTGAGATGTCTTCGCAATTACAGAGCAATATTACAGATATTATATCCTTTAAGTAGCGCCATTCAATGGAGTTCTGTGCCTCTCCTATATGGCTTGATATGCGCATCACTGGGTGTTTACAATAGCCTGATACCACCCCGGTGCTACCAGGGAAGCAGGAGCGACAAGGGTAATAGTATTGACGATTATTGTGGGGATTATTAGATTCGATGCACGGTTATGTGGGTTTTCCGAAATAATCACCGTGAAGGAAGGTGCATTAAAGTCATTGTGTTAAATTTAACTAGAAGTTTACCACTTGTCGTTCAGTAAATCCTTTGACACATACATAGCGACTTCAGAAAACCATAAATAAATGCTCTATGGAGTGTACATATTTTTAATACGAACAATATTTAAAATTTAATACGAAATGTCTCTCATTTTAGTTTTGAAAGTAGCTTTTTTTTACATTAGACCATGAGGTAAAAAATCCCTCATGTCGGCTTTGGGGATGCTGAGAGGAAGATCTTTCCATGGAAAGGAAGGAGAGAAAATTCTGAAGAAAAATTTATGAGGGTTGGGCAGGAATATGGGGGCCGATGCCTCCACAAATGGCGGAGATGGCGGTGGGAGGGATGATTGGTTGATGGAGAATGGACCCTCAAAGGCGATGGATCGAGTCCGCTTGGAGAAGTCAAAATGTCTCCTTCAACCAATCTCTCCCGATCCGGCCCGCCACGCAGCAGTTGAGCCGACGCATACACCGCCAAGACCCAGGCAAACCTAACAAACCCATGAACCCGGACACCCTTGCTTTACCAAACGTAGCGAACTACTTGTGGCGACCTATGTCAGGGTGTTGGTTATAAATGAATGGTGGTCTTACACCAGGGCGATACCGAGAGTATCTTCTACTCTGGAACGTGCCGCAAACATCCCTTATGCACAATTCAATTCAATCAAATAAGCTGTCTTGGGCACGACGGATTTGAACTCCCGACCTTGGCTAGTCAAGAGCCTTACTCTTCGACCATGAAGGCCATAGAAAAAAAAATTAAATCTAGATTGTACGATTAAATAATAATGTTAAAACAAGTTATAAATATTTATAGATTATTTGTAATTATCAATATTGCATTCATTTTTTACAGTCAAATTATTTAGACTCATTGTTTACAACACGATAAACTTATTTTTGTGTTTTTTTTTTATGATAGATTAATGTAAGGCATGATAGTATAAAATAATCTTGAAATGTATAGGTATAATGAAATTGTGTAATCCTTAGGCGAACATTTCTAACAAACTTTAATAAAATCCGTAAAATATCACCTAAAAATAATTTACTTTAACGATGGGTTTTCAGTGGCGCCATCTTATTCAAACTGATGATAAATATTCAAACTTCAACATAAAGTATTATTCTACATTAGCAAGAATTACGTTTATTCGAGGTGTTATTAATGTCGTTCTGAAAATACAAAGTAGGTATCTCAATTTCCTAGTTGAATGTGGAACTGTGGAAACTTACAATGGGGTGGTTGGCAATAAGGAACGTGGAGTTATGCAAATTATGTTAAAGTTCGTAACTTCGACTGTTAGTTTCACCGTGGAATATTATTGAAAAAAAAATTCCGGTTGCGAAAATGATTAATTTGGTGTGACCAGAACTGCTTTATTTATTGCTGCACTAGTAGTTACTACCTACCCGTCTTGGCTTGGTTGAAGACCTTTTTACAATTTATTTTTGAAGTAAAACTTCTTTACGCACGCGTGATTTGGGGAGTAAGCTGGTGAATACGTGACGAGAGCGTTACGAAAAGTGTCGAGCGAGGCGAACGGAAGTTGAGAGGGAGATATAAGTTAGTGAAGATAGAAAGAGATAGAGTTACGTTTCGTATATTACTGTAGGGTCAAGAGAGAGAGGTGCGAGCACACATCTTCTTTCTCTCTTTCTCTCATAACCAGTTATGTTTCGTATATCTAAGACACAGTGCAGGCCAATTGTCTGTATCACACTGTAGGAGCAAGAGAGAGCAGTGCGCGCGCACATTTTCTTTCTCTCTTCCTCTCAGAAGTTTTACTTCAGTCGTGTGGTCTAAAGCACACTCGTATTTTTTGCATTAGCTTCGCGCAGGAGTCATCTTTGTGGATGCTATGTGGAGGGTCTTTTTAGGGAAAGGAAAGAGAAGAAGTTCTGGGAAGGAAAAATTTATGAGAGGTGGTTAGGAATCTGGGGGTCAATATGTTCAGGAGTGAAGGACGTATGAATCCATCCCTCCCACTGCAGTGCAAAGCAATGGGTCGAGAGACTCAGGCTGGAGAGGTCAAAAGGTCTCACTAAACTAGTCTCTCCCGATTCGACCCGCAACGCAGTAGGCGGTCAAATGCATCCGCCGCCAAGACCTAGACAAACCTAATCCCATGAACCCGGGTACCCCTTCTAAGTCACCAAACGTAGCGAATCACTTGAGTGACTTATGGCAGGGGTTTTGGTTATCTAATAAACAGTTCCCATGCCGGCGGAACCCATACCCGTCTCCCAAATCGAAAAGAAAGACTTGGATTTTTCAAAGCTACTTGAATGAATTACTTAGGTAAGTTTATTATTTGAAGGATTATTTTTTGTCACAGTTCTTATTCCCATTTTTTTTTCTAATTTACAATTGTTATTGGAAAAATCATTTATATATATTCTTTTATTATAATCGATTGGTCTTAATTGCGTTGTAAAATATGCAATGAATCAAAATTTGCTTCGACCTTCAATCACCTTTGAATTGAATAATTTACGATAAGAGTCAGTAAAGTTATAATAATTATTTTAATCCAGCCTTTTTAATGATAAAATCAATTAATTGTCATTACTCATGATATGACAAAGAAACAGATAATAAAATATCACTAGTGCTTCCGGAAATTGTTGGATTACGTCGACTACAAACTTAAATAATCGATCTTTGCCACATTCCGTTTTCATAAAATATTATCTATTAAATCATATGACAACATTGTTATCGCCGCAAATATTATTTAATACTCTCCCACAACTGAACCACTTCAAACAAATTCCAGATCAATCAATCATTAGGAATTAGAATCTAAAAGTATTGACCTTCCTGACAAATGGTATTGAGTCCATTTTTTATTGTAATTTTGTCCCGACTCCGAAAAAGATCCACAAGTACTATTTCAAATTCAACAGACAAATACATATATATATATTAATTTTGTTGTAGGTGTAAGTCTATGAAGATTCTATTGCAACTTGCATACACCAATGGATATCGGTGTAGTCATAGTTGCATTGAATTCATCCCCTTTTCTGTGTTGAGGGTGTAGATGCACTTTGTCATTCCACACCCCCTATAGAGACAGAACCGTATTTTGATTGTTTAAAGTAAATTTTGGTTGTGATTTCATTTCAAATAATATTTTGTTAAAATATGTTATGTTCTTGACATTGTGCACAGTGTACAATTTTTTTTTTCATTATTTGATGTGGTGCTTTCAAGTCCGGAAACAGGGAAAATATGGAATACATGTTTGGAGTAAATTGTAAGACTGAAGAAAAAATTAAGGACGGAAGGATTGACGACAGAGGAACGTTGGGAAGAAGTAAGTAAGGCGAAAATAAAGAGAAAATGGAATTTGTCTTAAATCGATACTCGATTCACCCCAACTATGCAAGTATTCTCCAAAATGATAACCTACTTTTAATAAGAATCCATAAATAGAAGTTTAGGTCAGTTTTAAATTTGGGAGGCAGGAATGGGTACCGCCGCCCCGGGAACCCTTATTGGATGACCAACACCTCTGCCATAGGTCACGCCAAGTGGTTCGCTACGTTTGGTGATTTAGCGGGGGTGCCCGGGTTCATGGGGTGAGGTTTGTCTGGGTCTTGGAGGTGGATCACCAGGCCACACTGAGCCCTAGATTCCTACCTTCCCTTAAACCCTTTCCTTTCCAAACCTCTACTCTCCTCCTTTTCCTAAAAGGAAACCCTCCACACAGCGTCCCCAAAGATGACATAGGCCTAGAGGTAAATTATTTTCAGGGCCTCCTGTGTGGAGCTCGTGTAAAAAAAGTTTTGGGCCATGTAGTGACGTTTTGTGTGCTAAGAATGTACGTTTTTTATTTTTTACAAAAAAAATATGGTTTTAACTTTGGTACAAATCATTACAAAAACAGTATAATCCCGTGTCAAAGTTTCCCTTTGATAAAATATTATTCCACAGAAAAGAAAAGGAGATAAATCGATTTCACCATCTTGTATCGCGTATACATATATATTTATAATATTTATATGTTTCTTACAAATCCATATAGTTGGGATCCCTACAAAGAGATTGATGTACAATATTCGTTTAAAAATATTTGTCAGCAATGCCTTTCTAGACTTTCAAGTAGGACCGGCGTAAAAAGTTGATCTACCCTTCCCTCCTAATGTGTGTTAACAGGGCTATTTTAAATGTCTCTTCTACTCTGGAAATAGATGCAAACTTATTGTACTACTCTGATGAATTGTTTTTTTTATCTAAGAAACAACACATAGTGTCTGTGTATTTTGCAAATCATTCAACATTACAGGTAAATTTATAGGTTCGTCTTACCATTTAATTTCACATACAAAAGTATCCGAATTAAACTCGATGATATCTTCGTCAGAGGTTCTTTAATTAGCCTAGTTTTACAAATTTTTTATTTAATCAGTTCTATCCTGTCCACAGCCCGCGGCAGGGGTGGGAAAGGTGTTATGGCGCCCGGCCCTGCGGTGTTTGGGGTTTGAGTGGTTTGGGGCCGTAACACAAATTAAAACGTGTTGGCCGATCATTATCCCGGCTTCCTGTTTGGCGGCGTGTTTTCAAGAGAATTGATTTTCAAGCGCGATTCAACAATGGATTACAGTATGTGCCGAGTTACTGAAGTACTTTTCGTAGGTCAATACTCTACACGTTAAGTACTGAAGGTTATTTTTTTTTAAATGGAGGCAGGGCGAGTGAATTTAAATTAAAGTTTCGCAGTTTAATTTTGAATAGTTTAAATTAATTTTAAAAAGGTGCTGGTTACCAAAAGTTTTAATTAGGAAATCGATTGCCGTAACTCTTTTTTTTTTTAAATCTGCCTTACTTTGCTTATCTACGGCATTACAGGTTGGGGAGGATCTTACAAAAACCATCCGAACTCAGTAAAAGTTTCACAAAGAATCATCATAAAAGAAATACCAAAAAAAATTCTACCTTCTCAACTAAATTAAACTTTATACCAGTCTTCAATGAAGCTTAACAAAATGCTGGGATTTATAATTCGTATAACGAAACCTTTCCGCAACGTTAAGACTCTATATTCCCTTTACACAGCGAAATCCGTCCCCACTTAGAACACTGCACTCCGATCGGGACTCTTTTCTCCCTAGCCTATGTTGAAAGAATCAAAAGAATTAAAAAAATAAATAAACACATAAATTATAAATAAAACAACTTCAACTCTCTTCATACATGACCTTTAATTTTTTACCAAATCTTGTTATTTAAAATTCTGAATAATGGCCTGGACTCGCCAGAGCCTAACCAACTAAAAAATCTTGTTCCGACAAGATCAACATGACAATCTGAAATGTGTACTAGGTACAAAATTAAAGCAATGCCACACACAGCTAAAAAAGATGTGGCTTGGCGTATTTCAGCACATCGCTCACCATATATTGCAATTGGGAATGTACGGCGAGCGATATGCCGAAATACGCCAAGCCACATCTTTAGCTGTGTGTGGCACAGGTCTTATGACAAATGAATACCAATTTATAACATCCAACTTTAAAACAACCGAAATGCAAAACGATTATATTTATCCAACCATAAAAAAACTACAATAATTTCCTTTCTGAAACACGCTATATTATAGACAAATTAGAACAAATAAATAAAATTAAACATTTTTTCAAAAGAAACTTTCTTTAAATAAATAAATATTTTGTACAAATCATTATACCGTACGCAGCCGAAGTAAGAATCGTGGCTCCCTTACCAGATACAAGAGCATTTCAGAGTTTGCAGTGGAAGGAAAGAGGTGAAACGGTTTAGGTACTTCAATAATATGTGCAAGGTGTATATGAGTTATAAGTCAACCTACCTAATTTTCTAGGTATGGAACCATGGCTTACATGCTAAAGACTATATGGCTTATCCTTACTGGCTGTAGATGTTAATTGTTAATACATTGTCATGAATAGAGACACTTTTAAAGGTTTTTTGAATAAATTGAATAATGAATAGCTAAATAGAGATGTTCATACGGTAGATCTTCACTAATCCTAAGCCATCTCATCACCAATCAAGAGCTGCTGTCACTCTCCAAGCCGCATCAGTGGGATCTAGGATCAGGGCGAGAGGTGGCTATGCTGTTAATGCAACAGTTAAGTGCTCTTCCTGGGTGCTTCGGCACTTGGGCATTATTACGTCTGGCACTTGTAGGTAATACGGTAGTTGGATTAAATCGATTGGTAATATCGACGAGTGCGTTAATGAGTCCCATTTTTGTTGAGATTGATTATAGTAAATCCTAAAGTGTGAAATATTTCGACCAATTTTAAATTGCGGTACTGGGTGCTGTGGTTGTGCAGAACATCAACCAAAATTTTATGAATATGACTGTGGATCAGTAAAATAATCTTTTTTAATCCATAGATTTTAAGTTAAATGCCGACATGAATCGATTAATATATTTCTTCAAAATTCGCAAATTCACTTTGTGGCATTATTATTTAATTTAATGAAAACAAATAACTTTGTGTACATCACTATTTAATTAACAATATCAACATGTTTCGAAAACTATGTTTTCTTCGCCAGGATAATATGTTAATTAAGATAATAATTAACTTATTACTATGTCTAATCCATCAATAAAATAAAATCTTCCATATTGGTATTCCAAGAAAACATACCTATCAACGTACTTGATACACACGCATGCATAATAATTGTGTTGATAATGAGAGATAGCCTCTGCATATAATAATTCTAGCCTTTGAGTATTGTGGGAATGCCGTTCCAATATTAATTAGGCGTTTATATCAATAATAATCAATAGAAACAGTTAGCATGTCCTTTGTTTGCTTAAATTAACCCAACCACAAAGCTTAAAGCCTAGTTTAATCCTAGGACATCCGACTCCGGTGTCCTAAGTTATTAGGTAGGAATTATTATGTGTTAATGGTGTGACTAAGAATAAGAACCTACTTAGATTTGAAATTATTAAAACATATTTTGTAGCGTGTTTAAAACTTAAGTGTTTTATTTTTTGTTTCTAGATAATTTTTTAATTATAACTTTGCCGTTTATATGATTAATTGGGTGAGTTCAAAGAAACAGGAAAATTCTAAAAAACTGTTTTTTTTATTTTTTTTATATGAACACCGCACACGAGTCCCAACTGCTCCCGCCTGGAGCCAGTGCGACTGTGGCATCCCCAATTGGGGTATGTTGTGAGGCTGAAGGTAGGGGAAGGGGAGGGGAAGGAGATGGGGAAGAGGAAGGTGGGAAGTACCTGGCTATTCAGATCTGGTCACCAAACATGGCCAAAGCCATTTCAAGCAACTTTTAAATTCTGAATGGTGGTCTTACACCAGGGCGATACTGAGAGTATCTTCCACTCTGGAACGTGCCACAAATATACTATATATTATTTTTAAATAAATAAATTGTGAAATAACACAAATTAATCAAATAAAATTTATTTGCCACGCAGGAATTCGACCCCGCGACCTTCGTAGTCCAGCCTTACCGCTGGACTACGCCGGCCGTCTTGAATACACCATTTGCGTGGAATTTTATTATTGCCTCCGAATTTAGACATATCACAACGCTATTCTTGCGTATAAAGTAAATTAGACTTAACGAACACTGTTTGTTTTGAAATAATAATGGAAGATTTTTCGAATACATCAAACGCGTGTCTGGTTTGAGAATGGAATGTTATTACTACTTGTTCTTGTGTTCAACAAATTTGTTTTTAAAACCACTACCGGGTGTTGAATTTCCTCCCTCAGTCACTATAGGTCTCTTCAAAACCCTGTTTCACCCGTCACCGATTTTTCCCATTTAAAAAAATACCCGATTCCTAAAATGATCATAGTCTAGAATAGTGTCTTTATGTATAATTTTTATCAAATAGTCGAGATGTCCAAACTAATTTCCTTTATTATCATTAAAGATAGCTGTATTCCTTAGTGTCAATGTTATTGTATTGTAGGAAATTATTTGATTGAGGAATACGTCGTACATGGAATATTCACGATTGTGCTAAGGAGAGCGTACAATTGGTTTATAGCAACCAGAACTAACTAATATTTGTACCCATACTGTAATATTACCGGCAGTGGCGTAGCTAGCATGGGTGGCACGTGGTGTCACTCCAAGAATGAACGTAGTGTCACCCCAAGAATTACTAATCCGCCAAATAGATTTTGGATAATATCCTACCTAATATTAAAGAAAATAATTTAGGTATTATGATTGGCGGCGCTGGTAATGCGAGGGTCGCCTCTTAAACAAAGAATCCTCAACTGAACGAAATCTGGGGCGCTTTTGATCGACGAATTAACGTCAAAACTACCCCAGTCAAATGTGTAAAAACGTTTTTAGAAAAACTCTAAATTACCTATTATATGTTCATGCAACATTGACATACAGGAAAAAAAACGGTGACCGGACAACTCGGAATGAAACCAAATCAAAACCATCTCAGATAAGTCATTTAGAGTGATAAAAATATATATATAAAAAATTGGTTAAATAGGTTACGTTGGGTTAGGGTAATCGGCTAATTTAAAATTATTTTTTTCATAGCTTTTAATGACTTTCCAAGGAGGTGTTGAGTTGACTTTATTCTCAGTTGGCATGGAACCCATTAAAACGTCTGTGGCTAAATAATATGACGCTGTAACATAAGAAGTTTTTGTTACAAGTTCGTTTTTTTTTATTTTAGCAAGTGAAAAAGTTATTTTAATAACAACTTAAAAAAACGATAATTATACCTACGTTTAAAATTCTGTTGATTTTTCCAATTGCTGGATTCCTAAGGTTTGTAGGTCTACCGCTCTGGCGCCGCTAGTATATTTTATATGAACCTAAAAAATATGAGGAAGATCCCAATGGATGTTGATATTCATAACCTTTCAATGAGATTTGGGATTCGTTTCCGACTCGCTTTTGGGCAGTAGGTACGAGAATCATTCCGACGGGTGGATATTTTAGCACTTAATTTGAATGCCGCGCTGTTAAAGTTTGATACAATCGTAATACAATTTTGTCTTATTATTTTATATTTTTTACGGGAGTTCACTGCACAAACCGTCTAGGAAACCACCACTGCCGCACCAATCGTGTTAGCAGTCGGTACGCTTGAACTGTCGGCGGTTTGTAGCATTGAGACTTCTATGTTGGCTAGTATACAACATGTGTAATCGAATGTAGTGTTGCTAATGACAGGATTAGTTCGTACCCACGTAAGTCGTTGTTGTATGACTACTCTAGATGCAGTTTGATCATAAGTATGAATATCTTTCTGCTTGTCTCATGCACCAAAAACTCATTTAAAAGAATAAGAGTGGTAGACTCTTAAATTTAATTTAAAACAGTATTTTCGGTCCAGAACTTCCAGATCAATGCTGCTACTTTAAGCTGACAATGTCATTTTTAGCAAGTGCTACAGAGCAATTATTTTATCTTATGTACGATGTCTAAAAACAGAAAAAAAACAACAGAGCTTGGTGTAAACTTTTAAAATGTTTAAAAAGAAATGGTTTTCGTCAAAATCATTTTGACATCTTCTGACAAATAAAATAAATTCTGAAGTGAATTCCGATTCCTGTTTCTCAAAAAACTTAAAAAATAATAATATGTAGTGCGCCGTTTTTGTGAAAAATCATCTCAAAGCACTGTACAATTTAATATAATTTCTTAGACTCCATCGTATTTTATTATTTATAAACAGATAAAGAAAACATAATTACCTGGCAGGACCCTTCCGCTAAACACACTTTAATATGCTTGAAGAAGATCCACACGGAGGACACTATATTTAAAACATTGGATATTGCATGATGTTTGCTACCTCAATTACTATTAATATTACATTTATAAGAAGTTAGTGCCAACAGTAGAGTTGATATTTATTTTGAAAGACTCTTTAGGACTGGAGAATTTTTATGAAATGATTTTTAAAAAGCTTACAACTCCTTATTTGCTTACATTTTTACACAATTAGTTATTTACTGGTTTAAAAGATGGCTATTTATACATTATGCATTTTTTGTTTTATTTAAAAGAGATTTAATAACACCAAAAACAATCATTGACCTTCTCACTTGTAATTTAATAGAAGGACACCCAACATCTATGCGAAAATTTAACCCCGACTATAACTGCATCTGAAATGCATTCTGAGTGCCTCCACAGACGGCAGTGCATTTCAGTCATTCTGTTTGTAATTAGTCCTCATTCGTCAGGCCACAGGCCGCACTCCGACGGTGATTAGCCACTTTGCCCCGTACTGCACTAATCGCTGCCAAAGAGATACATTAGCCGCCCTGCGACGAGTTATCCAATAATTTGGATGCTGGATGACCAAGTGCGTGTAATGCATCCATTCATCAAGTCAATTTCGAGAGATAGAAGGGACTTGCTAAGGACTATATCGACCTATTAATTTGTATTCTAGGTAGATGTTAGAAATATGGTTTGGGGATTTGTATTATTGCTATGTTGCTGAAAGCTAAAATATTCACTTCTATTATTTATAATATTACTTCTATATTCACCTATAAATAAATAATATAGGCATAACTGGCAAAGCTAAAACATCGATAAAAAGTTATCTCTATCAAAGAATTCAACAGGTAAAAAAAGTAAACAACGAATTAACTGAAATATAAAATATAGATTTTGGAATTCCACAAGTAACTGTTTTAGGACCTTTACTATTCATATTGTATGTAAATGAACTTTTTGAACTCCCAATCATTGGAAACATTATATCTTACGCAGATGAGACAATGATACTTATTGATGGAAATTCTTGGAATGAGGTCGAAGTATCAGTAAAAAATGCAATAAATATCGTAAAACTATGGTTTGACGAAAACTTATTGTCACTATATGTCACCAGTTTATACCTTATAGTCTAACAGGGAATATCTCAAATATAAATATAAACATAAAAATTCACGAAAGAAATTGTCTTCTTAGAATCGCACCCTGTAACTCAAACTGTATAAATATTAGTAGTAAAGAAAAAATAAAATATCTTGGAATATTTATAAATAATAACGTCAAATGGAAAAGTCATATAAATTCCACAGTAGACAGAACGAGAAACCTCTATTATTGCTATGTTGCTGAGAGCTAAAATGTTCACTTTAACAATTGAATGTGCATAATAATACGCTTTTATAATACATACATATACTTTGTATTTAACACTCACCATTTTTTCACTTTTTCAATAACAACAAAATCACTGTGTGGCATCATTTTGTAACAACCCTTATTTAGTTCCACAACAACTCAACAAAGTGGCATCTTAACACGCCTTTGAAAAGTCATTAACAGTTATGAAAAAAAAAAATAGCCCACAACCTAACTTAGCGTAACTATTTAACCAATTTAATTTTTTTTTTATATCCATCACTTTTAATGACTTTTTAAATGAGGTATTGAGTTGCATAATAGTACCCTTTACACACAGAGTTCGGAGTGGGACGTGCCCCGCGCCACTTCAGGCCGCCGCGCAGAAAAGTAAAGACCGAAAGTAAGATAACGGTTTACAGCGCAGTTCACTGTGAGACTTTTTTGCGCGGCGGCCCGAAGTGACGCGGGGCACGTCCCGCTCCGAACTCTGTGTGTAAAGGGTACTTTTGTCGAGTTATCCGGTCACAACTTTATTTATACCACTAGTTTATATTTTTTCAACATGAATAGAGATGTCAGATTTAACTTGATCCTGAGAGTGATTTTTTTAAATATTTATAATGAAAAAGACGAGAGACCGACATTTCTGACTCGATACGCATTTAACTCTAAATGGCATTACCTGTATTTTGTCCCAACTAACCTCTTCTACATCTACTTCCCATCCCCACATCCTTCAGCGTCACAAATTTCCTTCAACTTGGGGTGCCACAGTAGTCTTTTTGACTTCTGGCAGTTGTGATACAACATAATACATAAAAGCTGTTGAAGATTTTAAATCTAACCATGTTTTTTATTTAATAAGTCAGGTACGCCTTACGTCATACAAATGTCTGGTGATGTTATATTATCGTGAAAACGATCTAGCACCATTGCTTTATCTTAAATAAAATTTGATTAAAAACCTGCACGCAGCTTAGATATTTAATTAAAAATAACAAGTACTCGCACAATAGTACATTTTTCTTTAATTAGTTAATTATCATTATTTATTTAGACTATTTAGAGGAATAAACTGAAGTAGAAATTTTTATTTATATTCTGTTTTTTTTTTTTAAATTACATTATTTCACACGTACATTATCACAACAAAATAATACCGAAGTGCAACCCTCTTCGGTATAATCACATTACGATACCAAGTAATCCCCATTTGCATGTGGAAAATCAATCATATCTTAAATAAACAACACGACCCGTTAGTTCCACAATGTTACCGCTATTGTGCAGGGAAATTGACAAGTAAAACTAACGTGCTTATGATAAACATATTTAAATATTATCAATGGATTATTTTGCATATGAAATTGTGAATAATTTTAGGGGATGAAACCATATTTTTTGTTCATATCGTTTGCTACGGAGGATATTGCACTCCCTGTAAAAATGCGGTATGGTTTTGTGAGATCAATTAAATTAACATTTTCGTAATTGACAACACCCTTGGCAAAAACTTTGTACTCCTCATCAGAGATTAAGAATTCAAAGCTAGTTGAAGCGCATAAAAATATATATTTTTTAATTTCACAAATGATATTTGCATCAACTATTCGGCTTGATTTACGACTCGCCTATTTAGAAATATATTTTTGCATACTGAAAACCAAAAAATGGAACAAGTTATAAAGTATGGCGTCGCATTTTAAACCATAAAAACGATTGTTTTATTTTAGAAGTCGCGGAGATCATGATGTAGGCAAATAAATAACGTTAAAAAAGTGCAATATTATTGCATTATTTATGAAAAACTGTACACATTTTAAAAATATTTGGCACGCATATCTCCAACCTGTCTCCAGATTTATTGTCTCTCTTGATTTATTTATTTCTCAGTCATTATTTTTCAATCATAAGACGATATTGAAAGAAGAAAGAAAAGAAAAATTATATTTATTTATTTATTAATAAACGCCCTTTTTCGGGGCTTTTACATATATAGCATAGTTAGAAAAATGCAAATTTATTGTACATAACTGAACAGCCTCAATAACAATATTTTAAATTTGTTTAAAGATAAATTGAAGATGTCCACTGACTTGGTATAATTATTTCTCTCCATTAGTATTCTAGGCAAATAGAGGTGGTAGTTTGTCCCAGAATTTCTGCACTGAAATAAATCCTGACTTCTAGTATTGCGAAGTGAAATTCGGAAGCTTATCAATTCAAGCAATACCGGACTTTCAACTAAATCATTTAGAATTTTATATAGAAATACCAAGTCAGTGAAAATTCTTCTGTCTGACAGTTTGAGCATATTCATATCGTTTAAAATAGTGTTAAAAAAAACAAAAGGGAAAACGATTTACCTTAATACAAAGTTAATGAAAACAGTGAAGAAACAAACAAAAACAAATGATATACAGTGACCTTGTAAAATAATGTAACTACTGCTAAAGTGTTTAAATACAAAAGCTTTATACTTCAGTAGAGGCTTATTAAAATCAGCAACATTAGCATAAGAGTTACCAAGAATGGTGAGTAATCTATTTACAACAAAATTTTAGCCTGGGACCGCAGTCACAATAACGTACTGGGGAACCTTAATCTAATGACACCTCAAAAATATGCTTTCGATAATATTAAAGTGATCTTTAAAGACAGCCAAATTGTAATGTTATATTCTAGGATTATTCTAACGAGAGATGTGAGCAGAACTTTTAATGTGTGAATATTTTTTAAATCGTTGGAAATCCTTTTTTTATGTGTTAACAGTTCCAAATGATCCCAACCGCCTGGATCCATTGAGGCATCCCCAATCGGGATATGTTGTGAGGCTTAAAGTCAGTTAGGAAGGGAAGGAGATGGGAAAAGGGAAGGTGGAGAAGTGCCTGGCTGTTCAGATAAAAGCCAAAGCATTTCAAGCAACGTTTCAATTCTGAATAGTGTTCTTACACCAGTGCGATACTGAGAATATCTATAGTAATATTATGTAAAATTACAACTTATAATATCTACTTGCTTCCTAATCTATAACCGTAACAGAAATTATTATAAATGGAGCTGAACTGATTTATTTTATAATAACCTGTAATTTTAATAATTTAAAATGAATTTACATATATTACTCTAAGTTTCCTGAATAAACTTAATCAATAAAAAAATGTAACTTATCTACAATGTCAATAAACTGCCACTTATCCCTATTTTCTGAGCTAATTGATTACTATTTTGTAGCAGACTTAATCGAATGCCCTGGAAAAATCAGTGTAGGCGGAGTCTACCTGTTTCCAATTAGTCAATGCAGTGTTTATGTAGGGTTCATAATTCATAAGGTTTAGACTAGATCTAGAGGAGGCAATCCCATGTTGGCATTTGGTAATAAAGTGTTTAATATTAGAGGATACCAGCTAAGAATGATTTTTAGAGAACTAGATAGAATTCAAACAGGTCTGAAATTGCAAACATAATTTTCTGAACCCTTTTTGAACACCGCACCGGGGTGAAAAAGCGAGATTTCTGGGTGTTGGGGAATTGACTGTTTTAAGAGATTTGTAAAAAATTATGAAAGATTATTTACACAGAATAGAAATGTGTGGAACTTAATCAGGATCAAAACTTGTTTTAGGCTCCATGAGTTTAATCGAAAATGTTTGAAAATCTCCTACTACCACCATAACAAGCGGAAAATGTTGCTTGTTTCGTATTGGAGGACTTGGCAAACCGAGGAATCGAACACGCGATGCCCGGGTGGGACCCAAATGCGATGCCCATTCAGCCACTGACTGACTTAACTTAATCATTACGTTTTTTGCAATCATTTCGTTTCAGTTACTAATTCAGATAATTTCAGTTTAATTTCAGTAACAAATTCAGGAAAATTCAGACTTCGCAGCACATTTCTTTGGACTACCGGTAGAACAGAGACAACAATACCAATGACTTCATTTTGCTAAAGAGCGCAATCAATCGGTTGAATCCCTGAAAATTCTAAGTCGTGGCTTTTAACAATTTGGCGTCTTGTGTGGCAAAACATACAATAATTTAACAAAAGTAAAAATGCACATCTGTAGTTATTCGTGATTTAAAAAAGAAGGTTTTTTTATTGATACTGATTCTAATAAAAATCATCTCTTGAACGTATAATGTATTATTTATTTTCACAAGTTCTCTGAATCCTTTGTTGGATTGTTTCAACCCTTAACTTGATTATTCCAGCATCTGTCAGAAATTCACCGCGGCATATAATCGATTGCCGAACAACCGAACTTAATTATAACGGTAAACCGTTTTTACAATTCTTGTTTGCGACTTCAAAGGCGTAAAAGTTTTTGAAATCTAAACCGCTAACTTAATCGTAATAAGATGGGGTTGAAGTTAAATCGAAAGAAACAACCCTTGTCATAAAAATACAAGGTGAAACATATTTTAACTTGGTTTTATTACCATTCCACGCACCGTCGAAGCAATGTGGAATTCATTTGAACCTGCAGTTATTAATGTATGGAATAAGATGACATACTTAACAAAGCCTTTTTTTAACAACTGGAGCTTGGTCGAAAAATGGACCACTTTTTCTGCAATTGATATTGGTCCAAAATTGGACCACATTTTCCTATCATTCGTAAAACATTTATTGCAATTATTTAAAACATTTCCACGGTCAGCCATTTATTTTAAAAAGAAGCTATTGAAATGTTTTATCTATTATGACCATGGATATTGCAAATACGAACTTCGTAAGACTCTTTTAGAACGATGTTAAAAATTATTTATTTAAATATGTTTTGCGCGCAGAATTTCTGATCGGCTGTTTACTGGTAAAATTAAGTCCTTTTCCATAGATATGAATCTTTTATTATCAAGTTTACCACAGACAGAAATCGAAAATATTCTATGTTGACTCTAATAAGTACTTCTCACGGAGTTTCAAAGCAACCAACACGCAGGATTGCGCGGTTATAAACGATTTTTTAATATTTTTTTTTTATAAATCCTATAAATATGAGATAAACGGTAAAATACAGGTTAATTCATTGACTATATAGCACTGTAATAAGTTTTTATGTCTCCATGTTTAAATTTGAAGGTATGATTTTTTTTAATATTGGCGAAAAATTAAAAAAATGATCTTCTAGAAATCTCGAGCAATCGGGACAAATTTATTTATTTCGCGTGGTCGCTCCAGTGGCTATCTTCAATGGAGACTGGAGAAAAATCCGAAATTAGAATTACTCTTCTTCAGGTGCCCTCTCCTTATGAAAGTGGTTAACATCACAATTTATTATTCTACAAAAAAAAAACTATGTGAAACTGATCAAGTTCCTGTTATGTGGATTTCGAACCCATAAGAATGGGGTGAGGCATCTCTCTCTAATACGTCTTCCATCAATCTTTTCCTTGTTAATCTTATCTTCATCAAGTTATGAAACTTGTAAGTTTTGGTCATTCGATGAAAAACTACTAGATTATTTTTATGATGTCTGATTTCGTGGCATTTCGAAGGCTTCCATGTCATTTCTTGACCTTTTTCCAGATTGTATCTATTTAAAAATGAATGTTTCTTTGTTTGTTCCTTATGCGGTCCCTAAGCCATTCGTCCGGTTGCGATGAATCTTTGGTGAGTTGTTGTGCGCAAGCCCGCGAAGGTTTCAATACATACTGGTGAGCTCTGGCATTATTAAATTTATATAAAAAATGCAATAGGTGGCACGCCAGCTATTTGAAAATTGAACATATCGGGACTGAATGTATGGAACGCGGGAGGAGGGAGGGAAATGCGAGAGAGGGGGTTCGTGGTTCGGGGGAAGCAGGAGATTGGAGAGGGAAGATGGGAAAGGTAGTGGGGGAACGCATGAGGGGAATGGGGAGGCGGAAGGAGAACGGGACGAATGGAAAAGAGAATCAATTTCTTAATTAAGTGACATTCCAACGCATGCTGGGAACTCGCCAGTACTTTGTCAAACAATAAATCTACCTTTAAACAAGAATCTACCAGCGCTAAGTAACATTATGTTCACTAACCATCTTGTTCGAAAGATACAATATCAGCATAAATGCACAGCTAGTTTTACAATCGCTGGGCCATCAACTATCAACCGGCTATCGAAGATATTCCTTGCCAAAAAGTACAGTTCACGTCTTATTTATGTTAAATAATTCAATCGTCAAACAGTTTGACGAGGGTATCAGACTCCCTGAAAGGGTAGAAGGTAGAAGGCAATGCATATCAATGATCGATCGGCCGCAAGATAAACGATTTGTTGCCAAATCCGCCACCGTAACGAATCGTTGCGGATTCCGTTCAGTCGTTACACGACGCCACGCATCGTTATAAAACAAGCATAGATAAATAATATAATGTGTATGCAGTATGCAGGAGGTTTTTTCGATCGCAGATTTGACGGATGTTTTTCCCCTAAGGGAGGTTTGATGGGATCGCAAAACGAAAAAAGTTATTGGGTGGGAATATTTTTTCTTTTTATGTGCATTTTTTCATGCACGTCAATCAATCTTTTGATTTTACGTGATTTGGGGGTAGTTTTGTTTTTGAGCACTGCGCGGTCGGGGGCAAGGCTCGAGATGTCAGGTTTAACTTGATCTTAAGCGTGTATGTGTTACTTTCACAGAAAATTGCAACATTGCTATCCAATTTTACACTGATCAACCCCAAAAGGAAATTAAATCTTATTAAAATGATTGCTTCGATCTTTTCTGGGCTTTCGTTCGGTGAATGAAAAAAGAAAAATTAATGAACGTGTTTATTTAATTATATTTATGTTAGGAACGCCTTCTAGAGTTCAGTTGACAAACATGTTAATACAATAATGAAAATAAAAGTTATTATGAAATAAGAACATAAATTTTTCTCTATAAAAAGCTTAATACCTCAGATTTAATAACATAATGGACCATTTCACCAAGTATAACTTATGTTTAAAATGCAAGTAGTTAGTTGATGTGTGTATCAAGCTCGATCTTCCATCTGATCGGTCGGTAGGTCGGCCCCTTAATTAAATCTGACGGCCTCCGTGGTCAAGGGATAAAACTCCCGACTCACAATTCGAAGGACGCGGGTTCGAACCTGGCGCGCGCAAATAAATTTTATTTGATTAATTTGTGGTATTTCACAATTAATTAATTAAAAAAAATATATAGTTTATTTGCGTCACGTTTCAGAGTGGAAGATACTCTCGGTATCGCCCTGGTGTAAAACACCATTCAGAATTTAGAAGTTGCTTGAAATAGCTTTAGCCGTATTTTGTGACCAGATCTGAATAACTAGGAACTTTTCTACCTTCCTCTTCCCATCTCCTTCCCCTCTCCACTACCTTCAGCCTCACAATATACCTCAATTGGGGATGCCATAGTCTCACTTGCTCCAGAGGGAGCAGATAGGACTCTTGGGCGAAATTCATTTATTAAAAACCATCTCAGATAAAGATGTACCTAAAATAATTTAAATAAATCCGCTGCTTCCCAACTCCAAGTCAAATGCGTAGACTACATCGCTTTATTATAGTGATTTCGGTAGTGGTAAAAGCTTGGGAAACATTGGTCTGTTTGAAATTGACAGATTTAATTTATTTCTAGGGATTGCAGATTTGCAGTATTTAAAAACGCGTCGCTGCTGTAATCAAATATCCTTCATTTCCATGTACCAATGCATGCGTGTTGTAATTGAGCAATACAGCTTCAATTACTGCGTGTAATTGCATCACCTGGACTGCGTGTAACAGTAACTGACGTTTCCACTAAACCGTTTACATAAATACAACGAATAATAAAGTTGTTCCTCAATCAATCGGCTAAACGTAAACTGTAATCCTATAAGTTGACAACCTTACTAAAGACCGTAAATGGACGAATGCTTAGTCCGTCTCTATGAATAATAAACGATTTGTAAAATAAATGAAAATGATGATAAATAGTTGTATCAATTTATTGAATCATTGAATCATTGAATATGATTAATATGGTTATTTTTTAAATTACATAATATGTATAAATAATGTAATATATAGCATAGTGTGTTCGCCATGGTATCTTAAATACTACCCAGTATTCATCATCCCAAATACATTTCAAATGGAATATAATCGGAAGTGCTTTTCTCAGGGCAGTATAAATTTAGCGAAGCATGAACGATACAGCTATACACAATACTACTGACATGGATTTGGATACGATCGCAGCTATACACAATACATATTGACATGGATTTGGATACGATCGCAGCTATACACAATACATATTGATATGGATTTGGATACGATCGCAGCTATACACAATACATATTGACATGGATTTGGATACGATCGCAGCTATACACAATACATATTGACATGGATTTAACTTATTAACCTATACATAAAATTAATACGTACATGTGAACTTAGTTAACTTAACTTATTAACCTAAACATAAAATTAATACGTACATGTGAATTTAGTTAACTTAACTTATTAACCTATACATAAAATTAATACGTACATGTGAACTTAGTAAGTTCCTAATCAGGCATTGCATTGCATCATTTCTAAGATAGTTTTCACCATTGCATGACCAAACTTTTTCGCAAATAGAAGTTAAAGAGGAATTTAAATATCGTCTCGTTAGTGGAAACCCCGGAAACTTTGTCTTTCTTTATTACATTTTACTTGCGGTTATTACATTTTTCTTTTGTAAAAATAGTTTTTTTTGCCACTAAATTTATTAGAATGAAAAACTAAAACTTTGCGCGGCAAAGTGTCAGATTGTTACAAAAGAACAACGTAGGTATTCTGAAAGTTTATTAAAAAAGTATATATTAAACAGCGAGATAATTTGGGAGGCGGTAATGGGTACCGCCGCCACGGGAAACTTTATTTGATAACCAACACCTCTGCCATAGGTCACCCCAAGTGGTTCGCCACGTTTGGTGATTTAGCAGGGGTGCCCGGGTTCATAGAGTGTGGTTTGTCTTGGTCTTGGAGGCGGATGACCAGGACACACTGAACCCCAGATTCCTACCCAACCCTTAAACCCTTTTCCTTCCCAGAACTCTCCTCTCCTCTTTTTCCTTAAAAAAAAACCCTCCACACAGCATCCCCAAAGATGAGGGAAATCACATTCCTTAGGGTCTCCTGTGTGGAGCTCATATAAAAAATAAAAAAAATATATATAAAGATAAGACTTACCGTCTAATTCACTGAAATAACAACATATCTGAAATTAATTGAGCTTTCCTATCTCCTATATTCCGTGCAAAACAATAAAATAACAATATATCTGAAAGCATTCAAAACAATTAATCGAGTTTTCCTGTCTCCTATATTCCGTGCAGAACAATGCCAAGTGTAACACTTTAATCCGTGTTCTGTAACAGTAACAACCCTGTGTGGGTGGCAATCGTCTGTATAGTGCGGCCTGTACCCTGCACTGTAGCCATTGTTGGGAGTGCAGAGCAGGCTATGGTGTCGAGACAGGCACGTATTGTTTGTCGTTCAATCAAAGCTTTATACACTGAATCCCTTGAATACTAATTTGTCGAATTCCCCGGGGAATCCGGGGAACGTGAAATAATTGCTGGGAAAATGCGGACAGTTTTTTATTCTAAGTTCTATACTTAATTTAATACATTTATTAGGAAGGCACGACAGCTGAGATAAGAAAGCTTTTAATATAAACAAGAAAAATTTTCGAGTGATGAGCTTGGCGTTAGAAATCTTACGCAGACATTAAGCTGTCCGAAATTTCAACCAATTCCAAAGAATATAGTTTCAGTTTGCAACGTCATTTGTGTCATGAGCAGAAATTTCCTTTTAACCTTAAATAGAGTAGTCAATATACCTTTCGATTTTGACAAGATATTATTCTATTTATTTAATTTAAAATAGTACATTATTATCCTTTTCATATTAGTAGGTATTTCAAAGTTCTATATTAATTTTTTTTCGAAAATGCCGTTTTATTTATTTTTTTATTACTTACTGTACTTTTTTATTACTTTATTTTTTTACTAGAGTGATTATGATTGTGTTGATGTATATTAAGTTTTTGCATAAATTCTGAACTTTCTTGACCGTTACCCATAAAAATGAAAAATACTAGGCACAAAAGGCGCGGTATACCCGCTCAAAAAGAAGATGGAGAGATATGTAAATACGAATGTTAGAGAGAGCGCGCAAATGTTAAAATCCATATTATTAAAGCGAAAATTGTGAAAATGTTTAATAAAACACGACTCGTTTAAAATAGGGCAAAAATCTTGTGAGGATTGTCTAAAACAGCGTTTAGAAACACTGTAAATTTTTCATACATGTAAGTTGTAAAATAACTGAAACAAACGTGTTTATAATAATTTTGGAACAATACTTGTTTTGTTCAATTGGAACATATAATTTGCGTTTCGGCGTGGGGAATGTATAGATATTATCTTCAAGAATAACATATATATATTTTTAAGAGCTTTAATACTTAAAGTGTTTAAGGTACATTTGTAATAAATCGGTAGAAACGGGGTATGCCGAGGCTTAAGGGTCCACTATTCGAATTTCGACCGATTTCTTACACATTTGAAGTTTTTAAGCTCTTAAAAAAATATATGTTATTTTTAAAGATATTTTTAATAGATACGTTCCACGCCGACACGCAAATTATATGAAATTCCCTAGATAGAAAAAAATCGCAAAGTATGCTCCGAAAATTTTTTAAAACAAGTCTATTTCTATTATTTTACAAGTTATATTTGTGAAAAAATTCACAATGTTTCTTTAAATGATACTTAAGATACGTTCCATGAGATTTTTGCTCTATTTTAAACGAGTCATGTTTTATTAAGCTTTTTCGCCATTTTCGCTGCGATTTCATCACTTAAAATATTAGCGCGCTCTGTCCAACTTTAGTAATTACACATCTCTCCATCTTCTTCTTTTTCAGCCGAATAGTGCCGCCTTAAGTACGCAATTTGTTTAAAAAAACATTACGACGATGAACAATAATGTTCATAGATTGAAATGGCTTACCATTTGTAATGTTTTTTCGGTAGATATGTACGCATATCACATTCTGGTAATTTGTTAAAAAAATAAGTATAGTAAATCTTTTGAATAACTTTCTGCCGCGTTGATATACTTTTATTTCCCTGCTATCGTTATTTATCATTTAACCAAAATGAGCAAACAGTATTCACAAAATGCAAAGAAAATCCTCACAATACAACGAAATGCAGTTTTGACACCAAACAGACGCGAAATGATTAATTTTTATCCGACACAAAGCCACTGTGGGGGTGCAAACACCTCTCTGTCCATACCTAGTTACTAGTTACTATAGCTGTAATGGAGGGGGGTATCCATAACTAGTCACTGTTACCACCCACACTGACCGAAACTACAATGTCATCGAACAGGGTACAGTGCGATAAAAATGTGTTAAATTTATTTAACGCGAAACTTGTTTTTTTACCACAAATCTAATGATCTAAAGTCTATGATCTGTTTGATTGCTGAAGCTGTAAAAACACTCGAAAGTGTAGCGCTGGCATCATGAAAATTGAACAACCATGAAAACACGATTATTGAAAAGCTAGCTACTACCAGCAAGAACTACGATGGTGCTATAGAAATCTTTGAAAGAACATAAATCGGGAAAGCGTTGAGATTCGGCGAAACCGGATTGCAATTTCAAGTAATATAGTGACCGTAGTCGTCGACTTGTTCAAAGTACCACACAGCAGAACAGATGCCCTATCATAGCATAGCATTGTATTTTCTATAACAATAAATGTATTTAATTATTCTTTAAAAATTTGAAACTTTTATGTACTCCTCAAATTTTAAGAATGTTAACCCCTCAGACTCATTTTTTCGCTTTTCGGAACAACTCGTGTAGGTCTCATAGACATTGTTGTGTATCCCTTACTATCTATTACAGTGAGAAATATGGTCCAAACGGTATTGGAAAGAAAAAACACCACGCTTTATATTCAAATTTAAAAGTTAACTACAAAATAATTCAAATGTACCTTTATGTAACCAAAGCTTCCGACCGCAATTTGAAAAAACATTATGAAACTTTGTAAACATTTTTAATTAATTATATTTTCATGAAACGACAAAAAAGTGAGGTGATGATAACGTTTATAATAAAATATGTATTTGTTTTTTTTCGTTACTAGTAATTTTATTTAGAAAAACGTGGGGTGAGCAATTTTTTTCTATTAAAGTTTGCATTCACAATTTTTATATTTAAAAACTTGCATTGTTATTTCTGGTAATAAAATTGGAAAGCATTCATCACCTTGTAAAAACAGTTTTTATTTATCGCATGCGTTCACATATATTTTATTTGTTTTTAATTTTATTGCAAAGTAGAAATATTCTGACTGGATAGAGTCGAGACCTGAGATTAATTAAGTTTAAAAAAAATATATATTTAAATCGTGGTGAATAAGATAATGATCATAGCTGTATTGTTCAAACCGGATTTTTTGTATTGTGTATAAATCACGTAGATCAGGTCAACTAACCTTTAGGGATATATTGATGCAATGAAGTCAAGAGTGGAGTACAATTGGAAGAAATGGAATTAAATGTTTAATGCAAGTTTGTAGGTACCTACGTAATCATTTTTTGCAGTCGCTCATCTTCTTCCTATCGCCTAATTCGGGTGGGGTAGGCCCAGCCTCTCATCGCACTGCCTTTGAAGTTGGTTTTCGCCAATTATCCTTTTTATTTTATTCATACAGATTACGGTTTTGGCACTACCGAGGAGCGTAAGTTGAGTATATGCAATTTTTAATAGAGAGCAAGGTACATGTTGAACGATATTATTCATTTGTTTGTTATCGAACAGTATTAATAGGGTATGCGTGGTTTAATTTCAGAACCCAGTTTCGAGTGCATGTTGATGCCACGCCGTGCGCGTCGCGCCACAAATTACATCTGTGTACGTGGAATTCCAAACAAAGCTTCCGTTGTAATTTGGTTTTGAATTCAACAATTCGTCACAAGATGTCGTCGCTTTCGTCAGCAGGTCGGATGGGAACGTGTCCCTCCTAGGTATAACTGCTACAAATTTGTTAACATGCAGTATCTCTCCGGATATGGAAAGATTGACGGTAATACATAGTTGTATCAAGCGGCTATGTATTACATATGACGTCATTGCCTGTATTGGTTACTTTGTACCGGTGACTATCACTCGATGACAGTGGATCCGAGGCTATTTTTGAAACCAGTTCCTATTGGATTTATAAAATGGTCTAACACTAACTGGGCGAAGCCGAACCAAAACCGCCCGCAGGGCCTAGCACCGAAAACCCGCTCCGCAGGTTTTACAAAAAACGCTCGTACAAATTAATATAGCAGCCACTTACGATTGATTATGAGGTAATAAAAAGATTTTTACTAAAACGCAGCAAGATGTAGAATGATAATGGGAATTCAAAATTAGGTTAGGTTGTTAAACTCCAAAATACAAGTTAGTGTTCTGTTTGCATAAAAATAGTAAATCGATGTATTTTCAATCAGTAATAGAAAACATAGTCTTAATATTCCACTACACCCTATAACGTTGGTTGCAATATTCCAAAGTGAGTCTGTTTCAATAAATCACCGGCGGGCGGCGCTAACGTCCACGCGGAGGCTTTAGCGGGGACGCAAACCGCGGACAATATAGCCAGTGCATTAATCACACATCCGCTCAGCGTCAATATGAGCTTTCCGGTATTTTTCATTTTGATTTGCCGCCCCTTTTTCGCGCGCCCATTTGGTCGTTTTGCATAAATACTGTATGGGGACAATGCAACAATACGGACCCATTATTCAGCATAACAGATTTTTTGTTTGTTTTTGAGTAAGTGCAATGTTGCAGATTTTTCTTTACATCAAAATCTATTTGTACATGTTTTTGTTTATCTTCTAGAATCACACATTGTGCTGACCGTTTAAAATAATTTTTTTTGGAATTTCCATTCCACCAAAAATATCTAAATTAAAAAAAAATTTAAATGTAAATTTATATCTTTAATAACTTGTTTAATCGAGGTGGTTTATCATTGTAAACGGTGACATGTAAAACTCACTAACTATTTGATCGAAAACATGCATTTTAATGCAAATCTATAAAATAATTTGTAATCAAGCTTAAATAAATTTTCTCAAATAAATCAGCAATCAATTTTTGTTTTGTGTTGTGTTAATGTTTTCTTCATAAACAAACGTTAAGATTATTAGGTTTATTACGTGTTGGGAGAAATAAAATCAGATAGTCGCACTTTCAAAACAAACGAAAACAAAACTTTTCAGTCTCCTATTTCTGTATAAATCTGACCTTTAAGCTTGTCCACACCACCCCAATTAATTAAAAACCCCCCCTTATACACAGACGCTTTTTCCATCAATTTTTCACATGGACTCTTTCTTTTTTGGTTCAGTCACAATCAGCCACAGCGTTTTCATTACAATTTTCTCTTTTCCTATTTTTATACAGCAGCGAGTCTGCAACAGTGAAATAATTAATACTCTTTCCCCTACTAAGAAGGTGTTTTAAAATTTTTACAACTGTTATACAATCGTTTACACTATATTAATGTTTATTTATCACTTGAATTTAAAACACGCTTGAAAAAATTTAAAACATTTAAAAAATAATAAATTAAAATACGCTTGAGAGTAAGGCCCTTAGATATCAAAGCGAAAAGAATCGTTTGGGATCCTATATTTAATTTATCTTATCGAATGATTCTCAGTTTTTTATCATTATTGTTTTTATATTTTTTCGACTTTATGTCCGAGTTAAATCTTCCACACAGGAAAAACTAAACCCTTTCAGACACTTTTCCACAAATGATCATCTAATCAATCCATGCTATGCAAGTGTATTATATAAGTAAAATAAATACAAAACGATACAAGAACAACATGTCAACCTACCAGAGACCAAATGGGAAAATAATTCACCGACTCCAGATATTTTCATATCAGAGGGTTCGGCTCGGTAGAAATCCTAACTGGACCGATAAATCCTACTGATCCCTCAATATAAATATTTGATAATAAATAAACTAAAATTTTACTTAAACTTAGTATTATCGGTATAAAATCAATTGAAAATTAAACTTGAGTAGATATTTATTCTATTTAAACATTGAAGATAATATAAGCGACCGTCAAACAAAAATTTGAAACGGAAAAATCAGAAAAAGTTTCGGTCGCATCTAGGAATTCCTAGAAGCGACCGAAACTTTTTCTGAATTTTCTGTTTAAAAAATTCGTTTGGGAGTCCCTAATATTTATCTTTAATGTTTAAAAGTTACAATTTCAGGTTTTACTCGTTAACTTATTATTAAAAAAAAATGTACCTAGAAATGCTAGAAACATTTCGA
Organism: Glyphotaelius pellucidus; assembly: GCA_936435175.1. Lineage (NCBI taxonomy): Eukaryota > Metazoa > Arthropoda > Insecta > Trichoptera > Limnephilidae > Glyphotaelius > Glyphotaelius pellucidus. Next base: position 15,536,361 of record OW386551.1, on the reverse strand, counting down.
AATACAGATGTGAATAATTTTTGATGTTTTGATGTTGTAATTTATTTTTAAGTTTGTTTATTTTTTAAGTATTAGCTTCTCAATCAGAGAAAAAAATAACTTGGTAAATCAATGTTGACTCTGAGGGTGCTCCATTTATACCTGCGAAACTTACTCAGCATGCATTTATCTCCTTTTTAACAAGCCCCACGATCTGGACAGAACAAAGCCCAAAGAAAGTTGTAACCAAAAAGATTCTTATTAAAACCAATGCATTTTTACATCACTCGGGATACTTAATAATCTTCCAAAAAAACTAGTATGTTTGGTGAATTTAGTAAGCTCTCTCGTCTATATAAAATGTTGGCAAATTCATATTCGTCTTAATGCAGCCTCCGCCGCATCTGGTCGCATTACATGACATCAATTAAAACCCGACAAGCTATAAATCAGCCAGGCGTTACAGCTATTGACAGGCTCTCATTACGCGTAATGAACTCGCTGATATGTGAGAGATGAGGATGGACTTAGGTCGAAGGAGTGTCAATGGTTTTATTCAAAGTTAATATTACTTTTGAAAATTTCTTCTAGCGAATATCCAATATCTTATGCCGGACGAAATGCCTCAGAAATTGAAACCTGCATTAACTCGTTAAATGCCAAGGAGGAAACAATGTAAAATCGCAATAACAATAAATTAAATTTTAGATGAAAAACATCCTAACTGCGAAACTAAAGAGTGAGCTTTATTTATTAATTTCCATGTACACGGCACGATATGTGCCATTAATAAAGTTAGATTAACATATGAATAGTACGACAACATAAATAATGCAACAGTATAAGAGTACAGTAAAAATAAAAAGTATAAAGTAAAAAGGTATAGCTGCGGAAGATAGTGTAACTAACTTAGACTATACTATAAATAACGCGGTATTATGTAGAAATAATAACACTTGACGATTAGTGATTACATTTTATTATAACTTTAGGTAATGCAAAGTATTAAATGTAATGATTTTTTTTTCGTGTCATCAGCAAATAATATTATATTAAAATCAGAGAATATGATAGTGAAATCATTTATAAATAGTATAAATAGTATTGGACCAAAGTGCGAACCCTGAGGCACGCCACGCCGCTAGTAGCTTCAAATCTGTAAAATAAGGTCAGATCTTCCCATCGACCAAGTTGATCGAAAGATCTTCCCCATCTCATTATAATATAATAATAATGGAATTTGTAGAACGCCGTTTTTGTGAAAAATCGCCTCAAGGGCGCTCAAGGTTATGTATGTATTTTGTTTAATTTCACAAAACCTCAACACTCCCAAACGAGGGGTCCTTGTAGTCTAATAGTACATTTTAATTACAGATTTTGTGTCTCTTCCGTGTGACGCCCAATTTTTTTTTTTTACATTAGTTCCACACAAGACGCCCTGAGCAAAATAATTCCCCTCTACGCCTGTGTCATCTTTGGGGATGCTGTGTGGAGAATTTTTTTAGAAAAGGAAGGAGAGGAATTTCTGGGAAGGAAAAGGGTATTAGGAAAAGGGATGGGTAGGAATCTTGGAGTCAGTGTGTCCAGGAATGACGGATGTATGAGTCGATCCCACCCACTTCGGTGCAAGGCGATGTTCCGAGAGAGTTCGGCTGGAGAAGTCAAAGGGACTCCCTTAATCATTCTCTCCCGATACGGTCTGCCATGCAACTGGTGGGCAGATGTATCCACCGCCAAGACCCGGAAAAACCTCATCCCATGAAGCCGGGCACCCGTGCGAAGTCATCAACCAAACCAATGGTAAAATACTTAGAAAATAGAACTGTAATAAACTAATGCGGTAATACTTTTATATCAATAACGACTCCTAGGCTCGAACTAAGTTATAACGCTTTACCGGTTGTTATGCAATTATTTCAAATTGATAACCTTTATATAATTTTATAAAGTGAGTGACATTATTCTCGCAAATTTATTCCTGTCCAGTAATCCCACATTCCAATAGCCCCGTTTATCAAAATTAGTACGGACCGTTCGCTTGGAATGGCTGTGATGACGTTGCTACCGTATTACGCCGATGGGAGATTTATTACCCCACGTAATTCACTTCGCAAATTATTGTCTCGATTGCGCCTAATGGCAGAACGACATGTTGGCCGTAACTCGGTGATTGGAGTGGAAGGCCGCATGTTGGCTACAGGAACAAAAAATAAAAATGCGTTTACGGCGTTTTTCTTGACTACGAAATGATCAAACCTGAATACACATTGAAGCAAATATAAAAGTTAAAAATTAATAATTAATTTGGTAGGCGGTTACGGGTACCACCGCCCCGGGAGCTATTTATTGGATAACCGACACCCCTGCCATAGGTCACTTAGCAGGGGTACCCGGGTTCCGGGTTCGTGGCGTGAGGTTTATCTTGGCGGCGAATGCGTTTGCCCACCGGTTGCGTGGTGGACTGGTTGAGGAAGACCTAACCTAGACCTCTCTCTCGACCCATCGCCTTGCATAGCAATGGAAGGAAAAGATTCATATGTCCGTCACTCCTGGACACATTTATCCCCAGATTCCTATCCTCATACCTTTTTCCTTCCCAGAACTTCTTCTCTTTTCTTTCCCTTTAAAGATCCTCCACTCAGCATCCAAAAGGTGACACAGGCCCTGAAGGATTTTTTCCTCCGGACCTTCTGTGGGGAGCTAATATAAAAAGTGTACCTAATGAAGACAACATTAACGAAACTCCATCGAAAATCTGAAAACAGAAAAATCAGAAAAATATAGGTCACAGGACCTACGCCTTGCCGGAGCGGAGTTCTACCAACTGAGCTCATGTGTTCCTATCCAATTCGGTCACATTTAACTGCAACATACTTCGTCTGAGAACTACCAACATTATCTTATAGCATCTTATTTTCTTATAGCATTTTTTTGGCTGCTATCTTTGTATTGATTGCAAGATTCAAACCCGAACTAGATGCTATCTTGATCTTGAGTGTCCTGGATAAATTTTACCCATTTTTATTTTTAATATGCGACACTTATTGACTTTTCTGCAAGTAGGATGCGAAGGACCTGCTATACAAGTCTTAGATGTGACCTTAGGGGCCATCCATAAATTACGTCACACGAATTTCATGATTTTTTGACCCCCCCCCCCCCCATGTCACATTTGTGAGACCCCCTCCCCCCTAGAATTTCATGACTTTTGGACCCCCATACCCCTTGTCACACTTCTCTACCCCCCCCCCCCGCGCCTTAAGGTGACTAATATTTTCTTCATTTAATTAAATTTTACAATTTGAGTTTATACTCATTAATTAAAAATAAAAATAAATTTAAAAAGTATTTAATTACTATAATTCATATTAATAGAAAGTTAAAATTTTGACACCGAATTTGCAAAAATAAATCGCGCGAGATTTCCTGTAGCGAGTTATCATCGGGATTAGTTGTAATGAATATCAAACAAAATTAAAACTAAGCTTTTTATTTCTTCAAAATTCGCAAATTCACTTTGTGGCATCATTATTTAATTTAATGAAAACAAATAACTTTGTGTAAACCACTATTTAATTAACAATATCAACATGTTTCGAAAACTATGTTTTCTAATCTTTAATTAGCTTTTTAATCCATTTAATGCTTAGATTTAATGTTTAGACCTTTTCATTAGATTACATCGATCGCTATTCCAGCTTCCTTCTCAGGGAGCTATCCGATTAGTTCACCTACACAGTATAATTACCTGTCTAATATCAAAATGTTGATATTCATCCCCGAGTCATTTAAATGGGATTGCGAAGAGATATATGTGTGTATTTCACAGCAGCCAACCTGGCAATGATAATTTATGTGACTGAAGATAATATTTCACCGCTAATTGATAAATCCGCCACGCCGATCGCTCGTGTGATTTATTGGGCGTCGTAATACATGTTTGCAGTTCGGGCATGTTCTCTAATACGTATGTTTCGATGTAGAAATATTTGCTAGTACGGTACTGTTGTTAAATCTACGTGTAACGATAAGTCTTTCAGCAAACGTGTTGCATATATCCTGGAATATAGATGTATTTAAACAAAATATGATTATAATAATTATTAAAAAAGAAAGTTATTTGAAAATTATGAAAAGTTTTACATTACGCTATTTTAAGGTTCAAACATGAAGTTCACCCCAAACATTTTCTATTAAAATCTTGACAATTTTCGAAAATTTAAAAAAAAACAGTACTTTTATTGAAAGAGTTTGCAACAAAATCATAACTTCACTTCGCTTCATAAGAGTTTTAAAAAATATAATAATATTTTCCCAAGAATAACTGCAAAATCTAACACTTTGTGTTCATTTTGCAAAATTTAAATGTTGATTTCGCGAATTTGTATTTATTTACACATGCATTAGGCATTTATATTATTAAATAACATTACCTTCAAAGAAGTTTTATGAAACTCACTCGGTAAAGTCAATTAAAAAATAGCGCTAAAACAATTCAAATATTATTCAATAATAATATTTGAATTGGTTTAGCGCTATTTTTTTGTAAAAAATCACCGCAAAGACGCTGTAACAAAACTAAATTAACAACAAAACGTTATTTAAGAGATTAAAACTGACGAAAAATAACACAAATAATTGAAATTTATTGAATTTTACTAATGAAATAGTGAATTGGTCATTGTAAATAAATTAGGTACAAAAACATTATGTGAATATCACATGTCAAACTTAATTTCGACGCGCGTGAAAAACACATGGCGGATCTGCGCATGCGCAGATCTTCCGAAGTCCAATGTTGCCAACACAATAATGACTCATTTTTATTAGTAAAGTTCCAAAAAAGAAAATGTACTTACTTTATACAATGTGCAACAAAAACACCATTTGACGATCGTGAAGTGGTGTTTTTTTATAAGGAAGGCTGTTAATGTGTAAAAAATATAATATAATATGTATAATACACTGCCACTTAGATCAACGGGTAGGTAAACGAAAATATGTTTAAAAACAATAAATTTTACAAAAAATTTAACCACCTATCTTCACCATTAAAAATTATATTTACTTTGAAAGAGATTCGGTATTATTTTATTTGCTGTATTTTTTCAAGACTATTTTCAATATGTTTTTCCCTAAATCATACCGTGTACAGACAAATTGTTAGAGCTACTGCATCTTTTCGTTTATGCGCTGAAACAGATTTTATATCTCACTAATGCATTTCTTAAAAACCTATAAATATTGCCAAGAGGTGGTAGCCTACCCACCCCTATTCACATCTCTATACAAGCCACCCTCTCTCGGAACGAAGTGGTATTCTCAGAGGAATTGTAGTATCGTTGGAAAGTCTGTCAGCGCATAAATTTCTTCTTATTTATGCCGTATTATTGAGATTATTTTTCTACTTTATTTAATGCTTTTATTTTGATACCAGATTAAAAGGTCTGTTCTTTGTAATAGCGTTGTAATAAAAATAAATCTCGTGGAGACGGAGTTAATGTTCGTTTAGGTACAATATTTAAATCGTGTCAAATTTTAATCGAGCACATGGAACACATTGATTTGACTTATTTTTTCGATTAAATAATCAAAAGCCTTTCTTAGCGATTTTTGATTTTTAGTTTTACAAATTTAATTTTTTTAAATTTAATTTTAAATTAATTAAATTTCAAAATCAAAAGATTTCATTGTTTTAACCTAAGATATTTAAATACGAGAGATATGCTATGGTGTCCCCCCGACTGTCGGCGGGATCACTTCCGAATGGGAATAGTTTGAATACGGAAAGTAGTTGATTTTTTTAAGGTGTGCAGTAGTATTGGTTAACAATAAAGTTTGAATATGGAAAGAATTCGTTCATTTAGTTGATTTTTTGAAGGTGTACAGGTATTAGTTAACAATATCAGCGACATCAGGAAACACAGTCCCACCCAATAAAAACTGCGAATAGCACATCTCTTATATCTCAATATCTTTGGTTTTAACCGATTTTAATTTTTATAAAACCTAAAATAAAGCATTAAAGCAAAGAAATCTTTTAATTTTGAATTAAAATGGTGCCACAAAATAAATTTGCTGTATTTGAAGAAATTAATTAAATTTATTGGACCAACTGAACTGAACCAACAACACTGCCATGGGTAATGCCAAGTGGTTCGCTACGTTTGAAGATTTAGCAGGGTGATGTTTATCTAGGTCTTGGCGGCGAATATGTTTGCCCACCTACTGAATGGTGAGCCCGTTCGGGAGTGACTGGTTGAGGGAGACCTCTAACTCCTAACCTAACCTAGAAATCTTCAGCCGGACTCTCCCAACAGATTGCCTGTTCACTTCAGTGGGATGGATGGATTCACACATCCGTTACTCTTGGACTCATAGATTCCTACTCACCCCCTCGTACCTTTGTCCTTCCCAGAACTTCCCCTCCTTCCTCTCCCAAAAAGACCATTCACACAGTATCCCCAAAGATGACACAAACCTGAGAGATTTTTTTCCTCAGGAACTCCTGGTTCCGTGCCAACTGAGAATAATGTCAACTCAACACCTCGTTGAAAAGTCATTAAAAGCTAAGAAAAAAACATTTTTAAAATAGCCGATAACCCTAACCTAACGTAACCTATTTAACCAATTTCTTATATATATTTTTTTATCGCTCTAAACGACTTATCTGAGATGGTTCTGAGTTGGTTTCATTCCGAGTTGTCCGGTCACCGGATCTCCTATGTAGAGCCAATGTAAAAAAAAATAAGAAAATGAAAAAATAAAAGTGGGGTGTTGAAAGTGGACATTAAACTTATTTAAATAAGTCATCTCAATGTGGCCTAATTAGTAGAAGTTTAATATACTGACGCAAACCCGTCAAAAACACGGGGTATTGTAATTATTGTTGGATTGATCATTGCATTTGCTATAATGCGCAGACCCTTGAAAATCTAGAAACCTGACTTTAATTTTTATATTTTATTTTGTATTTCATTATATTTCTGTGATAAATTTAGTAATATCGTTTTTTTATTGTTTTTCATTTACTCACTAATGCCCAAGTTGCCTCTAAAATCATGAATCACTAAAATCTTTAATGGCCTATATCTTATAATTTAAAGCAAAAATAAATAAAGTAGCTCACATCGTTACTAGATATTTGATAAACCATTTTACAAAAATAATTCAGTTTGATTGGGTATTTTGATCTAAATTTAAGATTTGTATGAAACGGGCCGAGAAGGCCGCGCAAACGTTCCACTTAACGGAATCGGTTCCAATTTTGAAAATGACACTTAAGTCGAAAGTAAACCGAATTTAGTAGTATTTATTGTGTAGATAGGTAGGTACGCAATGTCGATTCTCTCAGAAACACTGAGTACTTTCATTGTCTTTAAATATATTCTTGATTCCATTAGCGTTGTTACGGAAGCTGTTCTCATTCATTATTCCTGTTTCATAAATCTCTTATCCCTGTCTTTGGCTTCCGGCATCGTAATGATATATTATTTCATACATACCTCTACCGGTAAGTACCTAGGTATCTATCTGTTGCAGGAACCGTGGACTGAAAAGATACGAGATTTATTATTTCAGTATTCTGTCGCCTTGTTTTGATATATTTCTATTTTTTCTGCCACTGTGTTGTGTAATATATTGCTCCTTGTGAACAATATACGTATGTAGCTATCAACAACACGAGCATATCCTACATTGCTGCTAATAATGTGTTTACACTTATCTTAAACAGGCGAACACCTTAAACAACTTAAATACTGGAAAATTTACTTTATCAAGCAAATTTTCCTGGAATTTCCAGACAAAAATCAATGCAAACTTCATGACGACAAAAATTATTTTTTGAGACACTACGAGACCTACTTTTTGTTCTAGTTCATAGTTTAGATAATCTAATTCTGATAAAATGAGAATATAAATTGTTTAATATCAATTAAAATGCACGTTTCTTCCTGAATTAATCCAATTGCCATAAATTTACGAATGACAGAGCCCTCTTAAATATGCATTTCCCTGAGCGACGATTCAATAAATCTTCGTCGCCAGTGGAGGCGATTGTGGAACGTGCTCTCCTGGTGGAAAAGTTTCCAATTTATGGATTTATATTATTTGATTCACAAAGAATTGTGCAAATCGAATTTCAATTAAGAACTATCAATATAAGAGTACCTGCGTAGTATAAAGTGTAAATCCTAAGACATTTATTTAGGTACTTACCTAAAAGAAATGAGGATCCGTGACTTAAGAAAATCACTAATTACACTAAATTTATTCCAATTATATATTGTTCGAATCATTATTAAAATTAATGATTTCATTGCTTACTTAGTTTCCATTTACAGACAAGAACTCTTTGCCGAATAATCCTCTCATTTACCTGTATAATATTTTTTATTAACAGAAAACAGAAGGATGACGAAAATATGACATTAAAATTTTATGATTACCTACAGCAAAATCTATCGTGCATTTTCATAAAGACGCAGCCGAACGTTCGAGTGGAGAAATAGATCTAAGAATTTTTTTTATTTATTTCTGTTTCATGAATCAAAGAGTGTATTTTTTCTTTGTGACTTAAATATATTATCATTGTAATTTTTACTTGGTATTTTCAGTAGCTTTATTACAACTGATTCACTATTTAATTGCGTTTAGTTTATGTATTGATTACGTTAATAAATAATTAACGTTATCACAACGTTATTATTCAAATTATATTTTTTCTTTTAAAATAAAACAATAACTTTTTAAACACCACTTTTATTTTTTATACTTAATGCCGACCGGGTTTCGCACAACCGTAGCTTCTTCAGGGCATTATAATACTCTACTAAAGTTAAGTTACATGTGTTATAAATAATATATGGTTTAAAATAAAATGGACTGGATTCCTCCGTTTGAAGATCTGCAGGTAATTTTTGTGTACTTAACTGATTTGTATATTGCTTAAGCAGTACAGGCTTAGAGACTATTTCACAAAGTTTTTTATCTGTTGAACTAATCGACTAATAATCGGAAACAAAACAGCAATTGTATAATTTATAGAACCGGTATATAGTACATAAAAAATCCAATTCCCCTCCCCTGTGACATTTTCTTCAACCACATAACATCCCTCAAATTGCTTAAAGTGCTCTAATCACATTGACAACGGACAGTGGAACTCTTATGTAATAATCACAATAATAATAAGATTGTCGAAAAATGCATTCTCTTCGTGAATCGAAATTATTCTTAAATTTTTTTTTAAGAAAGATAAACATTCCCGGATTACGATTAAACTGGCAATAATTTGAAAATCTTTTACTACCACCATAGAGCGGATAATGTTGCTTGACGGAGGACTCAGCCAGCCGAGGAATGGAACTTACTATGCTTGGGTGGGGCCTATAATACATTTGTCTAATAAAATATGTTTTTTATTATTTCGTCATAGGTGCGCAATTTTTAAATCTTTTTTTATGTTTGCATTTAAAAAAAATGGTTTTTATCTTTGCACGACAGGGTGGCCTCATTGCTCCTCTGCCCTTACACGTAAACCGTACACACAAGGTGGCTGTGACAAAGCCACTGACCGATCAAAAGTTACTGAACATGATAAATGAAAAATTGCTTCGTTCTTAACCACAGTATTAGATTACGCAATACGTCATCTAGTTTCAGTTATGTACTAACCTTCTTCAAGACGGTATTGTTAAAAACTAACCTAAGTACTAACAGATTTTTACATTATATTGTATAAGATAAGGGGCTTTGCAGAAAGATTGTTGAGAATTTGCCGAGTACTTAAAATACTGGTCTTACCTTTAATTGAAATACAGGGGTGCAAAAAATTAAATAGGTTTAATTTTTTAAGCATTAAAAATAAAATCAAGCAAAATTTTTAAAAATTTTTTTTTAAATTTTTTTTTTATTTCAAATCTTGAACATACACTTTACCAATTATTACTTTGGTTTACATAATAATTCATTTTATGATTCTACTACTCCTTAAGTTGAGCTCAAGGAACTCGTGTTTATGGGAGGAGTATTTATTTACTTGCAAAAAAAATAATGTTCTAATAAGTATGCATACAATGATCAAAGTCTTATAGAAATAAATATACAAACATTTTTTGACAAAGGAATACAATTTAAAAAAAAAATAGTTATCGAAAAACAATAACAATTTGCTTTTTAAATTGTTCATATTTCAATGTTTCTGTTACACTAATTTTGTTTTTGGATAATAATATATTGTACATAAAAATAATATAATGTTTTGTCTAATATTTATACATAGTCCATAAATAAAGGCCCACACACTTTACACTACAACACCTTAACACACGATAACACACATTTAACACCGTACATACTAACCATGGTAAGCAATCCAGTGACCACCACTCGGGTGCTTAAAAGGAACGTATGGGCGGCCCATTTCGGCCAGTTTCATACAAATCTTAAATTTGGATTTAAAATCAAAATACCCTACCAAACTGAAAAATTATTTTTGTAATCAATAGGTAAATCGAATATCTAGTAGGGATATGAGCTACTTTATTTATTTTTGCTTTAAATTTTAAGATAAAGGCCATTAAAAATTTTGGTATTTCACGGTTTTAGAGGCAATTTTGACAATTATTAGAGAGTAAATGAAAGACATTAAAAATAATTTTAGTATTTTTATTTTAAAAATACAATGAAGTATAAAATCAAATATTTTGAATTGATAAAAATTAATTTGTTGGGTAGTAATTTTAATATGTAAACGAAAAAAATTTTACGCAGTAAAAAGGTATTTTGTATTTTAAATTTATGCCCATCAAATTGATTTTTTTTTTAAATTTAAATTTTTTTATTTTATATTTCATTATATTTCTAAAATATATGCAGTAAAATTGTTTTTTTTTATTGTTTTTCGTTTACTCAAAAATAATAGCCTAGTTTGCCTCAAAATCGTGAAACAATAAAATATTTAATGGTTAATGTTAATCTCATAATTTAAAGCAAAAATAAATAAAGTAGCTCACATACGTCCTTATCTAACCTACCTTTAACAATAATTTTTCAATTTGGTTGGGTATTTTGATCTTTAATTTTTTTATGAAACTGGCCGAAATGGGCCGAACTTACGTTCCTCTTAAACAAAGTAAGTTTTCATAGTAAAAAAATAAGATAGCTGGAATATTATCTACAATGTATCTTTTTAAAAGTGAAGGTATATGAAGGTGTTTTACATGCCAACAAGTACGTAATACTGATGCCAAAACTTCAATAGTAATAATGTAAAAGAACCCATCTATTCCCATTTGTTTGGCACTTTAAAAGCTCATGGGTGGAGCCGAAGCAAATACCCGATCGTTTAAGTGTTTAAAGTATCGCAGGAAGCTTTTTCGCGTTTCCAAACATGGCAATAAATTCCTTACTCCATTCGGAATCAAATAATAATATTGTTGGGCTTCCTTGCATGACGCTACAAATTTTAAAACGTTTGACACATGCTTTTAAGGACTACACCCCCTCTATTGTTGGCACAACGTACTTTAAAATGGCATTTTATGGGATACTGTTCCACAGTGCAAAGAATCTTCTATGCGGAAATATATTTCTCTGAATGGTTCGGGTCTGCACTATTGAAATATGTTTTTATTTTAATTTATTGCGACATGGCTTTTATTATAAAAGTGCAGTGCCTAGATGTTATGAGATTACATTGTAGTGAGATAAAAAAAATATATTTCTTGTATTTACCTTCCTGTCTCAAAGTTACCTAATCTATCAGTTGAATTTCCTTGTCTCTGTTGCTGTGACACTCGATGATAAAGAATGAACGATTTTTATTTACTTCTTCAATCTTAGCAAATCTTTGTGGCTTAATTTTTAATTAAATGAAAACAAATTACTTTGTATAACAACACTATATAATCAATATTATCGACATGTTTCAAAAACAAAGTTTTCTTCGTCAGGATAAGATATTAATATAAAAATAACAAAAGACAAACATGTATAGACAAATAAAAACATAGACAAAATATTTATTTCCACGCTGATGAGATAATTTCGGTAAGGTCTATAAATAATCTAAAGGCCGTGGTTAATTAAAAATAGGTACTCATCTCTTGGTAAAGAGTACGAACTATCTGAAGAGTTATTATAATCGGTTATATGAAGTTTCAAATTATGCGAGAATAGCAATCTGCAACAGGGTACCAGTTATCAACGAGTGTAGCATTATACATTAAGAGGAACGTATGCGTGGCCTATTTCATACAAAATTTAGTTCCGGATTAACGGCTAAAATATCAAATTAATTGTTTTCATTTTTTTTAAAATGACAGGTTAGATATATAAAAAGTACGGATATGAATCCGATTTTCGATTTTTGCTTTAAATTATAAAATATAGGCTTCAAAAGATGACGATTTATCGATGAATTTAGGAGGCTACTTTGGAATTTTTTTCTGACCAAATGGATGCTATTTTTGAAAAATCCTTTCATATCCTGCCTCGGGAATATGATGAAGTATACGATAAAATTTTAGTTTGCACTGAAAACAGTTATATTTGCGTCAAAAACCGGATCTAGTTACACGCAAATTTATCGTAAAATTACCTAGGTTTTTTGTTGCCTTCTCACCCACTCTTTTGCTAGTCACGCGGGAGCGAAACGTGCGCGGGCCGGGGGGAGAGGTAATAGAATCGTGTATCTGTGTGTGTGTTGTCAGACAATCGCAGGTGCATGTTCGTTGTTTGTTTTATTATTTTAGATCTGTTTACCGAAAACTGGAGAATGCATTCAATAATGCCAATATACTTGTGTTCCCTGGGTAGTAGGTAGGTAGTAAGAAACACTATTTTGGCAGTTCAGCTTTTATTTTTAAAATATTTTCTACGATACCAGGATACCTAACTAGGTATAGATATGTATGGCAGTAAGGCATGGAAACTGGCAGACGAAGGATGAAGTAGACTGAATGCGAGGCGGGTATGGATACCGCCGCCCCGGGAACCATTTATTGGATAACAAACACCTCTACCAAGTGGTTCACTACGTTTGGTGACTTAGCAGGGGTGCCCGGGTTCATGGGGTGAGGTTTGTCCAGGTATTAACGGTGGATGCGTCTGCCCACCAGCTGCATGGCAGGCTCGGATCGGGAGAGAATGATTGAGGGAGTCTCTTTGACTTCAGCCGTAAGTACTCTCTCGAAACATCGCCTTGCACCGCAGCGGGAGGGATGGATTCATACGCCCGGGACACTCCTGGACACACTGACCCCCAGATTCCTTTTCACCCATAATACCCTTCTCTTTCCCAGAACTTCATCTCCTTCCTTTCCTAAAAAGACCCCTTTTTCCTCAGGGCTTCCTGTGAGCTAACGAGAGCTAAGAGCTAACGTTAAAAAAAACTGTACAAAAAGATCCCTCAGGCGTATGCAAGGAAAAGCAACATATACATATAGTAACCTCCGAGACACCGATTTTGGAACCTTACAGTATAATTGAATGTGAAGTTACACATATTCTTTGACTTTCAAATCTGACATCAAAAGACGCATCCGCCGCCAAGACCCGGACAAACTTCACCCCGTGATCCAGGCACCCCTGCTAAGTCACCAAACATAGCGAACAAATGGTTCCCGGGGCGGCGGTACCCTTACCCGCCTCCCAAATTGTTGAATGTGGTGAGACTATGGCATCCTCAATTTTGGTATGTTGTGAGGCTGAAGTTGGTGAGGAGGGGAAGGATATGGGGAAAAGGAAGGTGGGGAAGCACCCGGACATTCAGATCTAGTCGCTAAACACAGTTAAAGCCATTTCAATTCTGGATGGTGGTCTTACACCAGAGTCCTACTGAGAGTAATTTACATTCTGGAAAGTGCCGCAAATATACCATATATTATTTTTAAATGATTGAATTGTGAAAAAACACAAATCAATCAAATATAATTTACCTACTTGCCCACTCCGGGATTTGTACCTGTCACCTCCTGATCGCTAGTCGAGAGAGAGTCTTACCCTTCGACCACGGAAGTCATCATTAATTTTTTTGTTTTCATGAAAGTGCCTAAATTTGTCGATTAGATGGTTCCATGCCAACTGAGAATAAAGTCAACTCAATACCTCCTTGAAAAGTCAAAAAGCTATGAAAAAAATAATTTTAAATTAGCCGATAACCCTAACCTAATGTTACCTATTTTATATTTATAAATATTTTATCACTCTAAATGACTTATCTGAGATGGTTCTGAGTTGGTCTCATTCCGAGTTGTCCGGTCACCGATTTTATTTTGTATGCGAATGTTAGGCCGGGTTGTTTAATCGTACCTCCAAATTAATATTTGACAAAACTTCACATTTTGAACTCTGTTCTAACATGTAAACATCAAATCGGGGTAAAATTCTATATTGTTTTCTTTTGTTATAATTATAATTGTTTTCAATGATTCAATCAAGATAAAACTATCACAACATAGTTGAATATAAATTTTAGTATATTGTGAAACAATCAAACCTAACCGAAGAATTATTGTAAAATTGTAAATTTTGTTGACACCCAGCGTTTGTACTATAAACAAACTAACACTACTACAGAATATGTCCAGAGACCTCCGCAAGTGTGTCCCTCGTCCGCTAATGCTAAGGTACTAAACGAAAGGGACCGTTCGCCGGCTTCCTGCAAATATTCAAGCGTAATATTACATATATTTTCTGCTTTGTTCACTACATAATTATTTAATTTTTATGTTCGCTCGCGATGTGCGACAATACGTATTACGATTTCCCCCTTCACTACCGCCTCTCGTACGCCCCTCTCCTGTACTTTACTAGAGCAGGACACACGACAATTATACCTATCATTATCCTTTTTTGGATAGTCAATCTTAGCCCGCGTGAACAGACCTCTTTTTTTTTGTTTTTTTTTTTTTTTTTTTATTTATTAAATTAAAGAAAAACATTTTGTACAAGAATTTGTATACCCACAAAGCTGTCATATAGCAGCTTGTCTGCAGGTTCCAACAATTCAAACATTCATAATAAAATATCCAAGAAAAAATTTGTAAATACATTTAAAGTTTTAAGGAAACATTAGAATAGATAGTAGTATTAGATAATTTAACTTACAACTACAAATATATCAGATATTTCAATATACCTACCTAATAAAAGCTATGTAGGCAGCTATATTAAGATATACAAAGATACATGGAGTTTTCATTCATCAACCATAGTTTTATCATTTTAGGACTCAGTCTCTCATTTTTTTCAAACTTCATGTTATTATTGATTCTATTGAAAATCACTGGTATCAGATACTCAAGAGTACGGCTTCCATATTTATTTAATATTCGAGGAGTTTTTAGGCCCTTTCCTTCTCTAAATCTTGTGGTATGTTTGTGTACAAGTAGGTGTTTGTAAGGGCTTTCCCCCATATTATCCATAATAGTAGTGAACCAGTGGAGACCTTTTATTGTAAGTAGGCTCTCTGAGCCATACAGTAATTTTAAGTTATGTCTCTGTTTGTAAATCTTAGTTGTGACGATTTTTTTTATTATGGCGGTCTGTAAATTTTCAATATATTTAATGTAAGTAGTGCTTGCATGACCCCAAGTTCGAATACCATATCTAAGGATGGATTCGACCATAGAAAAATATATGAGTTTAAGAGTACAATGAGGCAAAATAAATTTTAATTTGTAAAAGTTACTAGCTAAGGATCTGAGCTGGTTACAAATTTTAGCCACTTGTTTATCCCACTTAAAATTGTTATCAACAATTATTCCCAGATAAGTATATTCATTTGTGAAATCTATTTTTTCACAGTCACAAACATTAACAATTCCTCTATGTATACAGTTAAAGCTATGAGCGGTTATTTTAGGAACATTCCACATTTTCAAACTTGGAGATTTTATGTACATGCATTTGGTTTTTTTAACATTAATAATTAATCCTACATCATGAGCCCATTTGAGAAGCTCGTTAAAATCTATTTGCAATTCTTGTATAGCAATTTCAGGATTTTCATTTGATACAACAAGAGCAGTATCATCAGCAAAAATGAATCGACGAGCTTTTTTGAAAATCTTACACATAGCAATTACATATATAATATATAATTTTGGACCTAGAATTGACCCTTGCGGTACTCCTGATTTGATGTATCTTGATTTACTAATTATATTTAAAATCTTCACACTCATTTTTCTATTTGACAAATAGTTTTTAAAGAATAAGAGGAGTTTACCCCGGATCCCTATAAATTCAAGTACTTTAATTATTTGTATATGGCTAAGTGTGTCGAAGGCTTTTGAGAAATCAATAAATAGAACCAATACATGTTGTTTACAGTTTAGTTTAAAGCCATGTAATACCTTAATTATGATTACGAATGAGGAGCTCCAAAAACAATGCAAAACCATCTGCTAAGGTGTATTACGAAAGTGCAAATAGATGATTTGGACTTGTAGAAAGGATGCACGAAAATTGGGTTTCTGAAGAATGTATGAGGAGCGTCAGTGAATGGGTGAAGAAGTTGTGAATGCCCGAGGAATATGCGACGTGTCCAAGGGATTCAAAAACTTATTTCGGATCATGTCAAAAGTCGGAATAAAAGACAGAGTGGGGGCAGTTTTCCATCCTCCACGAGTGAAAATAATCATTAATATTTTTTCGTTGAAGTTGAAGACAATAAAAATAAAAAATTTAACAAAATATGAAACAGAACAAGGCACATAAAATAAAAAGGTAACAGTCACAACTGAGAATCGGACCAGGACCTCCGTCTTACCCGGACAACACTCTTATCACTAAGCTGTGCATATAACTTAAGAGTTTAGTGTTTAGAACGTGTTTGTCACGGTAAGACAAAGGTTCTAGGTTATATATCCAGATGCAAACGATACCTTTTTTTTATTTTCTGTGTTTCTCTCTGTTTCATGTTTCTTTAAGATTCAATAATATTATCTTCTTATTAAATTATTAAATATCACGTTGATGTCAATAACCTTCGAAATTTATTCCAATAAATTGAATAATATTATTTCTCTAAAAAATAAGCATACATATTTTTCCCTTTTGAATAATTTTCTAGAGTTATTTACGTAGACCGCACAAAGTCTTGAACATTCTTTAATTGGCCAATGATGAGTAGTAATATCTTAAGCTTTTACTATTACAAATGTCTGCCTTCGAATATCTGTTTGCAGTCAGTTTAATTACCTTCCAGATATAACTGAGGAAACGTAATGCCTTTAATATGCGACAAATCCATTCAGCAGTAACTGAATGCAGAGCATACTGAGAATACCCTCGGCGAATGCATTTAATATGTGATGCATATTCCTGCTCAAAGGCCATAAAACACAAACCAAGTGAAACGTTACGATTATGGTCGAGGAGGGAAGCTGATACGGCTCTGTCAACCCTCTGTGGAGGCTGTACAAGGTACAACTACCCCGTACAAGTGTAAGGGGGTGGGGGTTGATAATACGGGAAATACAGAATATGTGGGGACGGTGGAGGCATGGGGAAGTGAGTATGTAGCTACTAAGGAGATAATTGATTTGCGGAATGTTAGCGAAAGCAGTTATGTCTGATGGAATTTGGTGAAACAGGAGAAACTGGCAAGCGGGTTTTATTTATTTATTCATGTCTGGGGCTTTCAAAATTACGTGATAATTTTTTGTTAACACGTAGATGCATGTATTATAATAATTCAATATATATTTATTTATAAAAATACATAAAAAGGAAAATCACCGTCAAAAAGTGAAAAGTTTATAAAAAAATTGACAATTTTTTTAACAACTTATCTGAAACAGACTATTTATTATTACTTGAAACGTCTATTTCAAAAAATAATAGTAATCAGGCTTACAAATGAGTGGTACCTGCAGGTCATCTCAAGTGATTCGCTATGCTGGGTGACTTAGCCCGAGTTCATAGGGTGAGCTTTGTCTCGGTCTTGGCAGCGAATGCATTTGCCCACCTACTACGGGCCGTATCGGGAGAGGCTGGTTGAGGGAAACCCAACCTAGACCTAATCTAGACCCATCGACTTACACTGCGGTGGGAGGGATAGATTCATATGTCCGTCACTCCTAGACACATTGTCCCCGAGATTTCTTCCCACCCTTCATTAACTTTCCTTCACAGAACTTCCTCTCTTTCCCTTCCCTAAAAGAACTTCCACACAGCATCCCCAAAGACGATAAGGCCCTGAGTCTCCGTTGTCTTTAACAATAATAATTTAGTAGTTTTGAGGTCGCAATATAAAATTGTTAATAACGATTATCAGTACCTATGGATACACCCCACAAAAATATTACCAACGTTAGATTCCTCATTTAAAATTTTCAACACCCGGAAAACAACAAACGTACTAACCAAATCTGCTTTTAAATAAAAGGTCCGAGCTTTAAGTACTCGTATGTGCCCCTAGAAGGCCCAGACCGAGGAATTAATAATAGGTAGGTGGGTATACCATTCATATTTCTTACAAAGCAAAGGGCTGTTTCACACTTCCACCCCCACAGCGTGTTATTCAGATTGATCAAGTGCCCAAATAATATGTCACAGACCCTTGCCCTTGCCCTTCCTGGCCCTTTGGTCCAGCGAGGACAATAGATGTTTTAAGATGAACCAATGATATGGCAGATATTGTGAACCCGTTGCTTGCGAGCCCTACGTAGTTCTGAAAATAATACAAGGTTTTTAAACTGCAAATTGTGTAAAAAAAAATTATTTAATTTAGCTTCCACGCAAGCTTAATTCACTTTTAAATTAGTGTGGCAAACCCCACCGGCAAACCACGCGGCATATTTTTTTGGTTTATTTGCTTATAAGCCTAGAGTTGAAGTTACTTTCTTAGTTTCGATCGAGACTTTGTATAAATGGCTCTGTGTTTTTTTTACACGAGCTCCACACAGGAGGCTCTGAGGAAAATAATTTCCCTCACGGCCTATGTCTTTGGAGATGCTGTGTGGGTTTTTTTTAAGGAAATGAAGGAAAGGAGAGTTCTGGGAAGGAAAAGGGTATAAGGGGTGGACCTAGACAAACCTCACCCCATGAACCCGGTGCTTCCCATAGTCTATACAAATAAATATCTTTTCGACTTCCCATCCAACTCGCCCTTGACAATGGAGCATTTTCTTCTTTTTTTTAATGTATTTTAACACCATCATACGTTAAATTGTACGCCATTGTAGCCTTGCACAATGCACATCACTATTTATCCATTAAGTGTTGCGTGTTATAGAAGACACATGATTCGATTACATTTCTCACAATCCAAATTATTATACTAAATCGTAATAAACGTTCTAATTACGACATAAATCGAGTTTTTTTCAGATTTTCTTCGGTCAAGTTATCTACCCCTGTATAAGGGATGTAAAGATGTAAGGGCATTCTTCTCAAGTTTGAGGAAGGGCTGACCAAACGTTTGAGATGACAAATGTCCGGTGGGTCACGTACAGGGTCCAGCCCGGGGCTTTTCCCGAATTTTCAAGATCAATGCATCCATTATTGTAGGTTCGAAAATACAAAGGGGTGGTTTATGAGTGGTTTGTAGAAGTTTATAATGGGAGCCGTGACATAATATTGTCGATGGCTTTACTTCAAATTTATTTAATTTTAATTTTATTTTTTACAGCACCCTTGAGGTGAATTTTCACAAAAACGGCGCTATACTAATCAGCCAAATAATAATTTTATTAATTGTAACGTTTTTTTTTCTTTTATAGTGAAGAATCCTCTGTAAGATAAAGCGATTATTTTATTAGGCGCGTTAACAATTGTCCTATATCTTCTATATGGACTCATAAATATCAGTAAATTGCCAATTTCATTACCAGTTTTACTAACATCCCAGTATAGGTATGAATGAACTTCGTTGAAATAAAAATAACTTACATCTGAAAATGTACATATCTGATGCCTCAAAAAAAGGTGATTTTTTTAATTATTATATTTAGGAGGTATTTCGTCATCCTCTTGATAGCCGTCGAAAACACTGTTCATAGGATAACGTATTCTCGATTTACGATTTATATATTTACAGAGAACAAAGTTTACTACTCGAACCTGTGAATAATGGCTGTACATAGGATAATTTAGCCTAGTTTTCTACCTTTTGCGTGTATACATTTATTATCAGAGCTGGTCCTGAACCAAACAGCGGACCTCGAGGCCGCTTTATTGGGTGTTAGGTATCATCAGCGCCTTGTTCCTTGGCGCCTTTCAAGTCGGCGCGGCGCCCGGACTGACTGTTCCAATTGCGCCTTCACAGGGCCAGCCCTGTTTATTATAATGGATAGTTACTTTGACAGCTTATCGAAAGGACGGTGAAATATTCCCTTAGTCCTTGTACTTGCATAAATCCAAAAAAATGAATCCACTCTTTCAAATAATATCCTTCCAGAAATCAAAAACGTCCGAAATTAATACTACGGAACAAATAAAACTAAATTTACGACTCAAAAATGATGCATAAGTACATGTAGGTAATATTCCTTTCTTTTCAACTTTAAAAAATGCTGACGCATAATTTTCAACAAATTTTCATCTATTCCGCTGCCCCCTGCAACCCTTTGCGAATAAATCTCAGAACAAAAAACCCTTCGGACAGTCACGTGGAAGGGTGAATGCAAAAATACTAAAAATGTCAAATCCGGCCCCAGATATTCGCCATGCAACATTTCTTAGTGGAGAATAAAATTTATGTATTATTCATACGTTTTTGCTCCGATAGATGTCGTCGGTAGTCTGACATTAGATGCGGTTGGCTTACTCTTAGGTTCAGGAAATGCCTTTGGGCGCCGTACAACATGCTCACTTCCGAACTGTATGCTAATATTAATACGCGATAGATGGATAAAGGATGTTTGCGATTGTTTTGACAGATGTCTGGCATTGTTTTTACTTGAAAATACTAAATTCAGAAGTTAAATGACGAGTGAATTGTTCTAACACATGTCACAAATTATATTGTGTCGATAATACCAAGTAACGCATAATCGTGTTTTGGTTTGAAAATTAGATGGCTTAGAAATATTTTAGATGCTTTATTAAAATATTGTGACTAAATAAATATTTGCCTTTGAAATAAATAAAGTACTTTTTTATTAGTCTTTTTAAAATCTCGGAAACAAATAAAGTATCAGGCCTATAAAAAAATATTTATAATACTTCAAAATCTCCTTCTTACGAACCACTTTTCGGTTGTGGTTATAGTTAGATTTTTTGGTTTATGGTATAATGTGTGAAATTAAATTGTAAAACGTTTAAATATTTATGCCTGAACTTCTCAAAATGAAATGAAGCACGCCTGTCGGCGATGTTTTTTCTTGAATAAACCAAAACAAGCGGCTATCGTTAGCGGCCTGATCCCGAATTTCACACGACGTGGTGCATCGCCTTGGTGATTATGTACAAATTTCGTACTACTTATAAAACACGCATAACGGTGTACAATTTACTATGTACGACGATCTGACAGGTTGAATGTTTTCACTGAAAAATATTAGTAGATATTTATAAAAAGAAACTTCCAACTAAGAGGCCGAATACACGAAGAAAAAAACATTCCTGGAAACTTAATATAATAATACTCGTAAGCAATTATTAAACAATGCAAAATTTCACCAGTTTCATGGTAAAAATTAAATGTAGAAAAAATATGTTTATTATGTACTAATTGGAAGTTGGAAGTCCAGACTTCCAGGACATCGGTCGGCAGACCGCGACACGTGAGCCGCTTGTGGCACTTTACACAGGCGTTTACTGCTTATATTATATATGGGTATATTACATGGTTTCCCGATACATTTGTTGCCATATTTCCTTGATTCCGTTGCCATATTGCTCTTCTCGCTTGAAAGTCTGCCGACGCGACCCCTGTCTGAGGACAAAATTATATCGGAAGTAAAATAAATTAGGACAGAAGTGGCGACAGCTTGTGACGATTTTTTTTTAATTTAAAACCGAATTATAACGGTAACTTCGTTTGAAATTCCACGTACACAGATGTTATTTGTGGCGCGAAGCGGGCGTGGCGTCAGACATGCAATCGAAGTCGGGTTCTGAAATTCAACAACGCACTCGGAAGAAAAATTTTCCCCACACCAACCAAAAATTCCCAACCAAATTTTAGTGCTTAACATAGAAAGAAAAACGTGTTTTTAATATGACCAAATATTGCGAAAAACCAACAAAGGTGGTTATTGTGTGCGGTGATGCAAGAAAACGTGTCCATTCAAGAATAAAATTATAGCTCATGAATTAATAAATTATCATAATATTATTATAAATCAATCTTTGCAATTGATGTAAAACGGATCTTATTATATTTTATGATGACACTTACATTCATTATTTTATGATAAATCTATTTCTTATCTTACACTTAATGCCAATAGTTCAATAAGCGTAAGTACTTACGTTTGTCGTTGCTTCGATTCGTTAACATGATATAAGATAAATACCTCGCGAATGTAAATTCTTACTATGCCAATACAACAATACATATGTATGAATGTCATAACATCGTATTTGTTTTGTTTTGGCTTTTTGTGGTTTAGGATTTCCCTTGAAAACGCGACGTTATCGCGAATTATAAAAGATATCCACTTCTAATCAAGTGTCTATATTGATTTCAATTATTAACTGGTTTCACGAAAAAACCTAACCAGATCTAATCCGTTTCCAATTGCGTATATCAGTTATCGAAGCCTATCAGGAAAATCACTAAACTTGAGTGGTTTTAACAAACTAATTTAATTATAAAAGATATCCACTTCTAATCAAGTGTCTATATTGATTTCAATTATTAACTGGTTTCACGAAAAAACCTAACCAGATCTAATCCGTTTCCAATTGCGCATATCAGTTATCGAAGCCTATCAGGAAAATCACTAAACTTGAGTGGTTTTAACAAACTAATCACAATATGTATTGTTATGTTAGGATTGTGTGCTTCTATAGCGTCGGTTTAGTGTGAAAATCACCTCAGAGGTGCTTTACAAAATAATGTATCTAATCTATAACTTGTCGCTTAGATTTAGTACTAGTGGTAGTAACTAAGACTTAACTAGTTACTAACATCTAAGATTTATGACTGGTGACTAACAACTAAGACTTACAGCTAGCAACTTACTACTGAGACGTACATCTCAGATTATTATGTATTATAGCTAGTGACTTACAGCTAAGATTCATAACTAGTTACTAACAAGTTAGATTTATGACTGGTATCTTACAAGTAAGACTTATAGCTGTCAATTAAGTACTCTGACTTATATCTAAGACTTATAGCATGTGGCTAATGACTTACAACTAAAATTTATAACAAGTAATATTTAAAACTAGTGATTTGCAACTTAGATTTTTAGCTAGCAAGTTACTTATGAGACTTGTAACTAGTGAATTATATCCAAGACCATCTTACGGCTTACGGCTAGTGACTTACAACTAAAACTCAGAACTAGTGACTTAAAACTAACGAGACTTAACGATGCGCACAATTGGTACTTACTAAAATATAATTACTCATCCGAAAAGTGTGACACGATCAGCCAAATTCTCTCCGCTGAACGATGAAGGCTTTCCAAACTTCTTCTATTCTCCCCAGCTACTTGATGATATATATGTATATTACTTTACTTTATTTTTTTTTTTTTTAAAAAAAGACAAACATTCTCGGGTTACGAATAATCCAACAACGTCGACTCTATTAATAATCATGCATTCATTACTTTAAAAGTAGTAGCGGTAGTAAAAGGAATGCATTGTCATCTGTTCGAGTTCACAGCACGACGCATTAATAATTTTAAATGTTAAGCAATATTTTATCTTTTCTAGCGCACGATATTTTATATATATATAAATACTAGCTTTTCCCCGCTTTAGCTGAGTTCTGTGAATTTAACTTGTTTTGAAATGTCTTATTTATTTTTTTCTTCATGTAGAGTGATTATGTTTCTGTTGATGTTTAAATGTGTTTATATGATAAACATTTTAAAGAGAAAAAGTACTACGTTTAATGACACAGTTTGTTTAATTGACAGTTTGGATCCCTTAACAATTTAAAAATTTTAATTTCGAATATTTGCTTTGGCTTATTATTTTCTTAAAATTCACAAAATCACGTTCAGGGTAAGTATCCCATTCAGAATTCATTGGGTTGTTTTCACCCTGAGGGGTTTGTTTTTTAGACGAAAAAATAAGTGAAGCCTCCGAATGGAATATACGCTCGAATGACATGCCAAAACAGGATGAGGAAAAATTGTAACGGAAATGAGGCGGTGTCTAATGGATTTCCGTTTTCTTCTCCTTCTGCGCTTCCTCAGTCACTTTGAGAATATTCGTTAATTTAATCATATTTGAGCGCAAACAAAAATTTATTATTCTCTTGAATATAAAATAATAACGACGTTTTAAGAATATTGGATTATTGATCAAATCGATTTCTTTAATTAATTGAAGAAAATTTTTGCGATGTGAAATGATTTTAGTTTTTTTGTGAATGAGTTTTGCAATACCTACTTGACTGCTATAACCAAGGGACAACCCTACCACGGCGCGTGAAATAATACTAAAAAATGTAACAAATGTACGATTTTTTCTGCATGAAAAAAAAATAATAATAAAAAAGTGATTGTCTACTGGTTGTTTGACTGAATTCATAATAAGAAAAATATTGTTTTCTACATACCTACTTATAAAACTAAGTTTGCTATGTTACATAAAAATGAATCACAAAAAGATACAATTTATTTATAACACATTCAATAACATTGGAAGAATGCGTTAAAAAGTTATTTATCGGATTTACATCGGGATAGCCTTGAAGCAATGGTATATAATTTATATAAAAATTAAATGAAATCTAACGTTATTATTTATTTATTTATTATCTATTTATTTACCAACAAATAGTCTATTTAATTATTATCTATCGTCGTCGATCTAATTTCAATACATTTTTGTTCATATTTGACAATTACAGATAAAATGAGTAATAATGGGTCATTTATTTTTTGAAAGTTTAATAATTATTATTTGAAAGATTCACGAGTATGTTGAAAATTAAATAGATCGATATATAATGCTTCTTTCCCCTGAAAGTTCCTAGCAAATGCCATGTAAAATCCAGTATTTTTTTATTCAACCTGTAATACAGGTCGAAATTTAAAAAATTATACAGAAGTACACGTCAGTACCAACTTACATAATTTTATACAAATAAATACTTTTTTTTTCGTTATTTGTTTTTGGGGTGTTGTGCCGTGTTGCGCTACATAAGCACACATTTTACCACTAACAAGTACACAAATACACATCTGCCCTGATGATGGACACTATAACGTTGTCCGAAACGTTGGCTAAAGAAGGAAGTAGCGCAACACGGCATATTACCCCAAAAACAAATAACGAAAATACTTTTGACCGTGAAAATCTAAAAACTTACCAAATAAATACTTATCATTTTACAAACTTATCAGTTCACAATTCATTAATTGATGAGATGTTTAGAATGGTGACCGGACAAGTCAGAATGAAACCAACTCAGAACCACCTCAGAAAAGTAATTAGAAGTGATGAAAAAATTTTATTTAAATAGGTTACGTTAGGTAAGGATTATGCCCTATTTTAAAATTATTTTTTTCGTAGCTTTTAATGACTTTTCAAAGAGGTGTTGAGTTGGCTTTATTCTCAGTTGGCATGGAACCGTTTGGAATATGTCGAACTGATGTGTATGACGTGTTTAGCCAGCTCGTTGAAATCATGCTAGCGGTGAATGATATTATTTAGAATTCTATGATTGATCATAGTGAAAAAGATGGTCCAGCCGAGTTGATTTAAAAGGGACTTACGCATATTTATAACACGTAACATTTGAGGGTGACGTTGAAGCATTCAAGTTTTTGGTTTTTGCTTCTCGCCTAAGATGTTACCTTTTCTTAAAGATTGCACTGTGAGTAGGTATAGTAAGGTTGGTAATTAATTTTTATTATATCGTTTCATACCTTCAAAGTACCCTTGATTATTCATTCCTGAACCAAACCACTTACCAAATTAACCGTCTGAAATACACCACGAACAATTCTGTGGATTCACCTTGTTTACAGTATATTAATCAAGCCAGAATTTTAACTAAGGGATTATTGTGTGTTGTATCAAAGTAAAACAAGGTAGATTAAATTGTTCCCCTGAGATTGAATTATTGATCACTTCAACAATTAATTTAAGTCTTCGCATTGAATAGTGGAGTAGAAAATTATCCATATTACATAGCCCCAGGTAGATATTACTAATCTCTTAGAAGACAACGATTGGTTGCAGAATGAATAGAGCGAAGAGGCTAATGTAATACTGTTTAATACAACTAAATGTGTGGCACAAATGTAACCGAATTTATTTTAATACAAAGATATTTAAACATACAAAACAATCCACAATCATAAAGGGCAAATAAAATGGAAAGGTAATGGATGAAAAACAAACTGAAATTATATTTTCACCATTCGGTCTTCACATCGTAGGAGAAATTTACGTTTCACATCAGAGATAATAAAGTTCATTTTAAATACCTACAGCAAGTTTTGCTAAACCATTACAGAAAACAACTGCGCATGTTGTACTAAACAGGCGTTGCTAAGACAAAAGTTTAGGTAAAGCGTGAAAGTGCGTATGAACAACAATTACGTCAGTTTTTTTTAATCGTCTTTTGATGCCTAGACTTGAAAATCCTTACTTCGCGAACGACGCATTTGCATGGTAACAGCTTTTTACTAATATTATGATGACATCTGATGACCTTAGCGGACAGAAACCATTCTTCTTCTCTTGACCTGTCTGTTGACTTTGTTTACTGCGGCTCGGAACAGCTCTACAGTAGACTGGCCAAACCACTGTCTCAGGTTTTTCAACCATGATGTTCTCCTTCTTCCAGGGCCCCGTCTTCCGAAAATCTTTCCCTGCATTATGAGATACAAGATCTCGTACTTCTCTGAATGTCTCATCAAATGTCCTGAAAAAAGAAAATTAAAATTACGAAAAACTCTGTACAACGTCGGGGACGTCATCGGTTGGTCATGTCATAAATAAATAACAATTATTAGTATATAGAAGTTATCTATAAAAAATCTGCCTACCGATTACAACATAATTACCCGCCAATAATATGCGTCATATTTTGTAAATAAACATTAAGTGGTACAGATTAGTAAATTAGATACTGAAATTATAAGTGTTGTTAAGATAATAATCTATTAATATCCTGATTTCTCATTTGATGATCTTATTATTTCATTTAACTAATTGACTTACAGGTAATATAATAAATAAGGTATGATACGCTTAGTATGATACGATGTAGTGTAGACACACTGGAGACTGTTTGAAGCATGCGGATGAAATAAAAATAAAAGATTCGACGATTTTACTACGTTCATTGTTGTCAGACATGCAGCGGAAAAAAAATCCATGGATGTAATATGAACGAAAGTGTCGCTGATAAAATCTGTATTACCTATCGCCTTTAATTGACTTTATTTTAGGTAAAAAGCTGCTGGGTTACACAGTTACGAAGAAAAAGGAAGCCGGCTATAACAATATCTGCGTAATTTGTAGAGCGCCGTTCTTGTGAAAAATCACCTCGAGGACGTTATCTAAAGTAGGAATAATGCGAACTTTAATGACAGCAATATTTGAAGTTCTGCGTTTTGGTGTGAGTATATGTCTATTTTTCATGTCAAATATAAGCAATGTCTCAAATTGTGCTGCTAAATGTGTTAATCAGTAGATGTAATTTATTTTTTACACACCGTCAATTGTATCGGTTCCTACACTAATCACGGTTTTGTTTATAACTAATTACTTGAAAATATTTTATAGTAGACTTTATTTATATATTTCAACCAATTTACACAAAACCTTGACAAATTATATAACTAAAAACCTTCCTCGTGAATCACTCTATCTATTGGTCAAAACCGCATGAAAATCCGTTGCGTATTTTCGTTATTTGTTTTTGGGGTGTTATGCCGTGTTGCGCTACCTCCTTCTTTAGCCAACGTTTTGGACAGCGTTACAAGTATCCATCATCAGGGCAGATGTGTAATTGTGTACTTGTTGGCGGAGGTAGGGCAACACTGCTTAACTAATTACTTGAAAATAATTTAATTCCTCCAACTTCTGACAGGTACTAAAATAATAAAAATAAATTCTTTAGACTTTATTGCCGTACCGCCATATCATCGCAACAGCTACTTACTTCGCAAACCTAGACTCGCCTCTATGTCTCGGGGCTATATTATCTCTTTACTCTCCTCTCCAACCAGATCTCCTTTCCTCTCCTCTCATCCCCTTCCCATAACCAACTACACAGTGTTTCCCTGTCGATCGCTGCTTATCCCAGAATTACTAATAATTTATTACCTGCAGTAGATGTCACCTTTGAGGACTCGAGTAAGTGAAAACATTCAAAGATAACTCGAGGTATTGTTAAAATGTTTGAGTTAGTTATTTGGTTATGTTATCGGTATTGTGCAAC
The DNA here is from genome assembly GCA_936435175.1 of Glyphotaelius pellucidus. Taxonomy (NCBI): domain Eukaryota; kingdom Metazoa; phylum Arthropoda; class Insecta; order Trichoptera; family Limnephilidae; genus Glyphotaelius; species Glyphotaelius pellucidus. The sequence continues at coordinate 15,507,836 of OW386551.1, read as the reverse complement.
AAAATAAAAGGGAAAAAATCCTTGCATTTATCCCTGTTAATTTTCCTGATGTTCGAAACATTTTTTGGAAATATTTGATCGGTCTTTTCAAATACATTCAAACATAATATATCTTCTTAAAAATGACTGCCTGTGAGTGCTTTTCCAATTCTGTTGATTAATTACTTTATTTATAACCAATTTACACAAAACCTTGACAAATTAAATAACTTAAAACCTTCCTCATGAATTACTCTATCTATTGGTTAAAACCGCATGAAAATTCGTTACATAGTTTAAAAGATCTAAGCGTAGGTACAGACAGCGGGAGCGACTTCATTTTGTACTATGTAAAGATTGACGCGATTTTTGTATCCATTAATTAGCTCCACACAGTATTTCCTTGAGAAAAAAACCCTCAGAGTTTTATATCAACTTGAGGGTCTTTTTAGGGAAAGGAAGGAGAGGAAGTTCTGGGAAGGTAAAAGGTATGAGGGGTAGTTAGGAATCTGTGGGTCAATGTATCTAGGAGTGACGACGTATGAATCCATCTTTCCCATTGCAATGCAAGGAGAAAGGTCGATAATAATAAATGAATAAATGGTTCCTGGGACGGCGATACCCATACCCGCCACCCAAATGAATTATCCAGTCTTACGCCAAGCCGGATGGCTTAACTTTACCAACGCTGAACCTTACGCAAAAGATTCTAATACGTAAGACAGATTTAGGTACCACCTATATTTCACACAAAACAAATGTTTTACCTTCAACTATTCATATTCTAAAAAAATCCACTAGTTTCCGCTTACATTGCTTCTACGGATGTGTTTCACCTGACAAAAACTCTACCATTTTTTCGTGTACCTTTAAAAAGAATGCATTTAAATATTTTCGACAATCTAACAAAAAATTACCTTCCCAAAAATTCGTTCCAATGTAACATGTATAATGAATTCATGGGCTGCGATATTTGTTTTCAATGCATGAAAAACATTTTGCAAATTGACAATCCGGCGATATAAAAATAGCCCCAGGCTAGCATGTATATTCCAGTAGTGACTTTGTATTTAAATGCATTAAGGGTAGCTCATGCATTAAGCCTACCTCCTTCCCACTTCTGCGCCCCGGGGGTAAATCTGTGAGCACATTAAATTTTATTCGAAAAAGATCAGAAGAGATTATTTTGTCCTCTTTGTATAACTCTATTTACCTATCTCCTTTGTTAAGGCAGTTTACGCAGGTAGGGTTGATAATATCTTTTAAGTTCATATCTGAGTAGTAAGTTGTCGACGCAATCGTTTTGTATGATTCATGAAGATGTCCTTACATAAAAGAAAGCTACTGTTATTATTTATTTTTTTTTTTTCATTTACTCACAAATAATTGTCCAAGTTGCCTCTAAAATCATGAAACACTAAAATCTTTAATGGCCTATATCTTATAATTTTCAAGCAAAAATAAACAAAGTAGCTCACATCCGTACTAGATATTTGATTTACCTTTTGATTACAAAAATAATTTTTCAGTTTGTTTGGGTATTTTGATCTCAAATCCAAATTTAAGATTTGTATGAAACGGGCCGAACTTTCCACTTAATAAAAATAAACACGTACTTCTACGAATGGTTTTAACGAAATCCCAAATCCCAATCAAAATATTGACTTTTTACGATTTACATTAAAAACTGCCTTAATAATTTTAAAGTGCAACTTGCGTTAACGCCATTATCCATTGGTGATAACGACGTTAACGCAGCGCATGTTTGATCATGTACTTGAACTGATAAACAGGTTCAAACACTTTACTTCATAATAATAATAATCATTTAACGCATATCTAATTATTATCGTCAGGCTCCAGTAGCTTCATAATCGAGTGAAGCAAAAATCTCAGTTATTATGAAACCAGTGGGCAATAGGCGTAAAAACTATATAATTACTAATGTTGCTATAATTGACACACTTCATAAAGAATTACCTAGGTACCTTGTCCTTTTCTTATCTCTCGAGTGTCACAACTATGTGAATGCGATATGGTCCTTCCACTGCATGCTCCGTTGTTTCTTCTCTTTCTGTCGCATGCATCGTTTACTAGAATGATGGAGAAGTTACAACGGAGCTATCAGCGGTACGATTTAGCTCGATATAAACACGCGTTGTTTATGTTTTTGGTTAACCCTCCACTTGTTCTTAATTATGAAACAGTCCAGAATTATGACAATATTTTAATTATTCAACAAAAGTAAACCATGTACGATAAATGTAAACAGTTGAATTTGTTGGGTATCCTAAATATTATCATAAACGAGATAATATGGTAACAAATTAGAAGTGTTTCTTCGAATGACAACACTTAATGTAGGAACCTATTTCTTCTTCTTCTTCGTATGCCCTATCAGGTGTCCCCGACGTTGGCGATCACACTGGTAAACGCATCTCTATCTTGCACTGCCCGGAATAGCTCCTCCACACTTCTAATACCGGTTCACTCTTGTACATACATCTCGCATCCAAGACATTTGTCTCCCCTCAGCGACCTTCTATCAGGAGCCTATTTACTAGCTACAAAAGTAGAAATCGACAATGTCTTGGTTATATTTATTACGAGGAACGAAGAATTAAAGATTACCAATTCGATAATCCAGAAGAAAATTGATGGAAAATATATCAGATGAAGACGTTAGTCGGCATGCCCTTCGTAGATTGTATGTGGTTTCCCTGATAATAACCAATCTTTGATAGGAAAGGGCAAGAGACGAAGAAAAAGATTGATATAAAAAATACTACTTGTTTTGAGCAGCGGATGATACGAAGTGATGGTTTTCCAACAAAACAAAGCAGGCATTTTTTTAATCTTTCCATTACCATTTTTATAGTGCCTGTACACAATACGAGATAATCCAAACTTATATTAACTCTAGTTTAAAGATTAAAGATAAATTCATAACTACGACAGCTCATTTCGACTGGTTTTCACAGCTGCGGGTGCATATCTACCCCACTCGTGGCTCTAAGGGTTAAACAAAACCAACGTTAATAATCTGTGTTGCTAGTAGCTACTGTTACGCCTTGATTAGTAGGTTCCTACTTGCAGTTGATAGTAATTGCGTATTACTCTTATCTAAGTCGATGGCGTTTGTTTTGACAAAGTGCAGACATGACTGGTCACAATAAAAATAATCGTATGATTATTTAGGTGGTATCTACTGTTATCAGTAGGTTGGTAATTATTATTATTTTCGTTAGACGCGACGGGTGGGATTTCAAACCATTATCGCCTGGAAAAAAGTGCTAAAGTATGGGCCTGGGTAATTTTTGGTTGATTAGAAATATATCGTAAAAATAAAACAGCAGGGCCTTCAAAATTGTTGATCAAAACAAAACTGATTCATCAGTTGTTCAATAAGAAAGCAGATTATTTTTTCAATACGATTGAAAATGTAGAAATAGTTTTGCGTTATCAGGGTGTACCATATAGAAGTATCTAATTAATTTTATTATGATCAAAAAACTTATTTACGTTATGGGACTACGCAGGGATAATATTACTCTCGTAACCTAATATAATATTGAGATTCGAAAAATAAATAAATAAAATTATAAATAATAAAAGTAAATGAAATCAGCCCATTGGTTTAAGGGGCGCTTCCCGGCCCAAAAAGAAGAAGATGGAGAGATATGTAATTACGAATGTTGGACAGAGCGCGCCAATATTTTACGTGATAAAAATGAAGCGATAATTTGCGAAAATGCTTAATAAAACATGACTCGTTTAACATAGGGCAAAAATCTCGTAGAAGGTATCTTAAGTATCATTTAAAGAAACATTGTGAATTTTTTAACAAATATAACTTGTAAAATAATAGAAATAGACTTGTTTTAAATAATTTTCGGAGCATACTTTGCTATTTTTTTCTATGGAGGGAATTTCATATAATTTGCGTTTCGGCGTGGAACGTATCTAGATATCATCTTCAAAAATAACATATTTTTTTAAGAGCCTAAAAACTTCCAAAGTTTTAGGGAGATATGTAAGAAATCGGTCGAATTTCGGATAGCGGCGGCTTAACAAAATGATAAATAGCTCGATAACTAGATTTTTTTTAATATTTAGATACTATTTGAATAAACAGTGCATGTACCTAAACGATAAGCAAGGTTAACAATATTTATCCAAAGATCTGCAAATGGATGTTGCAATCTAATATCTAGCATACGCTTTCAAAATTGAGTGGTTAATATAACATTTTATGTGTAAGGCAGAATGTTTTCTCAAATAATTCTATTGGAGGATCTTATGTAAATAAGAGGCTGACTTGATTCAGTGTCCCGGCCTGAGTTGAGGTGGTTTTGATTGAACACATCATTTCGCGCCTTTCTCAATTCCATTAATTGCACAGACAATCCAATTAATATACAATGATTCGATTCGAAGAACTACCAGCATAATACTAAAATACTTGCTGTATCTACCTATATTTGCACATCTGATGCTGCGTGTACATGAACGAACATGAACGTGTGAAAAGTCACGAATTATGGGAAAGGAACTAAACGACTGCAAGCGTAATAGCTTCGTTCCTTTCTCATAGTTCGCGGCTCAGTTCACAGGAATACCTACCCGTGTATACGCAGTACGCACCAAGAACAAACTCCTCTTCGAGACAAAGAAGAATCATGTTTTTATCGTATTAGTAGAGAATAATAATAATTTATTGAAATCATATTATCGTGTTCTTATTATTATCATGTCAACTTCTGAGAATAAAATATAAAAATTACTGTCATATTATTAAATACACACCTACCTTTTATAAGAGATATCCAAATCCGTGTAGAAAAAACAAGCACGCAGAAACATTTACTCATCAAACAGTCGCGAACGCAAAAAGGTTTTAGTATTCGTACATGTAATTTTAAATTTCGATCAGATCATTCAGTCCCTTTTTCACGTAAGTACGTATATTAATTCTGAGTATATCGGTATCAAAACTATGCTGGTAGGATAATCTTTTGTCCAGTGTGAAGCGACCGGTTTCGCGTTAGAAAAATTAACTACTCATGAACAAGTGTGGCAATCTGCAGGTAGGCGCCTACAGACCTGCCGCTAAGAGCTCCGTTTTAACTTCTCTTTCTGTATGGTGCGTCGTTTTTCAGAATGAGGGAGAGGTTACATTGGAACTACCCGAGAACACGTGTCGATTTTATCTTGACTTTGCAAAGAAAACGAACCAACAAACCAAAATAAAGGTTGCTGACACGGTTTTGTTTTAGCAGTTACCCCCGTCGTTGAGCTTTGCCTGAAGAAATTTGGAACTAATTTCTTTCTGAAAGTTTCTTCCATACATCATCAACCTTTTTTTCCATCAAAGGTGATAGTGATCACAAATCAAACAACGCACACAACGGTTCTTACGTGCTTATGTCCTTTCAAAACATCACTGAGAATCAGCCTTTTGTCTTGCTTACGCCTACTTTTTCTATTTAGCAACAACAAGAGAAAACGTTCTTTGAATTTAAATATTTGAAAAGTTTTTACAGTAGCTCGAAAAGTTGTTGTTACAGAGCTACATAATATTTAAGTTGGCGAAAAAGAGGGGCGCTGCCATCTATGATATAACGATGGTAGGTTTGGTTACCAGATCAAAATGTAAATATATAGCGTTAGTTCGTGTTTACGCCACCTCCAACTTATATGCGTGTAGTGAAAATATGTAATTGTTCAGTTCTTTTACATGAGCTCCACAAGGGAGGTCCTGAAGAAAATAATTTTCCTCAGGGCCTATGTCATCTTTGGGGATGCTGTGTGGAGGGTTTTTTTAAGTAAAGGAAGGAAAGGAGAGTTCTGGGAAGGAAAAGGGTATAAGGGGTAGGTAGGAATCTGGGGTTCAATGTGTCCTGGTCATCCACCTTCAAGACCTAGACAAATCTCACCCCGTGAACCCGGGCACCCCTGCCAAATCACCAAACGTAACGAACCACTTGGGATGACCGATGGCAGAGTTGGTTATCCAATAAAGATTCCCAGGGCGGCGGTACCCATTCCCGCCTCCCAAATGTCAAAAAGGGTAATCTTCTTTTCCGAAGTCGAATAACAAGTTTGAAACCTGCTGTACGCAAGCAATGCAATGCAACGCTCTACCAACTCAAACAAAAAAAATAACAGAAATAAATAATTTTAAAACAAAAGTAAAAATATGGTTGAGAGAACAAAGTGAAAATGAACTATCAAACATACTGAAGACCATGTAAAGACAACTGGATACTAAATACAAATGTGGAAAAACTACAGGCCGCCTCAGAACAGGGAACCCTAGTGAGGAGGACTGTGAAAAAAAAAAAACTTTATAATACCTTAATATAATACAATTTATAAATACATTATGTACAAATTTTGCTATAGATACTAATAAAAAAAAAATAAAAAAAAAATAAAAAAATTAAAAAAAAAAAAATTAAAAAAAAAAAAAAAAAAAAATTTAAAAAAAATGAATCGGTTCGTATCAACTATGACTGCGATTCCTGAAGATATAATACTGGTCGCTTTATAAAAAAAATACGTGTTGATGCCACCTAAAAACGTGACTGCCACCCTATTTGTTAAACAACACAAGTGATTAGTTATACCTAGGATGATAAGTCATTATATGTTGCTCCGTGGCCGAGTTGGTGACGCGCCCACGTTCATGCCAGAGGCGTGGGCTTGAGTCGTTGGCCTCTAATACTAACAGCTTGAGGTTTATTAATATTCCGATGTGTTTACTTTCAATTTCTAGCCATCAATTAATATAGTAAATAATAGTGACGCCTACAAACCGTTTATAAGTAACTTTCAATGACTAAAATTCAATTCAATTACTGATACGGCTGTTGTTCCCAACTTTTCGATCGTTCAATCTGAGTCTTCGATCAGCTAAGTGATTTGTTTAGTAACGCTCGATTCCCCTGTTGGTCGAAGAGTTGCGGTGGGAAGATCGTATTTGTGCATTTGAGGAGCCAAAATTTCGGCTCAACAGTTGATCAGTAGGATTGGGAACAACGGTCGTTAGTATAGCAATGAAGCATGGAACTGGCAGAGGAAGAATTCATTTAGATTTAAGTTATCGCTTAGGTGTGTGGGTTAAACCACGGAGGAATATTATAAACCATATTTGTTCCTTTTTCGAAAAAATTTGGTGTTATGTGTTTCTTTGATTTATATGCGGATGTGTACATATTTTTAATGATTTTTTTTAAATACCCGCCAGTTGGTATCCTACATATACATCCTATACCTTCCTACATAATTTTATTTGTGATTTACATATGCCTACTTTTATATATAACGATGGGCTAAGCATAGTTTATTTATGCACCTAATAAAATATAATGAGAGTTTCAACAAACCTTTTTGCTTTTCTAATTGAAAATTTAAATGAACAATGCGGCGTTTCCATAAAAAAAAATTTCCACAGTTTTTCGTTTTTATTTTTTAACTAGGAGAGGTAAGACTAGCTATCCGGAGGACGCTGGCTCAAATCCCGGCGTCCGCAAATAAATTTTATTTGATTTATTCATTTAAAATAGAGTGGTTGTTACTTCCTTGATCGCCATGGTGAAAGACTACCACTCAGAATTGAAACATTGATTGTGGTGTATAGGTTATTACGTAGTTTCAACAAAGTTACGTAGTTTTACGTAGTTTCTTTAATAGATATCACCCGTATAGTTATTTATACGTAGTTTTGTGGTATCTCAACAGATGTCGGTTAAGTATTATTTTAGAAGAGTATCATCTAACGTCGTTCGTGTCTAATGTACTAACGGTTACGATAATAGAGGAAGGCATCTGACGTGCAGACTCCATCAGTGTCGCAGGTCCGTAGCCGCAGAATAATTTAGAGCTTCCTATAGAAAGGACGTCAGGTTCAGTTAAATATTTATTGTAAACTTGTAATCTCAACGACCCTCGATCTTATTTGGAAGTTATCACATTTCAAGTTTTCTTAATCATTGGATTAATAGAGAGTACTTTGAATGAAATGGCTTTAGCCATGTTTTGTGATCAGATCTGAATAGCATGGTGCATCCCCACGTTCTTCTTCCTCATCTCCTTTCCCTTCCCCGCTACCCTCAGCCTCACAACACACCTCAATTGGGGATCCACAGTCTCACTGACTCCAGACGGCTACGTACAGTTGGGATACTAGTGCGTTATCTGAGAACCGTAATTTTTAAAATCAGTAAAGTTCTCCTGTACTGTTGCACTGATGCAAACATACATACAATAATAAAAATTAACATAACATTATATCAATTATCTCACGGCTAACATTGTACATGGAAGATAAAGATATGTTAGGTTAGGTATTTGCTGCATGCTGCATGCATAATGTGTAACTGCCGTATTGTTTTACATTTCATTACGATACAGAGACGTAATGTAACGATGATTCCGTTTTATTCCGACTTGCTGGCTTTGTGTCATTTAACACCCAAGAAACACATCACATCATAATGTGCGAGGCGCATCTATCCGCTGTTGGCCAGAGATCACCATCCAGCTGTTAGCGAGCAATAATTGGCGAATCGTACAATAAAATATAATTTGTGTTGGAAATAATTTTTTTAATAAGTCAGTCAAGTATTATTTTAGAGAAGTGAATTTTGGGATAATTTATGAACACTCCCATTTTTTAAATGTACCTACAAAATAATTATTTTACTCTCTTTTAATACTTTATAGGATAAACGGTAAAGTCAAATGTAAAACGCGTGCATTCGCATAATAGTAGATAAACTGTCCTGATATTTTTTATTTTTTTTATTTTTATTAAATTATGTTAGTACTTAGGTACCGCACAATAGACCCAATTGCTCCCAACCGTCCGGAGCCAGTGATATAACTTCCCCAATCCAATTGGGATATTGTGTGAGGCTAACGGTAGTATTTATTTTTTTATGTGAATACCTAACAAGAGCCCAGCTGCTCCCGTTTAGAGCCAGTGAGACGTTGGCATTCCCAAAATGGGGTATGTTGTGAGGCTGAAGGTAGTGAGGAGAGTAAGGATATAGGGAAGAGGAAGGTAGGGAAGTACCTGGCTATTCAGATCTGTTCACCAAACACGGCTAAAGCCATTTCAAGCAACGTTTTAATACTGAATGGTGGTCTTAAACCAGGGCGATACTGAGAGTATCTTCCACTCTGGAATGTGCGGCAAATATTTATTAAATAACACAAATTAAATAAATAAAATTTATTTGCCCACGCCGGAATTCGATTGTCGATTGACCATGCCGGCCGTCGGGATGTAAAGGAGATGGGGGAGTTTCTGGCTATTCAGATCCGGTCACGAAACAGGGCTAAAGTCATTTCAAGCAACTTTTTAATTGTAAATGGTGGTCTTACACAAGGGATACTGAGAGTATCTTCCACTCTGCAATGTGCCATATATATATCACATTATTTTTGAGAACAAATAGTGAAATAAGAGTCGATTTTGGCACACACCTCTTGCTTCATTTACTTTCATACATAGTCCCATACATATCCTACTGACTCTTGGCGTGGCCCGACCCAAGTTTTTTTTTTATTTGATTGAATAACTTTACATATTTAAAAAAAATATTTGATAATGATCACCGTGTGCTTTACCCGTGCTGCGGCCCACATTTTACAATTTAATGATTCAAAAAAATACGAAATAAAACATTTTATTAAATAAAATAAAAGTAAGATGAATATAATGATGTCTGAATTGTAATGGTATTGTGTATTACGTTTGTTTTATTCTTTAATGTTATAATTTTCTGTGATATTGCCTTTTTTATTCTTTAATCCATCTTTTATCTTTGTAAATGATTTTTTTTTATTCTAATTTAATGAGAAATATCTCAAATTGTAATATTTAATCACTTGTTTCCCTCGATTTTTTCATAGAGTGAAAGATTGTTGAACGCTTCTACGGCCTGGGATTTGTGGAATCTTTGTCCTAAGTTTGTATTTCTATCATTTCCATTCACGTCCTATGTTCTCTTTGCACTAAAAATAAATAAAACTTTCAAATCTTGTTTTCAATTTATAAGAGATGATTTTTGAGAAATAATTTGACCTAAAAACGTGTTGTGATCAACGGAACTACTGTACCTGCCCCATGTGAGATCTCAGGAACAATATTCATATGTAAGATCAATATAAGTTTATAATAATTGGTTTCTGTTACAAAACGTTCATGTATAATCTAAAACTATCATTATTTTCTATCAGGAAAATTATTTTTTGTCCGGCATGCTGGGTATTAATAGCCTCGCCGATAGAAGGAAAACTGCTTTGCTGACAACAGCATATAAACTTTTAAACGGTAATATTTGTATTCCCGATATAATACAAAAATTTGAGTTTTATGTCCCCGACAACTTCACAAGAGCGCGCAGACACAGAACTTTTGTTGTTCCGAGATGCAGAACTAACTTACCATTAGTAATGCCGCTCGGAAAAATGATTCTATTACTTAATTCCCTGTCCCCTGAAATCGATATTTTTCAACTAAATATTAAAAAATTTCAAAACGCCATTATTACTTTATAATAAAATGTATGTTTGTAATTGGTTTTGAACTGTAAATGTACATTTAAAATAAAATAAATAAAATAAAATAAAATAAAATAATGATATTCTTATACTTTTTAAATTACTAAATAACTTCAGCGACTGCTCTTAAATGTTAAGTATTATAAATATTCGTGTCCCTGTCAAATTTATTCAACTCCACTATTTTTTCCACTGTTATAAATAACCATAGCACTAATTATTCGTATCACTCCTCACTAGCGCGATTTCACCGAACTGTCAATACGTAATATTATACAGACCTTGTTGACATACACATTCAAAACCTCTCCGTCCAGCATCAAAGCAAAAATAACTAACTGTGAAAGTGACCGATACCCACGTATTTCTATATTATGTTTGTAACATGATAAATATTTATTGTACCGATATTAACGTTTTATTATTTATACTGATATGATCTCCACTTGTAAAAGCCCTTAGGGCTTTCAATAAATACATATAAAAGTCATATTAATCAATAAATAATGTATTTATTTATTAATCTTGAGTTAGCTTACACTGTTGTGTGTGCTAATAATTTGAGAAACATGTATTAATAAAATTTACAATTTTAGCAAACAAAATATAACCTTAAATATTTTAAATTTAAATGATTTCAATGACTAACAGATGGAAACGCTGTCTTAATTCCCTTTTAAAATTATACATATTTTCGATCTGAGCAATTTTAATCGGGATTTAGTAATAACATTGAAGAAAATGAAAAGGAAGAGTGGCTTAAGCGCCGTGCAGATTGTATGGCGCTTGTGCCATTTTTCCTTTCCAGGTAGATAGCTTATTAGCCATTTATCCGTTCCAGAGATTATTTTTGTAATCAAAAGGTATATCAAATATGTAGTCTGCATATGGGCTACTTTATTTATTTTTGCTTTAAATTATAAGATATAGGCAATTAAAGATTTTAATGTTTCATGATTTTCGAGGCAATTTGGGTAATTATTTGTGTATAAATTTTTGTAATCAAATAAAAAAATTGATTTGATTACAAAAATAATTTTTCAGTTTGGTTGGGTATTTTGATCTCAAATACAAATTTAAGATTTTTATGAAACTGGCCGAAATGGGCCGCGCATACGTTTCTCTTAATGGGACGTTAAACAGAAAAGGAAAACAAACAAGGAAAAATAAAGGGAACGTTCGCAACTGGGAATCGAACCCAGGATCTCATTGTTATTACAACGCCTCAACCAACTTGGTCATTGGGACCTGACTGGTTGCGCAAATCAATTCGTTCGCAGGCGGGTGCGGTGCGAATCTAAAACAACAATTACTGAAAAACTATTCAAAGGAAAAGGAAAGGATAGGTATTGCCAAAACTTACCGAGTTCACTAGACATTTGCCGCTGGTTCAGTGGTCCTTTTAACAATTTTCCTTTTGTCTTTTTAATAGTTCACTTATAGTAGTAAACACGGTTACTTCTGCAGCCGCGGCGGGTGTAATCATAAGTTCCCAAATTGAACTTATGGCGTTACTTTCAATCAAGTAAGATGCACAAATTTTACCGAACACTCGAATCGGATGCGTTTTCAACAAGTCAATAAAAACAAGAGAATGCGGAAATCGAACGTTTTATTTTGTTTTGTCTTGGCGTGTGATGAGTGGGTACTTGGTGGAAAGGTAGAAAGGTAGGTACTTGGTGAAGGAATTGGGTAAAGGAATAAGCAGTTTTCCAGTACTAAATTTAAACAAAAAGAACACTGATTGGCGCAAAGACTGACTATTTTAAATCGATTGATATATCCTTCAAAGATAATTAATTATAAAGTAATTCCAATAAAATTGAAAAATTATCTGGTTTTCTTAAGTAATGCATTCGTAGAATTGAGCATTGTGAAATGGATAAATGGATAATGCATCTATAACCCTACCAACGCTACTACAAACAGTACAGACCTTGAGGACTTAGACTTAATGACATGATTGCCCTGTCAGTGTTTTAGTTAATTGACTAAATATTAATGGAAAAGTTTAGCAACCCTGAAGCGAACGAATGCATTATGAAGATAAACACCGCTGTGCGCACAACTTAAACGCTTTTCTTTGTTTAGTTGTTTAGTATGTGGCCAGAAGCCATTATCTCCGCGAGGATTGATAATAATTTATAATTGTAGGATAATTTTATCGCCACTCCGGCCACATGTACATAATTGACTTAAACAACTGGTTTCTTGCACAACGGCGCGACCTTATGCGGAAATCGGAATTATGACTTATTCCCGTTTTACATGGGACAATTTTATTTGCAATGATTTTTGATATTTTGATGCTGGTGTGGTGCCACATAACAATAAAATGTAACCTAACCTCACTTCGGAGTATAGAGCCTTACTATCAAATAAGTGGGTGCCCAATTATTTTAGTTATGTAGTAAGCCGCACATGAGTTCCAAGTGCCGGGAGCCAGTGGGACTATGGCAAACTATATCCAACTGGAGTATGTTGTGTGGCTGAAGGGAGTGGGAAGGGAAAGCAAATGGAAGAAGGAAGAACGTGTGTTGTTATTTTTTTTTTAAATTAAAATTAATTTTCATCATCATCATCATCTTCGTCCGCTTATCCTATTCGGGTCGGGGACCCATTGCATCGACAAGGCTCCTTTATACGTCCCTGTCTTGAGCTGACTGTTCGGCCTCCGTCCTAGGCAGTCCCATCCTCTCCTCACACAGTTTCTGGAGTTGCCTCACCCAGCTGTGTCTGGGGAGGCCCACTGGACGTCTACCCTCTGGAATCGCACACAGTATCTTCCTCGAAATTCGGTCATCGGGCATTCTTAGTACATGCCCAAGCCACCGCAGTTGCGATTTTTCTGTGGAGTAGCAGTGGTTCAATGTTTAGATCGTCTCGGATCGTCGAATTTCTTATATGATCCCATTTCGTTACCCCTGCCACTCCTCTCAAGTACCTCATTTCAGCAGCTTTGACTCTAGAGCGCGTTCGTTCGCTTAGCATCCATATCTGGTGGCCGTAGGTGAGCGTTGGGCGATATACCATTTTGAACACTGCCATCTTTGTGTTGATACTGAGCTCGGCTTTCATTATCACTGAGCTGTAGAGCATCGCATCTACTACTAAATTTAATATTATTTTTGTTTTTCTTTTTGTTACAGCTGTTTCGGCTTACAAAGCCATTTTCAAACAGTGGTTAAGCCACTTTGAGACGAACCTAAAAACATACCTCACTTTGAGACGACTTATTTAGACGAATCTAAATGTCAATTTTTGAATGTGTCTAAATTAATTTATTACCGGTTAAACCAATTTGCAATAGAAACTAATTGAGACAGTAGACATTCCTTTATGTGTATCATGTCTTCAAAATTGTCACAATGCTCTCTTAAAAAACTATACTGGATGCTATGTCTCTATTTATTTTGATTGCATCGTTATTCACCTCCTACTAAATAGGTAGGTATAATTATTAATTTTATTTTATTGATTTTTGATAAATCAGTAAAGTGATCTGTATTTATTCTAGGTAGAATGAGCAGCAAAAAATCATTTTCTGTGAGCTCCTGCGTCGATTAAAAGCATGAGCTAAGGAGTTCTTGAATATCATTTTAAGATATAACCGACTTTGTTTAAAATTTGTAAGCTGATTTCGAAAAAATCTTGCTGATTTCTCGAGCGATGCCGGATAGTAAAACAACTAGTTATTTATAAATAGGTAAACATTATGTCACGTAATATCAACATTGAATTGTTCGTTTATTGATGTGCATAAAATAACAATATTTGTTTATGCATAAAATACAGATCACATTTATGTAATACGGAGATGCATTATTTTGCATTAACTTATGGAAATACGCCTTCATAAGGAGAACTTGGCCTTGAGTGTAGGAAGATTTTATCTTACGTACCTACTGTCACAGGTACTAAAACAATAATTATAAATTATTAAATAGTTTTTTTTGTTAATAATATTTAATTTATTTATTTATTTATTTATTATGAATTAAAGACGATTAATAGCTTTTACGTAGGAATTACAATAATTTGGAATGGATACAGAAAATACAATACATAGATAAGAAAAATTATTCATTTGACAAAAAATTAAAAAGTAAAAAGTGATAGACAAATAGTATGACATTAAAAATGTACGTATACATGTACGCAAGATATTTGAAATTACTTCGAAACTAAAAAAATAACTACGTAAAGTGCGTACGGCTGAACAACCTTAAAACATTACAAAAGTTAAATTTTACCGACTGGTATCCCTGAGAGTCGCTCTCTGGTCCAGTGCGTGATATTGCAAATTCATTCCGGTTCCCGCGTCCGCCCAGTTCGGCTGTTTTACATTCCCTCTCGTGTCACCCTCTAGTTGTTACGGTTTTAATTTTGTATAAAGTTCAATATAAAATATAGCGTTACTTGTAAATATATTTGACCCGCATAATCAAAAGCAAATTTCCCCTACACACGCATCTCAGTTAACAGTGATCGGAAAGGCTGTAAGCTGCCAATCCAAATCAAAATAAAAATACATAATTCACCACCTTTCCAAATACGTAATAAAAATAAATTTAAATATTCCAGAAGTAAACCTTTATGAATAATATCAAGGGCGGATCCAGGATTTTTTTCTGGGAGGGGCACAAGGGGCGGACGGGCAAAAAAATCAACAAATACTGTTAAAAATAAACTTGTATTATAAGTACCATACTTCCAAGTTTTCTTCCAGAAATTCCAGCCAGAAATAGACAAGAGTTTCACTCATGTTCTTTCTGTTATTTTATTCATACATTTTAACAACTCCGATAATTTGATATGCTTCTAAGTATGTACTGTGATGGAATCTCCACAGTACACAAAAATACCGTCTGGGGGGGGCACGTGCCCCTGTGCCGCCCCCCCCCCCCCCCCCTTAAACCCGCCCTTGAATAATATAAACATTCAAAGTATATTTGATTATAATCCAAGAATCGCTGGATCCAATTATAAGAAGCGCTGATAAACAGCTTTAATTAAATAATTAATTAATAATGGCGTTTTAAAATGGATATATTTTAGGTAACCCGCAGGTAGCGGGTTCAAGTCCAGGCAATTCATACTACAGTTAATTCGCAATGTATTAATTTAAAACATTGTACGGAGTGTTAAGGGACGTACTTGACTTAATTTAACCAGTGATTCGTGACATTATTTGAAGTAAAAAATGTTTATGAAATTTTGGTTGCCAATAACTTTTTTCAATTTTTTTTCTTCAAAACCAAAAACAAAATTCTTCCACATGTCATCACTAGTCACTCAGACCAGTAACCGCCCAAACCCTCACCCCGATCCTAACTCTTCAATACATACTGATTTTTTTATGATTTAGGTTAAAACAAAAAAAAAATCAAAAAGTCAGTACAGTCAAAGACAAAAATTTCATTTACATTTTTTACTCCTAATAATTTCAGGAACCACTAGTTAAAGTATGTAAGTCAAAAAGTCCCATAACACCGTTAGCAGCACTTGCAGCATGTTCTAAAGCAGAAGATACACTTAGAATCTTCTTGGTGTAGGACCACTATTCAGAATTGAAAAGTTGGTTGCTTGAAATGGCTTTATTGGATCCTAATAGCCAGGTACTTCCTTACCTTCTTCTTTACGATCTCCTTCCTCTCTCTACTTCCTTCAGTCTCGTTACGTACCCCAATTGGGAATGCCATAGTCTCAATGGCTCCTGAACAATTGGAGCAGTTGGGATTGGAGGTAGGGTTTGTGAAGCTGAAAATATCTGCCTTCCAACGATCAAAAAATTAAATTTTCACATGTAGCAAACACATTGTGGGAATACATAATTATAATAAACACGATGGTATAACTTTGTTTAATTCCACTTTTTATTTTTTATCCAACTAGTTTCGGTTCAACCTGAACCTTCTTCAGGGAAGAATAAAAATATACTAAAATAATAAAGAATAAATAAAGAATAAAAGTATATTTTTATTCTTCCCTGAAGAAGGTTCAGGTTGAACCGAAACTAGTTGGATAAAAAAATAAAAAGTGGAATTAAACAAAGTTATACCATCGTGTTTATTATCAAAAAATTAACCTGTTGAAGGAACACCGTTAGTAATCTTGAAATATTGTGACATACATATGTCATAATTTACTTTTCAGATCATCGGTTTTCTATCAAACTTTAAAGAGAAATAATTACCTTTTAGTTGGCGTTTTAATATTATTAAAAAAAATAATAATATTATTAAAACACCAACGAAAGGGTAATTTTTATTTTTTTTTATTTTAACCTTTATGAGTAAAACCTCAAACTGTAATATTTAATTAAATGAAGAAATTATGAGCGAAACTCAATCGAAAATCTGGAAACAGAAAAATCAAAAAAAGATATTTACACCTCTGGGACTCGAACCCAGGACCTCCCTACTTTCCAGTGACCGAAGGTGACCGAATTGGATATCGACACCTTAGCTCAGTGGATAAGATCACCCACGCGGAAAGTAGGGAGGTCCTGAGTTCGAGTCCCAGAGGTGTAAATATCTTTTTCTGGTTTTTCTGTTTCCAGATTTTCGAAAATGTAATTATTTCTTTTATTTTATGATACTTAAATTTTTTTTAAATTTTTTTCAGGTAAGCTACATTTCCTGATTTGGTCTCTCTGTTGCTGTGTACTTTGGCGAAGTAAGTAAATAAAATTCCTATATCCATACCTTAAAAGTTTCAATATTTTGTTTTTTTGATATCACTCCAGCACGTGTAAAGAAAGATTTATGGATTTTTTTAAGCGAGAATATTCCCGATTTTATTTTTACATTAATGTGTTTTATATGTAGGCTACCTACTTAAACTGACAAACTAAAGTAAAGTTTGGCGAAAATAACCATTATTAGTAATCATATTATTAAAACGTACATATTTACCCCAGAATTTAACATTACAAAATGCCAAAGGTCCTGCATCGGTCCTATAATAATTAAATGGATGATTGACTTGTGCAATGGGGGAGTCTGAAAAACTATCAAATAATAAGTCACTTAAAATTATATATGGTTACCAACTGATGACCCTTTATTTGCTAAAAACTTAATAATAAAAACAATATTTTTTCAGCATAATTCATTTCGCATTTTCATATAACAGGTAACCTGCCTAGCTAGGAACTTAAAACATAATAGCCCTTGCATCCGACTTAAGACATAACAGCACTTGTATAAATTTTTAATATTTTCAGTTATTACGCAATATTATTTCATTGTTATTTTTGCTTTATAAATATATCCAACGTAATGGAATTACGAGTAAGTAATAAAGAAAAATAAAATAATAATATATGCTTGCACGAGACATTTTTATTATATTAATCTACCACAAACCGCAACAGGCGCCTCTGTGGCGTCGTCGTAAAATCTGCAAGAATTTGAGAAATAAAATATGCTAAAAGCAATAAACAATTATCATTGCCCTCTATGGAGTAAAAACTCGGAAAGCGTTTGGTTCGGTACTTTGCTGAAACCTATCGTCGTTCATGTTAATTAATCACTTTATGGTCAAGCAGATTTCTCCCGTGCCAAGTCGATAAAATAGCCTGCTTTATATTTATTTCTTTATAACATTTGATTGCTGTGTTTTTGGTAAAAATGTATAAGCCCACCTCACGTAGATAATTAATAGACAATCAAATTGATATTTGTCGGAAGTATCAAACTTATAAAATAAATTCTCGTCAAAATGAAAATACTACTTCTAATTATTCCTAGGGGGTATTTCACCATCCTCCTCATAGCTTATCCATACACATAACGAATATTAATAAATAAACAAATAAATACTCGCAACCGTTAAAAAACACGCCTAACTTATCCTATATGTAGACATTATTCATAGGTTCAAGTACCGATTAGTAAACTAAGACTTTTTGAATAAATAAATCCTGTATAATTAATCTAAAATGTACGTTACCGTATGAATAATCTATGAGGAGGATGGTGAAATACGCCCCTAGTGATATGGGTTGAGGTTCAAGCTGTGTGTCATCATCATTTAAATATACATCCCAGGTTTTTAATGGTTTGTTTGGCAAGCAGGGTTTGTCTAACGGGTATATTGTGTAATTTTTCTAATACCTTTCTTTGCATGTTCTTCTTTTATAAATACAAGTTCAAACTTGTCAATAATGCATTCACTTCATAACATGAATTAATTATTGTTTTACGTGTCAATAATATTTTTTCTATGATTGGCAGCATCGATTGATTGTCTATGAAATGTAATATAAAAACGATTAATTAAAAATGGCGTAGCGAAGTTCGTACACCGCGTAAGTGAATTAATTTTAACAAAATTAAATGTAACTTTTAACATATTTTTTTCGTCTCCCCCGACATAAATACTCACTTTTCGTGATAATAAATCTAAATGTGATTTTTTTAATAAGAAATATTCCGTATTAACCGATAAACGGTGTAAGATATAAATAATCTCTTATCTAATTAGCAAGCGAACCAAGCAGTTCCTTCAAAAACCCAGGGGTACCGAGCTGTGTGTTTAATAGTGTAGATTTACAATTTGTTGATTTAAATGTTAGATTTAAAAAGTCGACATGAAAACGTGATTTGTTAAAACCAGAATAATTTGGTTGAACGGAGTGTTTTTTACTGATTGTGACTTGATAAAATTAACAAAATAGGCATGCAGTATTTCAAAATCAAAATCAAAATCAAAATCAAAATCATTTATTGTACAAAATTTTCATTTAGTACAAAAGGTATAACTTATAGGTACCTACATCCTATTTCTTCCAGTTAACCTAACATGTTATACAGAAATGAACACAAATAAAATATAAATATAAAAGTGGTGTAATACAAATTGAGTTTGTTTTAATTTATTATATAAACATAATATATTTGGATTAATCGCAGAGCACGTGTTCCAAGTCCTAACAAAACAGTGACCCCTGGTGTACCGGTCTCACCGGGACAGCTACGCTCTCGTCTGGGATGGTACAATCGTATCATAAATTTAAAAAAAAGTTCGCTAGTGGGTTTAAATCAGCTGTTTAATATCTTTTAAAAAGTGTTGAAACGTAGACCCGGTTCAAAAAAAAAAAAAACTTGGGCAAAGCTTTGCAGAAAGTTTCAAAGTAACAAAACGAAATGCTCAAACAGAAAGAAAAAAGTTTTTTTTGTTTGTCTATGTGAGGTAGATTTACCAGTTTCTGATTTTTGCTGTGAGGTTCCCAAAACCGTGTATAATATTGTAAAGAGAAAATTATTTCAATTTCAAATTTCAAAATTGGATTTGGTTTTTCAAGAATTCAAAATATCCCGAGATTTTTCACGGGTCTGAGCCAGTAATAAATAAATATAAATGTAGTTCCGAACCACTTTCATTGTATTCCCATTGCGGTTAAGTCACTAGCGGCATTGGTTTCATTTTTTTATTCCGATGAATCATCCGAGAAACTCTTTGTCTACCTGAAAGCTAGACGCCAGAATCAACCTGTTTTCTTCATTAAAAAAGACTTCTCTGTAGTTTATTTATTTTTTTTGTATGTTCACTTTATAATACGCAATTATATTATAGACATAAAATACATTTTATGGACGGGATTATTGCCTGGCGTTTCAATTTCAATTTGCAACCAGCCCGTTGGCCTTCTATTCCTATCAATAATTTATTTCTCAAACGTCTGATGTTTTTTAATAGTACTACTGTTTTTGTTAGCGCTTCGCTTTCAAAGCGAGTAATCAATGAGAAAGGAAAAATGTAGGTGGCAGTATTTTCTCTGCCTTTAACCTTTTAAGACCTGATTTGAAACTGGCAGTGGTTAAACATATTTGATGCTTTATGACAATTTGTAGAGTAATTTGAAAAAAATTGTGTTTTTTTCAATAATTTAGTTTTTCCTACATTAATTTGAATGAACATTAAGACTCAGGAGTCGTGTGTCACATAAAATGTTAAATCTTACCACGTAAACCAAAAACTCACTGTCGATGGTAATGCATTTTTTCTACTTTCAGTGGCTATCAGACACAAATATATTTTCATGTCTCTTAAATTCGATGACATTACAGCACTTAACATATGACATTAATAGGAAGGTTCAGTCCTCTGTCAAACCAACAAAAAAAAGTTTTGAAAGACATATGAAAATGGATTGATCAAGATAACAGTAAAAAACTTTGTTTTTCACGGGTTCATTTTTCGTTCACACTAGACTAGATAAAATAGACTAGAGAATTTTTTTTTAAATCAATATCTTTTCAAATAAACATACACTCTGAAAGCATTAACAATACAAGTGTGTTGCTGTGGATGTATGGTGGATAAGTTCAAATTTTAAGTAAGGTGAAATTATTTTTTTTGTTTCAAAAGTATCGAAAATAAAATTTGAACTCAAGAAAGCAGATCTATCTCATTGCAATTAAAAAATATTTCTTATTTACTGTAGTTATACATATCTATTAGGTATAGGTTCCTAAAGTTCCCACATTATAATTGAAGAGGAAGGTACCTTGCCCTATTATAAAAACACCTGAATAAACAAGTATTTCTTTACCAGAAATGTTTATTGATAGGTATCCAATCCTAATTAGGTACTTACTAATATTCTCACAGCCACCTATCACCTATTCACCTGTTGCATCATCCGGTAAACAAAATATCGTAACCAAATAAGGCATTGTAAAACGGACGTAGGTAAAACAACCGAGTTTTTTTGAAAAAGGTACAACTGGTTTTAAAATCGAATATGACTAAGCGCGGCACAATTTATTTTTAAGAGTCCGGTTAAATATATCGCATCAGAGAAAGTTGCCGCATCTAAAAAATGGATGCATAAAGTAATACTGTAACAACTTGATCATTAAAGAATATAATTTTTTTTGTGCGAACTTAGGTACGTACTATTTAATATTTCAAAATACACATTATGTATTAGAAAGAAAATTATCCAAATAAAATATTTTCAAATCCTGACAAGCGTTAAGAAACCTACCTAAACTATGTATTTTATTATAATTTTATTGTCAGATTACTATTTTTATTCTATACTAGCAAGTAACCGGGGGTAGTGCCACTCAAAGAAAGTGGTTTTTTTTTTTAATTCTGTTAATTGGAGTGCTTTTGGAAACCCAATATTTTTTGTTTTTCCGTCTGGTGCGTACACGAATGAATCCAAAAGTTTTCAAACGTGTGAGCAGGCCACACACAGCAAAGCATGGATTTTCTAAATTTACCCACTGCCATCCCCTACCGCTACTACGTCTCCTTTGAAATCCCTCCCTCTGCCCCTCCTTTAACTCTCACCCCACTGTCACCCCTCCCAGCGTGCCTCGTTCCCCTCCAAATTTTTATACAAATTTCGTAACGCCAGAGCTCACCAATATATTTAGAAAATTTAGCAGACGTGCACATAACAGCTCAATAAACTTTCATCGCAATCGGTAATAGTAAATGAAAGCATGCAGGACAGTGGCTTGTTTGACCGTCAGTGGCTGAGTGGGTATCGCGTTTGGGTCTCACCCGGGCGTCGCGTGTTCGATTCCTCGGCTGGCTCCAGGTCCTCCATCACGACACAAGCAACATTTTGTGTCCGCTTAGTGTGGTGGCAGTAAGAGATTTTCAAACATTGTTGGGTTATTCGTAACCCGGGAATGTTTGTCTTTGTTTTAAAAATAAAATAAAATTAAAAAAAAACATTTACGGGATTTTATCAGTAAAACATCCACTTTTACACGAAAAATCTTTTCGTGTAAAAGTGAATGTTTAATATATATTTAGTGCGTAATAAATATTTTGATTTCGTCGAAACTAATTTTTATTCTTGGCTAGAAAAGTAACATCTTGTATTTTTGGCTAGAAAAGTAACATCTTGTATTTTTTACGTGATAAACTAAAACTATAAAGATTTATTAGTATAGATAGCCGATTTGTAAAGTATGAAATCATTTCGCAAGAAGTTTTATTAACTCCATTAATTTAAATTTCATGCCGACACCACTAGCTTTCAAGTTCAAGATTTTTTTGTAGTCTTCAAGCATCTTGAATATAAAGTAGACAAAATGCGTGTAAGCATAAACTCTCAATCAGTCAGCTCCGGTGTAATGAAATTTGTTTTATTTATTCTGTTTGAACGATAAGGTCAGCTTAACTGATTCTATCTCGCAACGTCAAAATGAGTCATGAAGATTTTGAGATATTATTTTAAATGACTAGAATTGTAACATTGTCTTCAAATGGCCATTCAGTCTTTTTTTTGTTTTTTTAGCTCAATAGCTAGTTACAATTTGATAGAAAGTTGAAACGCCCCTAGAATAAGTGTTTTTTTAAGGAAACTCCAAATAAGATGCCCTGAGGAAAATAATTCCCCTCAGGGCCTATGTCTTCTTTGGGGATGCTGTGTGCCGGGTCTTTTTTAGGAAAGGAAGGAGACGAAGTTCTGGAAGGAAAAGGGTATTAGCGGTGGGTAGGAATCTGGTGGTCAGTGTGTCCAGGAGTGACGGATTTATGAATTCCCACTTTAACGGGGGCCTTTCAAATGTCAAAAAAACAAGATAGCGCAGAGTGGCCATCTGATGGCATTGTCACACATGAATTTCCGCGAAAAAACTGGGCCCAATCTAGACGAGACGCCATATTGTTTGTTCCGAATATAAAAAAATGTTTGAAGATTGAAAATTCCGAATATAGAAAAATTATTGAAAATATTTGATAGATTGTTATAATTAATTTCTCAAATCTAGCGTAATATAGGAAACTGAAATCAAGTTGATAAATTTAATTAACAAGATTATAATTTATTCACAGTTGCAACAGTAGGATAACGGAGGTGCGATACCAAGAACACCTTAGCGGTGAGTCTTCGTCTCTCGTAGGGGATGACGCACCAGACAAACAAAACCAACACAACTGAAATTTCCTGGTAGTGACTCATCTAACTGGTCCTTCCGTTGCTATGGGAGATGCGGTAATAGTATGACAGCCGATAAACACACGGCGAGCTTATACAACATTTTTTACATCTGTATATTTTACCTTGTATTTACCTGCTTCATTTACTGTTGTGTTTTGTTAGTGATTCACTTGGCAATTGTTCTGGTATTTCTTTCAAATTGTTTTGATTTCTTTTACTGTTATCGAATATTTCAACGGACTTGGGAAAATGTGATTAGAGACTCTTTGGTATATTTATTCATTTCTCGTTTAGTGATTTTCCTTAAATAAATTTATGTAATTTATCGGAACTTACTCCAAGTATTTTTCATTGTTCCTTCCATTGCGTTTTACTAAAAATGATTTCCTTATAATTTGTTTTAATTAATTTATTTTAATTAGGTTTATAGCTTTTCTTAAAAACAATAACTATTCACAATCCCCCATAAGCAATATAAGCATTCTCCTTTAATTATTTATTGGTTTTTCTTCCATTTTGGTCAAATTTTTGGAGCAATCTCTCATAGATAATTAATAATACATATTATTAAGGAAAACAAGATAGTACATTTCATAATATGTATTAATAGTGCCTCCTGGCTGTGATAAAAAAATGTTCGTTTTATTGGAACCTATTGAGATTGTTACATAGTAAAATGAACAAATGTATAATAAACAAATTAAGTTTCGTTAATATATTATATAAAAAGCTTTATAATTAATATTCTAAGCACGGAAATTCTCAATAAAAAAATTATTCATATAAACTACAAGTAGACCAAAAAGAAAAGTGGACAATATAACGATTAAAAAATAAGAGCTTTGAAAACAGTAAAAATGCGTAGGTATCTATCTATAATTTTTGCATCAAAAGATTCATCTAGTTTTATTTTACATGTTTTCAAGGTACAGTTGAAAATGTCTACAACTCGTTGTGTAGAATGTTTTGCAGATAAGTCCAATTGATGAATTTTGCGCATACTTAGATTAACAATGTGGTAAACCTACTGAACGATAATGATACGGTGTGGCGTTCAGGGCGACGAAATGCAAATCATTTCTAGCAGACATGAAGCATCAACAAGTCATTCACAATTTTGTATTAGAATTTTTTTCTTTTCGATAGATAACCATAATTATTTTCCGCATTACTTTACATTAGTACTTTTTAATACTTTGGTGACACAAGGCGTTCATTTGTCCAAATTATCGGAGGCTCCAATATTATGCAAACAGCCGCATATATTACCTTTATGACATTTATTTTCAATACGTTTTTACATATTGTAGGCACCTACTATTTGTAAATACATACATAATAAATATAACACATTGTTTTCCGCGTTGATTGGTGACTCATAACTCATAAAAGATATCTCAAAAGTAATATTCATAATTCGTTTCACTATTATTGGAACTGTAAGCTTTGTCCTGTCGTTATATATGGTGTTCATAGTGTTGGATCCTACCACATCTCCCGCAGTTATTGGTGACTCAGTCGTGATTTTAGTCCTGTTTTTCCATTATGAGAACCTGCACGGTTATTTTATAAGTTTAACTCGGCAATAAATTTTTGACTGCCTTTCTTACTATTATTTGTGTAAACTGACTAAGAGGCTCAATTTTCCTTATGCAGTTATGTATAGCAGTCAACGGTTTTTTATAATATTTGTCCAAAATATTCGATCGAACTTTAAATATTTCTTCCATGATTAGATATTGTTTTCGCGATAAGGTGTTTTCAATATTTTTGGTAAGAACCTGCCAACTTCATCCTATTCTACTTTTGATTGCTGAATGCAAAGGAAAGATACCATAGTTTTGTGTGCAATAATTTTTTTATCTACCAATAGTCCCAGCTGCTCCCATCTGGACCCAGTGAGACTAGTGCATCCCCAGTAATTAGAGTATGTTGTGAGACTGAAAGTAGTGGAGAGGGGAAGGAGATGGGGGAGAGGAAGGTGGGGAAGTACCTGGCTATTCAGATCTGGTCACCAAACATGGCTACAGCCATTTCAAGCAACGTTTCAGTTCTGAATCATGCTCTTACACCAGAGCAATACTGAGAGTATCTTTCACTTTGGAACGTGCCACAAACATACTATATATTATTTTTAATGAATTAATTGTGAAATAACACAAATTAATCAAATAAAATTTATTTGCGCACGCCGGGAATCGATGCCGCGACCTTCGATTGCGAGTCAAGAGCCTTGCCTCTCGACCACGCAGGCCTCAAGCCTCACAGCAGTGATTTTTGGTGATTTTATTCGAAAAGACTGAACTATTATGCACTGGAGTGGACATCCAAGGACTGGATTATTATTTTCGAAAATATTGTCCTTAATTTTTTTTTCAAAGTGTAAGTTCACTCATAACGAAATTCTTAAATTCTTGCGGTATGTACCTACCTATCGTAAAATTGAATGTATGTATAGGTACGCATGCATTATCTTCTAAATATTTGTAATGTAGGCAGTTATTTCAAACATATCTGTCTTAGGTATGTTTTTAGGTTTTCACTGCCAAAAAGTATTTTTGTTATTATTTTTGGGGTGTTATGCCGTGTTTCGCTACCTCCTTCTTTAGCCAACGTTTCGGACAGCGTTACAGTGTCCATCATCAGGGCAGATGAGCCGATGATGAAACGTTGGCTAAAGAAGGAGGTAGCGAAACACGGCATAACACCCAAAAATAATAACAAAAATACCTGTCTTACATTAAAATAGGCATTTGAATGGTCACCTGATTATTAAATATTCAGATATTTAGTAGATCATTCATTCTCTTCCCTGAATAAACAATGTCGCCGGATAATCATCCGATCTGGCTCCGGACTGACGATCTTGAATATAATATTATTAAGGACGGAGAATAGAATATTCCAGAAGAGAACCCTGTCACAATAGGGCACAACAGAAGATGGACATATTTGACGAGACGCTTGATTAATATCGCCTATTCATTTTGTCATTGAACCTATGTGAAAGGCTTTGATAAACTTGCAGGCCTCGAATGTTGTAGTTTAAAAACATGCAGGGGTGATGCTTACAGCGGACACTGGAGCTTTTCGTATACATTTTCAGCATTTTTTATGATAATTCAAGAACAAAAATTTCATTACCTAGAGCCAGTTGAACCGTAACACTTGAATCTCTTATTTTAAGAATTTTTTGCGAAAAGGTGTTGTGGAGAGGAATGAGAAAGGACTTGCGTTATAGTAATCATGCAGATATTTCTACTTATCATAGTTAAAACTACACCTATTAGGTATTTTATTCTGATTGCACTAGCATAAACTTTTCTTTGTGTTTACCTGAAGTGATCTGCAAGGTAAGTATGTTTTCTTGTATCTATTTGCAAATAATTAAATGAGATGAGTCTAGGAACCTTTACAAAAAACAGCGCCTCTCAAATTATCTAATTATTGTTATTATTATTATTCGTATCAAAAAAGTGATAAAATATTTTTATAGATTTTTATGAAAACTGTGTCCGGTGTTGAGTGTCGTCCCCTTGTACTTTATATAAATGCGATATAGCTACATTTGCATCTGAATAAAAAAAAAATAGATGCATGCTTCGTCTGTAAGAATTTATGCCCTTCACAGGGTGATAAGTGTTTGATGTAACAATGCATTTAAAAAGTATATAAATACCTATTGTACCTCCTACTTATACGGTGATGTACACATTGAGTTACATATTCCACTATGTACCAACTTTCCTAATTATTTAATTATACGCTTCAGGACTTGGTTATCACAATCTTATTAACTAAGATTTTTTTACATTAACTCCACACAGGAGGCCCTGAGGAAAATAATTTCCCTCAGGGCTTTTATCATCTTTGAGGATGCTGTGTGGAGGGTGTTTTTGAGGAGAGGAAGGAGTGAACATGGGTCTTGAAGAGACCCATGTTGTAGGAGGGAGGAAACACAGAGGCCGGCAAATCGTTCCACAGCCGAGCTGTTGAACTCAAGAACGAGTCGTAGAAACGACCCGTTCTCATGTGACTAATGTCAACCGTGTACAAATGAAGATAAGGTATTAGTAACCTTATTATTTTTGCAGTAAAAATATTGTTTCACATTGTTCTACAAAAATATTGGTCCTGTTCCCATAAATACCTACTATCATTCAAATAGCCTATAAGTATTGGTAGGATACTATCTTCGACCCGTGAAAGATCACGGAATGGTCAGAATTCTTGACAATCAGTTCCAATCATGAAAATGACAATTACAGTTATTTTCTCTACATGATAAATAGGTTGGTACTTGATCGCTTTTCTGAATTCTTTACATTCTCTAGTTCCAATTTCTAAAATGACACTTAATTTGACATTCATGCCAAATTTGGGTGCATTGAACTAGAGTTACACGGGACATACTAACAACCGATTTTAGTGTTTTCGATGATTGACATGTATAAAAAATATAAGGAAAAATAAAAAAAGTTGACCCAAACACGAAACACACTTAGGTAATATCTTTTTTTAAGTGAATACCGCACAAGATTCCAAAATGCTCCCGACCGTCTGGAGCCAGTGGCTGAGGCATTCTCAATCCGGGGATGTTGTGAGGCTGAACGTTGTGAGGAGGGGAAGGAGATGGAGAAGAGGAAGGTGGAAAAATACAGGGTCACCAAACAAGCAAGTTTTACGAAAAACCCTCCACACAGCATCCCCAAAGATAACATAGGCCCTGAGGAAAATCATTTTCCTCAGGGCCTTCTGTGTGGAGCTCATGTAAAAAAAAAAAAAATAAAAAGCCATTTCAAGCAACAATTCAGAAATTGAAATTTCAATTATGGATTGTATTCAACGGTTTCATGACAACCCAGAATCAACTCAACTCAACCTCTTTTAAAAGCCGTTAAAAGATATGATTTTTTTAATAATATCCCGTAACCTATTTAACTAATTTTTTTTCATCACTTTTACCGACTTTTCAAAAGAGGTGTTGAGTTGAGTTCATTCCGTGTTGTCTGGTCACCGTATTCCACGATTACTAAAAGTATGCCCAATGGTTAGGTATAGCTGGCTTAGGTTAAGTTAGGTTAAAATCACTTAGGTTAAAGTCTAAGTGAAAAGTAAAGCCAGAATACCTTTTTTTAATTCCCTTTGTGGGATTACTTTATTAGGATGGTCCCTTATTCTATCGGAAAATGAGCGAGAAACACTGTAAAAAAAATACTTTTGCATTGGATTATCTACTTAATTATTTGAACTGTTCAAAAGAGTAGACCAAATTTCACACGAACTCTAATGAAGTGGGGCTCATCTACTTGTATCTGTACCAAAAGCTGTTTCTCATTATACAAACAATGGCTAGGCATGACCAATTTCTGCCTTTTGTATTCGAAAATAAATGCAGCCAACTTGCAGCACAATTCAACGACATAATTGATTTATCACAATCGGCTTTCAATTGCTAAATCGCTTTAGTGCCCTTCGACGTCGGCAACAAGGAGCAGAAAGCAGGGAGTAAGATGAGACCTCTCAGATTAGCTAGCCTAAAAAGTGGTCTGTATTTTTTGCTACGGCCGAAGACTCGGCAATTTTAGATAATTTAATTTATCTTTGGGTCGAATTGGTGTTTTTGTTTGCGTTTTTGTCGATGGCGGAACGGTTTAATTTCTGTGGCAATGTCTATAGCGATAAACACATGCATTATGCCTGGCCTTGGAGACTACTTTTTGTTTTGTTTCTGTTAGTAGTATCATAGACACATGATCTTTTGTTGGACATAGGAATATTTATTGTTTCAATTTTGCAGGATAAATTACGGTGACTCTTTTCTCGTTTTAGTGCACGGGCTACCAAGTTATGGATTCGCGAATTGTTTTCTAGTAGGTAGCCACCTGCGAAAGATGATATACATATTTTTAAGTGTTAATTCTGATGAATTTTCAATTATTTATCGGTTTGTAAATCAATGTTTGAAGCCAATATTGTTGGCTCGCTGACATCCATCGAAACTTTTGGCCAATGAGGAGTTCGCGGTTACGCACAATTGTTTTGTTTGTTCAACTATTTCCGTGTAAGAATTTGTAATATTTTAGAAATTTATTTGGCAGAATGCATACTGCAGATTAAACAATTTAACAAATTGGAAGAAAAAGTTTTTCCTATGTGAAAACCTCATATTATTTTCGTTGATTAAATTTGTAAATTAGTGAGATTTTTTTTTTGAAAATCCATCTCCAGTTTTTCGTAAATTTATAACCATTTTATAACCAAATTTATAACCACTTTTAAGTTGCTACAATGGAGTATAATTTTGACTAAATAAATTCGTCGTATCTCGTATGCACTAGGTATTTTAAAGAACTCACCTTTCGTCCTTGGTACATGTTCAATAATATATAATCCCCCGTAACCGTTACCTAGTAATCTTATACAATATAATTTAATTGCCAGTTAGTTTTTTATCAGTGAGGTTGGTAGGCAGCATGTGTTTATTTACCTACAAGTGTTAAATTAAATTAATATATGTATAAAAATAAAATATAAAAATAACGTCACAGTGGTCGCGCACAAATTCAAAATGGTGCTAATATGGGTAATTGGGTAGGTAGTTGAGGTACTGAAAAGCAGATCTTTTTAGTTTTACGTGCGACGTTAAACTTTAAAATTTAGGCAGTAGGTATATTGTTCATAATAGCTGAGAGGTTAATAATTCACTTAAATCAATGGAAACTTTAAACTGAAGTAATTAAAGTGGCATTTTTACACAGTAAGCATCGACTCGCGTTTATTTTCCGTATAAGCTTGTGTAAAAATAATAAATTTTAATAATGTTAATGGTGCCGAAACTCGTTTTGCTGTCATATTTCTACGAAAGAAAAGCAAATAAATAAACTTACAAAAAATCGATTTGCAGATTTACGGTAAGTTTTTTTTTTTTCCGGTTCCGGTCGTTAAACTAATAAGACGTATGTCATCGATATCTGCTTTAATTTACGGAAATTCAGTGCAAAATAGTGTAATCAACTGTGTTTTATGCTCAAAATAGTAAAATAGTGTAATCAACTGTGTTTTCTGCTCAAAAGCGTAAAATAAAAACCAAAACAAAGAGAATCAAAACAAAACACAGTTAAATCAACGTTTTGTGATAAATTTACAACAATAAAAATTTATAGCATAACCAAAAATAGTGCAAATCATAGACTAAAGTGAAGTTCGCAATAATCAGTGATACCAATATCACAACAAAGTTTTGTGTTGCCATAACAATAAAAATATCCCCAAAAATGGAGAAAAAAGATATGGAATGGCTAATAACAATGTTAGATGAGAAACTGAATAACCAAACTCTTCTTATAACAAATTCTGTAACCAAAAATGTAATGGAAGCGCTTGATGAGAAACTGAGATGTATTTCAGAAGAAAATAATATCCTAAAAGTAAAAATATCTGAACTACAACAGGAAGTGAAATTCTTGAAAAATGATAAAAGGAAAAACAATCTGGTATTTTTCGGAGTTGAAGAAACAGGAAAAACCGAAGGTGAGCTTGTTGATTGCATAAAAGATGCCATAATTGAATCAGGAACATACTTTGAGAGCAACGAAATTAGCAATATATACAGAATTGGGAAACGGATCAACAACAAAAATCGCCCTGTAATAGTTTCTATCACCACTTTATGGAAAAAGCATATCATTCTACGAAATAAGTCCAAACTTCCCCAAGGAATATACATCAAGGAGGACTACTCTAAAGAAGTGTTAGAAAAAAGAAAGCAATTGCAATTACAAGTTGAAGAAGAAAAGAAAAAAGGAAACATAGCATTCATAAAACATGATAAATTAGTAGTGAAGAAAAACAGAGACAACAACCCAGAAAAAAGGAAAAGAGAAGAGTCAGGTTCTCCAAACTCCTCAAATCAAAAGAAGACGACAACTGCCACCTCACACCGCAAATTAATTCCTCAACCAAAACCCCAGGAAAAGACATTATAAGACCCAACATACTCTCCTACGTTGAACGAGGAAAGTCGGCTTCACTATCGGATATTCCAAAAAACATGTAAGCTGCATCGACACCAGGAACCATATTATCACAACATTAACAAAACCAACTTTTTGTAAAGACACCCCAATCCGGCCGGTCACCGTGGGGGAAGAAGACTACTACCCTCCAACTAGATTTATAAATAATCAACCACATACCCTTTCCAAGAAAACCTGTCAAAACAAAAATATAATACACATCGCAACATATAATACGCTCTCTTTAAGAACAAAGGAAAGCCTAGCGGAATTAATCTTAGCTTTAGAAAACATACATTGGTCGATATTAGGACTGAGTGAAGTACGACGCCTAGGAGAGAACATAGAGGACTATGGAGACTTTATGTTATACTACAAAGGAGAAACACCGGGCCAATACGGAACAGGATTTTTGATAAACAAAGAATTAAAACCATATATTGATGAATTTATTGGGATCTCAGAACGTATTGTAATGCTTAATGTAAAGCTACCGCCTAAAAATGAAAAGTGGTCAATTGTTCAAGTCTATTCTCCAACAGAAAAATCTAGTAAATCAGAAATCGAGTCCTTTTACTCTACACTGTCAGATGCAATAAAAACCCACTCGCACAATAATTTAATAGTAATGGGGGATTTTAATGCCAGAACAGGCGAAAGAAAAGACGGAGAGGAAATTGTGCTCGGTCCATATTCTTCAGGAATAAGAACAAGAAATGGGGAAATGCTGATACAATTGGCTTACGAAAACAACTTAAAAGTACTAAATAGTTTATACAAAAAGCGTAAGAACAATAGATGGACATGGATACATCCGAATGGCTACCATAAAAACGAGATAGACTACATCTTAACGAATAAAAGTCACAAGTTTCAAGATTGTAGAGTTATAAACAATATAAATTTTAACAGCAACCACAGAATGGTTAGAGCTAAATTACAACTTCATACACTCAAGAAAAACCGACCCTTTATGGTGAAGAAAATCAATAACATAGCATTGGAAAGTACAGAAATATTAAGAGAAAAACTAGAAAACTTCATAGAAAACACAATAGATTCTTATATACAAAACAAATACAATAAGTTTGAAGAACTTCTGTACGCAAATAAAAGAACCAAACATGAGGGTGAAAATAGGACAACAAAATGGATAGGAAATCAAACTAAAGAACTCTTACAATCTAGAGCAGAACTAATATCAAACCCTAAGAAGTCAAAAACCACAAGAAAAGAAATAGCCCAAATTAGTAACAAAATCAAAACTCAAATGAGAAAGGACCATCAGAGATATAGATTGCAATTACTCGAAGAGTGCATACAAAGAACAGGAGGCAGCAAAAAAGCAACCAAACAACTATTAGAGAAACGAAACTGGATACCAAATTTAATAAATAAGAACCACAAATATGAAAAGCGTCGCCCAGAAATCATCTCTATAGCTACTAGCTTTTTCGCCGAACTGTATGAAAGGAAAAATACTATACACGCAACAAGCCTAACGGGAGGAAGCGAAGTACCGGACATAATCTCTGCAGAAATAAATAAAGCTGTGAAATCTCAAAAGAAAGATAAAGCTCCAGGATCAGACGGCATTACCAATGAGTTCCTCATACTAAATAAAGACTACCTAATGCCAATTCTCAAACACCTTTTTAATGAAGTACTACATAGTGAAATTATACCCAACCAATGGACAATGTCGACTATAAAACTTTTGCACAAAAAAGGAGATAAAAATAACATAAATAATTATAGACCTATCAGCCTGTCGTCAAATATCTACAAAATCTTCGCTAAAATAATACTTGGCAGAATAACCAAGACTCTAGATGAAAGTCAGCCAAGAGAACAGGCAGGATTCAGAAGCGGATACTCGACTTTAGACCATATTTATGTTATCAAACAATTATTCGAAAAAAGTAAAGAATTCAACTTCACCTTTTATTGCTGCTTTGTGGACTACAGTAAAGCTTTCGACACAATAGAACATGAAAAGATCTGGCAGGCACTTAAGAATCAAGGTGTCGAAATCAAATACATAAGAATTCTAAAAAACATCTATGATAACAGCAAAGCTAAAATTAAACTAGATAAAGAAGGAAATGAAATCAAAATAGAAAGAGGTGTACGCCAGGGCGACCCCCTCTCACCTAAACTTTTTACGGCAGTCCTGGAGGAGATCTTTCGTCAATTAGATTGGGAACAATGTGGGCTGTCCATTAACGGTGAAAACATTTCACATTTAAGATTCGCGGATGATTTGATAATCCTCTCGCTGACGAGTGCAGGCCTGCAGATGATGTTGAATGAACTAGATAGAGAAAGCCGAAAGGTGGGACTAGTCATGAACACAGAAAAGACCAAAGCAATGACAAACGGGAAGCAAGAACCTATCAAGATCAATAACAATCTGATCGATTATGTGGATGAGTATGTATACCTAGGTCAAATCATTTCTCCTTTAGATTTAACCACAAAAGAAGTAGACAGACGTATTGGAAATGCTTGGAAACAATATTGGGGTTTGAAAGAAATAATGAAAAACAGTGAAATCAGGATAGCTATCAAACGGAAACTTTTTGACACCTGCATACTTCCTGTACTTACTTATGGTTGCCAAACTTGGGCACTCACAAAAACTCACAATAAGAAGCTCGAAACATGTCAAAACTCCATGGAAAGAAGTATGATGGGGAAAAGACTGTCCGATAGAATAAAAATTGCAACCATTAAGAAGCAAACAAGAACAAAAGATGCCATAAAAACAATAAAAAAGCTAAAGTGGAAGTGGTCAGGCCACACAATTAGAGGAAGTGAAAAATGGTCAAAATTAGTCATGAATTGGTTCACAAGTGACAAGAAGAGAAAACGAGGTAGACCATTTAGACGGTGGGTTGACGACATCAAAGCCGTGGCAGGTGGTACATGGACAAGAACAGCTAATGATAGAGAGAAATGGCGACAGTTGGAGGAGGCCTTTGTCAACTAGTGACATACAGACAGGGAGTCGATGCATGATAAGTGAAAAGTTTATTATAAATAATGTTATATAATTTACTGTCTGAATAAAGGCTATTATTATTATTATTATTATTATTATTATTATTATTATTTTACACAGTAAGCATCGACTCGCGTTTATTTTCCGTATAAGCTTGTGTAAAAATAATAAATTTTAATAATGTTAATGGTGCCGAAACTCGTTTGCTGTCATATTTCTACGAAAGAAAAGCAAATAAATAAACTTACAAAAAATCGATTTGCAGATTTACGGTAATGTGGGTCTACATACAAATAAAACCAGCGATTATTCGATCTGTTATTAAAAGGAACGTATGCGCGGCCGATTTCGGCCAGTTTCATACAAATCTTAAATTTGGATTTGGGATCAAAATACACAACCAAACTGAAAAATTATTTTTGTAATCAAAAGGTATATCAAATGTCTAGTATGAATGTGAGCTACTTTATTTATTTTTGTTTTAAA
Source organism: Glyphotaelius pellucidus (assembly GCA_936435175.1). NCBI lineage: Eukaryota > Metazoa > Arthropoda > Insecta > Trichoptera > Limnephilidae > Glyphotaelius > Glyphotaelius pellucidus. The sequence continues at coordinate 15,472,861 of OW386551.1, read as the reverse complement.
TTATAAGATATAGGCCATTAAAGATTTAAGTGTTTCATGATTTTAGAGGCAAATTGGGAAATTATTTGTGAGTAAATGAAAAACATTAAAAAAATAATTTTACTATATTTATCTTTCAAATGAAATATAATATAAAAAAATAAAACATCCTTAAAAATGCATTTTTTGGGGTAATAATTTTAATGCATATAAAACAATTTTTTGTTCCGCCGTAAATAGGTATTTTGTATTTTAAATATACACCTTTCAAAATGATTTTTTTTTCTAAATTTTAATATTTTTTATGATTTCATTATATTTCTATGATAAATAAAGTTAAATATTTTTTTAATTGTATTTCATTTACTCACAAATAATTACCCAAATTGTCTCCAAAATCATGAAACATTAAAATCTTTAATGGCTTATATCTTATGACGGCCTCCGTGGTCCCGAGGCAAGACTCTCGACTCACAATCCGAAGGTCGCGGGTTCGAACCCGGCGTGCGCAAATAAATTTTATTTGATTAATTTGTGTTATTTCACAATTTATTCAATTAAAAATAATATATAGTATATTTGCGGCACGTTCCAGAGTGGAAGATACTATCAGTATCGCCCTGGTGTAAGACCACCATTCAGAATTGAAACGTTGCTTGAAATGGCTTTAGCCGTGTTTAGTGACTAGATCTGAATAGCCAGGTACTTCCCCACCTTCCTCTTCCCTATCTCCTTCCTCTCCCCACTACCTTCAGCCTCACAACATACCCCAATTGGGGATGCCATAGTCTCACTGGCTCCAGACGGGAGCAGTTGGGACATTTGTGCGGTATTTCATATAAAAAAAAATAAACAAAAAAAAAATTTAAAGCAAAAATAAATAAAGTAGCTCACCTTCGTACCAGATATTTCATATTACATTTGTTTACAAGAATATTTTTTCAGTGTGGTTGGGTATTTTGATCTTAAATCCAAATTTAAGATTTTTACGAAACTGGCCGAAATGGGCCGCGCATACGTTCCTCTTAATACAAAACTGTTTTTTTTTCATACACAAAAAAAACATTACAAAGCCGTGTAATAAGAAATACAAAGTAACCTACTGTTTTCTTATTTTCGTTCAATTATTGGTAGATAAATAACCATGACAATTTATAATCAGACGGTCACGCTGTACTCTGAATGGCTCAGTTGGGGACGATGAAAACTAGAGATTTGTGTTCCCAGTGTCGGCTACAACCTCCCATATTGCTCCTCCTTGTCATAAAACCATCAGCAACGGATGATGAAAACACTACAATGTCTAACCTTACTTAATGTCCCGTCGCCGAACTTGTTTGACGGCATCTTCGACCTGAACATGACTGATAATGGTTCATCAGAAGATATTCACTGCTGCTGTTTTGTTCCACGTGTCGTCCTTCGTTCAAATTGTTTCTTCTCGCAGTTATTGCCAAACAAAAACTAGTGTCTGTTATTTATGATCCATTGTCAAACCTATGTGTGCCTTTATTGGCCTAAACTGAAAACAGTGGGCGGACTTGCCAGTGCTAAGAATTAGGGCAGCATTGGGGCCCGCACTGAAAAAGGGCCCAATAATATTTTAAAAAAAACAATAAGCTTTAGTTTTTCTCTCTTTAAAAAAATGCTATGAAAAACTTATTAAATACTACGTAGCATTGATAAAAATTTCATTACCTACAGGAAACTGAAGTGAAAACTTCTTTAGCACCGTTTGATTTTTTTTTTTTTTTTTTTTTTATTTTTTTATTTTTTTTTTTTTTAAATTTATTTATTTATTTTATAAATCAACAATCCAGTCCCGCTAAGCCAATTGCAATTGGCTTGACAGCAGGTGCTTATAATTCCTTACAAATATATTTAAAGTTATAGTTTACATCTTTTATCTACAGTTAAACATTTTTTCATAAATTTTATCAAGTATCAAGTATCAAAATAAATATTCTTTTTCCAATAACCAATTTTTCACCATATATTTAACCTTATTCATAGAATTATGTTGCTTTATATTGTCAGGTAATAAATTAAATATCTTCGGTATGTTGTATTCAAACGTTCTCTGTCCGTACTTATTATTGAATTTCGGAACTATTAACCCGTCGTTACGCGTGAATCTAGTGCTATATTTATGATCTAGTTTCTCTTTATGCTGCGGGGTAAATATATGCTGAATTATAATTTTATACCATAGTATTGCCTTCACAGGTAAAATTTTTGCACTCTGAAACAGCAACGGAGTATTGTGTCTTTGTTTGAAAATGTTAGGGACAACTAATAATTTTACAATTGCGTTTTGTGCAACTTGTACCTGTTTCAGGTTGGTTACAGTAGTATTTCCCCATATTGTTAACCCATATCTTATTATTGATTCTGCTAGTGACATATAAATTATTTTAAGTGTATCAATTGATAGGAAAAAATTTAATGTGTACATTCTGCTAGCAATTGATCTGAGTCTTTTACAGGTTTTTTTAATATGTTTGTCCCATTTAAAAAAACAATCTACTGTAACACCAAGATACACATATTCAGTAACTAATTCTAAGCTTTCACAATTACAGTTAATTTGAATATTTTTGTGGATGCAATTAAAGTTATGAGAAATAATATTAGGATTAAATTGAAATTTGGCATTTGGTGATCTTATATGCATTACTTTAGTTTTTTTAGCATTTATTAATAGCCCTGCATCATGTGACCATTTACAGAGTTGATTAAAGTCAATTTGTAAGAGTTCAATTGAAATTCAATTGAAACTCGATGAAATGAAAAATAGCGACACTAAAAAGAAACAAACACATTCATCTATAGGATTTAGTCTGCGCGAGAATGAGATATTATAATTGGTCTCCTCTTTGGGAGGTGCTTCGTAGCCACCCCACTCTTGTCTACTTTAGTTTTCTGAGGGTTTCACTTTTACCGCGTGTAAATTCCACATTCTGCGTTGATGGATGTGAAATTAAAAAAAAAAAATACGTTTTTCCACTTTACTCGTATCACATAACTAGAACAGACCCGTGAAGAATAACGGGATAGTCCGAATTCTCGAAAAATCATTTCCAATTTTGAAAACGACTCCAAAAATAATTTTTTGTTAAATTTTTATATTTTCATTTTTGAAAATGACAACAAAAATAATTTTCTGTTTATCTATTATATTTCAGGTAGGTGGTACTCTGTCGCTTGACAGAATTTTTCACATAATCAGTTCTAATTTTTGAGAATGACTCGTGATTTCAAAGTAAATTCGCGTTCCTTCGTGTTAAACTGATCCGGAGTTCTGCAGGACGCATAGACAACCAAAAGAAGTATTTTTAATGATAGATATTCAATAAAAAAATATTTGTTTTCAATTAAAAAAAAAATAATTGGTTTCTCCACAAAACTTTTTAAACAATTTTTCTTTTTTCATTGAATTATTAATTTATTTATTGTTGTTATACGCCCATATGGGCTTTTACGTAGATTATACAATAATATTTAAGATATCGAGGATTAAACATAAATAGAATTTAAATCAAAAGTTATAAAAATGAAAACATTTAAAAAATATAAAGGTAGTTTTTGAAGATTATAGCGTAAAACCGTGAAATATTTGAAACAATATAACATTTGACAATAACATAGAATAAAATACAATATAAAACATTACAATAACACATCAAATCGTTAAATATATTACACCCACGTTACAATAATTTGTAGGATTCCACAAAGTGTTGGTTTAAAATGCATTTTAGATTATAAAGGGAATCAGCGAATATATCTACAATATCACCAAACTTGTTGCCTAAATCATGCATCCTATTGGTAAGTGAGTGTGATTGATAGTTGGTTGTGTATGTGTTGCAAAGGAATGTAATATTTTGTCTAGTATTCCTTGTCGGTACATGGAGTTTAATGGTACTAACAATGGCAGGGCTGTCAATTAGGTTGTTCATGACTCTGTATAATAAAATTAAATCTGAAATGATTCTTCTGTCACATAGCGTAATTAAATTAAGTCGATTCATCAAACTTATATAATTAATGTTTTCTATTGGGATTTTGAGCTTGAAATTTAAGTACCTAAGAAATTAATTACATAATTTGAAAAATTTTCGACCACCATGTTAGCACATGCCCAGTTTGTGGTGGTCAGGTATTAAATTGATATACAAGTTGTAATAAAAAATATATACAATATCTAAAGCTTTCGACAGGATAGTCAAAATATATTATTTTTAATGTCCGTATTTGGCAAAGGAAATCCGCCCCTGCAGTCTTTTATTGCTCAAAACTCAAAACTGAAGACATCTTTTCGACCAAAGTGATACATTTCTTTTGTTATTGTTTGCCGTTGTGGGTCGTCTTCAAATGTATTTGTAAATATTGTGCATTATTGTGTCCTAAAGCAAAAGAAAAAAGATATTTTTGTTGTTTTCTCCAACTCGTTGGGTGGCATTTCTGTAAAGATACCGCACGGAAATGGTCATGGCTGCTCCCCCAATGTCACCCAAATTGAACTGGCTTATTGAAGTTTTAACCCAAATGACTTGATTTATGACTTCAGATAGATGGAGCTACCCTAGATAGATAATTTGCTTTGTCTGAATATAGGTTGTGTTAACAGGGCGGTATGAGTTTGTGTATTTTTTTATTCGTTTCCTTTCATAGAGATATACTGATATATCAATGTTTTCTTTACATTTTCATCACCATCCGACAGCAAATGAAAGAGGAAACCGAAGCTACCATCGCTCAATTCGTAAGTTTTTTCCCTTTAAAACCATATGACCTATCATTTACTTTTCTAAATCTTTATAAAAGGAATATACAATCCATACGTTGAGGGGTAAGGTTCTCGACCAGCAAGCCGAAGGTCTCGCGGGTTCATATCCTAGCGTGCGCAAATAAATTTTATTTGAATTAATTTGTGTTATTTTAAAATTTACTCAATTACATTAACTAGTGGTCGCTCAATGGTCGAAATTCAACCATAATTGTAATTTTTTTATTGATTTAATGTATTTTTTATGCATAATTTCAAAAAAATGTTAACATTCTGCACTACTTCTCTATATAAACTTTAAGTGTGCGAAATTTCATAGACCAAAAGTGTTTGCTTCATGTATTAATATACTGATATATTGTAGTATATTTGCGACATGTTCCAGAGTGAAGGATACTCTCAGTAAGACCACTATTCAGAATTGAATTGTTCGGTCACCAGATCTGAATAGCCAAGTACTTCCCCACCTTCCTCTTCCCCAACTCCTTTCCCCCCTCACAACATACGTGCCCCAATTGGGGATGCCATAGTTTCACAGGCTCCGGACAATTGGGAGCAGTTAGACTCGTAAGCGGTTTCACATAATAAAAAATAAAAAACACTGTCGAAGAAATGTGCACATTGGAAATTTTTTTTTTTTTTAAATTTAAAAAAATAAAATAAAACCTGATGCCTAATAATAATTTTTGGATAATTTGTATAGCGCCGTTTTTGTGAAAAATCAGCTCAAGTTTTTTTATTTATTCTAGTTTCAAGGAAGCAATCAATTTTTAAAATAATACTAAATAAATAAATTTGTTAAAAATATATATATATTTAAAACTACGATATTAGAGGGTGGATATTTTAAAAGACTTTTTCTCGTAGATATGACAGAACATTTTATGGGTGTTTGTGTAATTTGCATGGTAAGATAGACATGTAAAACAATATCGGGACATAGCACAACTGTCTGTCTTGTAAATCGAGAAACAATCATATAATTAACTTAACTTTGATTGCTCGCAGTCTCGGAGTTCATGTCAAGTCAATAAAACTGAGAAATCATTTACATTCTAGAGTAGGAACCTACTGTAAAGTAAGTAAATTTAAGGCTCACTTTTCCCTCAGGGGGTGTCTTTGCCACATTAAAAAAAAAACTATTTCGTTAGTAAATATTTCTAAAAGTTACCATTCGGACCTAGTAACCTAATGATAATTAGATAGCCATGTTCGGTGGCGTCATAAGAAGTAAGCTGGAGTATGCTAGTGGTGTGTGGACTCCGCACCAAACTAAATATAATAATATGCTGGAACAAATCCAGAAAAAAATCATTAGGTGTGTCTATATGCGGATGCATGGAACTTATCCGAGGTTCCTGCACCATATAGAGTTACTTGAGGCAACAAATAGATTTAGCTTAGAAACTAGACGTTATGCAAATCTTGCAATTCTTAGTTTTAACATAATCCATAACTATATTGACAGCCCATTCCTCTTGGAATGCTATGGCTTATACTTGCCTGAAAATTTCAGCCGTAGTCGTCGACACGACTTGTTCAAAATACCATACGGCAGAACAGATGTTCTATCACAACATAGCATGACAAAAGGAATGGTGCTGTTGAACGAAATATCGAAAACACTAGATATACTCGTATATAACGCTTCTTTATATAGCCTTAAGATTTTTTTGTATAATAATCGATCTTCCGAGGTTGATTGTCAAAATGAGAAAATTGTACGGTAATTGGATAATATTAATCTGTTGTACAATTAAAAAAAAATTATTTAAAAAAATTATTAGATTTTAGTAATTGCATATTTTAAAGTGATAAGGGTCAATTACTTTTGGTTTGTAGTGACAAATGTAAGATTGTCAAAATGAGAAAATTGTACGGTAATTGGATAATTAATCTGTTGTACAATTAAAAAAAATTAAATTTAAAAAAATTATTAGATTTTAGTAATTGCATATTTTAAAGTGATAAGGGTCAATTACTTTTGGTTTGTAGTGACAAATATATTTGACAGTAGTACCGATTACAAAGTAAACAACGCCAATCGAGGTAACCCCTTTAGCTGTTTTACTACCTACCAGTGTTTTGTGAGATTTTGTGAGTGGAATAATTAAATTTATGTCCGGGGAAAACATCACAAGTTTTTCATGTGACCGTCACCATAATTCTAAAAATAAAATATTGTGTAATTACAAATACCACTTTATACGCGACGATGCAGAATTTTTAGAGATTTTCTTTTAATTGATTTTTTAAAGTTATAGATAGTTTGGAAAAGTTACCCCATGATTGTCACAGTTGAGCACTTTTACGATAGTTAAATGTCTTGTATTGTGTTACACTGTATTGTACAGTGAACGCAAACTTAATTAGCCTGTGGTAATATCACGGTCGAGGCTGTGGGTAGATAGGTACCTATACATGTCCAGGTGGATACTGACAGTCTGGTGTGGCTGCTTACTTGTTAAATGCAATAATCAAAAGTGTCTCAAACGTTCAACAATATAATGCAACGAATCTATTCTTGATTGTCTTGTCTAGAGAACTAAATCAAACCAGTATATTACTTAATTGGTGAGGCGTGCACTAAAACACTATGCTCAGATCATTACTGCAAAAGGGCTATAATTTCAATATAGTATTATGACGGACTTCTGTACTTGACCTAGGTGCCAATAATTAAACCCTAGATTTTCTACTACCATAATACTGGCATGTGCCTAGTGTGGTAGTCGATAAACCTGTTAAAACTGTTTTAAACAAAAGTTATTTTATGGACAAAGAAAACAATGATAACATTACTAGAATTGACATCTACTCTGTAAATTAAACAATATATTGGAAGGCTAATTTGGTAAAAAAAAAGAGGTAGGTATATCGTTTTCTTCGATTCCATGAGAGTTGATCCCTTGATAGGTGCCCCCCGGTATATTTATATACATAATGCACTCGGTTTAGGAAAATATCCTACCTACTTACAGGAAATATAACTTAGGGTTCCCGAAGTGGTGTGCAAATAACGTAAAATATATTTTCATTCATATGCATAAAGATTAAAATAACTTTAAATGTCTATATAATGTACATCCCAGCGAATAAGAACAAAAAAATCAACACTATAAATAAATGTTTGATACCCATGCCAACTCATTATTAAAGGTATTTTTTAAGTCGATTTTAGGATTAAAATTCTTAAATTATGTACAAAAGATTATAATTTTATAATAATTATAATTTTAGGACCAATTGTCGGAGAACCGTCTGTCGGCTTGATGATACTATATTAATTTTATTTTACAAAAAGTTAATCACACCAATGCAACAATTGATTTTTATGCATTTATGATTCATATGACTTTTTTCAAATAAAAAAAGCTTTTTCTATAACTTATTTGTCTCCCCAGGTTGTGCTTTCTGTGGTCTGGATGTACGAATTATTTGGTTCACATATTTTTTTGGTTGTCCTCTATAATCACATTTTATCCTCTCTTCTCTCATGCCTAAGCTAAAATTGCCTTCCCTCCGTTCAACGTCTGATACCTTCTAAGACTTACGAAATTTACCCATTTAAATTGGCCATGTGAGACCAACATTACTTGATTATAATTAAAAATATAAAATATTGCATCAAATAAATAAATAAAAAACTAAACGCAAAAAAATAATAATAAATAAAATTACCATATAAATTCGCCTTCCCTCTCTCCAAAATTTGAAATCATATCCCAGAACACTATTGAAGGCCGACAGCTAGAAAATTAAAAAAAAAATCACATATCAGCTTAGCCCTGCTGAATTCTCGAATTTTGAGCTCCAGGGAATAAAAATAGCAATGTTCTTTTTCTGCCTGGATTTACTTATAGTAAATTTTAAAAAAAATGGCGAAAATAGTATTGCAATTATTTTCGGCTAGTAATGTCATTTTCATCATTAGGAAAAGCTCTTCAAAATAGTCTTAAATCTCAGAGGTAGTAAAGTAGGGAGTAGGGTAGTTGTTCAAATTTTGGCTCCTTCAGAAAAATATGTTTTCCTTTGTTAACGTTACATAAATAAATTTAAAAACTGATTGAAAACTTAGTTAGCAATTTATTGATTTTCTTTGGCAAAAATGTTTCAGGCAGAAAACCATCCACTAAAATTGAAAATATAAAGTTCATTTTTTCAAATGATCATCAAAAATAATTGACGAATGTCATCACAGGATCATAGTATGCAGAACTGGCAAATACCATCCTATTTAAGTGAAAATCCGTTATTATATTTATTAGCACTGTACGGCAAATTAATCTGTACCCTCTATAATCTACATACCATCATGCCATCGAGGCGGTCCTTCTAATTTCTCTAACAATAGTGGGGCCGAATAATGTTAAAAGTCGGAACAACGGTTGAATCATAGAAGGCACTTACTGAAGATTTCTTGTACCTAAATAAAGTTATTATGATTTCTAGTACAGTTATACAATACAATGAATAGTTTTAATTCTAGCCCGTTTAAGAACCTTTGGAATAGCCTAAAGCAATTATTATTGCTCCTGCATAGATCGTAGGTTCCGATAATTTGTATTGTAATGCAGTAGGTTTTTTACGTCCCGTTTGTGCTCCCGAAGCAATGAATTCGAATCGAAATGGTAAATAATATTTTTTATTGATACTGCATCGTAAATCTTGCGTTGCTTTATTTGTTTTAAGTCGTTATTTTGTAACGACTTATACAATTTGAACTATACTCCACTTTTAGACTAATACCGGATAGGAAGCAATGGTATCTCATTCTGGTTGTTTAGCTGAGAATTCAGATTGATCGCATGTGGTACTTTGGAAGAATCTCCCATCAAGAGGCTTCTCTATTTCTCAATTTCTTGTCTTGACCTAAACCATTAATCGGATGGGATATCTTTACAGTAGATACCTATTACTCTGCATTTCCTAACCCAACCGTCTCGAAAGCATGGATTTTCCTATTAAGTTCTATAAGGACGCTGCTATTTGGATCTTTGGCGTAGATATCTTCAGAACCACGCTACAAATTATAGTAAGTACAAAGTAGCGTAGTTTTTTTTTTTTAAACAATAGCGAGTACTCGGTATTTGTTTCACGCACCGTTCTCCTCTCTGACTCCTCTCCCTCCCTCCCGCCTTTCCTCCTTGCCGCTAAACTACAGGAAATACACACATTTTCAAACAACTCGCGCGCCACGTATTGTAAATTTTTGTACAAATGTCATAACGCCAGAATCAACTATTAAATATTGAAACCTTCTCGGGGGTGCGCACAACAAATCACCAAAGTTTCATCGCAATCGGGTGAATGGTATAGGAACATATACGGGACAAACAAAGAAATATATATGTCAAGATTATATAAAAACATAAACATTTAAAAAATCAGATTGTCACGGTGTATTCTGAATGGCTCAGTTGGAGAAGATGAATTCAATGGAGAAATTTCCAATGTCGACTACAAACCACCCATATTGCTCCTTCCTGTCATAAAACTATCAGCAAAGGACGGTGAAAACTCTACAAAGTCCCACTTTTAACAAAACACATCATTGTCATCGTTTCAATAATGTCGGTACTTTAGTTGTTGTCATCTTTGTCTCCATCAAGATAGATAACTTATTGAAAATTAGAAGACAACTAATGCTTCTCACTTCTTCTCACATATTAAAACTCTTCCAACATTATATTATAACCAATCTTGGCTTCTAATGGAGTAATTCATCTGCAGAATTAACCTATCGTTGTTTATGATTATGACTATCCGTGAAATATCTGTTAATCAAAAATCCGGATAAGTCTTTGACGAAATTCATACATTTATTTTATCCACGTTTTTTGGCTTTGCGTTGGTATTTTTAAAATATCCTACGAATGGTTCACTAATTCAATATTAAATTACCTAGCGATTCAAATGTTGATGGTATTATACAAACGGATTGCAAACTTTAGAGCTATCTTAACCTTTAACCTTTAAAATAACCTTTTTCTATCGAAGATGCTCCGAATAACTAGCGTCATTAATCCACTGCGTAATAGGGAAACACGTCAAATACGCGCCTAACTTAGTACACGGTTAACATTTGTCATATGAGAACGGGTAGTTTCTGCGATTCGTTCTTAAGTTCAACAGCTCGGCTGTGGAACGAAATGTCGGCCTCTGTGTTTAATCCCTCCTACAACATTCCATCTTCAAAACCCATGTCCTTCCTCTCCTCAAAAAGACTCTCCACACAGCATCTTCATAGATTGCCTCTGAGGGAAATTATTTTCCTCGGGGCCTCCTAAGTGGATTTAATGTAAAAAAAATTATCTAATATAAATGCAGGATTTACCTGGTTTACCTTTATTCTGATTGATTATCAATCACGGGGAAATAATATAACACCCACTGAACAATTCCATTCTCCAACTAAAAGAAAGCAGAAAAAATATTTTGAATATTAAGAGGAACGTATGCGCGGCCCATTTTGGCCCGTTTCATACAAATCTTAATGCAGGATTTGAGATCAAAATACCCAACCAAACTGAAAAATTATTTTTGTAATCAAAAGGTGTATCAAATATCTAGTACGGATGTGAGCTACCTACTTTATTTATTTTTGCTTTAAATTATAAGATATAGGCTATTACACATCTTAATGTTTCATGATTTTAGAGGCAATTTGGGCAATTATTTGTGATTATATGAAAAAAATAAAAAATCATTTAATTATCACAAATTTTTGTTTATATACAACAAATTTTTGTTCCGCTGTAATTAGGTAATTTGTATTTTAACTTTACACCTCAAAATGATATTTCGTGATAATTTTTTATTTTATATTTCATCATATTTCTATGATAAATATAGTAAAATTATTTATTAATATATAAATTACTTACCAAAAATGCATTTTTAACGTTTTTTAATTTTGTTTTTCATCGTATTTTGAAAATAAATATATAAATATAGTAAAATTATTTTTTTATTGTTTTTCATTTACTCACAAATAATTGGCCAAGTTGCTCCTAAAATCATGAAATACTAAAATCTTGAATGGCCTGTATCTTATAATTTAAAACAAAAATAAATAAAGTAGCTCACATCCGTACTTTATATTTGGCATATCTACCTTTTGATTACAAAAAATAATTTTTCAGTTTGGTTGGGTATTTTGATCTCAAATCCTGCATTAAGATTTGTATCAAATATGTATTTGTATTTGGGTCCATATGGGCCGCCGTTCCTCTTAAAGATTTAAAAAATATTTTTTCACATCTCTGGAAATTGAACCTAAAATTCTGAGCCCAATGGCAGGGATCTTACCGTTCTGTCGCGGAGGTGATCATTTATAATCAAGCTGGAAAAGTCATTACCTGTACCAATCATCTTGCTTGGAGAACTTTGCATTTTTTTTAATATGTTTGCAGATTCAAAGGATTTCCTGTCATTAATCTTACAAAGCATTTCTGCAGCAATATTGAAAATCATCAATAAGCTTGTATTTTATAAGACAGTTAAGATCAGCAGGAAACCATTGTTATCCGTTATGTTCGCCCTGTCCAGTGTCCATTCGCCTTATCGGCCCGTCAAGTTGGTCACGAACTCCAGGTATTGTGTTCGATCCCCCGGGCGAGCAGATTTTTATATCGAACCGCATTAATATGCAATTATTACGGCGCAAAAGTCAGGCATGTCGCGGTGGTGATGTTAGGGCAATGGAAAACCATTGCATAATCCTGCTGGTCATGATTATATTGCCGTTATAGAGTCATCTGCTTCGAATGTTAATTACTTCGCTGTTGGGATGGATGATAAATTTTATTATTATTAGTTTCTCATGTTTAGACTAACTGAGCCCTTCATTGACATATTATACCTACATAATATATGCCTCTAAAATCATGAAACACTAAAATCTTCAATGGCCTATATCTTATAATTTAAAGCAAAAATAAATAAAATGGTTTACATCCGTAATAGATATTTGATATACCCTTTGATCACAAATATAATTTTACAGTTTGGTTGGGTATTTTGATCTCAAATCCAAATTTAAGATTTGTATGAGACTGGCTGAAATGGGCCGCGCAAACGTTCCACTTAATTGAAGTAGGTATGTAATGTGGGTGTACGTAGTTTTTAGACGTTGCGTAGACATTTTATTTCTTTTTTTAAATTGTGCATAAATTTGATTTAAAAAAAAACATATCAACACCGGCTTACCAAGTAAGCTACATGTACCCAAAGAAAAATGAAACATAAATGTTAGTTAAAAGTTATTAAAAATATGCGATTAATTTTTGATCAAAAGATATTTTCCATGAATTTTGTAATGTACTTATTTGTACTATCAGTTATTCAGATGGCCGTAACAGTCAGATTTTTAAATTTTTTATATGAATACCGCACAAGAGTCCCAACTGCTCCCGTCTGGAGACAGTGAGATGTCGTGTTCAAATTCCCGCGTGCGAAACTAAATTTTATTTGATTGACTTGTGTTATTTCACAATGTAATCCCCATCCCGCTACCGTCAACCTCACCATATACCCCAATCGGGGATGCCCTCTCACTGGCTCCAAACGGTTGAGAACCGTTGGGACTCTTGTATTCACATTAATAAAAAACGCAGAAATTACAGCGAATTTGAAAAAACTATTCACAACCAACTTTTCTTTGGTCACAGAGCCAGGCACAACCTACCTAATGTACATATAAAATAAATTATATTTAAAGTGTTATAGTTTTTAGTTATAAATCAAAAGTTTTTAAAAATATCCCATTCACTATTTACTTATCAAGAAGACTGATCGAAATTGAACTTATTTCTGTTCTAAGTTTTTTGTGGATCAATTCCTGTTTTAAAAAAACTTTTATTCTCGAAGAACTCATTTTATTTGATTATAAAATCACTTTGTTAATTATGAAAATGAACGTTGAAAATGTTTAATTTGTGTGTACGCATTTGAATACAGAGTTTTGTTTACAGAACATTCGAGAAGCGATTTACAAATGGATAATGAAACTGTCTTTATTATTTAACATAAATTGTATAAGATAGTTAAATACGTACGATAAAAGACAATATTTTTTTCCAATAAAGCACTTGTATGTAAACCGATAAAAGTTTCGTCTTATTGTTTTTATAAAAGCTCCATAAAAATAACTTCTGTTCGTCACCGGGGGGACTTTTATTTTCCTTTGAGGGATTTACTTTCCGCCGAGGACAAAAGATGTCGGTAATGCTTTCTTTATTTTACTGTCAAGTGGTGATTACCTCTCCTTAGAACCCGAAAGCAAAAATCGTCCTATGCTCGAGTGTAAAAGTTTCGGGTAAGTATGGCGTCATTATTCCATTGAGGGGTGGGATTTATTACTTACCGGGTGGTTGTTTTCATTTGAAAAAAAAACTTGCATTTTAGTATTTTTACTGGAATTGCGAAGAAACGGTTTACTTTATTGAAAAAAAACTTTATTATCACTTTTGAAATTATTTTAACGTATTTCATTAGGTAACGCTTCATTCGTTTTAATTAGAGAAGGAAATCCGAAAATAATCGTGTAACATTACATTACGACGGCCGGCGTGGTCCAGCGGTAAGGCTCTTGACTCGCATTCCGTGGCAAATGTATTTTATTTGATTAATTTGTGTTATTTCACAATGCATTCTTTTAAAATAATATAAAGAATATTTGCGACACTTTCCAGAGTGTAAGATACTATCAGTATCGCCCTGGTGTAAGACCACCATTCAGAATTGAAACGTTGCTTGAAATGACTTTAGCCATGTTTGGTGACCAGATCTGAATAGCCAGGTAATTCCCCACCTTCCTCTTCCTTACCTCCTTCCCCTCCCCACTACCTTCAGCCTCACAACATACCCCGATTGGTGATGTCATAGTCTCACTGGCTCCAGAAGGGAGCAGTTGCGACTCTTGTGCGGTATTCATATAAAATAATAAAAAAATACAATAACTTCGAAGACTGTAAAAGAATTGTAAAAAGGCTAAGAATTGGTATATTAATAAAACTTGGTAATAAGTAGATAGGTACCTACCTACAGATACACTTTTCAAATGAAGTGAGGGGGGAAGGTATAGGGGTGCAATACATATTTTAAAAATATATGTTTTCATTAGGTAAATACTCGAACCTTATTATACACATTTTTAATGATGTCATAATCACTAAAGTTCCACTGTGCATATGGGGCGCCAAATCAAATTAACCATTGAGTTGACAATAAATTTAGGTTTTAATAAATTAAAATTCGTGTGATGAAAACACTTTGCAGTGATCCTATAATTCTTGCATATGTCATCAAACAATTTTCATCTCAAGTCATTCCCCTGTCTTCTAGCCTCGAGGAATTCGCAGCATCCCCGTCATCTGTCATCATCCCTCCCCAGGAAGCAAATTGCCAATCGAGACACAAGTGCGAGCAGCGAGTAGCATTACGCTGCTGAGAATGCCCACCCGCCTAATGAATGCCGTACTTACATGAGTACCTACCACTAGATCACCAGAGTTTTGAAAATTCTGGGTTATATCTTGTATCTTGCATTGGTTTGTGCTCCTGGTTGTATTTCAGATTTTAATGGAAAATTTTACTATCGAAATATAATTCAACTATCCAGGTACTCAGCCGACTTCTTCTCTCTTTCTCCTTCCCCTTCCTACAACCTCCAGCCTCATAATTTATTTTTATTTTTATTTTTTTTTATTTGTTTATCTCAAAAATGGTACATATTAAAGTAGTACTGGTTTTCCATTAAAAGCATTTGCTTGTGGATGGAAGAAGAGTTTACATTATATTTATACATTTAAACAGTCACGTGTTTCACATAAGTAATTAGTGCAGTTAATACAAACACATCACAATTTTTAACTAAAAGACATCCATGCATTCCATAAGAGTAAAAACAAGTATAATTTTTAGTGTTACATTCATGTGGAAATAGGGGAAGCAGTCTTCCCGTTGCTGATTTCTTTAAAATGATTTTTGATAGAGTTCGATAATTTTATTTTGTTATTAATGATTCTGATTTCTATGGGTAGGTTGTTAAAGAAGTATTTTCCTTGGTATGAAAAATGATGTTGGGCAAAAGAAGTGTTTAGTTTCGGGCATACAAATACATGTTTGAGTCTGGTACGATTTTCCGTTACGTATGAGTGTTTTTCTTTTTCTTTTACAATTTGTAGAGATTTTTGAATGTTGGGACTTTAAATTCTTCGAATATTCTTTCAGTAGGACATTCATGACATTCTCCAAATGGAGATGTCATAGTACCATCGGCTCCAGACAACGGTTGGGAGCAGTTGGGACACATGTGCGGTATTCACAAACACGTTGTTTTACAAAGAATTATTATAAAACACTAGGTATGTTATTTGTTGAAAATTATGTGGACAATTGAAAAGTTCAGTTCACAGCTCATGTTTCTAAAAAATAATTGCGTTGACTTGGAGATTACACTCAGAAAAAGCCGTACTGTTTCTCAGAAACGAATTATTTACTGCTTTCTTCAATATTAATTATGCGGACATAACAGTTTAAAATAAATGGGATGCTTACATTTAAGGCATTATACGAAACTAAATAATACTCAACTGAAAAACAACTATTAATGCAGAGTAAATGACCATTTATCTGTGAGTAAGGGGGTAAATCAAAACGACATTTTTTTATTTATTTAATTAATTAATTTATTTATTTAAGGAACATTAACAGTCTTAGTAATACAATAAACATAAGAGGATGAAATATTATTTATTATTAGATTATCAACTACTATAATTTAATTTCCATGAACATTATATATACCATACATTTTTGTAAATACCTTAAATTACAATTATGATTGCTTGATTTACAAGTCATGTTTTATGTATGTTAATAGTTAATTACCTAAGCTTAGGCCTCGTAAAATTTTTGCAGACTATTATTATTAGACAGCATTTCGCTCATAAGTATCAAATTTCACAATAATATTTATTTGTTGCAACTGTAGAAGTTTGTACCATTGACTATGAATAGTAATATATGATGAAACCCATTGGCAATATAGCAGGGCAATAGAACAGGGAACACAACAGCAAGGCACTTTGCCTATTGGTTCCCTCTTTTTACCCTCACATTAAAGTGTGTTTGAATTAGCGAAATGAAGAGAATAAATAAAAATTATTACCGTATCTTAAAACCTTAAGTATGGTGCAATATCTATTCAGGCCGGAGACAGTTAACAAGCACTTTATACGGTGAGATCAACATTAAGTCGATTCGGAGGCTGGCATAAAAAGAAACACAATAAAATATATACAGCGTTTACTAGAATCGTCAAATGTTAATACTTCCTTTTTTATCCGCCGTTTTTTAATACTTTTTTGTAACGTATAGGTGAACATTAAATGCATTTTATGGTTAGCTTTATTCGGTACGTAATTATTTTTTTGTTACTAGGAGCTGGTTTTAGATCGATACATGATCGAAACATTAGGTACTAAAGCTACAATTATTATTTTAATTATACGTACCAGCTGCCATTTTAGATCTTTAGCTAATAGTGTGTATCGAATGTTAAGGCCAAGAAGTGATGGATTAATTTCAAGTCCTGGTGAAAGACCACTGCTCCATTGAGGATCGAAATGTTTCTTGAAATAGTTAGTTTGAATGATGACCAGGAGGGTAATTCTGATTCCTTTGTGTTATCTTTTGCGTTAAGACTGTGTTACAAGACAATTAAGGCAAAAAGGCAAAATCCGTCATATTCCGGAAGGCGTCCGTCGTGGTTATCGGCTGTCGTTTCTGTGATTTTCTATGGCTTGTCTCTATGCCTGTCATGTGTTTAATGGATTAATTACCAACTGAAATACCCTAATTACTATTTATTAATTATTAAAAATATTTACATGTAAGCCTAGGCGTTCATAAATGATTATCCGCATGTCGTATTATTTTGATGTTGGTACGCGATGACATTCGATTGTCAAATTTTCCGTCGACTGACGACATCTCTTAACGAAGATTACGCGGTAAAACGCACCGTCATCTCTTGCGTTAGGGTAACTACTTTTAAAAGTGAGTGTCATAACACAAGCACAGTACTTAGCCAGTTTGTACTATACGGAACTGCATTTAATAAAATTGTCAGATAGAATAAAATCTGTCGGGCGATTTAACAGCGTTACAGTATCGCAAAAGATACCGAAGCATCCTTCAATTCTAAATAGCCTGGCACTTCCCAATATTCCTCTTCTCCACCTCTTTCTTCTTCCCCTACCTCCAGCCTCCCGACTCCCGACATATCCCAATCGGGTATGCCATAATGCTCAGAAGATTAACTTTTTTAAAGGCCTTACCGGTGCTCAATTTGGGATACGGATACGGGTACCGCCGGATATGGGTACCGCCGCCGCGGGAACCATTTATTGGATAACCAACACCTCTGCCATAGGTCACCCCAAGGATTCGCTACGTTTGGTGACTTAGCAGGGGTGCCCGGGTTCATACGGTGACGGTTGTCCAGGTCTTTGCGGCGGATGCGTTTGCTCACCTGCTCTGCGTGGCGGGCCGGATCGAGAAAGACTGGTTGAGGGAGGCCTTTTGACCTTTCCAGCCGGGCTCTCTCGGCCTACAGCCTTGTACCGCAGTTGGAGGGATGGATTCTACGTCCGTTACTCCCGGACGCACTGACACCTAGATTCCTTATCCACCCTTACATTTTTCCTTCCCAGAACTTTATATCCTTCCTTTCCTTAAAAGGACCCCTCACAGCATCTTCAAAGATGACATAGGCCCTGAGAGAAATTATTTTCCTCAGGGCCTCCTGTGTGAAGCTAATGTAAAATTGTGTGGTCTTTTTGACTTAATAATAACAAACATTACAGTTGAGAAACGATGCTGATATTGTTTTAAAGAATGTATAAACAAATCTTAAGTGTCCCCACGTTCCTCGGCATAAATAACAAAAATGTTTATTTTGATGTTATCATCCATTATTTTATTATTTACTAGTGCCTCAATGGGCAAGGATAATAAATAACCCGAACTATTAATTTGATAATTAAACCACTTGTTTAATTTCAAACAATAATAACGTCAACGTCTCCATTGAATTTGTTATCAGAATAATGAAAGGAAATGATTGTTTACTTTATGCACATTAAGACTCTCAAAGATAAACATTTTATTGCACGGAGATTAAGATCTAAAAACAAACATTATTTTTACGGTAAGACGAACTTTTATTTATCTTAATTATTTCATGGAATACAAAAGGATGGCTGAAGGTAGGAACATAACTAACATATAAACATAATATCATAACTCATAACAAAACTTTGCCAGAACATCAACAGTCGCATTTGAAAAATGTCGTAATAGAAAAATGGCTTAGGTGCTAGATATCAACAAACAGGGTGTCCGGCAATAACTTTTTTAGGAATTCAAACTTTTTTTTTCCCATACAAAAATAGTTTTCCATTGAAAAATATTCTTTGTTTCAATACAAACAATTTAACTTGTTTACGCAAAAACTACCTTAAAACATTGGAATTTTGAAAAAAGTTTTTTTTTTCTTTTTTACTTGTCATGTAGAATCGCCTCCCGAAGTTTATGAACTTTACTCCCGGACACATTTTTTACATATTTTTTTATTTGTATTTCTATATTAAGCATAAGAAATTTAAACTCTCGCGATGATTTCTGGATTATTACAACCACATAACAATACATCTGAAAAGTTTTTAATCATTACAAAATCTCTTGCGAAACTGACAAAAATTTCAAAATCTAAGAATGACGTTTTGCAAAACAATGATTGTTAAATTAAAATTCAATTTTCGAAACTCTTTAAATTAATGCATGTATTTGAAATACTCGCCTAATACTTTGAATCGAATGAAGAATTACAGATATTTTAAATAGGTACCTATGTTAGGTACCAAATTTGATGAATGTTCTTATAATATAAAAAAAAATTATGTTTGTAATAAATGAAAAATGAAAATTTTAATTAAAAAAATTGTAATATGTGACACGCGAGTTGTATGAAAACTGAATGTAGTGGGAATGAATATATGGAATGCGGGAGGAGGGTTGGCGGGACGGGGGAGCGGGAGAGGGAGAAGGGAGTGGGAAGGCGGGGAAGGTGGTGGGGAACGCGGGAGGGGAACGGGGACGCTCGGGAAAAGACATGCAGGGAGAAACAATTTATTTCTTTGAAAATTGCATTCCGGCATGCGACGCATGCCGGGAACTAACTAGTTAACAATATATTTCTACAATCTAACTTCTAACTAGACTCTCATACAACTTTTTGCTAAAAAATTGCATTCACCGGTTCATCGATAAATTGATGCAAAACTATATGTACAATGCATTTGACCACTGAACGCGATTCTGCTTACAGGCAGAAACATATACATGACCTTACTTACCTTGGAGATCAGTTGAGATTAACGCTGTTTATTTTCTTTTAGAGAAATTTAGATACAGTTTGCACGCAGAGGACATGATTAGGAACACATGTTATTTGAAATGGCGTTATTTAATCCTGGTACATATTTTAATAATATGAACGTGTTTGGGAAAATAAAAGCAAAATTTTATGATTAATTGTCAAATCATAGCAAATTTAAACAATTTTATTTCATGCACTAATATTATCTTACATACTTGTAAGAAATGAAATCTTTCTTCCTTGAGCTAATTATCTTGCAGTGCTTTACATAGATAGGCACCTACCAACTGAATAATAATATTTATTTCACCGTGCGCTATAAATGTTTTAATGATATCATAAACTAATGATATATTTATATTGTGTTTGAAATTATTGTGATCAGAGGTGCGACGAAGGATCATAATAAAAAGCTCATTAGCGCGTGAATAATTTTTAGACCGATCATTTAGTGTTTATTTTCTCAATATTATTTCTGAGAGCATTAGTTGATTGCCATATTAAATTAAAGGCGGACAAATAAATTCCTGTCTTGCACGTGTAGAAGTACCACTTTCAGGGTCCAGAAGAAGCATGCACGCATTCATTTTCATATACATCATTTAGTGGATAATAAACAACTCTACCATAAGTCCCCCCCCCCCCCCTATCGTTTGGTGACTTGGCAGGGGTTAAGGGAGATCATTTGACCTCCCCAGCAGGATTCTCTCGACCCTTGCCATTCTCATCGCCTTGTATCACAGTGGAATCGAGGGATGGGTTAATACCCTTGGACCAGCTGACCTCCAGATTTCTAACCACCCCTCACACTTTTTCCTTCCCAGAATTTCCTGTCCTTATCCCCAAATAGGACCCGAGAGAAATTAATTTTCCTATGTGGAGCTATTGTAAAAAAAATCATATTAAGATTGAATATTTAAGGGTCTACTATTCGTATTTCGACCGATTTCTTACATATCTCCCTTAAACATTTGAAGTTTTTAAGCTCTTAAAAAAATATATGTTATTTTTGAAGATATTATCTAGATACGTCCCACGCCGAAACGCAAATTATATGAAATTCCTTCGATAAAAAAAAATCGCAAAGTATGCTCCGAAAATTATTTTAAACAAGTCTATTTCTTTTATTTTACAAGTTATATTTGTGAAAAAATTCACAATGTTTCTTTGAACGATACTTAAGATACGTTCCACGAGATTTATGCTCTATTTTAAACGAGTCATGTTTTATAAAGCTTTTTCGCAATTTTCGCTGCTATTCTACGACTAACCATATTAGCGCGCTTTGTCCAACACTCGTAATTACATATCTCTCCATCTTCTTCTTTTTCAGCGCTGTGTTCACGAATAGTAGACCCTTAATTAAATTTAAATGTATTTTTAATTTTAATTATTCTGCGATTTGATAAATATTTTCATGTTCCTGCCAATGAAAGCTCTGTGTTAACATGTATTTCTGTAACATGTTTCATTTACGTGAAAAACGAAAATAGAACAACGGATATATTAAATTTTTGCTAAACACAAATAAATAAAATAGTACGTTATATCCGTACTATATAGGTGATGTACCTTTTGATTACAAAAATAATTTTTCAGTTTGGTTAGGTATTTAGGTATTTTGATATCAAATCCAAAATTAAAACCATATAAATATATTATTTATTTATTACGTTCCCCTTTCATTTTTCCGAGCGGCCTACCAATGGCTCTGCATCTCTGAACAACTAAAGTCCAGTGCCTGCGCGCTCTTGTGAAGTTATCGGGAACTAAAATGATTTTATTATATCAGGAATACAGAATAGGAATACAGAATGTTCGGAAGATTATGTGCTATAATCAGCACCTGCGTCATGTGATAATAATTGGTACCCAAATTATCACACAATACACAATTTTTAAAATAAACTTTTTTACAGATGACGGCAGGAATTGATTCCGCATCTCAAACCAATAATCAAATACGTACACTAATACGGGCTGAATATGGCAGGAAACATTAAAAAGGATTTCGTTTTAATGCGAGGAACAATGCGTTTATATGATTCGCTCCCCGTGTTATATCTAAACACTCGTTCCCGGTATAATCGGAAATTACGTTTTTTGTTGCAACGATAAAAACTACATCACTAGTAATTTTACCACAGTAGCGTACCGCCACTTTTAACAATTTACTATAAGGTAATTTTTTAAAGTAATTCTACACATAAAAATTTTATGAAATGTAAGTAGTTAAATTGAAAAATTTACAGTTTTGGTTTTTTAAAATCACGAAAAAAACAGACACAACCACGGGGCCCACGTTAAAAGGAACGTATACGCGGTCGATTTTGGTCGGCTTAATTCTGGATTTGAGATCAAAATACCCAAACAAAATGAAAAATTATTTTTGTAATTAAAAGGTTTATTTAATATCTAGTACGCATGTGAGCTACTTTAATTATTTTTGCTTTACATTATAAGATAAAGACCTTTGAATATTTTAGAATTACACGATTTTAGAGGCAACTTGGGCAATTATTTGTGAGTAAATAAAAAAGAATAAAAAAAATAATTTTACTTTATTTATTTCAAAAGTACGATGAAACAAAAAATAAAACACCGTTAAAAATTAATTTTTTGGGTAGTTATTTAAATATACAATGACCCATTTTTTTCAACTGTAAATAGGTATTCTTTTTTTAACTAAAGTTAAAAAAAAAAAACAAAAAAGTGTAAACACCCAGCAAAATTATATTTTTTATTAATTTTTATTTTTTATTTTATATTTCATCAAACTTCTACAACTACAAATAATTGCCCAAATAGCCTCCAAAATCATGAAACATTAAAAATTTTAATGGCTTATGTCATATAATTTAAAGCAAAAATAAATAAAGTAGCTCACATCCGTACTACATATTTGATATACCTTTTGATTACAAAAATAATTTTTCAGTTTGTTGCGTATTTTGATAACAAATCCAGATTTAAGATATGTATGAAACGGGCCAAAATGGGCCGCGCATACATTCCTCTTAACACTTTTAATCCAATATAAAGTGAAACGCACCTTAACAAACGCATACGTATCTTCAATCTGTTATTTTTTCCAATAAAATCGATTCTTGCTTCTGGTGCTCATTAATGACATATCTACTTATTTTAATAAAATTGAATGCATACATAGACATCAAATTATTTGATGTCAAAGGATGCGTAGTACTTTTATAATCCGTTCATTGACAGTGCCTACTCGAACAGTTATTTATTTCCAAGTTACAACCCCACGAAACATATTTTTGGATAACGATGAGGTACATAAAACAAGATTGTTCAAAAAATTGTGAAACACCACAATTAAAATCATTAGTTTAATCCCCACTTAATAATGTCCAGTGAATAAAAAAACATATTTATTTTTATCGATCAATAATAAAACCTCTACTGTTTTACGTTTAATTAAAAATTTAACGATATAAAGAGCTTTTATCTTAAATTTAAGTAGCAGGTAGGTACAGAAAATCAATATAAACACAGTGCTTATTTGATATTTTATCGTGCCTACCAATAAAAGATTCCATCAAAATAATATCTTAAAATCGATAAAAGCGTATTTAATGGGAGGTGGGAGGAGTGATCATAAAATATGTAATGTAGAAAATCTGGAAAGAAATCGTATAAAAAAAACAACCCCGCTGTGAGGAATTGAATGGTCACTGTGGAGATGTGTTAATAAAAATCTGTCCCCACAATTGTTTTCGTGAAAGCACTGGAACGTATTTAATCACGCTGTAACGTAATATATTTCAGTGGTAGATATTCTCAGTATCGTCTCGATAAAATATTTACGTACCCCAATTGAGGATGCCATAATAATAATAATAATTCAGAAGTTGTTTGACAGCCGTATTTGGTGACGAGATCTGAATAGCCAGGTACCTACTTCCCCACCTTCCTCTTCCCCATCTCCTTCCCCTCCCCACTTTCCCTTAGCCTTACAACATACCCCAATTTGGGATGCCGGAGTCTCACTTGTTCCAGGCGGGAGCAGTTGTGACTCTTGTGAGGAATTCACATTAAAAAAGGACCGTGTTCAGGGAAATTTACCTCAAAGGAGCTTTACAACAACATTTTTTTAACGTATGTATCTTACCACTCGGACTAAAAACTTACAGATAGCATTATATATTACTAATAATTAGTGACAAACTAAAACTTACGACTAGTAACTAAAAGGAACAAAATATTTATGTCTATACTTATCCTCGTGTGGGTTTTATTAAGTAGTACTGCCATATGACTTACAACTATGACTTAAAACGTACAACTTGTACACATTATGTATATTTATTTACAGGTTATATTTACATATAAAGTTATATAATTGTTGCTTGTGCTGTCAACAGAAAAGTTTAAAAGTCCTTTTGGCTCCAGACAGTTTCAAGTAACAAAGTTCCAAACAGTTGCAAGCATTTGGGAATAAAATTTTGGATAAAAACAGCTCGGCTTGCAATGATGCAATGCAACATTACGACTATTGTGATTC
The DNA here is from genome assembly GCA_936435175.1 of Glyphotaelius pellucidus. Lineage (NCBI taxonomy): Eukaryota > Metazoa > Arthropoda > Insecta > Trichoptera > Limnephilidae > Glyphotaelius > Glyphotaelius pellucidus. The sequence continues at coordinate 15,448,114 of OW386551.1, read as the reverse complement.
CACCCTCTTACAACCTCCAGCATGCATCTCTTCACGATCTTTGATCCTGGATCACTCCATTATACCCTCCGCAATGTATCCCCAGATACATTTACAAGTTACCCTGAGATTTCTCTTCAGAGGAATATAAACGCTAGAAAATTGCCTACAAAATTTAAAATCGCGCGTCGTATTTGCACAAGGCAAGTAAGCGAGAAAAGGTGGTTTTTATTTATTTTGTGCATAATTTAATAAGAATGAAAAAAAGTTAGAACATACAAAACCTTAAAAATAGTTTTAGCCATAAAGGGGTATTTTTTAAAAAAATTGTTTATTTTATAACTTCATAGTTAAGTGATGAAAAAACATTTTTTTTAGCGGTTTACGCTTATATTTTTTGTTATGTAAATAATAATTTTATTGTGATTCCAAAACATAGAAAAGCTAGTACAAGCTTTAATTTATCCGTAGCATATTTTTTAATGTTCATAATGTAAACCGATTCGTCGTAAAGATGAATCTAAAAAGTATCTAAATAGGATTTCACGTATAGCTTCATCTTCAGGATTGTAATAATATGAAACGATATGTGTAGGTGTAAATATTGTGAATTTGCTTCTCTCTTGTACTTCAAAAACCTTTTTTTTAACATTAGTTACACACCTTGAAAGGAAAACTTCTACACTGTATAAAATACAAAGTATGAACTCACATGAAAAATGTAATCCCGCCAATTTATTTTTTTTCAGCCATGCAAATGATCGCATAACGCTTTGCCGCGACTTTTCAAAATGAAAAAATGCGAAAATGTAAAGGGAAAATCGGTTGCATGTGGTTGCTGCGTATTTCATTTTGTGGTTTATTCGTCAACCCGGAGATATTATTCAAACCTGCAATTTGTATTTCACCCTTCGCTGAATATAAACTGAATAAGGGAGTTTCAATTTTAAGCTCTTGCTGCAAGAGATATTGTATGTATATTGCAGTTTGCGCGCGAAACATTTTGTTTAATACAAGAGAACCAATACAAAATTTTATTTTTTTTTTTACTTTAACCACAGGAGGCTTCTATGTAAAATATTTTCCCCCAGGGCCAATGTCATCTTTGCGAATGCTGTATGGTGAGTCTTTTTAAAGAAAGGAAGGAGAGGAAGTTCAGGGAAGAAAAAAGGTACTAGGGGTGGGGGCTAGGAATCTTGGGTCATTGTGTCCAAGAGTGACGGAAACATCCGCCGCCAAGACCTACACAAACATCCCCTCATGAACCCGGGCACCCCTGCTAAGTCACCAAACGTAGCGAACCACCCAGGGTGACCTAGGCAGGGGTGTTATTTATCCGATAAATGGAGCGGCTGTGCCCATACCCGAGTCCCAAATTGTATTAATGTAATAATATTAAAAGGTCAATCGGGCGTGAAAAGATAATTAAACAAAATGAAGTCCCACATAAAATAAATACATTTTCTGCTAGAACTAGCTGATTTATCCAATTAAAAAATGCACACACTCGTACATAGTGGAAGACGCTGTCATCTTGGAAGAAGACCACCATTCAGAATCGAGATCTGAATAACCGGGTACCTACTTCCCCATTTTAGTCATTCCCATCTCCTTTCCCTGCCCACAATTTATTTCAATTGGGAATGCCATAGTCCGACTGGCTCTGAACAATGGACTTTTGTGCAACATTCACATTTTTTTAAAGAGCTCCCAACCGTTCGGTGCAAGTGGGACTATGGCAAACTCAATGTTGTGAGGCTGTAAATCTGCCAGTATTTTCAGCTCAAAGCATAATTTCCAACATGATCTACTACTATGCAGGAAAATATATGTAGGAAAATATTACAAACTATTTTTTTGTTTTAAGAAGAAACTAAAGAAAAAAAGTATAGACCCGTGAAAATCACGGGATAGTCAATGAATTTAAAATTTTTAAATCATAAAATATTATATTATAGGTACCTAGGTAATTTATCGCTTGTCTGAATTCTTCATACAACTTTTTCCAATTTTGAAAATTTCACTAAAATTCATAATAAATTTATTTCTGAAGATTTGACTAAGGATACGCACAGACAACCGATATTGCATATTAGTTTCACTAGCGCAGACCTGTAAAAAATCACGTGACATTATGCCTAATTCCAATATTGAAACTACAATTAAAATAAGTTTACGACAAATGGCATTTAAATTCAATGCAAATTTGATTTTATTGAACGTAAATAATTTCACGCGGGATATTTTCTTCTCGGTGAACATAAAATAAGAAGTTTTTTTTAACACTTATTTTTAAATTTAGAACATTTTCCAAAAAATATTCTTCCTTAACAACCCTTTGCTCTATTTCCTCCCCTTGCCGAACAGGGGTAATGGAATATGTGTATTTATGTAAAATGTATGAGCATGTTTTAGATTGATTTAGTAGGCCGTTGCATATGACATGTCATATCTCATATTGCTCCTATAACTTCTGCGCTCCTGTGATTTCCCTAACGCTAAAGATATTTCCATCGGGTTATTGCGCTGTTTGAGTTCACCCCTTCTGAATTGTTTTTCTTTTGTATTTTGATTTGCCAATCTTCCGTCACACGCGCAACCCCTTCGCCACGGTCGTATTTGAATTTTCTGACTATTATTCTGCATGTTTTCAACTGTTTCGCCTGATATGTAAAAAGCAAATTTCATTTACAAAAAAGTTGATAAACAGTAGTGCGTACAGAACAAACAATATACATAATTGTACAGCGAGGGTACATGTATATAAAAAAAAAGTTTAAAAATAAAGTCTCCGATCAGCTAAGTGATAACGCCCGATTCACCTGTTGATCGGAAAGTTGCGTTGAGAAGAGCGTATTCGTTCATTTTAGGAGTGCTGAATCACAATTTCGGCTCAATAGTTGATCAGTAGGATTGGAAACAACGACCGTTAGTTATTCTTATTTAATATAACAAAAAAAATTCCTCTGAAGCCATAAGATCCGTAAGTACGTAAGTATATACTCAAATATTTTATTACAAACCACTTTAGTAACTTTAAAAAAAAAAATTCAAATGAGGAATTATTCAATTTGTCCAAAAAACTTATCTTGATGACATATATCTTCAAGCAGGTACTTCAAAATATCTTCAAGCGGGTACATACCATAATATTAAAAAAAATTAGAATAAGTTCATAAAAACAAAACGATTTTACTTTTGAAAAATTAATTTTTACTTAATTAATTAATTTTTAAGCCAGTGAGTTCCTCATCATTCCAGATCAAAGCATTCATAATTTGCATTGTGGATTTCATCATTCAATCTTCACAAATATCTTTATAAAATGATTCATTGTTTTGTTATCAATGGGTCATTCATTTTAGCTCTGCACTCTTCCTGACTTGACAGAGTGGAAATATTACGGAATTAGGCTTTTGGAAAAAAATCTAAAATTTACTTATCCTCCGGTTATCGAAAGGCTATCTTCAAGGCGTAAGAGTTCTTTAAAGTGAGAACCTTATGATATCACCAATCCTTTCCACTTTCCATACATATTAAATGATAGAAAAATAAGTGAGGACTGTTATGCATGTAAGATTCTGCATATTCCATAACGGAACCTTGGTCACGATCAGAACTTCAACTACAAGTCCGAGTCTCCTCTTTCCACAACATGACAATTCCGTTGTCATGTTCATCTATGCATGTAGAAGAAACAGTTCGCAGGTTATTAAGTGACTAAACACGTTGTGTTAACCACGATCAGGAGGTGAGAACAGCAAACACTGAAAACGATTTTCTTTGTTTAGTACCTATCGATTGTGTTTTACCAAAGTCGTAGACAAAATGCCGCTCTTCATGATTTTGATTTTCCTGATGTAACCCAACCTCCGATAGAGGAGGACTTCGGAAGATTGCGTTTTAGATAACGTCGTGTCGTAATGTAAGTAGACAGTAGTAGAAATTATAACACAATGTACCTTCTGTTTATTGTTACTTGCTTGCAAGCATATTTTAACGTTGCTTGCAATCAGAAGTTAATTAGTGAATATGAAATTATTATTGGAAGATTGTAACTATTAACATTACTTTTGGTAATTCTTAGGTGATTTCTACGGAGGGCTTAAAAGGAACGTCTGCGCGGCCCGTTTCATACAATTCATAATTTTGGATTTGAGATCAAAATACCCAACCAAACTGAAATTTGTTTTTGTATTCAAAAGGTGTATCAAATGTTTAGTACGGATATAAGCTACTTTATTTATCTTTGCTTTAAATTATCAGATATAGGCCATTAAAGATTTTAATGTTTCATGATTTTAGAGGCAACTTGGGCAATTCTTTGTGAGTTAATGAAAAACATGTAAAAAAATACTTTTACTATATTTGTTTTAAAAATATGGTGAAATATAAAAAAAAATAAAAATTAGTAAAAAAATCGTTTGATGGGTGTAAATTAAAAATACAAATTACCTATTTACGTCGGAACAACAAATTGTCGTTTATATATGTTTAAAATAAAAATAGTAAATATAGTATTTTCAGTGGGCATTAAAAAAATGTCAAGTAATAAGGGCGTTTGAATTTAAAACAAACTAGTGTGATTAACCACTTTAGGATAAGACTAGCGCAGACCCGTGCAGAATCACGGCGTATAATAATTTTGATTGATTTGTGAAGTTGAAAGTTTGCATAAAGAACCCATCAGAATAAGGACAATATTATTGCCGTTCACCTTTTTTTAGCAACTCATCGGTTTTGTCAAATTATTTCTGAATTCTTGAATTTGAAAACGATAATTGAAATAATTTTCAAATAAAAAAAAATATATACTGTAGGCAGGGAATTTATCGCTTATCTGAATTGTTGATAAATTAATTTGGAATTTTGAAAATGTCACTTAAATTCACAATATACTCATTGAACCAAAGTTACAATCACAACTGACCCACAACCGAAATCGATATTTTGACAGTAATTAATAATAATTAGATACTGTGTATTATTGTGTAGAGCGCCTTTTTTGTGAATATATGAAGAGGAATATAAACGCTAGAAATATTTCGATACTCATGCCTACAAAATTTTAAATCGCGTGTCGAATTTGCACGAGGAAAGTAAGCGAAAAGTGGTTTTTATTTATTTTGTGCATAATTTTATAAGAATGAAAAAAAGTTAGAACATACAAAACCTCAAAAATAGTCTTAGCCATAAAGGGGTATTTTTTAAAAATTGTTTCTTAAATTACTTCATAGTTAAGTCATGAAAAAACTTTTTTTTTAATGGTTTACGCTTATATTTTTTGTTACGTAAATAATAATTTTATTGTTATTCCATACATAGAAAAGCTAGTAGAAGCTTCAATTTATCAATAGCATATTTTTTGATGTTCTTACTGTAAACTGATTCGTCGTAAAGATGAATCTAAATAGTATCTAAATAGGATTTCACGGATAGCTTCATCTTAAGGGCCCAAAAATGTGGGAAGATATTATTTAATTAACAAATCCACCAAATTATTCAAAGTGATAAAAATGGTCTATACAGCGCCCTTGAGGTGATTTTTCACAAAAACGGCGCTATATAAATCATCAAAATATTATTATTATCATAGTCTATCTGCAAAAGGCAGAATGGTTTTATAATTTAAGAGGTTTAGTTGATTTTGTCTAGAATAAATAACATGGTAACTGGTAATATAATATTAATTCAGATTGGCATGCTCTAAGTAATAAAGACATAAACTATCCTCGCTTTGAGGAGTCAGCATTGCCAGCGGCGAAACCAGCGATCGTGAGGGCTCTAGCCTTGAGGTGGCGGTTCACAAAGGCAGTCGTACACTTCTCTCCTTCCACCATGGCCCAGAGACCATGGCTGGCGGGGTAATGATGGCATTCATAGGTTTGAACATAATGGTTTTGTACCAATGTGCCAGCAAATTACCCGGTTGATTGACGCGGCATAAGGAGCGATGCAGTATCGATGCAGATTACTGAATAAATTAATGATGTAAGTTGATGTAACTTCGAAGACATGGTTTTATTATACTGAAGATCTACCTAGATATACCATTGCTGTATGAAATGCAAGACATGATCCTTGAACGCTGTTGGTTCATTAGCTTGGAAGACCACGGTTATGTTTTTAAAGTGCATCATTTTTAATTAAATGAGGACCTACGAGCGAAACTCAATCGAAAATCTGGAAACAGAAAAATCAGAAAAAGATATTTGCACCTCTGGGACTCGAACCCAGGACCTCCCCACTTTCCGGGCGGGTGCTCTTGACCACTGAGCTAAGGTGTCGATATCCAATTCGGTCACCTTTAACTGTACCATACTTCGACTAAGAACCATCCATATTATCTTCATTTGTCTTAACGCATATTTTTATTGGCTGCCAACTTTATGTATGATTTCAAGATTCAACTCGAACTAAATGCAATCTAGATGGTGTCTGGAAATTTTTTATCCATTTTATTTAATGTGCGACATCTATTGACTTTTCATGTATAATTTTTTATTATTGGAGTTATTTTTTACATTAGCTCTACACAGGAGGCCCCGAGGAAAATAATTTCCCTCATGGCCTATGTCATCTTTGGGGATGCTGTGTGGAGAGTTTTTTTAAGGGAAGGAAGAAGAGGAAGTTCTGCGAAGGAAAGAGGTATGAGGGGTGGGTAGGAATTTGGGGGTCGGTGTGTCCAGGAGGGACGGACGTATGAATCCATCCCTTCAATTGCGGTGCAAGGTGATAGATCGAGGGTGTTCTGACTGGAGAGGTCAAAAGAACTCCACATAGCTGGCCGAATCGGAAGAGATTGGTTGACCTCTCCAGTCGGACTCTCTCAGAACATCGCCTGCACCGCAGAGGGAGGGATAGATTCATACGTCCATCACTCCTGGTCAATGACCCCTACCCACCTCTCATATATTTTTCCTTCCCAGAACTTCCTCTCCTTCCTTTTCTTAAAAGACTCTTGACACAGCATCCCCAAATATGACATAGGTTTTGGGGGTCTCCTGTGTGGGGATACTGTAAAAAAACCTTTAAAATATTGTATTCGGACTCTCGTGAGATAGAAGTGAAACTTCACCCACACAATCTCAACCAAGAGGAGCTTTGAAAAGTGAGCTCATAAGCAAAGCGGCCAATGCGGCCAGCACGACGCTTCGTAAGTACCTACTGATCGTAGGTAAGATTTCATTCTCTCTTACTCTCTCGCAGACTAAATCCTATAGATGTATCTATTTGTCTCTTTTTAGTGTCATTTCCGTTTCATCAAGTTTCAAATCACAACGGTGCTAAAGAAGTTTCACAAAAAAAAAGTTTAAAATTTTTTTTTTTTTTTAAATTAAAAATTTCAATCATCAGTATTCACAGTATGTCGTACGATCTGTCAAAAGATTCATATAAAACAAGATGAAAGATTAAAGACGCTAGACAAATCCAATAAAAATTACATTACCATAAAACCAAACGAGGCCATTCGAGATAAATCCTACCAGATCGGCTAATTAGTGCGAGGAAGTGTTGAAATTAAATATTTAAAACGGTATCACAAAAGAACCACAGAATCCTTTGTCATTTATCTGCTAGCAGATACTTACAATATTTAGAACGCCATTTAATTCAAAGAAAAAAAGTCAAGCGATGTCACAAAACCACATCCGTTTCAAAAATGATAATATCTTCTGCGATGCACAATTTGAGCATTAATTTATCGATAAGTTCTTTTTTCTCGTTTTTTAGGTACAGATTTAATATCGAAACTATAAAAATAATCATGTTATAAAATAAATCTAATGAGGTGTACAAAAGCCACCAAACTAGTTTGACGATAACAACACTTTTGCAAGCATGCACAATTAATACACACTTATGAAAATGCCTCTCCACATCACAGCTTCACAAAAAATCATGATGTAAGCAATATAAACCTTTTTATTGGCTGCCTAATTTTGACGAACTATATTGTAAAATTTCCACTGTTCGTCAAGAATATAATGTTAAACTATACGTCTTGAGACAAAAAGTTTTTTCTTACAGCTTTATCAACATTTATCAAAAAGATATTACATTGCCTGCAAGAATTTTAATAAAAACATGTACTTTTGACTATGTGCACAGAATATGAAGTGCCTGTTTTTGACTACTTTCCTTTGTGTGGATTGTTTTGAATGCACATGTGCGCTGCAATCGTAAAACTGTCCTTGATCCGTCGCCGGCCGTAGTAAAGTTTTATCTTTTTGCATCGTAATTTTTAACGAAGTCAAGAGACATCTCACCGAAAAGTTGTTAGCAGCAAGTAGTAAAATGTGTATTTTTTTATAAACTATGGTAATTTTTTTACTCGGGTGCGCGTTTTGCCCGGTGTTGGTGGTGTATTTTGATCCGTTGTGGTGTTTTGAAGAGGACACGTGGTCTTGTGACGTCACGACAGTGGACCGACCTATGCCTGCAGTTGGTGTTGCGTTGCACATATAAATAGTCGTATGATTTTAGGATGACCATCGTTCAATTTATAAAATATAATATTTAATCTTCAACAAAACCAAAAGTTTTAAAATATGGTTTTAAAATTTTTAAAGCCGAAAAAATCTTAAATAAATTAGAAAGTAGATAAATAATTCATAAACGTATTTGGATATGAAGATTGGATGGACAGAGAAAGAGTTTCAAAAAAATCTATTTTGTTCAAGAAGATACAAAGTCGGGGACACTCCAGAAAGGCAAAAGATTTACCTAAAATTAGAACCTTCAAGGTGATTTCAAGTAAAGCCTACGTTTGTCGCTATGATATTCTTGCACCATATAATAATAATAACAATAATAGCCTTTACTCAGACAGTAAATTACATAAAATTATTAAATTTATAATAAATTTTTCACATGCATCGACTCCCTGTCTGTATGTCACTAGTTGACAAAGGCCTCTTCCAACTGTCGCCATTTCTCTCTATCATTAGCTATTCTTGTCCATGTACCACCTTCTATGGCTTTGATGTCGTCAACCCCCCAATGCTGTCTTATAACCATATAATACACAACAATAATAAAATAGTTCATTTACATGGTGCAGTTTTGTGAAGGTTTACGGCAAGTGAGCTTTACACTAAATAACCTAACCTTACCTTAAGAGGAAACACGCTCGCCGATAAATTTGAATAATAGATATTTTACCAAACTATCGCAGTTATTTTGGCTGTTATTCCCCCAAATACTGAGTGAAAGAGCCAATTGTACCTCAGGATGATAATTCCTAAATAAAATCGTCAAAATCGAGGTTTTGTACTCCCAATTTTTCTACCCAAAAACTGGACCGATTTTTAAGATTTTTTTTACAAACTGTGCTAGAAGAAAATATTCTATGTCTGTACAGCTTATTTTTAAAAAAATAATGCATTGTCTAGTTTGCATACTGAACGTCCGTTGGCGTTCAAACCAGGCAATTTTAACGATTTTTGGAAGTTCCTAACTTCTGTAAGAATTGACTAATAAAAAGAGCAAAACGTACCGATACGCTACTTGGCAATGTGCGTATTACATTTTTTTAAATTTGCACTAGGGCCAAAATCCAAAGAGGAATTGGGGTACACATTCGTGTGGGCAAAACGCCGCCCCTTTTCCTCTAAATACTCTTCCATTTTACCGAACATTGATATCGCCTGATTTGTTTCACTTAAATATTGAAGGTATGAAAATAACGTTTTTCTTTCCATCTAAAGTTAATTATAAATATATATTGATAACACATAAATAAACATAATTATTAAATCATGGTCATCCCACACGGTAGAGTTCAAGTTGTAAGGCGTATGTTAATCGCACTCACACACACACAAACAAGACAGCACCACCACACTTGCATTTTGTTATCGGATCAACAGGCCTTTCGCTCACTCGCCTCTGTGTGCGTGAGTTGTAGAACCTATGTAACTACGTAAGTACCCAGTGCCAAGTACCAACCTACCAACTTCCAACTTTACCAACCAACTACCTACCGAGCGTATTATTAATATACAGATAAATATTGAGGTGCCTGCGTTTGTGTGGGTGTGTTGTACTTGATTCGTGTGCAGATTCGGAAAATGTACAACTGTGAAGCTGGTTCATTAAATACTTTTGAATTTTTATTTTATTTTGAGTACGGCACATACAGTAGGTACAGGAGTATCCATACATCATGCGCTTTTGGTAGATATCTAAAGACACATTCCTCCATTCCCTCAAGGCATTTTCATGAGTAGTTCAAATACTTGTAGAGCTGTAATAATTAAGTTCACAATTATTGATGACCGCCGCGTCGGGAACCATTTATTGGATAACTACGTACGCTACGTTTTGTGACTTAGCAGGGGTGCCCGGGTTAATGGGGTGAGATCTATCTTGCTCTTGACGGCGGACGCGTTTGCCCGCCTACTTGCGTGGCGAGCCGGATCAGGAGAGACCTGTTGAGGGAGATACTTTGAACCATAGATTTATATATAACTGGATGGATGACTCGAGCAAATTGGCCGGTCTTCCGGTTTCGATGGCGGCCATCTTTAAAGAGGGCAAAAGATACGAGAACTCAAGGAACTTCTAAGGGGGAACTCGCAAATCCCAAGTTTTTGTTATTAAACATTTCGTTTCTGTTTTCAGTTGTGTTGCATAATGAATTGTAATAAAGTCAAACTTTGACTTTGTATATTTCGTATAAATAAATCGGAATGTTTAAAAAAAGGATCCTTGGAACAACTTTATTTATGGAAGATTCTAAGTAAAGTTCGATAATGAAACTTCATTCAGGGCATAACAAGTCATGCAGTTCTACATTGTTTTATAACTTTTGTGATAACCTTACATTGTCTTAGATCAGTAACACTGGTGTAGAATAAATCGTAATATATTTTAAAAAAAGGATTCTTTGAACAATTTATTTATGGAAGATTCTAAGTAAAGTTCAATAATGAAACTTCATTCAGGGCATCACAAGTCATGCAGTTCTACATTGTTTTATAACTATTGTGATAATCTTACATTGTCTTGATCAGTAACACTGGTGTAGATGTGGTAGGTATCATAATTTGTTGAGACAAAAAAAAACTACAGGATTTAAATAGGTGTAGCATTTTTATTTCTTACGAAATTACAATATTTATTATCAGAACATACAAGCAGTAAATGTATTCAAAAGCAAGAAAAAAAACAGTCATAAATAATATAGGATAGAAATAATAAAAAAGATTAAACATTTACATAACTTATATAGACAATTTTACGTCTAGTTTTTTAGTCTACGGGAAGGATGTTGAACAAGGATGAGTTGTAGCAGAGCAGGTGTGTCAGTAATACTGTTAATAATTTTGAATACCTAAATTAGACTCCAGAAAGGCTATTCCCTAAAATTTGTAAGAGATCGTTCTCCCGCGAGAAGTGTGATTTTCTACGGCTGTTATTTGCTTTTTCTATCGGCCGATGTCAAAATTTCAGCCGTGAGCTGTCACGTATTTTAGTTTGGGTCGTTTTAAACACGAATTCTTGCAAGTATGCATGATTATTTATTCATTTAACAGGTGTAGAAAATCACACAAATCTGACAGCACTTCTCGCGGGAGAACAATCTCTTATCACAAATTTTAGGGAATAGCCTTTCAGAGTATTTTCTACGTTTTTCTAAAGAAATAATTTAATATTATTTATGTTATTATATGAAAAGATATCCCACTTCCTTTGCTGTACCGATTCGTACAATTATACGAAGAGCACGATAAAACCATTTTGTTAATATTAATGTAACGTCGAACAGAGTAAACTTCAAACAAGACGGCTGCTAACATAGATATGGCCTGCTGGCCGCTTCTTTTGCCCGATTCAAAGATGGCGGACGTCGATTTCCGGTGGACCGCTCAAAATTCGCTTCGGCAAAGGGAGTCATCTATCCAGTTATATATAAATCTATGCTTTGAACTCTCCAGCCAGACCCATCGCCTTGATTTACAAGCACCACTGCAATGCAAGTAAGTGAATTCGTACGTCCGTCACTCCTGGACATACTGACTCCCAATCACAATGACCCACCTCTCATAACTTTTTCCTTCCCAGAACTTATTTTTCTTTCCCCAAAAAGACCCTTCACACGGCGATGACATATCCCCTTCTTCTTCCATGCACTGTCCCAATTCATTGCCATGCTGTTGGGGTCAGCTCTTCTCGTTCTCAGGCTATATTGTCTTCGGTTCTGGGTAAAGCAATATTTTTTTTAAAGAAAGACAAACATTACGAATAACCCAACAATGTTTGAAAATCTCCTACTACCACCACAGAAAGCCGAAAACGTTGCTTGTGTTGTGATGGAGGACTTAGCCAGCCGAGGAATCGAACACGGGATGCCCAGGTGGGACCCAAATGCGATGCCCACTCAACCACTGACCGGTCATTGAGCATTGAGTCATCCAGGAGTTCTTTGGTCTTCCTCTGGATGACTGCCGATGAAGATCCATAGATATTGCCTGCTTCATTGTGTGGTCTGGTGGTCTCCGTCTTATTTGTCATATCCCCCTGGGGAATTATTTCCTCCTGGAATTCTGTGGACATTAGGTAACTTTATGTCAAAAACATACCAGCATACCTTTTCAAACACAGAACTGCTTTTGAAAATATCCAAACTGCTCGAGATACTAGAACCAAAGAGCATAATATCTTACTTACGTAACCTTTTTGCCAAAATAACTTTTGGCCAAAGAAATTTTAGATGCTTAAGTTGAAGCAACAAAGCTAAACAATGCACTTTCACTGGCCATTAGACAAAACACAACTTATCTTAAATATAAATCAGACATCAGGTTTTGGATCATCAGCCAAAGCAGATCTAACATCAAGATTTTTTAAAACCAGAACTTTATAAGAATGTATTTTTTCAATGGTGCGATGATGATTGTCTGTTACGTTAATTCTGATATTATATTGTTATTTATATCTTTATTATAAACTGTTCGTGTTTTAAATCGCCTGCTCTCAATCCAGGTTTTCCTACTGAGGCAGGCATAGCACATCACCAATTGTAAGTCTAGAATTAATAAAGACGATAAAAGAAAATAAAAAAAGAATTAATGTGAAAAAATTATATTGTGTAGGTTTCATAACAGTTTGAGAAGATCTCAGACCATGCTAGATTGTGTATTTACAAGTATATATTATATGCTGTCCTGCACCTAGCAGGACCATCACGCCATCTTGTGTTTTTTATTTCATTTTGTTCGTTAGGACTCGTTTTGTTTTGTTCTTGCTCTTCCACTTCTCCTTTTGTAATATCGGCTGCTAGGGAGAGAGCGGTGCCATGGTTACCACTATTATTCCTAGAAGGACGAGGTGTAGTAGTTACCTTTTGTTATTTATTATTTGCCTTTAATGTTAGTAATTCGGCAATACACGTACAATATTTTATGTATCATACAACAAAGATATCGTTTAGGTTTTTTGTTGGTTTTCTAAATACATTGCAATGGTCTGTCCTGCTCCTTTGTATTGTATAGGTATAAGGTTCAAAGCGGAAGATTCTCTCTATATAGCCCAGGAGAAAAACAACAAATAACAATCGAAACTTTTTACTATCTCTGTTTAGTGGCCAGATTTTTGACTTCCCACCTTCCTGGTCTGATTTTTCCTCCCCCCGCTTATAACTCTATCCTCCCCGCATACTTCAGCATCACAATTTTCCTTGAATTGGTGATGTGATAGTCCCACTGGTTCCGGGCAGTTGAGACTAAGCTATAGTAACAAACAAATTGTAGGTTAGAAAAGAGCAATAATAAGTTGTTTTTTCGAATGATGCAAATACTATTTATTGGGTGTGAAATTATTACAACCTTAGTTAAATTATAAGCCATTAAATCCCAGTGGTGCCCGCTAAAAAAGAAGACGGAGGAGAGATGTGTAATGACGAATGAGGGAGCGCGCTAATATTAAAAACGATAATATTTAAGACAAAAATTGTGAAAATGTTTAATAAAGCACGACTCGTTTAAAATAGAGCGAAAATCTCGTGGGAATGTCTAAAATACCATTTAAAGAAACACTGATTTTTTTCATACATATAACTTATGTTATTATTATAATTTACGATTTTTTTCTATGAAGGGAATTTCATGAAATTGTGAACATGGGGAATGCATAGATATCACAAGTATACAAACATTTAAGTATACAAAGATAATGAGGTGATTTTTCACAAAAACGGCGCTCTACAAATTGTCCAATTATTATTATTATTATTATTATTATATGTAATAAATCGGTAGAAATGCGGGATACCATGATTCTCAATATTTTGTGTTTTTTTTGCGTTACCTTTTCCGTTACCTTTTCCGTTACGTCAGCGTTACGAGGCATTTAAGATAAGAAGTCAAAATCCGATGGATAACATCCGTCGTGCGTTATCGGCTGTCAAATTTCTGTGATTTTCTTTGACTTCTTTCTATCGTGTGATAAATAGATTAATTACCTACTTAAAAACATAAATTGCTATTTATTAGTTATTAAAACTACTTACATACAAGCCTAATTGATACGCGATCATAAATGACTATTTATTTGTCATATTATTTTGATGTTTGAATGCGATAACATTTGATTAGCAAATTTTCCAGCAAATGACATCTCTTAACGAGGATTATGCGAAAAAAGGGGCCATTATCTCATGGGTAACTACTTTTAAGATTTGTTGTCTTCAAATGCGCAGAATTTAGCTCGTTAGTGTGATACGGAAAACTGTCAAAACTGTCAGTCACTGGAACTGTCAAAATGTGTCGTATACCGCCAATTTAACACGCGTTACGTTTGTCGCAAAAAATACAGAATCACACTTCTGATAAAGCTTAAGATAAGCGAAACCTGGTTGGATTTAATTTATTATTTAAATGAAAATGGTTTATCACAAAGCGTGTTTTTGAATTTCATAAATGATAAATTATTTTGATGGTGTAAAGAAAAATTAATTAATAACAATTATTGTTTTTGTTTACTTTTTATTTGAAACATCACAAGAGCGCTCCTGTCAGTACAGTGTAAAGACAGGGGGAACTATAGGTCCACCCGGTGGGGCATCGTTGAGAGGTGGGTTAAGGTAGGGAATGTATTGATTTTGTTAATGATTTATTAATGCGTGTCTTAAAGAGGCCTGGATTATATGAAGGAGGACTTTCCTAATTACCGATTAATGATTGAGTTGACTAATGCTTCTGCTTCATTTCCCTCTCATCCATCTTTGCAAAAACAACATCTTCAGCTTAACATTATGGTAGTACGAGTTTTAAAAAATGTTAAGTTATTCGTAATATTTGAATATGGTAGAGAATATTTGTTTTTTTTTTTGTCACGTACGACCTCTCACTGGTACTGGTACAATCAAGTTTATCGGCAAATACATTTTCAAATATGAAGTAGATACGTGTGACGCTATAATCTATATATATATAAAGATTTTAGTTCCGTATGTTTGCGTTCTCTCCCTCCTACAATAAGGGTCTGTTCAAGACCCAGTTTCACACCTTCTTTTCCACAAACCTCCACACAGAATTGCCAAAGATGACATAAGCCCTGAGGGAAATTATTTTCATCAAGGCCTTCTGTGTGGAGAAAGTAATGATAAAGATACCTATTTGGATGATTTGTACAGCGCCATTTTTGCGAAAAATCGTCTTTAGAGGGAAGATAAGAATCACTGATCGGTTTAACGAAATAAAAAAAACGCTTGCACAAGCCTTGCGTTAGGTAGGTACCTAGAATAACATTATTTTATTATCAGGCTGGTTTACCAGTTTCTATAATGCTTACTTCATTATAAATTTGCCGCACCGTTGTTAACAGTACCTACCTAGCAGTATTCCTATTCCCTGCAGCTCCGATATAATAATATCAACCTCAGTGTGCATTGCACATTTGTATGCAAACAGTGCATCCAAACGCAACCTGCTGTCTATAATACGCAACGTGCCGACTGCCGACTGACACCATGAGAAATTTATTTTAAGATTTCGAATGCATTTACATTTCTGCTACGCAGGTCTGGTGTATTCAAATAAACTTGCCATTTTTGGTGTGAACACTGTACAGACAGTATGGCACCCCCAATAATTATTAACCACGTGTAGGAAGATCATGTTGGGAAACGCATATCTAATCAGGGTGACCGGACAACTCGGAATGAAACCAACTCAGAACCATCTCAGGTAAGTCATTTAGAGTGAAAAAAAAATTACGTTAGGTTAGGGTTATCGGCAAATTTAAAATATTTTTTTCATAGCTTTTAATGACTTTTCAAGGAGTGTTGAGTTGACTTTATTCTCAGTTGGTATGGAACCCTAATCAGGGCCCCTAGCACGGTCGATCGATAAGGATTGATAGGATAACTTTCGGTAACTTGGTATAACTTCCCTAGTATAACCCGACCCTTTGGGATAACAAGGTTCCAACTATCGCAATAATGGGATCTTTAGTAAGTTACTTTAGAGTTCATTATCGTATGGCATTACCGCAACAGATGGAACCCTGTTATTCCAAAGGGTCGAACTGCAGATTGGTAACGATCGGTAACAACAAACAATAGTTGACGTTGAATTTATTAAGAACACTTAGGATGGGTTGTTTCAAAAAATTTGATGGATTCATCAAATATTTGAAGTTGATTTTCACGTTCTGTGTAAGTTCTATTCAAGTTCTGTTATTACATCGTTATAGGACAGTTGCTTCACAAAACTGAAATAATCACAGAACTTGAATAGAACTTACACAGAACGTAAAAATCAAATTCAAATATTTGATGAATCCATCAAATTTTTTGAAACAACCCGTCCTTAGTCATTGTGAACTTTTAAAAAAATTATCCAGACAGTACCTAGATTGCATTTAGTTCGGGTTTGAATCTTGCAATCAAACATAAAGATAGCAGCCAATAAAAATATGTGTTAAGAGGAACGTACGCGCGGCCCATTTCGGCCAGTTTCATACAAATCTTAAATTTTGATTTGAAATCAAATTACCCAACAAAACTGAAAAAATATTTTTGTAATCAAAAGGTATATCAAGTATCTAGTACGGATGTGAGCTACTTTATTTATTTTTGCTTTTAATTATAAGATGTAGGACATTAAATATTTTAATGTTTCATGATTTTAGAAGCAACTAAATATAACGCAACTAATAACTTTCTAAATTTGGGAGGCGGGAATGGGTACCGCCGCCCCGGGAACCTTTATTGGATAACCAATACCTCTGCCATAGGTCACCCCAAGTGGTTCGCTACGTTTGGTGATTTAGCAGGGGTGCCCGGGTTCATGGGGTGAAGTTTGTCTAGGTCTTGGAGGCGGATGACCAGGACACACTGAACCCCAGATTCCTACCCACCCCTTAAACCTTTTTCCTTCCCTTCTTTTCCTTAAAAAACCCTCCACACAGCATCTCCAAAGATGACATAGGCCCTAAGGAAAATTATTTTCCTCAGGGCCTCCTGTGTGGAGCTCATGTAAAAAAAAAAAAAAAACTTCGGCAACTATTTGTGAGTAAATGAAAAACATTATGAAAGTAATTTTATTTTAAAAATACAATGAAAAATAAAATAAAAAATAAAACATCGTTAAAAATGCATTTTTTTGGTTAGTAATTTTAATGTATAAACGACAAATTTTTATTCCGCCGTTTATAGGTAATTTGTATTTTAACTTTACACCTATCAACACGATAATTTTTATTATTTTTTTATTTTTTATTTTATAATTCATCATATACTATGATAAATATAGTAAAACTATTTTTGTTTTTGGTTTTCATTTACTCACAAATAATTGCACAAATTGCCTCTAAAGTCATGAAACATTAAAATCTTTAATGGCCTATCTTAATTTAAAGCAAAAACAAATAAAATAGCTCACATCCGTTATAGATATTTTGTTTATCTTTTGATTTATATATTTTTTATTTTATTATTTTTTTTTTAAAGAAAGACGAACATTCCCGGGTTACGAATAACCCAAAAATGTTTTAAAATCTCCTACTACCACCACAGAAAGCCGAAAATGTTGCTTGTGTTGTGATGGAGGACTTAGCCAGCCGAGGAATCGAACACGGGACGCCCGGGTGGTACCAAACACGATGCCCACTCAACCACTTACCGGTTGATCAATAGTACCCTTTACACGCAGAGTTCGGAGCGGGACGTGCCCCGCGCCACTTCAGGCCGCCGCGCAGAAAAGTCTCACAGTGAACTGCGCTGTAAACCGTTATCTTACTTTCGGTCTTTACTTTTCTGCGCGGCGGCCTGAAGTGGCGCGGGGCACGTCCCGCTCCGAACTCTGCGTGTGAAGGGTACTAATGTATATTTTTATTAAATCGAGCCAGGATTTGAACCAGCGATACCTGGCTATTTATTTTTCTTCCACGGCGGTCGTCAATATTATTCAATATACGTATTTATAAAAATAATAAATATTTATGTTTAATCTCATAGAGTATAGTATTTACACGTAATTGAATACAAGCACGTGTCGATCGCATTCATTATCATCACAATATAGTAACTAAAGAGTATTATAACTTAGGAGTAACGTGTATGGACGTATGACCCAGTTGGGAATATAATAAGTCAATTTAAAGTATTTAAGCCCTTGCAGCCATGCAGTAGGTGGTACTAGAGCTTGCATCACTCTCCATTATATCGTGTAATACCTAGTACCTACTCGGATCATGCTGATGGGGTCACCAACCTATCATACTATCCTTTCTCTCTTGAATAAATTCGGGCTGATAAGAGATTATTTACAATACAGGCTGTCACAGCACGTAAATGAAGGATCTTAACCAGAGATACCTGGGCGTTTTTGGAGTAAAAAATGTAAATGTCATTTTGCAATGCGAAATTTTTCAACAAGCTTCGAAGCTGAATAACCTTGCGGGTAACGTGACAAGCACTCCGTCTCATTCCATCAGCACAGTAATAAGCGGAACAACATATCACATGATCCCGAAAAATATCATCGGACTTCAAAATGACCTCAATTTTTGTACTTCAAATATGCTCAGGAATCGCTGGTTAAAATTCTTCGGTCGAAAGATGATCTGTTTAAAATATATGATAAAGTTGGTAGGTACCTAACTATATTCTATGGTCAACAATAAATTGAGTCTTAACTCAGGCAGCAATAGTCCTAATCCTAAGGGTGCTGTTCCGTTGGATGGTCAGGTACCTAATCATCAAACGTTATATCGCAAAATTGATTTGTTTTACCCCATATATTTATTCATCGGCACCCCTTAGCAATTCTTCACCATTCCTCAGACTTCTAATCAAGTTTCAATCTTTTTCTGCAGAGCCCACCTCTGCCTCTAACTCGCTTCCACTGGGGCACCCGCTTGGACATGATGTTCGGTATCCTAATATCATCAGGGAATCTTTTCGAATGACCACCCATCGCAGACCCGGGGTCCTAAAGAATGTTTGGATGGTTTCTCGGATTCATGCTTTCGAAGATCAATTTTTTAAAATATTATTTCGTATAAATTTCATTTTACGATTCATTTGCATTATCTCGACCACGTACTAGGCTCGTGCCCGTGTCATGATACTTGTAGTCGTATATAGGCTACATTATATTGTTACAATAAAAATGATAATAAATTTGAATTGAAAAATTGAAATATTTTGCTAAATACCACTCATTTGGTTTCTTCATTTTGGGTCAGCGCCACGTTAAGTTGATGGCAAGAATCATATGAAAATGGATGAACATATCTATAAATACTGATTCGCGTATTTTTAATGTCACGTTGATTTCAATCTTTAAGTAATAAATTGTTGCTACTGTGCCAATTTTTCCAAAGTTCCCTTGTGTTTTCTAGCTCGTTGGTAATCACTGATGTAATGCCTACTTAGATGAGAGCAAATTCAGTTTCTCTTAGTCCATTCTCTCCATGCACTCTCGCCTTCTCAATTCAAAGAGGTCGCGTCCCACTATTCTCAAATTGCATTTACATGAGGTAGGTACTGACATATTAAATAGATACATGAGTTGTTGGGTTACTGCACTGATAACTATACCGCACTACTGCGCTTCTGAACAAGTAAGAAGATTGCCAATTTCAATAAGGGTCTCTTGTGCAACATATTGAATACCTAATGCAGTGCCGCGGTACTCACTATCTAACTATGTAATAGATGATGGCGTTGGAGAAGTTAAAGGTGCTTAGTAATAATTGATTAACGATGGTATATGAACAATGCACATAGGTATAAGTAATGTTCTAATCCCATCAACAAAAAATGGAAAAGTGATTCGTACCCGTCTCAGAACAGACGTAGTGAGGCGGGTTACTTACTTGTTTGTATATGATAATGTTATTTCAATAAACGCCCGGGTTGCCGGCAAATTAAAAAAATAAAAATAAAAATAAACTAAACAAAAAAAAATATATATATATAAAAGAGTATCAGATTTGTCTGAAATAAATTTATTTGATGGACGTGTTTCAAAATGTCCATATAAAACAATTTTTCCAACTGCTTCCAACTGTATCAAGGCACTGAGACTACGGCATCCCAAATTGAGGCTTTGAGGTTGTGAGTCCCAATTTCCGGCGTGGCAAATAAATTGTATTTGATTAATATGTGTTATTACAATTAATTCATTTAAAATAATATTTAGTTTATTTTCGGTACGTTCCAGAGCGGAAGATACTCTCAGTATCGCCCTGGTGTAAGACCACCATTCAGATTTGAAACGTTGCTTGAAATTGCTTTAGCCGTGTTTGGTGATCAGATCTGAATAGCCAGGGACTTCCCCACCTTCCTCTTCCCTATCTCCTTCCTTCCCCACTACCTTCAACCTCACAACATATCTCAATTGGGGATGCCAGTCTCACTGTCTCCAGACGGGAGTATTCGGGACTCATGTGCGGTATTCATACAAAAAATTTAAAAAGGTATTTTTATATTTACCTACTCTCGTTTCTTCATTCTAGAATCAGTAACAATTGATAGTGTCATATCACCCTGGGACACCCTTAAAAATTTCTACCCACTTGAGAGCCTTCATCATATATCCTGAAACTCCTTACTCCGTTCATCAGCCCTGCAATCCATTGAAAAGTTCTTCCTTAACTTGTACCTTGTGTACTAGTCCCAGGCAGCGACCCTACGATTATGCGCGACGTCGTCTTTCATAAAAATCTTCCTTATCACACTTTTATATGAAAGCTACTAGAATGAAGATACTAGAATGACGATACTAGAATATCGAATATCTTTAATCTTATTTCTTTGGACGTTTGGCGAACGTATGTTTCTTTCAAATGTCATACATAACTATTATGGTATTGCCAGTTATGAAAACAAGTAAAAAAAAAAAATTACTTTATCAGTAAATACATAAAACACACACAACAATGTACAATATTATCTTTATAAACATGTTACCATGTAGATATTATTATTTGAAAATCCGAAAAAAAAGTATATTTTAATAATGAGTTTGCGGTATTTTTGACGTGATTATTAAAACGGTGGACCATTTTTACCACTGACGTCGTTGTATTATAAATTATGTTGTAGAGTCGGTTATATGACAGTCCAATTTTGAACGCTGTTTTTTAGAAAAATATACATACGTTTCCGTATTTTCTTGAATTATTTTGAAAATGTTATTTAATAATCTCTTTCATTATTTGTAAAATGTAACTAATTGAATTTTATTTGGAAACAATTTTATGTTTTTTTTAAATATTTTTATAATATTATACATGCAAATACTTTCGACTGATCATATACATTTTATTTAAATTCCGGATATTTATTAATGAACGATACAAACAAAATCTTATGTATCATTAATCATTATCATTGATGTAGGTACTTATTAATACTGCTTATTTAATATATTTCATATTGTCAAGGTCCCGTTTTATTACAGAAGAATGTATAATTATGTAATGCTAATGTAATGAAAAATATGTGTAATAATTATATATAATGTATGTAATATGCTTATAATTAATAATTATAGAAGAAAAATGGTCATTGTTACCCATCTATAATCTATACAATAACAAACAAGTTACACGTTCCACTGAATTACTCCAAGGTGACGTGCATATGAGCTCTGGGAATATTATAATATCGAATTTGCTTTCTTTTCGAAGTTCTAATAAAGTAAATCGGTTCTTCTTTGCATTTCAAAATTAGACAGACGTGTAGGTAATATTATTATCTTTTATTACAATTTTCGTGTGCATTTAACTGATATTCAGACTAGATCCACGAAGTTTGAAGGTATGTTGTATTTACAATCCCGAATCCCGGGGTCCCGGGATCCCGGCCCATTTTCGATCCCGAAAATACCGGGACTGCACTTTGGCTAATCTCGGGATTTTCGGGATTGCCACAATCAGGTCTAGTTTGCATTCCGTAATCCGTTGCGCCTTGACTTGTTCGGAAGTTATGTGCGTACAAACATTTCCTGCCTGAAATAAAATTTCCCACAAATATATTAACATAGTTACCAAGACAACGATTTGTTTTGTTTTTTGTCTGACGTTATCAATAACTCGCTAATTGTAAGGGACAATAAACGTATAATAAATATAATATATCTATTTAACTCATAACGCCGAGCTTACCATTATGCACATCCTATACTACTGGCATATAATGTAGCTTTCTATTGGTGAAAGAATTATTGAAATCGGTTTAGTAGCTTAGGAGTGAAACCGTAACATACAAACACACGCACTTTCGCATTTATAATATTATATAGTATAGTATAGTATAGATAAGATGTGTAACAAATAATATGAATAAATAATGTTTTAGAACTTATTATCTTTGCTTTTATTTTATCCCAATTATTAGCCACATTTCCTAGTCCCGGGATAGTACCGGGATCCCGGGATTACATATCGAAAATCCCGGGATTACATATCGAAAATCCCGTAATCCCGGGATTCAAAAACATGCACGGGATTGTATTCTCTAGTTGTATTACTAACAGTGTAAACACAATATTTGCAGGCTTCTAGTCTTTCTTATACCATTAAAAATAAATGAGTTAGATATCAGATACCATGCAAAATATCAGCTACGTTGTTGTTCTATTATGGTTTTCTTGCGAAATTTTTCATTGCGGAGTTTTCTTTGTGTGGTTATTTCTCTAATCAAAGTAATGGTTCACTTTACTAACTGTAACCGCACTTGCTTATTAGTCTTATTACATTGGAGAGCTTTTATTTGTTACTGATTCTTTGTTACAGTGACTAGCGCTCGCTAATGTTTTGCAAACCATACAATTTTTCGATGATGTTGACAATCTAGACTAGATTATGAAATTGGTTGTTCCTTCAACAGTATATGACGGAGAGTTGTATTGAAATAAAGAACCCCAAAATTAGTTTTAATTAAGTTAAGTTTAACTAACTAACTAACCATTACGCCGTTTCCCAGCAGGAGTAGGCAGAGAGGACGGACCGCCAAACAACTCGATCTTGGCACACACTCCTTGCTTCGTTCACATTCACACATCGTCTCATACATGCTCTTCTATTATTGACTATTATGACTCAAGTATCTGATTCACTTGGTCGTGCCATTTCTTCCTCGGGCGTCCCCGACTTCGTTTACCATTCACATTTGCGTCATATATTCTCTTTACACTCCTTTCCCCATTCATTCGCTCTACATGCCCAAACCATCTGAGCATCCCTTTCTTAATCTTATTCATTACGCTTACATCAGCCTTGCATTCTTTGCGGATCTCCACATTTCTCACACGATCATACGTTTCAGGGATCTCATTTCTACAGCATTCAGTCTACTTTCATCCTTTCTCTGCCAGTTCCATGCCTCACTGCCATACATCAGGGTAGGTACCAGCACTCCATTATGGACGGCTAGCTTCGCTTCTTTTGACAGTTTTTTGTTGGCGCCAACGGCGTTCAGTCCTTGTTTATCGAGGACTGAACGCCGGATTTACCCTTATTACCGGCATTTACCCTTCTTCCGATATCTCTATCAGTCTTCCCATCTCTCGTAAACATACTTCCCAAATACACAAACTCATCCACCTACTCCAAGTATTCGTCATTTAAAAATATTTTATATTGCACATTGTTTTCGTACTCTCTCTTTCAAATACCATTACTTTTGACTTACTCACATTCATCATTAACTCATTCTTCATACATACTTCGTTCATCCTAGACACGAGCGACTGTAGCTCTTCCATACAGTTAGAAATCAGCACCGCATCATCAGCATACAACAGGCAACATACTTCTAGAGTTAAGTTTAAGACACAATTATTATGGTTCATAATATATAATTTAATTAAAAATTCTAAGTTACGTTACTTTGCTCTTGCTTCGGAGGAAGTCATAATATAATAAATTATTATCTATCTGAGAAAGGGTATAAGTAATATTTAAAATATTTGAACAGTATTAGAGATTCGAGATTGTTTCTAGGCATGGTCTAAATGTTATTCTCAAGAAAACAATATCTAAGAACCCTGAAGGCATTATTTCAAAAAGCAAGTAGGTAAATTTAGTAGTAGTAGGAAGCAAATAATGGGAAGCAAGAAGCAGTGCACGTGGAAACCATGAAGCAACGGAAAACAGGAGGGAGAAGCAGAGGGAAGCTGGAAAACATAAAATATCGGGAAGCTTGAATCGAGAAGCAAGAAGCAGAGGGAAGCAACAACAACCAAAAACTATACGCGGGAAGCTGGAAACGGGAGGCTGGCGCCGGAAGCTGGAAGCGGGAAGCAATAATCAGGAAGCAAAAAACTGAAGCGAGAAGATACGGGAAGCAAATACAAGCGAAAAACGAGGAAGGAAAACCAAAACTCCAACAGTTTCTTTATTCTAGCCCGTCTTACCTTCAAATATAGGCTTAAAACGTTGCCATGTATACCGATCGATTAAACTTCAACCTATCTATCTAATCATCAGAGCACGCGTTTCTAGTCCTAGCAAATCAGTGCCCCCCGCACAGAGTACTGGTCGCACCGTAACAGAAGTGCTCCTTGTTGGTACAATCGTTTCGTAGATAAAAATATCATAGGTAAGTAAATCATTTTAAATGGATTCTTTGTAGTTAATAGAGGGGAGTGCTGGCGGGTGTTTAAAACTATTTCGAACCATTTTTAACCACTATCGGTATCAATGTACTGTAAGTTAGTAATAAGATAGAGCATTATAGAAATGTATTATATTATATTTTTACAGAAACCTTGAGGCGATTTTTGAAAAAAAACAATCAATTATTAAATCAGCAAATAATAGTAGCAATAAGAAATAGCAATAGTGTATGTTAATAATAATAGTTATGCAGGGGTAGTGCAATGCTATAATTCCATATTTCGAAATAACAAAAGAAAAACAATGTGGTTAAAAATAAATAACAACACATAAATAAAATAAAAAACAAATAAGCATGAAAAATATGAGAAACGAAACTGAAAAAAAATTAAGGGTCCACTATTCGAATGTCGACCGATTTCTTACATATCTCCCTTAAACATTTGAAGTTTTTAAGCTCTTAAAAATTTTTTTGTTATTTTTGAAGATAATATCTAGATACGTTCCACGCCGAAACGCAAATTATATGAAATTCCCTCGATAGAAAAAAATCGCAAAGTATGCTCCGAAAATTATTTAAAACAAGTCTATTTCTTTTATTTTACAAGTTATATTTGTGAAAAAATTCACAATGTTTCTCTAAACGATACTTAAGATACGTTCCACGAGAATTCTGCTCTATTTTAAACGAGTCATGTTTTATTAAGCTGTTTCGCAATTTTCGCTGCTATTTTATGACTTAAAATATTAGCGCGCTCTGTCCAACATTCGTAATTACATATCTCTCCATCTTCTTCTTTTTCAGCCGAAGAGTGCCGCCTTAAGCGCTAAAATGAACGCAAGCACCTGTTTACGGAGGTATTAATTTCATTACAAAATACGCGTTATATCTACTTATATTAATCGAATTAAAAATGTGGCACAGCTTATGAAAATATTAGTCATTCAAAGGGTACGTATGTACAAGTGAAATAGCTACATGAAAGGCCCACCAAAGTTTGAAACAATATTGATAATAACATAGAGTTTCGTATTCCTTGCTATTTATCTAGAACAGAAAGCTGTACCTACCTAATATGAATATTTTTTCAAGTAGGTAGGTACCTATCCACTTATATTTTTTAATGCAAAAAAGACATTACAAAAAATGGAAATTATTTAAGAACTCGGAAAGGAAGATGATTTTAATAAATATATCATATTTTACTGATGATAAAATAATGCTTGTGCGTAGATTAACATTATCTAAGAGTAGATACCGCAGCATCCAGTAAAGGAGTACGGAATACAGAGACTACGTAATGGTCACGCTATAATTCCTGTTATTTTTTATAATAACCTATCCACGTGTATAACGAATAACACCTGCACTAGGAAGTGAACCCGGGTATGTACCGTAGTGCGTTTATCTCCCATTCTGTAAGACAATACACTGTAATTGTTAGCATTATACAGTACTATACACGAGATCGAATTTATCTGGGCGAAGTGTGAAACGCTTTCTGAACTAACCTGTCATTTATTCCCGGTTTGGAGGCAGTTCTTATAATAACATAGTTTCATTTTTATTACGCTAAACAGGTGGGTACCTATTTATTGAAAATGCATATTTGTGTCTGAAGAAATTTATACAAGCGGTATCTGGTTACTAGGAAATTTCAGAAAATGAGTGAGCACAGACAATTTTTTTTATATGATTAAAAAATTAAATATTAGGAAAATAATTTCCCTCAGGGCCTGTGTCATTTGGAGACGCTGTGTGGGGGGTATTTTTGGGGAGAGGAAGGAGTGAACACGGGCCTTGAAAAGGGGGGAAACTCTGACGTCAACAAATCATTCCACAGCCAAGCATTGAACTCAAGAACGAGTTGCAGAAGCGACCCCTTCTCATGTGACAAATGTCAACCATGTACAAATGGTGGGCGCGCGTTTGGCGTATTTCCCAAATAAGCACTGATGGTGAATGAATCAACGACGCTAGTTTCTCGGATCATCTTTCATTGTAATACCGGTAGAACAAGGACAGCAACCTGACTGCTATGTTCTAAAAATTGCTATTTTCTTTAGTAAAAATAATATCCTACAATTAAATATTAGCAAAAGAATTCGTTCTGTTGGAGGACTAATTTTACCACTAGTACGAACTACCACAGCACAGCATCACTGTATATTTAAGACTTTAAAATTATTTAATAAATTACCCCTTGATATTCGATGGGAAGAAAACTAGGACAATTATTAAAAAAAAAATTAAATTAATATTTTGTAGTACCACCTCACAACTTTTACTTACTGTTAGATAATATATTTTGCTTGTCATTCCTGTATATCATTTATAAATTATCTATATTTTTATAACTTTTATGTATTACCTTATAAAATTACTAATAGTTGCAGTAATATTCTAAATTCAAATATATTTAATAATACATAATTGTCCTCTCCTAAGCACAAGCATATTCTTTATTAGGAGAGTGTATGAAATATTATGTTTATGTAAAATTTTCAACAATTAAAATGTTTCAAAAAAACATTAATTCTATCAAATGGACCGCCCATTTGATATATTCTAGAATATTTTCATCAATCAAATATAGGTAACACCGCTAAGCGAAAAAAGTAAAAAAAATAACACAATTCTGATGTCATCAACAAAACTGGGTTTATTTTTCAAACTGAGCCACACCCAAATCAGAGAAATAATACAGATGCTAAATGCGAACCTTTTTTCCCAGCTGTGCGTGATTTTGAAGTGCTTGAATTTTTTGCAGCCCCTAAATTTCGGTTATTTTTTCTGCAGTATACACACAGCAAACACCGCTTATGTTTGACCCCAGTTTATTTAAATTAATTCCACTCCACATCTTATTTTATTATCATAGCCACAACAACAATCCCTTTGAAGTTTAATATTATATTATGAATGCTCACCTTCAGTGTTGCTACCACTGTAAAAACAGAAGAAAAATAAGCAAAAAAAACAATACGACACGATTACACGGGGCCATAACACTTGTTGTGTTAGTTGTTAGTAGTTTGAAGGCATCTGGTTTATTTTTCTAACGCACACTTGTAATGAAAAAAGTGAACACGTGATCATTTGCTCCACCACACTTGTCAGATGGTCCCTTATGGTTTGACAGGGTGTGTAGAGATATTTTCTTTTCAATTTTTATCAGAATAATTCTCTTTTTATAATTTTTTAAAGTTATTCCCAACATTGTAATATATTATTGAAGAAGAAGATAACATTAATAATCTAAACGAAAATTAGAAAAAGAATAAGACACAGAAAAATAAGAAGATAACGTATTTTATAAGATAAGAATTTCATTTTTTCATTGCTTAAGATTTTTAAGTCTCTTTTTTTTTTTCTTTTTTTTTACATTAACTCCACACAGGAGGCCCTGAGGAAAATAATTTCCCTCAGGGCCTATGTCATCTGGGATGCTGTGTGGAGGGTCTTTTTGAGGAACTTATCTCTGCACTAAAGATATTTAATCGCTAATCTCGATATCTTGAAACTTTCGCACGAGTGCTATTCCGTTGTGCTGTTCCATGTTGCAACCTGCAGCATGAAGAATGTTCTGATGATAACCAACCTTCGAAAACAGAATAATAAAATGAAGCCATGTCAAAAAATTTTATAAAAATAAATTCTAACCACCACGACGTAGACGACAAGATACCACACGATCCAGAACAAGTGTTCTAACACAGTAGATATAGCATGACAGGAGAAATGGTGCTTTTAAAAGAAAATTCTAAAACATAAAGATGCTGAAATTGCGAGTCGAGTATGGGTACCATTCGGTTCGCCGCCCCGGGAACTATTTATTGGATAACCAACTCCCCTGCAATAGGTTACTACAAGTGGCGCTACGTTTGGTGACTTAGCAATGGTGTCCGGGTTTATGTGGTGAGATTGCCCACCCACCTAGTGGCGGACCGGATTGGGAGAGACTGGTTGAGGAACACCTCTCCAGCCGAACTTTCTCGATCCATCGCCTTGTACTGCAGTGGGAGGTATGAATTCGTACATCCGTCATTCCTGGACTTACTGACCCCCAGGTTCCAACCCACCCCTCATATCCTTTTCTTTCCCTGAACTTCCTCTCCTTTCTTTGCCTAAAAATATCCTCTACATATTCCAGTAGGTCCTCAAAGATGACATAGTCCCCGGGGGGGATTTTTTCTCCGAGCTAATTTAAAAAAAGTTGTAGATTCAAACTCTTTAAATAACCTTTTTTGTACATTAATTTAAATAAATAAATAAAAACAGTTACCGATCTTTCAGACCACCCGGCAGTTCCCCATCAGCCATTATGACGCCTCTAATCACCCGAAGGTTTATAATAAACAGAGATAAGGGCATTGCCCTCCGGTCCGCCATCGTGACCTGACCCCAATACCCTCCGCTTTAATCCGTCTCGCGGCAGACTTTCCGTCAACACCTCTCAACTCAGTATCTCCAGCTTCATCACCTACCCGTACCCACTACACACCACACAAACTACACAGGTCAGGAGAGGTCTCGTGGGATTATCGTAATCTCTCCTCAGATTTACACTTACATCCAGCACATGCGAGATAGTTACATATATCAACAAATCACATTTTAACTTACGTTTCTCTTGTGATAACGCCTAATTATATTGTAATTGACTGAGCGTAGCAATTTGCGTTTGAAAATTTATTTGTACGTTCCGTTTCCGTTTCAAGATGGTGGCCGTTATGGTTCAGTAAAAATTCTTTTTTTCAAATTGTGAAATCGTCGATTTATTTGGACTTTCTAATTCGCATTTTTTTTCAATAGTATTGTATTTATTGTTATCGAGTTTGTTTACGAACTCCATTTTAATTTTTATTTCTCTTATATATTCAATAATATAACTCCATTTTAATTTTTATTTCTCTTATATATTCAATAATATAATTAATATTTCTCTTATATATTCAATAATATAATTATTTAATCAATAAAAATAGTTTATTATAAATAAGTTCTGCAATTTTTGTTTTTACATTATCTCCATACAGGAGACCTTGAGGAAAATAATTCACCTCTGGCCTATGTCATCTTTAGGGATGCTGTGTGGAGAGTCTTTTGAAGAAAGTAAGGAGATGAAGTTTTGGGTTAGCTTTCTATTGGTGAAAGAACTTTTAAAGTCTTTTTATTGGTTAATGAGTGAAAGCGTAGCAAACAAACTCGAGCAGTTTCGCATTTATAATATTAGTTTGGATACGGAATTACACGATCTGTCCAAAGGAACGTAAACTATCTCAATTACAATTCATTTTTCATACTTTCTTGCTTACTTCAGATACCATAATATTGAAAAAATGCTAATAAAAAGGTCCAAATAAACTAATATTTTATAATTTGAAAAAATAATATTTACTGAACCATAATTTTTAATTTGGGAGGCAAGTAGGGCACCGCCGCCCTGGGAACCATTTATTGGATAAACAACACTTCTGCCGTAAGTCACCCCAAGTGGTTAGCTACGTTTAGTGACTTAAAAGAGGTGACCGGTTTCATTTGCTGCATCTGCTCATCAGCTGCGTGACAGTTCGGATCGGGAGAACTTTGACCTCTCCAGCCAGACTCTCTCGGAACATCACCTTGCACCGATTGTGCAGTGGGTGGGATTAGTTCATACATCCGTCACTCCTGGAGACGCTGATCCCCAGATTCCTACCCACTCCTCATATCTTTTTCTTTCTCAGAACTTCCTCTCCTTCCTTTCCTAAAAAGACTCTCAAAACAACATCCCCGAAGGAAAATTATTTTCCTCCAGGCCTCCGGTGTGGAGCTATTGTAAAAAACAAAAAAAACGTTACAATAGATATTCAACTTTTTTGTGTTATAGTTACAAATTAGGTACCTCACTATCTATATTATTCCCATCCAGGTCTCAACATAAAATTGATGAAACCCTCCAGTCAAGGTAGCAATTTATGTAAATATTGATAACACTTTACTAACAAACATTATTTTTATACAAACAACTGCTGACACAAGCCCTTTATTTATTTACTCTTCTGAATAGCAACAGGCATAATCGAGAGATATATATGTATATATATTTTTTTGTAATAATCGATTCGAAATTCAATCGAACCTAGTATGTAGGTAAGTAGTACCTACTTATTGAAATATTTTCACGTTAAAATTTCTGACAGTGAATTTGTTGTGTATGTACAATTCTATTGCAGAAATTAGTATATAACGGTAACTACCCAATTTTAGGCATATTATTATTAACTTACGAAACATTACGAGTCTCCTAAATCTAATCTAATCGTCGTCGTCTTTTATTTGTTTGTTTTGGGTTATGCTAGATCATCTTTAAGGCCGCACTCATGAAACGCACGGCGCTGAAAAAGAAGAAGATGGAGAGATATAAAATTACGAATGTTGGACAGAGCGCGCTATTATTTTAAGTCGTATAATTGATTTATTTTAAGCAGCGAAAATTGCGAAAAAGCTTAATAAAACATGACTCGTTTAAAATAGAGCAAAAATCTCATGGAACGTATCTTAAGTATCATTTAAAGAAACATTGTGAATTTTTTCACAAATATAACTTGTAAAATAAAAGAAATAGACTTCGTATTTCTATTATTATAGGGTCTACTATTCGTATTTCGACCGATTTCTTACATATCTCCCTTAAACATTTGAAGTTTTTAAGCTCTTAAAAAAATATATGTTATTTTTGAAGATAATATCTAGATACGTTCCACGCCGAAACGCAAATTATATGAAATTCCCTTGATAGAAAAAAATCGCAAAGTATGCTCCGAAAATTATTTTAAACAAATCTATTTCTTTTATTTTACAAGTTATATTTGTGAAAAAATTCACAATGTTTCTTTAAATGGTACTTAAGATACGTTCCATGAGATTTTTGCTCTATTTTAAACGAGTCATGTTTTATTAAGCTTTTTCGCAATTTTCGCTGCTATTCTACGACTAAACATATTAGCGCGCTCTGTCCAACACTCGTAATTACATATCTCTCCATCTTCTTCTTTTTCAGCGCTGTGCGTTTCGAGAGTGCGGCCTTAAGGGAGATATGTAAGAAATCGGTCAAAATACGAATAGTAGACCCTTAATGATAAAAATAGTAATATAATGTATAAACCAAACTCAATCTACTTTGATGTCGATCAGGTACCAAATTATAGGTACCAGGGCCTATGTCATCTTGGAGGATGATGTGTGGAGGGTCTTTTTCGGGAAGGGAAGGAGAGGAAGTTCTGGGAAGGAAAAGGTTTGAGGGGTGGGTAGTAATCTGTGGATCAATGTGTGTAGGAGTGACAGACGTATGAATTCATCCATCCCACTGCGGTGCAAGGCGATGGGTCCGGCTGGAGAGGTCTGGGATAGGTCTCCCTAAACCAATCTCTGCTAAGACCAAGACAAACCTCACCCCATGAACCCGGGCTAAGTCACCAAACGTAGCGAACCATGACCAATGGCAGGGGTGATATCCATACCCTCCCCCCAAAGTAACTAACTGTCTATTCGAATGAGGGGTCGAATAACACGAATATATTTTTTTCTATTATATTGATTAATAAAATACGATACGACGAAGATATTTTTGGTTTCCAATCATTGAAATCTATGTCACTCGTGATAGACAAAATTCCGAGGGACGAAAATTTCTAATTATCATAATTTGATGCTTATTGATTGCTTACTGCGATTAAAATTATGTTTCATTAGAAAAATCGGATTAAAAAAATATGAATTATGTTCATCACTAAGGTTTTAGGTTAGGTTAATTATGTCGTATTAGGTCAAGTTAGAATAGTGCAGCGTTGGGTGTATCAAATTAATGAGGATTGTTTCGATTAAAAAATATATTTCGGTAACGAAAAATTTTATGATGCACATCACTAGATTACTAAAGCTAGAAACAGATTCCAACAAGATGTTTCCAAAATTAAACGATTATCAATAAATAAATAAAATCTGTGGTAAAGTCACGTGCGATCGAGAGTCGTAAAAAACATAAACACGTGTATTTTTGTGTTTACAAAAAAATGTTCGTGGGTCGTGCTACTATCAGCTTATTGTAAACAACGATACTAGTTCTGTAAACATGTCAGTTATGTGTTTTCTTAGTTAATGTCTTTGGCAGATATCTCTTTTCGATAATTCTGACACGTTTACGAACGAAGAAATTCTAACTATAATTATGAACAGTCGATGTTTCTGTATTGTATTGTATTACACAATGACATCAGGACATAACAATAAATTATGGTACCTACTTACACGACGTTAAAATTACGTTGATCATTATTGAATTCATCACTAAATAAATACAAAAGATTGTTGCTGGGGCAAATTTAGTCATAAATAAAGAAGAAAAAAAACGTATACAAATTAACGTCACTTTATCAACGTGTACTTATTTATGATAATTAATACGGTAACGTCTGCGTGGTTGAATTTCAGAACCCAGTTTCGAGTGCATGTTGACGCCACGCCGTACGCGTCGCGCCACAAATAATATCTGTGTACGTGGATTTTCAAACAAAGCTACCATTGTAGTTCGATTTTGAATTCAAGAATTCGCCAAAAGATGTCGCCTCTTTCGTCAGCAGGTCGGATGGGAAAGTGTTCCCCCTAGGTATAACTGCCACGAGTTTGTTAAAAAGTAGTATCTCTCCGGATATGGAAAGATTGACAGTAATGCATAGTTGCATCAAGCGGTTATATATTGAAGTCATTGCCTCTCTCGTTTACTTTGTACCGGTGACTATCACTCGATGATAGTGGATCCGAGGAACAGGCTATTTTTGAAACCAGTTCTTATTGGATTTATAAAATGGTCAAATACTAACTGGGCGAAGCAGAATCAAAAGCCGCTCGCAGGGCCTAGCAACAGAAACTTGGGGAGCGGGTTTTTAACTGCTAGTTTATTATAATTATTTTTCACATTTCTTTTATATTATTTTGTATAACATTACTAGTACAATTCTCTATGTGTATCTTACTGACTGCAAACGGTGAGTCATGGGGTCAATTATTTTGCACATGTTTTATGGTCAATCCAATATTTTATACTTCTTAAATCATGAGCTATGTAGCTTTAAAATACAGTGGGTCTATAAAATACAAGTGGGTCCAAAAATCTATTAAACAGTGATGAAATCAAATTGTTTGGCGAAGCCGGGTAGTTTAGATCCCACATTCAAAGAGATTGAGGCACATTCGTGTAAAGCTAGATTGCTACCACTTTTCTTTCTCTTGTTTTTCCACCCCCCTAAATCAATTCAGAACATTATTTTGAGCGCGTGAAATGAACCAATTATTGACATTAATCATTTCTTATATAAATTTTCTGTAATCAATGGGTATTACCTAAAAACATTTTCCTGTCTCTTCACGTACGAGCCTGCATGTTTATAGTACTAGTAAGTGTTATCCGTGAAAAATCGTTGGATGTTTTTTAATTTTCACAGACTAAAAAAAATTTTTTTTACATTAGCTCCACACAGGAAACCCCGAGGAAAAAAATTCTCTTGGGGATGCTGTGTGGAGGGTCTTTTTAGGAGAGGAAGTTCTGGAACGGAAAAAGGTCTCAGGGATGGATAGGAATCTGGGGGTTAGTGTGTCAACGTGTGAATCTGTACCTACCTACCTCCACATTTCCACACCTCTATGGCAGAGGTGATTATTATCCAATAAATGGTTGCCGGGGCTATGGTACCTACACCGCCTCCCAAATTGAATAAAATAAAAATATTGTCCGGCAATCCTCTTTCTACAACTAAAATTAATATTTTTATAGCCTTTCTGAACTTAAAACGATATTTTTTTGCAATTTTATTTGTTAATTTTCCCCTTCAGTAAATTGGTTAGCAAAATTTAAAATATTTCATTCGTACCTAGGTACAAGAAAATTACTTTACATAGTTTGATTAAAAATATGGTTTTGCTCGTATGGTTAAAAAATAAAATAAAAAGGTTTTTTTATCAGTTGACTTACTTAACACAGATCGTAATAATATGATGAAGTAAATATATAATTTTATTAACCGTTTTTGCTCCTCTGGGGATAAAATGCCTATTGATATTCTCCATGGAATTGAATGTTCCGGTTCGTAAACCCGTTGAATCCATGTGTCTGTATGTTTAGTCTAGGTACATTGAAGATGCATTACAACCAGGAATAAACAATATCGAGAGTCGAGACACCACGATGATGCATCACCAATGATCGTAATCATAAAACCGTTAATTTATTCAATTGTGAGGAGATACGTTTAGTGCAGCATTACAGTGCATAAAATGCACGTGTTTTATGGACTCGGATGAAGGGAACCCTTTTTACATTGACTTTATAACCGTTACTGATTGACAATACAAACAATATCCTTACCTGATTTTTTTTTTTAAATGTTGCACTTTGAAAGTCGTGAAGCTTTGTCTCCGAATGAGTGAACAGCGATGACGCAGCATCAATTTTCTCAATCCACATCTATTATCCATAATTTAATATTATCGACCAGTTAAACTGTTCATTTTGGTGATTTTTTGCGTAACCTCGCGTTTCAGATTTTGAAATTACACATTATGCCAGTGACATACCAACCCTCACTTTTTTATTGATAAAGAAATGTATCAATGTATATAATTTATAAATGTATCAAAATATACTATTAATACAACTTACGGAATAATAACATGGAGAAGTGTCGGTGATATGGGTTCTAGACAATAGACATTAAACAGCCCTTTTTCTCGAAAGGCACAATACACTATCTCCTTCGTTGCATAACAATTCATCGCTCATCAGAGCTGTCTTTTAGTTAGGTACACAAAACTAATTTCGAGGTCTTTCCAATTTGAAACATACTTTACTCACTATAAGCCTGCCATCGTGCATTTCCTGCATACCTCGTCTTTCTCTAATGTTACTAACATGTATGTTTAACTAATAGAATAAGTATTAAGTGCATATTCCTTAGGCATTCAAATATTGTTTTACTTAAACGGAATTTTCGATATTTACACATGTTCTAAACTATACAAACGATATTTACACTATTTACTAACCTTTGCTATTTTACATGCTCGTATCTCTTTATTACTTACTCAATTCTAATAACTCATGATGTAGTTTATGCCTTATATTATATGTTCTGTAAAAGCCGAAAGCCGAAAAAATCTAAAGTTTCGGTATCTATGTGCGGACGCATGGAACTTATCGAACTTACCGAAGTTCATGCACCATAATATAAAATGACTTTAGGCAACGAATAGATTTGGCATAAAAACCAGACGTTATGCAAATCGTGCTATACTTAGTTTTAATGCAATTCATAACTCTATTGATAACTCATTTCTCTTGGAATGCAATGGCTTATACATACCTGAAATCTGCAGCTGTAGTCGTCACTACTAGTCTAGTATAGCATGACAAGACGAATGGTGCTATTAAACAGTACATAATGTATTTAATTACTCTTTAAATAACCTTAAAACTTTTTTGTAAATGTAAATGTTAAGAATATTTTAAAAAAATATATAAAAATGTATCGTAAATTAAAACTTAGGCCATGCGCGCATACATTCAAAGTCTAGCACGGATTGACTACATAAAAAATTTAAAAATGAGTTCAGCTGTATTATATTCTCCATGATTACACTACGGAACTATCTGGACATTGAAAAAACCAATTTAATCTAAAATCTAGAACTTAGTTACAGGTTGAATTATTTAACTACAATTGATTTCCCAAATAATGCCATATAAGCAGGATCCCGGAAATATTTCAAAGTAGGACGAAAAAGGTTACCCCTTTCCAAAATAGTTTGCAGGTGTGTTAAAAATACAAAAAGTATTCAGCCCTTGATAGCTTGATATGGGGTTGTCCGTGTCTAATCATCTCAGCATGATTATTGTAAATCGTATCAATCGAAACCTAGCCTCCCTTTACAGATGAAATAGTTCATTGGATTTACTGCTGGTAAAAAGCAACGCTTTTAAAGCAGATAAAACATTTTTCGATTAACATTTCGCTTATTATTACGAGTTCTTCAAATGAAATCGATACTGAAAAAGTCAATAGATTTATTCATTATAAACACGTCAAGAGTGAATACATAACAGAGTTTCAATGAAAACGAAATCTATTTGATGTGAGAAAATATATTACCCTAAAGAATTTGATACAAATGAATCATATTATTGAAAAACATTCCCGTCTTTCGATTTGGTGGTGATTTAAATTAAAGAATTGGTATCATCAAATACATCTTCTTCATCAAATAAAGATTTCCCATCATGGTTTTCGGAATTGAAACCCATGTGGCCGATTTTTTTTATGAATAAAAGGCCTAAATTAAATTCATTACTAACCTAGCGACTAATGAAACTGTTTTTGGACGAACATAAATTCCAAATAACAACAGGGTGTTAAGGGACTTAACCAGTGATTCCTGATATTATTTGAAGTAAAAAATATAAATGAAATTTTTTTGTCCGATGACATTATTGATTTTTTTTTTCAATTTGGTGGGGTCGGGGTGAGGGGTTGTACGGTTAATCGGCTGAGGGACCAGTAAAG
Source organism: Glyphotaelius pellucidus (assembly GCA_936435175.1). Taxonomy (NCBI): domain Eukaryota; kingdom Metazoa; phylum Arthropoda; class Insecta; order Trichoptera; family Limnephilidae; genus Glyphotaelius; species Glyphotaelius pellucidus. Next base: position 15,410,458 of record OW386551.1, on the reverse strand, counting down.
ACATGTGGACGAAATTAAGTTTATTTAGTTTTGAAGTAGAAAAAAAAAGAAAAACATAACATCGAAAAAATTCACCTTAGAACATAATTTCATTTACCTACATATTAAAGTCCAAATAATGTCAAGAATTACTCGTTTAAATCAGAAATCTTCAAAATATGAGAAAGGTCACTGTCTACGTGATGCTTTTGTTAGCACCCCCATTCCCTTTTCCCACCGCTTAAAGCAAAATTTGGTTTACTTCTTGATGAAATTTTGCACGCTTGACATTCAAATAAGAGGAAAATAATTACCGTCCACATCCAATTTCGACAAACCTTGCGTAAAACCAGAGCAACGCCGGGGGAGTTCGGCTTAATACTTATCGTCGTATATTAATTCGTGAAGCAAAAACTTTGTACCCCTTTTTACGAAAATTACGCGAACGGAGGAATATGAAATTTCGCACACTTATAGTTTATATAAAGAAGGAGTGCAAAATGCTAATTTTTTTTAAAATTATTCATAAAAAATACATTAAATCAATTAAAAAAACATTAAAATTTATTATGGTCGAATTTCGACCATTGGGCGACCACTAGTTATAATAGTTCTTCCACCTGTATTTTCTATATTATATTATATCGATTTCTCGTTGTATTAATGATCTGGTAATGCCGTGGAAAACTTAAATATTTCATGACACAGGTGTCGATATCTTTTTTAACTTTTTTGTATCTGCATAAATAAAATTGGTAGTATTCACACGTTCCTTAGCAAGGAAATAAAAGAAATGTTTCAACGTAGAATTATTCGAATGAATGTTATAATTATTCGAATCACTGGTCATCCAACTGACCGTTTGTGTATTTTCCCACGCTGGTTAAGACTCCGTTAAATAAAAGGAAAATTTCCTGCTATAAATAATAACTGGCAATTTTATGAAAAGCGGAAGTGTTTTCTAGCATCATAAGATAATATACCTATACAAGAATTTCTGTAACGAATTATACGTTAACATGCAATACAGTAGGCAAATATTACGTGGAAAAGAATTTTTTCTTAGTCATGCGAGCAATCGCAGTAACAATATCAAATAATCTAATCACTGTTATAATCACATACCTGATTCAAATTATCTGTACCTAATAAGTAAAAGCAATATTGTACACTGCAGACAGGTAGTTACATAAGCACATTATAATGCAATGAATTATATTGTTTTAATGATAATAATACCTGTAAAATATCATTCATTTATACTACTGTTCTGTGCAGTAGTCGTAGAGATAAAACATTAACCCTCGACGCGTCGCGTGGGGTCTTTAAAAACCTGGGTTTTACAGAAATGCTAATTATGTACATTTTAAATGTTCCACCAGGGAGCTTCCTGAAAGGGACTATACTTGACGCTAGCGCAACCGACATTCATTCTGCATTCTGCGCATGTGCGCTGTGAGATAAGGACGTGTGTTTCGGTGTGAGGGTCGACAAAAATCAACAAAATACAATGAAAAAATAAAGTTAATTTTTTTTTTTTTTGCATTTTGTTGATTTTCTTTTTTTTGTAATAATGATGTCTGTATCGATTTCAAAAAGTTATAACTATTTGAGATCTAATCAAACTAAACAATTTCAATCAAACTTATAAGCTTAATTGAAATTGTTTGGTTTTTATTTTTAAAAAGCTTACTATTAAAATAAGTATGATTCAAAATTACAAAAAAATGTTCCTTGGTGATTTTAAGGCTTTTATATTAAAAATAAATATATAATTTTTTATTATTTCTTTTTATTTTAATGCAGCTCCTGACTATAATCAGTTAAAATAACACATAAAATGCATGCAACAATTTAATCATATTTATTTTTGGGATCCTCGGTGACCCCGCACGACTCTTCGTGTTTAAAAAAAGGCGTGATAGGCGAGGGTTAAATGAAATATTTTCAATTACAATTAAAATGACACACCAAATTTTAGTGTATCATTTTAAGACATTCATTGAAATTAAGAGTTACATGTCTGCGTTCAATACTTTCCTTTCAGACTTGAATTAAAAAAGTTAAAGATGAAAACACTTTTACAAGCAAAATTTCATGTGTGTGAACTTCTCTATTATTTAAAATTATTATGGGATGTAAGTTTCCGCCCTGAAAAGGGGCCCTCTAGCATAAGCACATCGATAAAATTTTTATCGCTAATGTCGATAACTTGGCATCCTTCCCGATCATGGCACCAGACTTAGAATAAAGAATAACACAAGAAGTGCCTTGGTGTACTTGTAATTGGGCACAATTTGAGCCTATATTTTCACATAAAACTGTGTTTTAGCGTGATTACGAAATTGAAATAAGATGGCGATATACAATTTCAAGTAAGGGTAAGGGAGACATACAGCGCACTAAATAGTCTAGAACCAAAATGTACCAAGTCAGTGACACAATTATCGACTTGCTCGGACTATCTAGGTGCCGAAAATGGAAACTGAAATTATTATTATTATTTTCACATGCATGTCTGTATTCAAATAAAAACTCAAGGGGCACAATGAACTTTAATGCCCGAGCCAAACGAGGCTAGTATTTCAAGCCAAGATAGCAAGCTACTCTGCCGGCATCATATCCTGGCAGTATCCTGACTTACTCTCCTGGCTTGGCACAAGCAGGTGCGGATTACACGTGCTAGGAAATGTTAAGCCAGTAGCATTGCAGTGACTAAAGTAATAACACGACCGTAGGGAAAAACACAATACGAGCTTCGTCGGGCACATGAAGCTAAACGCAAAGCCAGGATAGTAATTTCGGTGGTGGGGGACGCTACTAACTCAAATAATAACACCCTATTAAACTATCTTTGATTGATAAATATGTATATTTTTTTAAATTATTTTATTTTATTTTATTTGTTGAATCATTTTTAATATTACAATTTTACAACACAATATAATATCTCAAACACTCTCCTAATAAAGTCGATGTTAGCCTACTGGCTTTCTCACTAGCTTTCTAGGTTAAAATAAAGCTAGTTCTGTTTACCAAGCAGCTAGAGCAACTAACTTGCTGGATTACTACACAATAGCTTGCTGTCCTGGCTTGAATTACTAGCCTCGTGTGGCTAGAGCATAACTTAGGAAATGACGTCAAGAGAACAAATGTCGTTATGCTTTTTGATTTTCACATCCAAAAGTATTATAGAGATTTATTTTTGGTGTATTATGCCGTGTTGCCCTATCTCCTTCGTTAACCAACGTTTTGGACAACGTTACAGTGTCCACCATCATCACAGACACATCTTCCCTAATAATTGTAACGCTATCCAAAACTTTTGGTAAAGAGGGATTTAGTGTAAAACGGCATAATACCCCAAAAATAAACCACTATAATAATAAATATGTGTGTGTCTGCTCGCGATTGTTCTAAAATAAAAGTAATATTAAATCTTCGTTTTCCAAGACAGATAGAGCACAACATGTAATTATTGGGATTATTGATGCTCGGCGTAAAACAATAATAACGTGGCCTTCAATGCGAGGGAAAGTAAAATGACTATACATCACATCATAATCACGTCTAATGTCCCTTTGTTTAGATGACTTACTGTATACCCAGAGCGTATTACATGTTGTTTATAACTGCTTTATAGGCAATAGAAGTTGCCATAATGCCTACTCGCATTTTTGTGAGTTTTATTTATTTATTTATTAATCTTTGGGAAATCAACAGTTGAACACAAATTACAATTTATACATTACATTTTTTACATTACAATTTTTACATTAAACCATTAATACAACCACTTATAGATTTCCTCCTTGTGTCAAAAAATTAAAAAGAATTGACAACAGCATTCATTATCTACATAAAACAAAACAAAAAATAACATAATAAAAAGATAATAAATAATTATATAAAACACTAACATTATATAAAACAATTACAAGAAAACTCACCATAGAGAATAATATTTTTTATTTAAATAATACAGTTCAAATACTAAATAACAAATTGTGCAATTTAAAAATTATAATCAATTACATTTTTAACAGAATTAAATTTTTAACATAAAATCTAAATAAAATTTATGTTATTTTTGAAGATAATATCTAGATCCGTTCCACGCCGAAACGCAAATTATATGAAATTCCCTCGATAGAAAAAAATCGCAAAGTATGCTCCGAAAATTATTTAAAACAAGTCTATTTCTATTATTTTAAAAGTTATATTTGTGAAAAAAATCACAATGTTTCTTTAAATGATACTTAAGATTTTTGTTCCACGAGATTTTTGCTCTATTTTAAGCGAGTCATGTTTTATTAAGCTTTTTCGCCATTTTCGCTGCGATTTCATCACTTAAAATATTAGCGCGCTCTGTCCTGCATTCGTAATTAATTACACATCTCTCCATCTTCTTCTTTTTCAGCCGAATAGCGCCGCCTTAATTCTAGTTAAGTTTATTTTGTTTTAGTTCAGTATACATTTTTTACGATATCAAATAGTTATATTACCCGTGAAAAATCTGGAGTGTAACCAAAAATTTTATTTACCAAGAAGTAAACTGAGAAATTATTTTGCTACGGAAGCTCCTTATTTATAATAAAATGATCACTCGATAAAAATATGTTATACGAAAGTACATGTCACAAAAAAAAATTAGGTAGACCCTTTCTTGGGTAGTGGTATGCTGGAAGAATAAAAAATAACGATGTTGAACTAATTATCTTAAATTATCTAACTAATTTTCTTAATGCGTCATACAATCCTTTTTATGTGACACACTGGGTACATAAAAGGTGTGTATTTCATTATTTAAGATCTGTTATCTATGACGATTTGCAAAAAAACTTAAACAATTTTATGATGCCATTTTGACATAATGAATTTCATTTAATCAATTATAAGATAAAGATAACTGCGATATATATATAATCGGGTAATAAGTATTTATTCACTGATTCACCAGGCAAACAAAGCAGTGAAAATTACTATTTTCAAATGACCTTGGAATTAACAAACGTTTTTCATAAGAAATTTCATTCATTTCAGTTCATGTTTGCAGTATTGTATTTTAACCGTAAGTGTGTTTATTTCTTACACTTTCACACATAAACCAATATAACAGATATATGATTTTCAGATACATTCAGATATGTTGCTATTATTCTTGTTGATTTTTTGTTCATTTTTGTTGATAATCTGTTTCTTTAATTATTTATGTTATTTTCTTATTGTACAATATTTTTGTAATATTTCACAGTATTTTTGAAAATCTTATTTTTCCATTTTTGTAACTATGCATATTATTTATTATCTATATATATAATTACATAGACTACCTCCCCAGTTAGACCCGAGAATATTTCTCTACTAATTGGGTAACCAAAAAAAGTCTGATATGAAATGTAATATATTATTATTTATTGTAAATATTTACTTTTTTTCTAATAAAAAAAAAATAAAAAAAATAACGATTTTAAAAGTTCTTTCAAAAATAGAAAGCTAAATTATATGCGAGTACTATAGGCTGTATATAATGGTAAGCTCTGGCGTTATGAAATTATAAATATTAATATATTTTTTATATACGTTTTCTGTCGCTAACAAAAGCAAGTTATTGCTAACGTCAGAAAAAAAAATCGTTATCGTGGCTAATCGTTACCGATGTTGATATATTTAAATAAAAATGAATCTCCGAAATGTTTGTACGCGCATAACTTCCGAACGACTGCACCAAATTGGACAATTCTTTTTTTACTTTGAGCTCGGGCATTATGAAATTTAGGTGGCACGCGAGCTGTTTGAACATTGAATGTACCGGGAATGAATGTATGGAATCCGGTGGGGGTGGGGGTGTGGGGAGGGAGGAGAGGGGGGGGGGGGGGTTATTGATAAGTGCAAGCGCTACAGTAATTTCCCCCTAATATCATGCGAGCGAAGCCGCGTGTAAGATCTAGTGTATTATATAACAGTGATATCATAATTACTTTATTATATTTTCATCGACTTTATGGTCCATGATGAAGTACTGATACCAACACTGGTGTATGACAGTAAGAGGTGGAACTGGCAAAAGATGGATGAAAGTAAACATATGAAATACATGAGACGTATGAACTATGAATACAATCAATCACGTGTGACCGTGTTAGTAATGTGAAGATTCGAAAAGAATGCAAGGCAGAAAGAGTCATTACGAATATGATTAAGAAAGGGAAGTTTTGATGGTTTGGACAACTGGAGCTGATGAACAGTGGAATGAGAATGTTAGAAGAAGCCGGGGACGTCCTAGGAAGACATTGCACAACCAAGAGATTGAGGTCATTCTATGAGTTAGATGTAGATTTCAAGTGTAGAAGAGTGTGCACCTATGGGCGGTATGGAGGGTATGCATGTGAATAAAGCAAGAAATGTGGAGCCGTGACAGAGTTGTGTGTTGGCGAATCCCCTCTGCATGCCCCTCGGGACACTACCTTATTGTTAAATAGTTAATAGTATAATAATAGCATACAATCAGTGTGTAGACGTGACTCATTGCGTTCGGTGAATTTTGATCACTTGGCGTACCCGCACGAACGTTTGCTGCAATCGATTTAATCAATGAAACGTAATTTTATTAATTATTTGATAATTCAATGCCTTCAATTAACATAGACCTTGTTACGATATTTTATACAGAGCATCCATTATTAGTTACAAGGCTACACACCGTGTGTTAAGTGGCTCGTTTAACTACTATTAACATTGTACAAATTTGTAGTCTAATATGCGATTTAAAATTAATTTGGTAAACGTTTTTACACGGCAATAACTAGGTTCAATAAACGCTTCTTACGATAACTTTTAGGTGTGAAAAAATACGTGTAAGATATCTAATCTCAGTATTATTTACTTAAATTAATTGATGTTGGTAATTCTCAAATTCAGACATGATGTATATATAGCAAAATGACTTAATAGCTTACAACTGACTTAATAGCTTACAACTTACTGGTTACAATCTTGTCCCATAGTTAGGATACAATTTGGGTGGCGGGAATGGGTACCGCCGCCCCGGAAATCTTTATTGGAAAACCTAAACCTCTTCGCTACGTTTGGTGATTTAGCAGGGGTGCCCGGGTTCATGGGGTGAGGTTTGTCTAGGTCTTGGAGGCGGATGATCAGAACTCCCTGAATCCCAGTTTCCTACCCACCCCTTAAACCCTTTTCCTTCCCAGAACTCTCCCCTCCTTCCTTTTAAAAAAAAAAAACCCTCCACACAGCATCTCCAAAGATGACATAGGACCTAAGGGAAATTATTTTTCTCAGGGCCTCCTGTGTGGAGCTCATATAAAAAATAAATATATATATACCAAGCCCCACTCCTGAGTGAGTGCTGGGCCCAAGCTCACCCCAGACCACGCCCTACATAGAATTGATTATTTATTTATTCTTAATTTTTTTATTATTTTGTTTTTTTCCTATTCTATGTACCTACTTAGTTCTTTATGTAAAGAAAATCTTTTGTATTAAAATATGTATAATTATAAGGGACGTGTGGGATTATCTATGAATCCTGGAATATTATATGGGATTATCTATGAATCCGGGAATATTATTATTATATATTATATTTAATAATATTATTATTATTATTATTATTATATAATAAAGAACATAACACTAGCTTGTAAATCCATGTTGCTTTCATGTAAATTTGATTGGAACAAATGTTCCCAACTGCCCAGCGTTCCGTCTCGTAGATCTCCATACCATTTGAACTTCGAAAATACAGTTTTGTATAGGAAATATAGGTCCAAATTGGGAAAATATTTAGAATACGAAAAGGGCCCGAAAAGCATTTCTTGTGGGATTCTTTATTCTATGGTTGTCCCGGGAAGACAGAGATCCTGTGTTCGATCCTCAGTTGCGACAGTTATCTCTGTATTTTCTATGAGTTGTTCTGTTTCATGTTTCGTTTAGATTTTAGATATGAGGTGTGTAGAAGCAAAGGCAGCAATCTCCAAAATATCAGAAAAAAGTTGTAAATGGAGTGTCATAGTGATTCGAATTGAGAACCTAAATTCAATTTGCAAATCTGGTTAGTTACAAACCCAGCTTTCTCCTTTCAAAATCAGAGTTTGAAAATATGTATCAAAAGCAAAGATATCAATGTGTTTTTGGCCTTTTTTCAAAAAAAATAAAGTGGAGATTGCTGCCTTTGCTTCTACACACCTCATATCCATATAGTATTTTTCTTAAGCCATTGAAAATTACAATGACGCATAAAACCTTCAAAAGTTATTCCAATAAATTGAAATAATAATTGAATTAAATTTTCTAGGTTGTGCCGAAATTTTAAATAATTTAAAAAAAACTGTGTACATGATTAGGTATTCGTAAACGACATTAATGTTGGTTAATTACTTATTGGGTTTGAAACTAAATACAAATTTAAAAAAATTTACGGTGAATAAATAAATTAAACAAAGTAATAAGATTTTTAATCACCATTTTCCGAGCAAAATAACTTTATTGCGAAATACAAGTCCTTAGCTCTGTGAGCAAGAGGTTGCCTATGCAACGATTTTACATAAATTGTGAAATTATTCATTAAACAACGATGAAAACTCTACACATCATCACGCTTCCTCCAACCTTTGAATCCTTAATGATCGTATTACATTTTCCGTCAGGGTCAAGAAGTTTCCCTTCATTTTCCGACCTTGCTTATGAACATCATTACAAAAGTAATAACTAATAACCATTTGCATTTAGTCTTCATCGTAGTCAGTACATTATACCTAAACACTTCACAATTAGGCACTGTAAAACTGTCAACTATTTAAGATGAGGTCATGGATATTGACTGATTTCAAACAGACATTATTATTGGGAGTTAATTACATTGCGCCTATAAAATATAAGGAACGAGCAAACGATTGCTCATGTTTTTTTTCTTCAATTACAACTATTATTATTAAACCCTGACTCAGATAGGGAAGTGGGTCACTAGGCAAGTGGTATTATACAAGAAGTAGTAATTTGTATGAACATCTGGAATGAATGGATTTTCAATATTAAGATTAGCAAAGGACTTTCAAATGGGATGGTGATTTGTGTGCATTCATAATCTGCGTTGTTCCTGATGGCGTGTTTCTGTGAATATATCACTAACTCGACTTTTTAACTACGTACCTACATTTTTGCCGATGACCCCACACATAAGTTGCGTATGCACTATGCACTTATTCTAAAGTTGAGGGTTGGTTGTTTTTCTCAGTAGAAGTTCAAAATTAAATGAGAGATTTCATATTCATAAATGGGCGCACCTATTATATGGTGGGTCTTATGAAAATAGATTTAATTTTACAACAGGTGTAAGGATTACATTATTTAAGCCCGGTAGTAAGCGCTCAAAAAGATGAAGAAGAAGAGATATGTAAATACAAATGTTAGACGGAACGCGCTAATATTTAAAAGTATAATATTCAATCGAATATTGTGAAAATATTTAATTAAAATCGACCCTTTTAAAATAGTGCAAAAACTCGTGAGAAATGTCTTAAATAGCATTTAACGAAACAGTTTGAATTTTTTCATACATACTTGTAAATTTTTTTAAGAAATATGTTATAAAACAGTAGAAATACGGAACGCCAAACCCAAAGTTGGCATATATCCCGTCACTATATTGCTTCCTCAATCTTCGCAAATTCATTTTGTGGGGTCATTTTTAATTAAATGAAAACAAATAACTTTGTAAAAACACCACTATTTAATTAAAATTATCCAAATAATAATATCTTTCAAAGGAGGTTCTGAGTAAAAATGGATTTGATTTTGAAAATGACATGGTGGTAGATACTCTCAGCATCGCATTGTCGGATCGCTAGTCGAGGGCCTTGCACCTCATGTTTTAAAATATATATAAAATATATAATCGTAGGGACTACACACAAGAACAATTAATAAGTGTGAATGTCAAAGAGCATACTTGTTATTTTTACATTGTTTAAACATTTTGTTCACATAATTCATATTTTTGGAACAAACATTAATAATAATATTAATGATAATTTTAATTGTAAAGTGGTGTTTTGACAAAGTTACTTGTTTTCATTTAATGTATAATATTGTTTTAAACTGCTTTAATTTTCCAATATTGTATTTCATAATTTATCAACAAACAAGTGTAATCGTCATTGAAGAATGTGCGTGGAATTATCATGCTGACTTATATTTAGAAATTTTATCTTGACAGTAAGTAGATAATATAACAAAAAGATTAATCACACTGATTCATGCTCTAAATAGGTGAGATTATTATGTGTGCAGGTAGGTACGGTTCGATGCCAACTCAGAATCAACTCAACACCTCTTAAGTCATTAAAAGCTATGGAAAAAAAAAGAAAAATAGCCCGTAACCTGACCTAATTAACCCATTTAACAAAAAACATGTATATATTTTTAAATCACTTTTTATGACTTTCCAAAGGAGGTGTTGAGTTGAGTTCAGGCTACAGGCAAATAATTTTAAAGAAGACCCGTTTTGAAAGTAACTGTGAACATCGATAGTTTCGAAAGTATCAAAATAAATTTGAGTGCAGTAAACACGCGGTGGAAGCGAAACTTTACCAAAACAATCTCAACCAATACTTGAAAAGTGAGGCCATAATCAAAGCGACCTCGCGTAATTTCCGTTTCATATCTCAACCAATAGGAGAGCCTTTAAAAGTGACATCATTATCAAAGCGGCCGATGAGCGCAGTTGATGCGTCGCAGGTGCAGTAATCGTCATTTCCGTTTCATCCGAAATCCAAAACACAGCCGTGCTTTAGAAGTTTCACTTCAAAATTGTTTTCGAAATAGTTGAAACACCATTACGCAGTTCCCTCATTTCCCGGAAATTCACAAAGAAAATGGGTACGCAGCGACATTCCAATTATTAATTCCGTTTCAATGTAGACTCGCGATTCAATGCGACAATTTTCTTTTCACGTTTATTTTTAATTTAATTTTTCACTTTTTTTTTTTAACAGCTAATACCGCACAAGAGTCCCAACTGCTCCCGTCTGGAGCCAGTGAGACTATGGCATCCCCAATCGGGGTATGTTGTGAGGCTGAAGGTAGTGGGGAGGGGAAGGAGATAGGGAGGAGGAAGGTGGGGAAGTACCTGGCTATTCAGATCTGGTCACTAAACACGGCTAAATCCATTTCAAGCAACGTTTCAATTCTGAATGGTGGTCTTACACCAGGGCGATACTGATAGTATCTTCCACTCTGGAACGTGCCGCAAATATACTTTATGTTATTTTAAATGAATAAATTGTGAAATAACACAAATTAATCAAATAAAATTTATTTGCGCACGCCGGGTTCGAACCCGCGACCTTCGGATTGTGAGTCGAGAGTCTTGCCTCGGGACCACGGAGGCCGTCTTCACTTCCAAACAAAAATCAAATTATCATTGAATTTAACTATTTTTTAATCTAAGCATCACTAAACTAGCAAACTAGCAAGGGTTTCTTTAAAACTTTACCTAACTATATTTTATAATATTGTCGGTATAATTAATCTCCATGTTTATTTACTCTCAACATTAAAAAAAAAACATTGAAAAATTCGAAAAATTATGAAATCATTAAACATGCGAAGTGCATTAAAATGATTCACTGCATAACTAATAAATTACTTGTATAATAAAATATATCACTATTTACCTAATAAAAATAGATCACTATTTGCTCGAATCTAGGACAGGCTTATCGAAACATCCTAACGTGACAATTTCTGTTTTTCTTTATTATATCCTCTTTGCATGTGTGTCATCGTATCTATTGCGCATTTGCAAAAATAGTGCATCATGTACCTACATGTGTATTTTGCAATATATGTAGAATCATATTCATAATGGTGCCACACATGCAATGTTCTATATGTTCATTATATCAGTTAGTGTATAAAATCTCACTACATAAAACTTTTTCAATTATCATATCGACGTGCCCATCGTGAATTATTACGGATTTATCTTTAATTCTCTAATTAAACTTTACATAATATAAATATCTTGATACTCAAAGAAAACTTAAAACTTAATTACAGCTGATTTTTGTTAGTTTAGTCACGTTATTCGTTAAAATTTGTATTCGAATCATATTTTTTTGATTCAATTCTTCTGAAATAATTTTTAATAAATAACATTCACTCAAACTTTCCTTTTCTAACAGAATATCATAAAAAATAAAGTGAAACCTGAGTCGAAAGAAATGTAAAACATGGGTTAATAAATTATATATTGTAGTAAAAAAATTGGTTGTCTGTAAAGGCGGTTTACGGACGATAATTTTACGTGATAACGTCATATAATAACGATGGAGTGGAAGAGAGATAGATGCGTCACAAGCGAACGCTTAGGCCGAACGCTTGTTCCGCGCTCTCGCTTGCGCGCTCGGCTCGGAACGGCTCGGCTCGGCGCGGAACGTGACAATGAGTCATGCTTTTTCGTGAGTGCAGCCGGCGTTCATCGATTTATAAGACGTTATCAACTCAAAAAATATATTTAATGAAAAATAAAATAAACTATATGAATAAATATATATTTATTGACTATATAAATAAATATATAATAAAATATATATACCCATGGTCACGTTCCAACTGAGACGAGCGTGCAAGCGAGAGTGCGGAACAAGCGTTTGGCCTAAGCGTTCGGCTTGTGACGCAACTATCTCTCACTCCATCGTTATTATATGACGTTATCACGTAAAATTATCGTCCGTAAACCGACAACCAATATTTTTTTTATTTAATATCACTGAATTCTGGTAGCGCTCATATCGTCACAAGAAAACTGTTATTATATACCGCTGTAACCACTATTAACTATTTGCATACTTTCTATGACTCATTTCATGGGATCTTTTCTTCGTCTTTGATCTCAGTATCCATCAAAGATTCTCTTACCACTGGATTAAAAGTTTTTCAATCCCGATTTCCTCCAGTATTGCTAAACGGTAACGAACGATTCATGATTCATTTTCGCTTTATGCTGAGGACACTTGGCCAGATATATGTATATTATTTTACGGCATTGATTTAAACGTACTAAAATAAATAGATTTTATGATGGGTGGGAATCGAACCGGCAATCTCCAGAGAAGTAGAAATCCTAAATTAAATAGTGATCTGATATTCACAAAAAATAGGTACCTATTAAAGAAATTCATAACCCACATACGTGGCAGGCCTTGGAGAAAATTTAATCCTGAAAAGGAAATTATCTATTATCTATATCCAGCGTTTGGTATGTCATGATATTAGTAATGGGCATTGAGTCATTTCACACCTGATCTGAATCATTAATATCCAAAGTCTAATTAAAAGTGATAAAGTTACACGTACCCACATACAGGTAGGTAAATACTCTTAGAATTGCGCTGGTGAAAGACCACCAGAAATGAAACGCTTTAAATGGCATAACCGTGTTTGGTGACCAGATCTGCATGGTCCGGTACTATCCAACCTTCCTTTGCCCAACCTCACAACATTCACCAAGGAGCAATTGTAACTTGGATTTCTTGGATGGTATCAACATATAAAATAAATAATCTTTTAAATGCAAATTCACAACATTGTGTCATATTTTTTGATACTTTTTTCGATTTCACGTTAGGAAATTAGTGAAGAAAATAATTAGGATAGTCTTGATTAGCAGGATGATGAAAAAAGGTAAACTAAGAATGATATAATTAGGTCAGATCTCAGAACCAGACTTGAATCTCACACATTCATCATAACTTCAAAAATGAAGATCAGTTATAAAAAAAAAAATTTAATTCCGTCAATACGGATTCCAGCGGAACCGCCCGTGCGGCGATCTTCTCGCATATGTGACGCATGTTTGGGAGCGGTGCCTGGAACGTTTCGGTGAAGCCCAAACGGTTGCACTGGACATTTCCAAGGCCTTTGACCGGGTTTGGCATCGAGGACTTGTCAACAAACACACAGCATCCCAGATGACAGAGGCTCTGAGGGAAATTATTTTCCTCAGGGCCTCCTGTGTGGAGTTAATGTAAAAAAAAAAATTATCGATTATTGCAATTGATTAATTTTTTTGATATTGATAAGAAAAAATAGAATTACTACTTATTATTAGTAAAGCCACTATTTATCAATAAAGTCATGGGCATTTTGACTGTAACGTAATTGTAATTACCATACTTATCAGGTGATCCAGCATGGTTGATCGATATAACTCTATATCAATACGATATTGACCAAAATTGTTATCTATGCGATCACGGTCTACGATTGTTAACACATATTCCGACCGACGATTGACAATTTTAGTGCGACCTACATAGTATCAGATAAGTTTCGTTTAACTTTCAATAGAATATTTTTGATTTATGTCGGTCATCGTTTTGAATTATTTGAATCTCTTAGAATTAAAAGAAGTTGTGTACGCGATCCATAGACTTAAATAATGCATCTAAAATACGTTCAATTTATTCCGTTCGAACTAATTAACTGCATTTTGTGTCAAAAAGTATATGCGAACTACCAATGCATATTTAGGTTAGTATTTCTATTCAACATTGCCAAATTATTAATATTTTTACGTAATTGATTGATGTTTGGCGTTTCGGGATGTGAATTTGTGGACAGATCCGCCAGTGTTGTCAGTTATCAGCGTGTAGCGATTTCTTATTTATTCCCTCTCAACATCGTTCGGCTGTCAACGATGAAACTGTTCTAGGGATATCGATATAATATCATTGAAATTTACGCTTTTCGATCCGATATTGCAAAGTTATCGATTTCACCGTGCCAGAGAACTCCTGGGCATTGTGTGGAGTGTGTATTGGCTAGGGTTAGGCATTTTTGGCACTGGCTGCTTTTGTAAATTAATAAAAAAACATAGTTTTGATAGTTTTACTAATTTTTTTTTAAATGTAAGAGCCAAAAAGGAACAAACCTCAAACGTCAACTTGAAAGTTTGAGAGCCAATATTTTCTAATATTCTTGACATATAATATTTTTAAAAAATAATGTTGTATATAAATACCCTATGAATAACACCCATACAGCTTTGATCAAAAAATCATATTTTTGCAAAACAATGATATTTCCTTTTCATATATTGAAGCGTTAATCTGCATGGCTTTTACATATGATAAGCATGATATATTCATCTCAATTCAATGAATCAACTGAAATCAACGCAACTATTCAGTGGACCTGTTTCTACTTTACGTAACTCTTATCCTTATCTTATTTTGCATGAATGTGTGATAACATTTAATATTCAATTTTTTATGAGAAAAACTCTCTTTTTATAACTTTTGAAGGTTATTCCCATCAACGTAATATATCATTGAAGAACAAGAAGTGATCTAAATGAAAATATGAAAGAAAACAAGACACAGAAAAATAGAAAAAGACAATGGTCGCTACAGAGACTCGAACCCAGACCTCTCGTCTAACCGAGACGTGCGCGTTTTGGAGATAATATTAATGATTATAAATATTTGAAATATGAGATTGACAAATATGACGGTTTGACAGAAGGTGGCAATAGCGAAATTGGAAAACGAGCACGTCCCGGTTAGACGAGAGGTCTGGGTTCGAGTCCCAGTTGCGACCATTGTCTTTTTCTATTTTTCTGTGTCTTTTTTCTTTCATATTTTCATTTAGATTATAAGTGTTATCTTCTTCTTCAATGATACATTTAATATTATTTTCACCCAATATTCACATAATATACCGTATAGTTAAGTATATTTATTTATTTTTTATTTATTTATTTTATTTATTTATTTATAGATAGATACAAATGAAAGTACAAATCACATATTAGGAGTTTTGCCTGTCCAACTAGGAAAGTTTCCCGTTCGAGGACAGACAAATTGACATGTTTAGTTCATATTATTCCTGAAATGTACATAATTTCATAACAAAAACAAAAACAAATACAAAAATAAGTTTCATTTTTCTCTGAAACTAAGTTGTGTAATAAAGAAAATGTATATAATATATATAAATATAAGTACACATACATTTTTTGTGACAAAGTAGAAAAGGTAATCTGGTAGCATATATTATAATCGGATTTACCCAATATGATTCACTGTTTTACTATTTGAAACTAGATTCCTATTCAACTAAATCACACTTTGTTTACTGTCGTATTTTTAACCATTTCTAGCTTAATCGTCAAGGTGAACAACTCTTTTATTGAGGTTAAAAAAAATTTACGATCAATTGACTTTTCGAGTAATCAGCCTCGTTGGGTTTCTTCACCCTCCTCCTTATTCGAACATTTCGAATAGTCATGCAATGTCCAGCGTCACGACAGGTACCGTTCTTCTTTTTAACCTACATAAAGTTGTCTCCACCAGCCAACCAGAGAAAAATTCAACAGAATTACCAATATTATTTTTTTACAATTACTTTTAAATCTACTGTACTAAAGACGTAACGACCGTGTGCGTTTAAAAAATATGTGTTTATATTTTTGTAGTAAAAATTACGTGACCAGTTGTAACTCCTCGTGATAGAAGTGCATTTCATACAAATCACAGTTGTCACCTCGACTTGCGTGTATTATATAATGTTACAAAAAATGATATGTCGACATAAAATATAAAACTATTTTTAAACTCCAAAAAGTAAAACCTATCAGGTAACAGCGATTATTATTTTTAATGATGTTTAATAAAATATTTTTAAAAATCTCAAAATCTTGTCTCCTGCAATTTTTATGTCACGTGGGTTGTCGTTCGAAATAGGTTTACACGCAGCTCGTGTTTGTCATCCCTAATAGGCATTTGAAGCATCCTTCCCCCCTTGCTACAATTTCCCCTCTGTGATCCAGAGAGATCATTTATAGTAAAAACAAAATGTGACAAGAGTGGTGGACATGTGACAGAGTGGTAAAAGTTATGTAGGTTTAATAGAAGGACAACCGACATGTAAATTTGGTAAGCTGGAGGGAGAATTGCAACGCGTTACCCCGAAAGCAAACAACATAAAACTTCAGACTCCTCTTTCCCCCCTTGCTACAATTTCCCCTCTGAGATCCAGAGAGATTCATTTATAGTATTTATAGTAAAAACAAAATGTTACAGAGTGGTGGAAATGTGACAGAGTGGTAAAATTTATGTATGTTACAAAGTAGAACAACCCACGTGTAAAGTTGGTAAGCTGAGGGAAGAATTGCATAAAGCGTTACCCCGAAAGCAAACATCTTAAAACTTCAGAAAATATCCACGTAATTTTTATGTATTGCAATTATGTCAGTGTAAATACACACATCATAGCTTACTACGCAAAAGATATTATAATATCGTTAGACGTGAACACTGTAATCGACAAATTAGATTTGGTAATAATAGATACTAGATGGCGTTAAATTGCCATGGTGGGTTTTGAAACGTGCCTCGATTAGCATTAACTAACTAGCGAGATGTCGAGTCCACCTGCGGTGAGCAGCTCTGCCTCTATTTGCATATTGCAGTTGCATTGACCTAGTGCATTTTACCGTCTAAGAAATGCTTAGATGCCGATTTTCATCTTGGTTATTGATTTCCATGTTAAATTTTATTTCATTGTTGGGTATTGATTACTTGGGTATTATTGTTGGGTTGGGTATTATTGGATTTCCATGTTGGTTATTGCTTTGAATGTTGGGTATTAATTTCAATGCTGGATATCGATTTCCATCTTGTACTGTTTTAAATGTTGGATATGAATTTCAATGCTGAATATTAATGTCCATGTTGGATATCTTTAATTTTTTTTTTTACTTTGGCTCCACACAGGAGACCCCTAAATAATTCCCCTGTAATCTATGGTAATGCTGTGTGAAGGGTCTTTTTTAGGAAAGGAAGGAGAGGAAGTTCTGGAAAGGGAAAGGTATGAGGGGGGTAGGAATTTGGAAATCAATGTTTCCAGAAGTGACGGATATATGAATCCATCCCTCTCACTCTCTTTTATCCCCCCCCCCTAGGACGGGGACATAACTTTCAAAGGGATAAAGGGAGTTTTTTTGGAAAAAAGTAAGAAAATTGAAGAGCGGTAGGAGGAGAATTGTATAGTCATATATTTTTTGTGTAGTGGCCATCTTTTGAGCGATAATTTGCTGAAGTGAACGAACGTAGCTTGTCTAAAATGGTATGAGTTTATGAAATATTATATTATGTTGGTAAGGGGATTCTCAATGTTTTCGTTTGTTTGTTGTTTTTTTTTAATTTACGTCTATGAAGTTGCTCTCTGGTAGGTTCCATGGTAAAATAAATAAGCCCAGAGATACCATTACTTTAAAAAAATCTGATGTACCGGCCCTACCTCTACTGCGTGTCATTGTTTTCTTTTGTTTCTTCCCCCAATCGTCGATAGCTGTTGTACCTATTTTAACCTCGTACTTCGCACAGTTTGGTTGACGTACCGAATTTTTCGTATCTGAGAAGTTTCAAAAATTTGGGGAGTTTTGTCGAAAAAGCTGTGGAGATTTACTTTTTCGGCATAGCGTCACAGCTTCCATCCCTCCGTCCTTCCCATCTTGCTCAAATCCTACAACACGTAGTCTATCCTCTTCTTCCTTCATCTGCTTCTAGGTCCCTTCCACCTTCCACTGGGGCAACGTCTGCAAGGCAAGATAAACGTTATATATTTTTTACTGAAAATTTTTTTTCCCTGTACAATCTCGATCTTGATTGATTTATAAGTATCATCAATGTAAAAAAAAACATATCCAAAAGCAATTACAAATGTTGCATTTGGGCTAAAAATCTTCTTATCCTATGTTACTAAACTCACAACTTCAATAACTATATAACATTTAAATCTCATATTAAAAGCTGGATTGAAAACATAGGGACATCAGAAATAGAAAATATACTAACATCAAATACAGACTAAAACCGACACCACTCAACTGCACTAAAAACACACATTTATGATTATTAATTTAAGAAAGAAACCTACATAATTTTTTTATAATTACTTAATAGATTATATATAATGATTTATAGTAATTTTATAAACCATCACAATTATTAAAAAAAAAAAAAAAAAAAAATTTCTTTTCATCATTGTTACCAACTATTGGTACTATCTTACAATAGTGGCTATTCTTATTATTTTGTTCACATATTTTCTTAATTTTATTATTTCATTGGAAAAAAGGTTTGTTTCCTAAATTGTTATTTTAAATCCTCTGAAAATAGTTCAAAGATTGATAATTAAGGTTATCTTGAAAAAACCATCTACATTCTCTACTGAAAGAATCTTTTCAATATTCAAAGTATCTACAACAGACAATATATATAAAAAATATGCAATTCTACAGACTTTTAAAGAAATACAGCTAAAAAAATTACAATTCAATATATCAGCAAGATTTCAAAACAATATCAAAATCCCTAAATTTAATACCAAGCACATCCAAAATACCTATCTGTATCTAGGTATAAATTATTTCAACAACCTCCCATTAGAACTAAAAATTATCGAAAATATACATAAATTCCAAATTAAATTGAAAAATCACCTGAAACAACTGTAAGAGTCCATTTCTACCTTTAATATTTCATTTAAATCTTGAAATTTATTTATTGTTATATCCCGAGTTTTCTTACATATCTTTTGTTATTAGATGCAATATTATTATTTTCTACTAAATTTTACATATACTTGAGCTTGAATTCCCTCACCAAACACAAGAGCATTGTCTCTTTATGATGAGGAAATGCTATTGTTATGTTCATTTTCACAACTCTGTTTAACATGTAAAAAAAATGTATACTTATTGTAAAAACATAAAAATATTAAATAAATAAAAAAAAAAATAAAAAAAATTTAACTTATTATTTACTTACCATTAAACATTTTCAATGTACCTCTTAAGTTAAGTTATTTGCATGGATATCATATTTAAAATATTTTTTTCATTGTTGCAATATTGTAATATTTCAATATACAAGCTCACTTGAGCTTTTTTTTCATGTTGTTGCTATACCTTATCTATGTTATTATGTAAAAGCCGAATGGCGTTAATTTTATGAATAAATAAATATTATCCATACCATTAAAATAAAAGGAAATTCTCAGCGGTGGAGATCCCAGTGGTCATTATCTTTATTTGTTTCAAAAAGGGAAGATTATAAAATATTTATTATCATGTATCATTAAAAAATAGTAATAACATTGCAAAGATTACGTAGACCATAATAAAAAGCGTACAAATAAAATTTGCTAAGTCGATAGTCTACATTTCATTGTAATATAATGAAGCAAATATCATTGTGTTGTTTCTTCATAAGCGTTCTCCTGACTACGGGAAACACAATATTAATGTCACCTATCAATTGCCAGAACTAATAACGTTTTCGTGTTTCATTATTCTCTCTGGTCCTCTTTTGGCAAAATAATATAACAAAGCTTTACACACTAATAATATCGAGTGGCATAAGCAAACCTGCACCACCACCAACTCCTCCCACCACAATCACGCCGTGTTTTGCATCTTGGCGCGTGCACGTGAAAGAATAAGATCGTGGCCAGATGAGAGGAGAGAGGAGGGACGCCGGAGGCGGAAGGGGGAAAGAGGAGAAGAGGAAAGGTAAGAGATTGAAGATAGTGCTGTACCAAATGTGTGGGTGTTGGCGCGTGCTCTGCCATGACCCAAACACCTGGCCAGTTAGTGGAAGAAGACAACATCGAAGTTAGATGTGGCGTCTACCATTTCGGACAATCAGAAAACTGATAATTTTTTTATTATTGTTTTGTTCACATTATCACTAATCCACTTTGTTGTTATTTTGCCACATCATAACTTAGATTCTTAGATGATGCAATACAATGTTTATTACTTGAGCTATTTATCATTGGATTATCTCTATTGAAGGAGAATGTTTGGATATCATTATAGTAATTGATTACCTCGATTCTTAATTGACAATCTATTATGTACCGGTATATTTGGCTTCTGATAAAAAATGATTATTACTTGAGCCCTTGAACATTGGATCATCTCATACTTTCAAAGGGGTGATGAATGATGAACATTACCATATAAGGTATTTCGTTATGTCGATTTCATAAATTTCCTGTTTTATCTGCAAACTTATCTATCTACGCGAAATCTGTATTTGCTTTTATCTGCCATCAATAGTAGGTACCTACACCAGCCTACCCATCCTCCAAAGCAGCTTCAAATTCACGTACAAGAATTTCACAGCGTAATTATTTTTGATTTAATCTATTAATTTTAAGATTATTCAGGTAGGTACCACAACATAAATAAATTTATCTGCCCTCTTCCATCTTATTTTATTTACTAAATTATATTCCTTGAAATTACAATAGAAAGACTTCATATATACCTACCTAATTTAGTCGGCTAATATGGTCGTTAGATAATATTAGGTATTATATAATTTAATGGGTAGCGCTGCCCCGGAAACCATTAATATAATCGGGATAACCAACAACTCTGTGTGTTTGCTACGTTTGGTGAGTTAACAGGGGTGCCTGGGTTCATGGGGTGAGGTTTATCCGGATCTATACGGCCGATGCGTCATACCTTTTTCCTTTTCAAAACTTCCTTTCCTGACTTTCTCAAAAGCCCCTTCAAACAGCACCATCAAAGATTAGGCCCTGGGGGATTTTTTCTTGATTTTTTTCCATGTGGAGCTAATTCAAAAAAAAAAAAATATTAAAAAATATAGCAAAATTTTTCATTCTGAATTCATTCGTTCTGAAGAGATATTTATCAACGCAGATTTTAAATAGGTACATATTTGTATAATTTTTTTCTTATAAACCGTACATTTTATGTACTTACCATTTTTCAAATTTCGAGAAGTTGTAGGTAAAATTTGTCCAAAAAACATTACTAACTCAACCAAAATTCTTTTTTCAAACATTCTTCAGGCAGGTAGGTACCATAATATTGAAAACTGCGAATCAGAAAGTCCAAACAAACACCTCGATTTCCACGTTCGAAAAAAAACTTTTTTCACTACTAAAACGACCACCATCTTGAAACGGCATTGGAACGTACAAGCAAATTTACAGACAGATGAATCGTAAAACGAGCGAGTTAAAACAACTCTTCGCCATGCTCAGTCAATTAGAAATTAGAACAATGAAACCGATAGAAAAATGTATTTTAGTTATGGTAGAAGGATTGGTTAAATATTCGGTTCAAATATAATACTAGCTTTTCCCCGCGGCTTCGCTCGCATGTATTAGGGAAAATTACTGTAGCACTTGCACTTATCAATTATCCCACCTCCCGTCCTCCTCCCACCCCCCGCGCATTCCATAAATTCATTCCCGGTACATTCAGTTTTCAAATAGCTCGCATGCCACCTAAATTTCATAATGCTAGAGCTCAAAGAAAAAAAGAATTATCGAATTTGGTGCAGTCGTTTGGAAATTATGCGCTTACAAACATTTCGGAGATTTATTTTTATTTAAATATGTTTATTTAAGTTTGTAAATGTAATAAAAATAACACTATTTTATTTTATAAACAGAAACAAACAGTACATTAATAATAATAATAATAATAATAATTGGACAATTTGTAGAGCGCCGTTTTTGTGAAAATCACCTATTTTTACAATGGTGAAAACAATTTACAATTATTAAGTACATTTCTTGATGGGTACCTATGAGATGTTTCTTTGTAGTGTCTATGTATGTATTTATTATACAGTCTTTATAATCGGTCCGAATTATAATTTTAAACAGGAACTCTCATATCATATTAATTCGAAAACATAAAATTGTCCAAAAAACACAAAACATACCTATTCTTATATTTGAATTTTCTGGAGCGGCAGCCGACCAGTAGGTAGGGGGCTGAGTACCTACCAGCATAGAGCCCACAAATATATCAACATCGTTTCCATGGCAACGATTTGTTTTCTGACGTTAGCAATAACTCACTTTTGTTAGCGAGAGAAAACGTATAATAAATATAATATTTAAATATTTATAATTTTATAACGCCAGAGTTTACCTTTATACACAGCCTATAGTCCTCGCGTATAATTTAGCTTTCTATTGGTGAAAGAATTTTGAAAATCGTTATATCGTTTTATGCATGAAAGCGTAACAAACAAACTCGAGCAGTTTCGCATTTATAATATTAGTATAAAGTATAATAAGTATGGATTGCATAAAACTTGTGCTTGAATTTGACCATTTTTAAGAATGGCTGGTAATAATATTGATCGTTTTGTAAAATGCCTGATGTGTCAGCCTGCTTTTCCTGCACTCCTGGTGTGATAGCTTGGAAGTAAAACGAGATCCAGCGATAGATCCAATATGTAGTTTGAAATGTCACAGCATTACCTGTCAGATCATACAATCTCTCTGGATTACTTAACTCTTAACTGTACCTCTGGGTTAATTCTGTCATGGCTTATTATGTTGTGGCCCTGGCGTACGACTGCGTTTGTTTTTTTTGTCATTTCTAAAGGTTAATCCAAAGAGTTGCTTCGGACCAAGTAACATTATAATGGAGATAATTAAATAGTCATAATTAATGTGGCCATCCATCGGTTCAACGTGCTGTAAATCAATGGGAGGCGTATTTTATTCTTGAAAGACGATGAAAGAACACTCTTTGAAATATGCCTTTGAGAGCTTGAAGCATCATGAAGATACGACATATTTCCTACAATTTGATTGACACATTGAAACAAAGTAAACTACTTACAGTTAATATTCTATTTTATTTTTAACTTAATGAGTAAAACCTCAAATGGTAATATTTTAATTAAATGAAGACAATATTAGCGAAAATCAATCGAGAATCTGAAACTAGAAAAATCAGACATAGATACGGTCACATTTTGATGGTGTCAGGTTCTAGATGTGACCATAACTTTTACTGATTTTTCTGTTTTCAGATTTAATTCAAAGTTAATTTTCCTTTTAAATAAATGTTTATCTACAAGCTTACTCGAGACCATTGTCTTCAATCGAAAACTTTCTAAGAATTTTACCACTCATTTTATTTTAGCCAACGTTTTTAAAAGCATTACAGTATCCATCATCAGGGAAGATGTGTAAAACACACATTTTTTAAAATTCAAACTATCCCCTCCCAACAACGCCTCCATTTTCATCCGAATATTTAAATTATTTGTATTTTTTATCTTATCTTTGCATTTAGAAAAAATGCATTAAATTATTATTACGAAAGTAATTCGCCCGATTTTGTTAACTACTACAATAATATAAATACCAGTTTTGTTTTAACTTAGTATCTACCTGTTGTGTAATTATTAAGATAACTTTATTGTTTGGAAAATAATTTTAAAAATTCGATTGAATACAAAAATCTGATGATTGCCAAGTCTAAAAATCGACATTAATTTGTCTTTCATTTTATGTTTGTCCGGTCATCCACGATATTAACCACGTGGCCAAGCGATCGCTGAGTCCTTCATTTTAAATCTGTAGGACCAAATAAATTTCGCCCGAGGAGTGCTTCTTTAATTCGAGGAGTGCTTCTTCGCACATTCAAAAATGACCATATAATATATATTTTACCTATTAGAATATTATTATTTGTATTTATATCGTCTTCTGGCAAACCTGAGTAAGTAAATTCTTTCGCATCGGCCATCAAAAGTCCCTTTAAACTGCAGTCAAGCATCATGCAATAATAAACCATCATTAATAATAAATGATTATTAAACTTGAGATCCTTTTCTCTGGAATGATTTGCAGAAAACATGAGTACCTCTTTCATTTTTTTTTTTTTATTTTTTTTTTTTTATTTTTTTTTATTTTTTTTATTTTTTATTCTTCATTTTAATCACCCTAAAACTGCCAAGCTAAACTGCCAAGGCAGTTTGTCAGCAGGTCAATTTGACAATATTAATAAAACACTAAAACATAAAATATTATAAGAAAACACAATAGCAAAATAGTTCCAGAAGAATAACTTTTAAGTACCTACAATACAAAAGCATAAAATATACAGACAGACAGATATAACACAGGTAAATTACTGATAGATTAAATTAATTATAGATAGTATTTATACATAAGATTACAAACAATATCAGTACAAAAAGTTTTGACCCATTAGCCATTTTTTAATTTTTCTTTTGAGATCAGTGGGGCAATTGGATTCGATTTTGAAATTCATCGGCATCTTATTAAATATGGTGGGGACAAGATAAGTGAATGTCCGTTGGCCGTATTTATTTATAATTTTCGGAACGGACAAACCCTCATTTTTACTAAATCTAGTGCCATGTTCATGATCTACTTTTTCTTTGTAAATTGAGTCCGACAATAGGTTTTGGCATACAATTTTAAACCATAATATTCCTCGCACAGGTAATATGTTAACTGATTCATATAGTAATTTTATGTCCCTTCTTTGTGCATAAACACTTTTGCTTACCAAGAGCTTAGTCAAAGAGTTTTGAATCGTTTGAATATAACCTATATTTGTCTTGCACGAGTTTCCCCAAGATGTTATTCCGTATCTGATAGTGGATTCCGCTAGTGACAAATAAATTATTTTTAGCGTACTAATGGGCATAAAATATTTTATTTTGTAAATTCGCCCCGCAATAGCTCTTAGGCGTTTGCAGATGTTGCTTATGTGGGTATCCCATTTCATGTGCATATCTACAGTTATCCCCAAATATACATATGTTTGTACAAGTTCAATGGTTCCGCATTTGCAGGACTGTGACGAATTGTGTATGCACTCAAATGTATGCGACTTTATTATAGGTGTGATGGTATATTTGGCATGTGGAGATCGTATATGCATTAATTTAGTTTTTTTTTAATTTATTATAAGACCCGCATCATGTGACCATTTCTGTAAGGATAAGAAATCGTGCTGCATGAGTTTTATTGCAATTTCTAATTCTTCATGCGAAATAACTAGTGCCGTATCATCAGCATAAACGTAATGTTTAACAAATGTGAAGATTTTATTCATGAGTGAAACAAATATTATGTATAATGTTGGACCGAGGATTGACCCTTGCGGGACTCCTGTTGACATAAATTTAGCTTTGCTGTAAGTTTGAAAGAGTTTCACTTTAATTTGTCGATTGTTTAAATAGTTTTTGAGTAGTTCTAGTAATTTTCCCCTGATTCCAATCGCCTCCAATATCTGTAATAGTTTTGTCGGATCAATAGTATCAAACGCTTTAGAGTTGTCTATGAATAAAACCAGAATATGTTTTTTATCATTGAGTTCTTGATTTGTGTAATTCGAAAAGTCCTGCAGTAACATTTCTGTACTTTTCTTTTTTTGAAATCCGTATTGGTTGGGATCAATAATGGAGAAACTTTCTAGGTATTTTATTAAATTTACGGAGATGTATTTTTCTAGAATTTTTTCAATAGCTGGCAGTATACTTATTGGTCTGTAATTTTCTATCTCGGAATGTTTTCCCCCTTTGTATATTGGCCTAGTAATACTACATTTGAGCTCATCCGGTATAACTGTCTGAGACAAGATTTTATTAATTAGATGGGTAATTACCGGACATAGAATGGTTAAATGTTTTTTAATATCGAACATTCGAATATTGTCAATCCCCGGTGACTTGGAATTATTCAGTTGACTGATAATCTTTCGTATATCTTCACAAGTAGCTCTGGGCAGGTACATACTATGCGGCAGCTCAACGGGAGCTGTATTAGACGCTTTGTAGTCGCATTTGTGTAACATCGAGCTAATACTGTTTGAAAAGTACTCTGCGAATCTCTTTGCAAGTATTTCCTCTGTTTGCCCATTATTATTTAGCATATACTTTGAAATAGTTTCATCGCAGTTTGTTTTTGTTTTACGTCCCAATAATTTGTTAATTTGATCCCATGTTTTTTTGGAATTGCTGAAATAGTTTTTAACATATTATTACACCAAGTAACTTCACTAGTCTTGTCTTCGCACTGCACTCCAGGCGTTCGAGGCAAATCCTGACAAACAATATTTTAGTAGACAAAAGGGTAAAATCAAGTGTATGAAATCAATTGTGACTGTAATTACATTTTCGGATATTTTCATCAATGGAAGATACTCTTAGGATGGTTGTTGTGGGTTGTTTTTTTAGAAAATTTGAACAATTCATCAAATTTCAATGTTAATTTTCAAGTTCTGTGAAAGTCCTGTTCAAGTTCTGTTATTATATAAGTATGGGCCAGTTGCTCCACAAAACTGAAATAATAACAGAACAGAACTTGAATAGAACTAGAATTTTCATCGATGGAAAATACTCTTAAGACGGGTTGTTTCAGAAAATTGGAACAATTCAACAAATTTCAATGTTAATTTTCAAGTTCTGTGAAAGTCCTATTCAAGTTTTGCTATCATAAGTGGTGCTTATGCTGCTCTACAAAACTGAAACAGTAACAGAACTTGAAATAGAACTTCACAGAACCCGAAAATTAACTTTGAAATTCGAAGAATTGTTCAAATTCTCCGAAACCGCCAGTCCTTAGTGTAACCATGATGTAAAACTACCATTCAGAATTGAAGCGTTACTTGAGATGGCTGTATGTTTCGTGAACAAATTTGATTTGTTTGTAATTTGCAATGGAATTCCCTATCTTCATCTACCCATGTTATTTCCCTTCCCACTACCTCCAGCCTTGCAATACACCCCAATCGGGGAAGCCTTAATCTCATAGGCTCCAAACGGTGGCAGCAATTGTATTCATATTCATATTTAAAAAATCAACCGTTGCATGATACTTATTCTCACTTGTCTAGTTCATAATGTGTCGCACGCCTCTCCGAGTATGAACGAAGCTACTGGAGTGTTGCCAGTATTTAAAGCGACGTTTACAAATGATCTCCCATGTGAGGTTATGATTGATGAGAAAGCTGCCTCTTTTCGTCGTTTGTTTTGTTATGTGAACACGACGGTGTTATAATATATATGCCACTGTGTAACATTTTATGTTCATTAGAATTAACTACGTGTAGATAAACCATCGAAAAATATTAAATTGATCAATTGAAGTACTCAGAGCAAAATAAATTTGTCTTAAAAATTACCAATCTTCTTGGACGTGGATATACCTATACTACAGTTCTACCAAATGCAAAAAATATCTTGATCTTCTTTTTCATTACACTCCAAATACCATTAACATAATACGATTATATTTATATTATTTGAATAATAATGGGATGAAACATCAATTGCCAAGATGAAAGCTGAAAAAAATTTTTCTACATCAATAAATGAAACACATTTTAAACATGGATCCAATTTTCAAATGTCACACTCGTTCGTACGTTTTACGTACGCTCAAGGACATCGCAAATCCGTGAATAATCACGGGAAATGGAAAAAAAAATAACTACATATTTTTAAAAACAAAAGTAAACATGACAATATTTTTTTTTACTTAAAATTCCACGGCTGGGAATCTAACCCCAATCTACTGATTGGAGGGCAACTATGCTGAATATTACACCACCAACTATTCTCACAATAGTAAGAACGGCGGCATAAATTCATCAAGGGTGAGACTTAAAGCATCTTTCCCTCTGGAATGACGCCTAAATAAGTACACGTTCGGTAAATATTATTTAAATACTAACGATTGTGATAATTGATTTCGTAAATGTCATTTTGCTGGGGCTGGGTTTCAGTACGCCTCAACTGGTCAAGTTTTTGCTAACAAGAAATGGACCTATTGTTAAATTTGCTGGACTTATGTTAAAAAAAATTATGTCAGTTAACCTAAGATTTTATAAAGCGGGTGAGGACATATACATGGGAACACGAAGTCTATTCGTCATACTAACCAAGCTGATGATATAGAATTATTTTGATACTAGAATAGGGAATCTTGTAATTCCGTATATCGATGATCGACATTTAACAACGCACCATGTACGAAATCTGTTCTTGATTGGCTTTTGTACTGGATTTGAAACGTTTTGACAGTGACACAATGTACCTAACAAACGCCAAATTGCCTGAAGAATACTTCTGTTTGAATAATAAAAAATATAAAAACCACATCCATAATGAATATTTTTTGAGTGGTATCAATGACCCCTGCGACAAAGGCCAGCCTATAAGCAGCTCCTCTAGCAGTAGATTCACATAATATGCATTTCGTTCGATTTTCGAAAACTGCCGTTAAATTTAAAATACGCATTACTTTTCCACAGTTCTACTTTTCCCAATTTGGAAGGCAGGTATTTATTGGGCAACCTACACCTCTGCCGTAGGTCACCCCAAGTGGTTCGCTACTTTTGGTTAAGTCACCAAACAGGGGTGCCCGGGTTCACGGGGTGAGGTTTGTTCAGGTCTTGCGATAGATTGCAGGAAACATCTGTCTACTAACAAAAAGGCTGGTTGAGGGAGACCCTTTAATCCTTTCAGCCGGACTCTCTCGGCCCATCACTTTTCACCTCATTGGGAAAGATGGATTCATACGTTCATCCCTCCTCTATACACTGACCTCCCAGATTTCTAAACACCCTTCATATCCTTTATCTTTCCAAAACTGTCTCTCCACCCTTTCATTCAAAAGATCCTTATCATTTAAAAGATGCCTTACTCCAATTTAAACATGTTTGGCAAACAGACCAAATAATCTTTGGTATTAGGATAAATGAGAGAATCGCCAAAGATGGCCACCCATACACCGTTAGGGCATCAAGCCGGTGGGCTGTTAATCCAGAAAATTCAAATATTGGAATATGTTTTGTTTTTTTTTGTTAAAGCTTATGTTTTGGAATAAATGTCAGATGAAAGTTTGTACAAAATATAATTCGTAAAGATTATAAAGACTGGTGTTATAATAAATAGTGTTATTTTTTTATTATATTAACAAAATTCAACATATTTAAATAAAAAAAATCGACGAAATGTTTGAAAGCGCATAAATTCCGAACGACTGCTCCAAATTAGATAATTCTTTTTTCTTTGAGCTCTAGCATTATGAAATTTAGGTGGCACGCGAGCTGTTTTAAAACTGAATGTACCGGGAATGAATGTATGGAATGCGGGAAGGGGTGGGGAGAGGGAGAATAATTGATAAGTGCAAGCGCTACAGTAATTTCCCCTAATACCATGCGAGTGAAGCCGCGGGGAAAAGCTAGTATATGTATAAATAAATATCTGTATTATAATCTATGAGGAGAAATATTAAATTTAACTCAAATTTCCTAATCAGTTAGCAAAGCATATCTACTTATTTACATATATAATGGTTAAAATTTAATGACGAAATAGATGTTATCTGGGCCTGCAATAATATTCCTTTAAT
The DNA here is from genome assembly GCA_936435175.1 of Glyphotaelius pellucidus. Classification (NCBI taxonomy): domain Eukaryota; kingdom Metazoa; phylum Arthropoda; class Insecta; order Trichoptera; family Limnephilidae; genus Glyphotaelius; species Glyphotaelius pellucidus. The sequence goes on along the minus strand of OW386551.1, from coordinate 15,380,206 downwards.
GGGCTTACAGCGTTGGGTGATGGCAGTAAATTTTTAAGGCAATCTGGATGGATTTATTGATCATTCGGAATTAGTATTGGGAAATAACGGACCATTCATTTATTATTGCGCTCTGTCCGCATTAAATATGAATTATTATTATTTATGTATTTAATGAGCATAATACAATCACACTATTTAAAATGTGTTGTGATAAAATATCTATTCAGAATATTTGTGCTTTACAAGACGTCGAAAAATCTGACGTTTTAGAGTTATTAGGGGCCATCCATAAATTACGTCACACCTTAAGGGTGGGGGGGAGGGGAGTAGAGAAGTGTGACATTATGTGACAAGGGGTATGGGGGGGTCATCAGCTCTGTGACGTCACGTGTAAAAATATAAATTATTAAAACGCAAAAATTTTTTAGATGTTAAATTGCAAAATATGTGACGTCACGCCAGGGGGGAGGGGGTCTGACAAATGTGACGATGTGTGACAGGGACGGGGGGGGGTCAAAAAATCATGAAATTCGTGTGGTTTATGGATGGCTTCCCCTTATTTGCAAAAACCTTGATGCATTTTTATGTTTATTTTGAAATTACCACTCTCGCTCTCATTCTAAAAATTTTTGTTTTATTGAGGATCGTCACTTCCATTCCAATTTCCATGGTGGAAAAGGCTTCTCTGCTCCTCATGGTCGCGACGCCAGAGACTTGGTCACTTCAGCGCATCGGCGATCTTCCTCTGATTCTCCTACCTTCCACTTTGCCCGTGATTATGAGTTTCTTCAAGAGATTCCTCAGTTTGGCGAGCAACGTGTTCAAAGCGTCTGAAAAATTTTCACTTGTTTTGAAGGCAAAGTGTGCAAAATTTCATCAATTTCGGAATTAAACAGCAGATTTTCTTAAAGAACAAAGCCACTCCGCCCACCACCGACGCTCTTCTTCATGTATACGGGGTGTTACAGGACGTACTTGACTTACTTTAACCAGTGATTCCTGACATTATTTGAAGTAAAAAATGTTAACTACATTTTGGCATCAGATGATTTTTTCAATTTTTTTTCTTCAAATCCAAGCAAAAAGACTTTCTTCCACACGTCATCATTGGTCACTCAACTCACTCAACTCACTCCATTCACTCCAACCCCACCCCTCCAATGCCTACTGTTTTTTTTTTATGTTTTAACATTTTTTACTCCAAATAATATCAGGAATCACCGATTAAAGTAAAGTAAGCCAAGTAGGTCCTGCAACCTCTTGGGTAGAAAATTTAATTAATGATAGAAGTTTAGATATACCCTAGAATTTCGAAAGCATGACATTTATTAATTTTGGAGGCCGATTTAATTCCCGAGGCGGAGGGTACCGCCGCCTCGGGAACCTTTATTGGATAACCAACACCTCTGCCATAGGTCACCCCAAGTGGTTCGCTACGTTTGGTGATTTAGCAGGGGTGCCCGGGTTCATGGAGTGAGGTTTGTCTAGGTCTTGGAGGCGAATGACCAGGACACACTGAACCCCAAATTTCTACCCACCCCTTAAACCCTTTTCCTTCCCAAAACTCTCTTCCCCTTCCTTTCCTTAAAAAAACCCTCCACACAGCATCCCCAAAGATGACATAGGCCCTGAGGAAAATTATTTTCCTCAAGGCCCCCTGTGTGGAGCTCATGTAAAAAAAATAATAATAATCATAGACGGCACGATGTCCGCAAGTTGTTAAGATATCTCTATATTACAATATATCTACCCAAGAGAATGGTGAACATGAAGGTCGTGGTGAGTCCCAACTTGGGTCTGCAATTTTTCCAAAATTCCTAGTTTCTTATTTGAACATACGAATCCTTGTGATCCCGGTGAATGTCCACCATTCAGAATCCTAGAAATGTCTCTGTGTTTAGTGACCAATTATGAATTGCCAGTTATTTCACAAACATCCTTGTAGAGGAGCATAGGATATATTTTTTTTTTTTCCCACCTACTTTTGTTATCGTTTTGCAAACTGGGGTGGAGGTATGTAGCGGAGCGTAGCGTACGCATTGAATAGCCTTTTAAATATTTTATTGCACGGGCAACACTAAAAACCCCGCGCGAGACGCACGGCGAACTTGCCTGTTGATTCAGATTTTCACGGCCCGATCGTCGAGTCGCTTTTCGTACGCTACCTTTTCTACATATGTTGAACCCTTCTGATATAAATGTAATAACCTGTGTCGGTTTGTGAAGTTAATAAATGAAAGTCAAACGTTTATTATATTATTCATTTAAATACACCGACCATCCTTTTGGTAACGTGTCTGGAGTCCACGTAAGTATTGGCCGCCAATGGATAGCCAAACTACCTTCACCAAATCCTCTTACAGCTCCTTCCTCTCGAAACTTCGGACAGTCGAGAGCAGAAGGGAATATTGTGCTATTCACATAAAATAAAATAAGAAATTGAAAGTAAGCGTTTCTGCAAAATTGTTCCTAGATTAGTTCTAAATCTGAGCTGGTTCGTCTAGCACCTTGATTCTTTCAGTGGCACGCTTCGACAAGTAAAATCTAGTTCCCCATTCAAAACCGCGTCATAAAGCAGTTTGATTAGTTGATAATAATTATTAACATGTCAGAAAATCGAATTAATCGCACTGAAACCGTCTCAAGGACTTTCAATCCTTTGTTGCGGTTTAAAGGTTTTCAATTTGACCGCAGGACTCGAACAACCAAACAACAGTTAGTTGGCTACCGTTGCAACAACCAACAACGTAATAATTTGTTGTCAATATGGATTGCCTTTCCAATGTCGGTTGACATTATGCAGCACTCGGGTCAAGAGTTATCAAAATTTACGATCAAAAGACTGAATTATATTATCCGGTTTACACTGGTTTAATTGAAAACTTAAATTTATTATTGACTTGGGTGCTTTGAATTTACTCGTCAGCAATACTTAGATTAATTATGAGCAACGTAATTAAATTTTAATATGCGACAAATAAATTATTTGCAAAAATATTGCGAAATAATAATTTTATGACAAAACAATGTGGTAAACAACATTGAAAGCCGTTATTCATGAATGACAAAGGGATTCAAAGGAATTAGAATTTCAGGGACATATTTGAGAGGAAAACATCTGATTCTTAGATTGCTTTATGTGGACATCAATATCATAATAATCTCGGATGCATCAACACAATATTGATACATAAACAATGGGAACAAGCATGATATATGAATAATTATTGTGATTTTATCGAATGGTTCATATCATAAACATCATAAATATTAATAATTTATTATGCACAAACATTATTTGTGGTTTTTAAAAGAAACATGACGCGAAGTAATAGGTAGCCAGCCAGCATTGACGTAATATGAACTCTAAATTTTAGACAGTGGCACATAATATTTACCTTAATTTCGTTATAGAATCAATTGTCATCATGTTTCATTTCTCCGCCGGGGTGATGCTAAGAGTAGTGCCATATTGGCACTTTACCCCGCAGAAGGAGAATCAGATTTTAAAATTCAGGTACGTAAAAGTGTTTGCTGTTATAATCTGATTTTAATCTGATAAATTTATTCCCATCTTCGAAAAATCGGTCTTCGAACTGGCAAACACTTTTCTTTCACTTATATTTCCCTGACCACGTGTTTTTCCGTTGTTTTTCGTCTTCACAAGGGAAATGCAGATGAGCTGCAAATAATAATCTGGCGAACATAACATGTTTGTAGGAAACCAGTCAGCACCAGCGCAGCGGCTTGACGGGATTGGAAATACGTCAAAGTGCATTTGGTTCAAGGTTTTGGTTCATCGGAGCACGTAACTCTTTTGATTGATTGCTCTACTAAACTCTGAGGTTTAAAACGTGAGATGGCGTTCGATTGTTTTCCGTGTAATTCTGGAACACAGAAAAAACTATTAATTTGGAAAAACCTGACAGACAAAAAACAACGTGCGTCACGCTCATAATGTGAATCTTCAGAGGGTAAAAAAATTATAACAATTTAACTTTCACATTTTTAATAAAACCCAAATAAAACATCATCTAATTTATATTCGCTTAGAAAGAGACATTTAATCTAAAATGGAGATGTTATTTAATATACAGGGAATAATGCGTAAGGTTATTGATTGGTGAAAAGATAAAACCAACATAAGTGGATGTGCAGACGATACTACCCTTAACGCCTCTTCGGAAGAAGAAATGAATCACGTCCTTGCTAAAATAGAAGAAGAAAGCTGTAGTCTAGGCTTACTACTGGTCTAAACTAACTAACTAACTAACTAACTAACCATCACGCCGTTTCCCCGCAGGGGTAGGCAGAGAGGACGGACCGCCAAACAACTCGGTCCTGGCACACACTCTTTGCTTCACTCACATTCATACATCGTTTCATACATACTCTTCTATTATTCTGGCTTTTGACATGGCCCGACTCAAGTATCTGATTCACTTGATCGTGCCATGTCTTCCTCGGGCGTCCCCGACTTCTTCTACCATTCACATTTGCGTCATATATTCTTCTTACACTACTTTCTTCGTTCATTCGCTCTACATGCCCAAACCATCTGAGGGTCCCTTTCTTAATCTTACTCATTATGCTTACATCAGCCTTACATTCTTTGCGGATCTCCACATTTCTCACACGATCATACATGGTTTTACCACACATTCGCCTCAGGGATCTCATTTCTACAGCATTCAGTTTACTTTCATCCTTCCTCTGCCAGTTCCAGGCCTCACTGCCATACATCAGGGTAGGTACCAGGACTTCATTGTGGACTGCTAGTTTCGCTCCTTTTGACAGTTTTTTATTAGCGCCAACGGCATTCAGTCCTCCATTAACGGAGTTACCGGCATTTACCCTTCTTTCGATATCTCTTTCAGCCTTCCCATCTCTCGTAAACATACTACCCAGATACACAAACTCATCCACCTGCTCCAAGTATTCATCGTTCACAACTATATCACACACTGTTCTCGTACTTTCTCTTTCAAACACCATGACTTTAGACTTACTTACATTCATCATTAACTCATTCTTCATACATACTTCGTTCATCCTAGACACAAGAGACTGTAAATCTTCCATAGTGTTAGAAATCAGCACCGCATCATCAGCGTACAACAGACAACATACTTTCAGATTACTCAATTTCGCGCCCAATCCCAACTCTTTCAATTCTTGCATACAATTATCCATGTATAGATTGAATAACCATGGTGACATTACGCAGCCTTGCTTAACACCTTTTGTGATGTCAAACCACCCCGTAAAACCACCGTTCACCCTAACACACGCAACGCTTCCCTCGTACAGAGACGCAATTGCCTGTATGAGATTTGTATTCACTCCATACTTGGACAATACCTTCCATAGCTTTTTCCTGTCAACTCGGTCGTATGCTTTTTGTAGATCTACAAAGGCGCAGAAGAGTTTCTGGTTTTTCGCCAGAAACTTCTCAGTGAGCATACGCAAGGAGAAAATCTGGTCCATGCATCCCCTTCCACTCATAAAGGCACCTTGCACATCCCATATTTTATCCTTTGTTCCCATTCTTACCCTTTCAATCAATATTCTTCCGTACAGCTTGCCGACAGAACTTAGCAGGCTAATAGCCCTATGATTCCCACATTCCATACGTGACCCTTTACCTTTGTATAACGGCATGATTACAGCCCTTCTCCAATCTAATGGCGTGTAACCCTCCTCTAAACACTGATTAAAAAGTTTGCACAACCATGTGAGAATAATATGGCTATCTCCTTTAAAGTATTCGGCAGCAATATTGTCGAAACCAACAGCCTTACCACTCTTTATGCATTTAATCGATTTTTTAATTTCATCCATGCTGATTTTGATAACATTCGCTCCGTCATCGTTCATACCCGATTCGACGCTGGACTCACTATCATCCGGGTTGCTTTCAAAAACTTCCTCAAAGTATTTCATCCATCTCTCTTTTATTTCTTCTTCATTCGTCAACATTCTTCCATCTTTCGATTTTATCACTTTCAGGCTTCCATTTTCTGGACTACTCCGGGACCTTTTGACCTCCTTCCAAAACAGTTTAATGTTTTCTTGGAAGTGTTTGGTCATTTTTATTCCCTCTTCCTCTTCCAGGCGTTTCTTTCGTTCTTTCACTCCGACACTTACTCTTTTCTTGCATCCCTTATATAATTCTTTCGCTCTATCTCTCTTTTCACTAGAAGCAGTGCCAGACGCAATCAGACATAACCATGCTTTCTTCTTCTCTGAGACCAGCGCTTTGATCTCATCATCCCACCATGCATCACCTTTCTTCCTACCTTGCGTACTTATTCCACACACATCTCTGGCAGATTCACAAAATTTACTACTGGTCAACAACGCAAATACAAAACTAACGGTGTTCGACAGGGCAAAAGCCTTTATAAAAACTCTCACAGACTTAGAAATAGCGAAGACTTAATATACCTAAGCTCGTGTATGAGTTATGAGGGAAGTTGTGAAATAGAAGTGAAAAGAAGGTTATGGATATGGAGTGACAGAGGTATAATGAAGATCACCAAGATGATATTCGTCCGGGCGCTGATTTCCCCCAAATTTCTATACGGTGTGGAATCACTTAGAGCTAGCAAATAAAACGCATAGATGCTCTCGAAAAGTGGTACTGGAGAAAAATGCTCACTCTGCCATGGACAGCCAGATGCACAAATGTGTCCATTCTGGAAGAGTTAAACATCCACAAGGTATTTAAGATGCTTTGGATACATTGCTCGACAAGCTGACCAAAGGACTTTAACCTGAAGAAACTCAAAGTCACTGGCAAAGTGGAAGGCAGAAGAAGCAGAGGAAGGTAATCAATTCGCTGGAGGAACCAAATATCCGATACGTCGTGGTCCGCAGATATCCACGTAGCGCAGAACCGCGAGGAGTGGAAGATCCTTGGAATGGGGTCAGGATCCTCAGCAACGAGGAACCGACTTAGGAAGAAGGGGGATGTGAGAGTCCGTAACCTAAGTAAAAAAAATGTAATGATCACAATACAATTATTTGAGAAATTAAAAGAAAAAATGCAAGAACAGAAAGTATTGCAATCGTAAACTCGTCAAATGATGTTGTTCTAAGAGGTTCCATGCCAACTGAGAATAAAGTCAACTCAACACCTCCTTGAAAAGTCATTAAAAGTTACGAAAAAAATAATTTTGAATCAGCCGATAACCCTAACCTAACGTAACCTATTTAACCAATTTTTAATGTATATTTTTTTACCACTCTAAATGACTTATCTGAGATGGTTCTGAGTTGGTTTCGGTCACCGTTCTAAGATTACCATGAAATATCGCACATTGTACTGTACAGTAGTTGCATAAATATACACATTGTATACTATAAAGTAAATTTAAAGTGCAATTTGTTTTACAGGTTTTATCTCATGATCCGATAAAAAGAAATGACAAACCATAATTACCTATTTGTTGCACAATACTTTAGCATTGAACTTTTGCACGTTACAATGAGTATCGCATAAGATCGTGTCCAATTTAGCTAAATTAAATTTAATAGTCTCAAATGCATGCAGCATAATATAACAAAGCGATAAGGCAGTGACGTAATAAATCTATAGTAGTTACGGCTCACCTAGGTATAGGTACAATATTATATTCTGTTGTGTGTAATAGATGTATGCACTAATGCACCTACAGATGTTGATGTGTAGGTTTGTGTGTGTAAAGCAATAATAACAGACGCAGTATGTATCTGAATGCGTTTGCGTTGCAAGTTGAATGCAGCACAAACTTTGTCTGAGTCAGGGTTGTCAACGATAATATCAATATATTCGTTATGTCTTATTTTTATTTTTAAATATTTTCATTCGGATGTTTTTCTTTTCATAAATCTTCAAAACTGAGTATTGCTCACTGTGATTGTAAGAAATGTCTCATTTTCATAAATTTATTTAATTGCGATATTATCTATCCATAGACCAATGTGATTCGCCTCGCTTGTTAGGACGGGTTGTTTCACAGAATTAAAACAATTTCAAAGTGAATATTCAAATTCTGTGAAAGATCTATGCAGGTTCTATTATTATTTCAGTTATGTAAAAAATCTGGCTAATACTGACATAATAACAGAAATTGAGTAAAATCTTCACAGATCTATAAAAATAACATTGAAATTTGACAAATTGTTCAAATTCGAAAAGAACAAACACGTATAGTGTGATTTTTGTTTTTTTTCGGCACCGGCTATTTTTTGACATTTTCTAAATGTGCTTGGTGTTGAAGGGAACCATAGACACAACCATTTCGATTTAGCACAATCCTCCAAGCACGGCTATTCATTTCGTTATTTTCCGGCATTCTGTTTTTTATGTTTGTGCAATACTTACAGTTAATTGAAATACGTTTTCCATATTATGAATAACTTGGCATGGAATAAGGGTTTGTTCTTCTTTATGTTATGTTGGCACTCCTGAGCGCTGTTTTGTCTTGTGTAAATCGAAAGTATACACTTCCATCTTTAGTTAGGAGTATCTAGTGGAGCGTGTAAACAGGAAAAAAGGCGTTATTTCGTCCCTTCCAATAATTCATGATTCAGCTCGCACTTATTCTGTATTTATTAGAAAAATTTATAAAAAACTTTGTTTTTCGCAAACAACTGCCTACGTTTACGGCGGAATGCCGATTCCAAGTTCCTAAAACTTTTGATACTTTAGAGAAGGGATTTCAACTGAATTTTATAAGCTGTAGTTAAGGCTAGGTATTACCTAGCCTTGCTGAGGTGCTTAAAAATTATACTAACAAGGTTCTTAAATAAACTATGTACCTATATGCGTACCGCTGAAAACCAGTCATAATTAGCCTTAGCCTTTTTCATAAACTTTCTCATATTCAGCGAGGCTCATTTATTTTTTCCGCATTTTCTACAAAGAAATTTTTAAAAAAAATCACTGTGCAATTCACACATGGTAGAAGTGAAACTTTCAGAAAACTAAAGTAGACAAAGTTGGGTGGCTACTATTACTACTCCGCACAAAGAGGAGAACAATTATACTGTAAGTGTATGTGTTTGTCTCTTTTTAGTGTCGCTATTTTTTGTTTCATCTAGTTTCAAATCACAACGGTGCTGGAGAAGTTTTCACTTAAAATTACTCTTTGAGCTTTTAAAATCAAAAGTATCTATTTTTAAATTTTTTTTTAATTGTTTTATTTAATTATTATAAATTTACACGCACAGCCCTGTTGGCAGCACCAGGCTGCTGTATGTTTTGATAGGAAAATCGTTGACTCCGAGACCTTGGTCTGCCGCAGCTGTGACGCGACTATACTTATATTTACCCACCAACACTTGTATCTGTACCCAGTTATATATTACCCTATACTGTGCATATTGTAAACTGCTATACATATGCACTGCCTACTGCACTGTAGGTACCTTATGCCATTACCCGCCGCTGCATTTCGTTAGCTGACGATGCAGCTTTATGGGGAATTGACTGATGCAATCGTGGAACACTGCAAATGGTGGCTTTATGTACGTTCATAAATAATATACCTACACCATCTATATGATAATTACACTCATATTGTTGAGCAGGTTACGAATATGACGACAAAACATTCAAGATTTCCCGGCAAGTTTTTTTTAAAATTAACAATCTATAAATGAACAATCACATTTTTATTTCACAATAATGAGCTTTAGCATTATAAAAAAAGCTTATAATGAAATCAGAATGATGTGTGAATTAATACTAAAACATATCTTTTTTACCAATTTTTTCTTACACTTGTCCATTGGTAAGGTTAGATTAAATTTGTATTGCTTTTTCATTCTGTAGTTTCTAGGTAAACGCACCAGCTTCATCTCGCAACGCCATTCTCATCATGATCCAAGGAAATTTGAAATGTTGGTTTAAATCTGTATATATTAAAATTAATGTATGTTTGCTTGTATGCTTGTAGCTTATGCGGTTCTTAAGCAATTCATCCGATTGCGATTAAAAATTTGGCGAGTTGTTGTGCGCACGCCCGCGATGGTTTCTCTAAACAGTGGTGAGATCTGGAGTTACGAAATTTGTGTAAAAAAATTGCAATGGGTGGCGTGCGAGCTGTTTGAAAACTGAATGTACCGGGACTAACGGCCTCTGTTCCCAATCCAACTAATCAACTGCTAAGCCGAAACTAAGGCTCAACACTGCCCAAATCGCTTAATCTAAGGAAGCCGGACAAGTAGATTGAGTTCGACAGAGCAAAGCAAAGTTATAAAAAGTGTCAACATGGTGGCGCTAACGCCACGAGGTACCGATGCGATGCAAAGGTCAAGCACTTACAAATCGCTTAGCTGATTGCAGACTCAGATTGGTCGATCGAAAAGTTGGGAACAGAACAGAGGGTGGGGGGATCGCGGGAGGGGAGTTCGCGGGACGGGAATGCGGGAGAGGGATAGGGAAGGCGGGATGGTGGAAGGGGAATGCGTGAGGGGAAGGGGTCACGGGAGAGGAAGGGGGGGCAGAAGGGTAATGGGAAGGGGAAGGGCTGAATGGGAAAGGCCACGCAGGGAGAAACAATTTCTTTATTACGCAACATTACAACGCACGCCTGGAACTCGCTAGTATCTCATATAAATAGAGCAAGACAAGCCGTATTAAAAATGATGTAGGTTTTACACCATCTCTTTTTTCAGCCCGATTCCCGTATAGAGACCAAAACCAAAAATTTTCGATTCACGCGATCATGGTTCATGTGTTGTTTGCAGTGATGCAAATTGAAATCGTAGATATGAAAATAGAGATGAAAAAAGCGATAGCGTAAACCGAAAACTTTTGTTTTTGGTCTCTGTACGGGAATCGATCTGAAAAAAGAGAGTAAAACCTACATTAGAAAAGGCGGATGATGTTCCACATTTTGTGTTTTGTGTTTGGTCATTTGTTAATGAAATTATTTTTCAATTATTGTCAATTGAAATTATCATTTACCGAATACGTCTACTCAACCCAAAGCTCTCTTACAAGACATTATAAAAGTTGAAAAAAGACTGGGAATGATAAAAATTTAAGATTTCAGAAATTGATGAATATTAACTCCTACGTAATAAGTAACTGACATCGTAAAACTACTTCTCGTAAATGTTTAGTTTTGAACATTTAATCCTTTATAATAAACACGCTTTGTCATAAACCGATAAAACAGAAGGATAATTGGCTGAGCAATTGCCATTCACGGGTCTGGAATGATTCAATGTGGCCAAAATCTAATTGCTGTTGAAACCTTCGCGTAATAAACTCTAATAGGCTTTGTCCTAACCCGAGCTAGTAGTTGGCCATTTAGATAATGGTTATCAACAAGTACTTAGTTAGTAATTTATGGCATATGCAGTAATCGAAGTTGCGAGTTGCGACCCAATACTGTATAAATGCTAAATACGTCTCCTCATTTTAAATGGGTCATTCAAAGGACCTATCTTATAGAATAGTTACGCCAATATTAAATTTACTTTGATACTGGTTAGAGCTTAGGGTAATTGCATGCATCAAGTATTTATTATCATTGCTATTATGAACGTGATTGGGATTGATTCTTGTCATGCCCTTGTATTTCACCAGTTGCTTTATTTTAGCAATTAACCATTTATAATGACTAATGACCGACTTTATAACAATGTTTTAAATTTAATTGTTAACAATCAAGAAATATGTACACGGTGTCCGGAAACTAGTGTAAGCTGGGAACTGGTAAATCTACAACATTTGGAGACGATTTGGTGGCACAACTTTTTTTTGGTTTTGAACATTCATCTTTGGAATTTTTGCAGGTTAAATTTGAAAAAAATTAAAAGATTGTGGATCATTAATATTATGATTAAGTGATCATTATGATTCTTTTTCCTAATAATTCTTTATTAATTGTTGTAATACATCTATATTATATTTTTAAATACATACAGTCACACCTTACATCGAATTTCGATTACCATAAAACATGCGTGGAAAACCACGTAAAAACTATGCATTTGATTTAAGAAAATTTAAAAATGTACAAGATTGAGGACTAGTTATTTCAAAAAATTTAAAAATGTACAAGATTGAGGACTAGTTATTTCAAAAAATTTAAAAATGTACAAGATTGAGGACTAGTTATTTCAAAAAATTTAAAAATGTACAAGATTGAGGACTAGTTATTTCAAAAAATTTAAAAATGTACAAGATTGAGGACTAGTTATTTCAAAAAATTTAAAAATGTACAAGATTGAGGACTAGTTATTTCAAAAAATTTGAACAAGTCATTATATTTTTAAGTTAATTTTTACGTTCTGTGTAAGTTCTATTAAACTTGTTATTATATTATTATAGACCAGTTGCATCATAAAACTGAAATCATCACAGAATTTCAATAGAACGTGAAAAATACATAGAACATATAAAATTTGATGAAAAAATGGTAATTTTTTTTGGAACAACATAAATAAATAATAATGCTAAATAATTTTATAACGCGCAAGTAGACGAAAGAGGAAATTGGGAACGTTCGAAAAAGAAAATACACGATCAGGTGGTACACATATAATTTAGCCAAAATAACAGGAAAAGTGTGTTCGATGTTTTAAAGTGAAGGCTTGTCCCTATTCCTAGACGCGTGCGACAAATGGACTAGGCTGGATCGATTAAGCCTTATGTTGATCGAATCAAAATGACATCACACTGAATTTACGATTACATTCTTTTTTACATTAAATCCACTTGAGAGCCCCCGAGGAAAATATCCCTAAAAGTCTAAGTCATCCTTAGGCACGCCTAAGAGATGCTGTGGTGGGTCTATTTAGGGAAAAGAAAGAGCGGAAGTTCTGGGAAGGAAAAGGATATAGTCAATGTGTTCAGGATGTGTTCAATGTGTCAACGGATTTGTGAATCCATCCCTCCCACTGCGGCGGTCAAAGGCGGGCGGAACGAGAGAGTGTGGTTGGAGAGGTTAAAAGATCTCTCTTAAGGCGCCATATCCTGGCTCGAAAAGAAGATGGAGAGATATGTAATTACGAATGTTGGAGAGAGCTCGCTAATATTTCAAACGATAAAATTGAAGCGAAAATTGTGAAAATGTTTAATAAAACACGACTCCTTTAGAATAGAGCAAAAATCTCGTGGGGGTTGTCTAAAACAACATTCAAAGAAACACTAAATTTTTTCATACATATAACTTGTTAAATAATAGAGACAGACGTGAAAATAAAAATTTTCGGAGCATAACTTGCGATTTTTTTCTATCGAGGAAATTTCATATAATTTGCGTTTCGGCGTGGGGATTGTATAGTTACTATCTTCAAAAATAACATATATTTTTTAAGAGCTTAAAAACTTAAAGTGTTCAGGGGACATATGCTAGAAATCGGTAGAAATTCGGGTAGCGGCGGCTTAACCAGTTACGGCCCGTTTCGGCCGCCACGCAGTAGGTGAGTTAGAGAAACCTCGCCCAATGAACTCGGGCACGCCTGCTAAGTCGCCAAACGTAGCTTTTGGTGACCTGCAGCAGCTGTTTTCACACACTTTCCCAACAGCCATTAAAAATGTTAAACAATCAGAAAAGCAAAATAAGTAATATGAATTCAATTATTATTATTTGGATATATACTTATTATCATCTGGACCTTCCCACCATATTCTACTATTTATTAACTTAAAAGAAAATATCCATATTTATACACCATTTACTTTTAATAAGTAATTATACTATTTTTAAACGTTTTTATTAACTTACTTGGGAACAGATCACGCACTAGCCTCTCGATATTTGGACGAAACTAATAAAGCTAGGAGTATCTGTCAAAACCGAGATCTGTAGCGTTCCATTTCCTCTGCCTTCCCCAGCAGAGAATTGGCTTAGTTGGTCAGCTGGTTATGGTTTGTGCTACCAGGCATTAATTACTTCATGCTTTGAAAGGCTTTTGCTGAAATTAGTTAAATTACTGGATTTATTAAATGTCTATTACTAAATATACTTGGGTGCGACATATTACGATGTATATGTTTTACTCGTAGATCTATCTCTGTAGATAATATAATTTTAGTAGCGAACAATCGCCCCGAGCAAGATCCAATCCATGGGTAAATGACGATGTGGCCGTAATGACGAATGAAATTGTATTATCCCTTGTGGACATGTTACAATAATTATTATTCCCAATGTCGATTTCCGGTAATTATGTCATAATTTGAATTTGAATGCCTTCGTAATGAGATAGTAAATTATATTCAAATCTCTAATTAGGAGAATCGATCAGGTATTTAATGAAGTTATCCCCAATAATGGCCATTTTGCGATTAACAAAAAAGATGGTAGCCAATGAAATATGCGTTAAGAAAATGAAGATAATATGGGTGGTTCTTAGTCGAAGTATGATACAGTTAAAAGTTACCGAATTCGATATCGACACCTTGGCGCAGTGGACAGCGCACTCGCCCGGAAAGAGAGAGGTCCTGAGTTCGTGTCCCAGAGGTGCCAATATCTTTTTCTGATTTTTTGTTTCCAAATTTTCGATTGAGTTTCGCTCAGTGTCTTCATTTAATTAAAAAAAAAACATTTAAGTTCAAATAATGCAAATTCCTTTAGAGTTATAACTTTACAATATGACTAGTTTTATTACCCCGCTTCGATCGAGATTTGATTTTGTGAGCAGAGGTAGATATATCGACCGTCAAGTTAATTAGTCAGACATTTTCAAATACTAAGTTTTGAGATAATGAGGAACGTAATATTCGAAAGCTCACCATAAATCAAATTTTATATACACGTTTCTGTGCTAAACATATTAAATACGCTATAAAATAACACATTGAGACATAACGATCCGGTACATCAGAATAACATTTTGAGTTAGCGACCCTAGTTAGTTTCCTACTAGTGGCCCAGAAAACATCATTTTTTTTGTTAAATTCACTACAAGTTTTTCTGCATTTTAATTTATTTGGTGGTGTTTATTAGTAATCTGAGTTTGTACCAAATGTAGGGTACACTTTTACATACAACTATATGCTCAACTAAAATTTAGATTTTTCAGAGATGTTTGACTAACCAATCTACTGGACGATATATTGACTTCATATTTTTCGTCTCTTGTTGAATCTTTGAAAAATATGGAACGAACGATATCGGATTGATTCTATGGCGTTACACGCTGAAAATAATTTCGCATATCTCGAAATAGAAGAATATGTAAATTTCATGACGCCAAAGCACAGAGTTTTCTTTAATTACATATTTTGTCACGGTATATTCTCGTACAAACGGATTTATTGCTTCATTGTTGTGTGAATTTTTTTTTCTGCAAAATTCTAAATAGACAAAAATTTTACCTACGCTGCCTACAAAGTAAACTTAAAAGTATTTATTTATGTTTTCCATCAAGAACAGTATGTTCTTTTTCTACACGGAATTAGAAAAAATAATCAATTTTAAGTTGGTGATACAATTTCATTGTGAAAATTATTGTGTCTTACTTCTGATTTAATGGTTATTTGACAGGGAAAGTATATCGTAGAAAAACAAACATTTGTGAAAATAAGTTGAAATAGTGTAAATTCTGATTTTTTTAAAACGTAGGAGCAATTTTAAACACAAGCACGCGATGTTCACATTATTCCATTGAATATGAAATTTATGAAAATCTGCGGAAAATGCCGGTTTATTTATTTACTCATAATATATTTTAGTTAAAAAAAAATTAATGCCGTTATTAGGAATCTGTGATTTTTTTAAAAATGTTTCACTGTAGAAATAGGTCTTATAAGCAGTTGTTCTAGTAGGCTTTCAAATACAACTTAGGGAAATAATGTTTTTTAAAGTTAGGATAGTAAAACGTATTTTAAAATAACGATAGCTCAAATATTAAGATTTTAAAATTTGAAGAGAGAACTACTACTACTATTTTAAGATTTGATGAGAGAAATAATAACACAATATTGGCTTTCAGGCGATTTTTTTCTTACAATCATTTTATGAACACTCTACCGGTTTCGGAAGCGCCCCTCCTTCGTCAGGAGAATATTGTAACTAATCTACGACATTAGAATAGAATATTGTCAGATACAAATTTTAGGAGGTAAGCAAGGGGGGGGGAGAGTAATTAGGGGATATCCGGATAAAACAGAGCGGTTCACTGGAAATATATTAAAATGGGACTAAAAGATTAATTTGATTATTCAAAATACTAGAATTTTTATTTAGGGATTTTCTAATTTCAAGTGCTTCTAAATTATCTAATTTTTTGCTTTTATTGTTATGGTGAAGAATTTTAACCCCTTTATCCTTATTAAAAGTGTGATCCGTGGAAATTAGATGATTTGCAAACTCTGAAAAATTATTATTATTTAAGCATCTTAAATGTTCCGTGATTCTAATGTTTATATTTCTAGTTTTCTTACCTATGTAGAAGGATGGACAATCATTGCAACTTTTTTTCTTCTTTCGATGAAGCAATTTCAACTCTATGGCAACGCATTCGTGACCACCCCCAATTTGTAACATTATGTAAGAACATTGGTCACTTTTAGACCAAGTAACAGCATTGTAACAAAAATCGCCTACGTAATCCTTGTTGACATTTGTAATATAGTATTTAGTACCAAATGAGTGCAATCTAGCCCACGTTAATAAACCATTCACACCTGTTGTAAAGCTGCAACGATTTACGATAAATGTGAAATTGATTCAAGAGTCAATTGGTTGTGGCTGCGAAACCAGAGTCGGTAACTTACCGCTCCTAAGTTCATTTGAATAGGTATTGCGCAACAATAGATTTATTAGATATTAGTATAACCGTTCCTTTGCCTGCACCTGAGATCTTTAGATAGTTAACTCAAACTTACCTGTTTGCATTGAACGCTAAGCAGTTACTAGTTGTTTGTATTCATTTAGCACAGTAAAGCCAACTATACTCTATTCACTGAGAAAATATCGTTATCTAAATAATCGAAATATAATTTTATTACACTTTTTTCCAAAGTTTTGTAAAATACCTACAAAATAATATTGAGTATGTACTTACTTGGTACATTTCCAATTTCTACCTATTTATATTTCTAAATATAACACTTCGTGTTGATTCCTTCTATTTCTATTCCTATACGTAATGCAATTTTTTCTAATGAGTAGCACGATCAAGTGAACCAAATACTTGAATCGAGTCGTGTCAAGAATAACAGAAGGATATATATGAAACGATGTATGAATGAGAATGAGTGCCGATAACGAGTATTTGGCGATCCATCCTCTCTGCCAATCCCTACGGGGAAACGGCTTGGTAGTTAGCTGGTTAGCAAAAATTCTCCTCGTAAATCAAGGTATTTCTAAAGTTTTGAATATTTCATTAAATTTAAAAAAACAATTATTATCGGTGAACGGAGTACAATTTACCAATATATATCTATAAATTTATATGTATGTATTATATAATATAATGTGTCATTATTCCTTCAAAACAAAAGGTGTAATGAACTGGTACCATTATTGTCTACAATATCCAGTAACCTGTCGCAACAAATTACTTAAAACCCATAAAGATTAAGGTTTCTTAATTAAAACTGTTAATATTATTGCTTAATTTTTTTTTAAGTTACAAACATACGCTAACCAAATTATTTTTTTTTATCTAAATACGTTATTATTTATTATGTACCGTCATTTAACCATTACTCTTGTGCGTAATGTAAGACATGTAAATCATCTAAAACTGTAAGACATCTTTTAAAAATTGCTAATGGCATAATAGGTTTTGAAAGGGAAACAAATATCAGACGAACGATTTGCCATTTATTTAAAAAAAAAAGGAATGTTTAAATTTTCGTAAAATAAAGGTAACCAGAAGTGCTTTCCATACAAATTTGAATGCAAACAAATGTTCCATTTAGCCACGTGGCTCATCTCCTTCTCACTTACACTCGCCTGACATCGTAGATCTCCTTCCCATATTAATTTCGTAAACACAGTTTTGGATAGGAAATTTAAGCCCCGAATTTGCCGAAGCAAATATTTGGATCATGAATCACGTCCACAATGTATTTCATTAGTTCTTCTTCATTCTATGCTTATTTTCAACAATAAAATTAATATTTTGATGAAAGAAATTGTGTCGAGGGAAAACGGCTGGGTTAATTGGAATCCCAGACAGAAAAAAACTGTGCAATTTTCATAATCCCAGAGCGCGCGGAAGCTTCAGAAACAAATTTTCTGCTTCATAACTTTTGATATTTTACTAATAAATAATTAAGCACCATTTTTTTATTACATGAGATCCACACAGGAGGCCCTGAGGAAAAAATCTTCATGTCATCATTGGGATCCTTGGGGATGCTGTGTGGAGGGATTTTTTAAGGAAAGGAAATGGAGGAGAATTCTGGGAAGGAAAAGGGAAGGGGTGGGTAGGAATTTGGGGGGTTCAGTGTGTCCTGGTCATCCGCCTCCAAGACCTAGACAAACCTCACCCCACGAACCCGGGCACCCCTGCTAAATCGCCAAACGTGGCGAAACACTTGGGGTGACCTAAGGAAGAGGTATTGGTTATCCAATAAAGGTTCCCGGGGCGTCGGTACCCATTTCCGCCTCCAAAATTGAGGAGGAATGGGAGGAATGAATATTCCTTTATAATAAGGAACTCAGTGAAAAATATAATGACTTAAAAACATGTATTTATGTAGGTCAACTAACGCCGATTCTGAATATATAAGGTTAACTTTCCCAATTTGAGAGACGGGTATGGGTACCACCGCCCGGGAACCATTTAGTGGATAAACAACCCCCCTGCCATAGGTCACCCCAAGTGGTTCACTGCGGTTGATGATTGGCAGGGTTGCATAGGGTGAAGTTTTTCAATGTCATGGCGGCGAACGCGTTTGCCTACCTACTGCATGGCGGGCCAGATCGGTTGAGGGAGTCCTTTTGAACTCTCCAGCCGGACTCTCTCGACCTATCGACTTGCACCGCAGTGGGAAGAATTGATACATACATCCGACGCTCCTTGACACACAGACTCGCAGATTCCTACCCACTCCTCTTGCCTTTTTCATTGCCAAGATATATTCTCCTTCCTTTTACTGAAAAAACTCCCTACACAGCATCCTCAAGAATGACATAGACCCCTAGGGAAATTGTAATTTTTTTTTTATGAAACCGTGTACCCTTTATCCGCCTCCCAAATTGTATCGCATCACGGGCGTTCCAGAGGGCATCGCAAAATTGAAACTTTGAAAATCGTTTTTAAATAAAAATAATTTTTTGAATGGACTGAAGTTCCTTATTAGTTATTAAAATTATTTTCTCCATTCTCAGCTCTGACTGATCTTGTGGTAGGAGTATCAAATAGGTTTATTTAAGGTGACCTTCTTACCTCTTAACTTTGCGAATGAATAAATATAATCTTTATTATTTCACCGGCAATCAACGATCCATGTTTGTTGTCACTGTTGTGCTACCATGTGCAATTTGTCATCATAACAACATCTTTACAGATCTCAGGATCAGGAGAGCAGAACTGCAGCGGTGGTGTCAAGTTCCAACAACTGTGTCACTGTAAGCCACGCTTGCGAGGTTAATTGATTTGTTTTCTTTGTCTGGACCGTGTGTGACGTGTGATGTGTGTGATGACATGTGACGTACGATGACGTCACGTGACGTGTCAGTTTGTCAACCACGTCGGAGTTGTAAATCATCGGAGCCAGGGGCGGATTTGTAAGTTTTCTGAATCGAGATTTTGTCCGCCTCCGCTGTGACAAGGAGTGTTGTTATTATATTGACTTTTTTCATAAACATATTATTTTATTTTATTTAAAGTAAATTGATGCTGAGTCGCAAAATCAAAAATAACTCCAATACCTTTGTGCAAAATAATAGTAGGTATCTTATTTACGTTTACAATAGCTCCACTAAAGCTAAAGCTGCAGACACCGATGTACTGGACACCAATGATGCTTGGTGACTCCTGCGTATTGATGACCTTCCTCTGCCTTTTCTGTCTTCTACTTTGCCAGTGACTATGAATTTCTCCAAGTTGAAGTCCTCAATTTGGCGAGAAACGTGTCAAAATTTATCTTAAGATACGTTGTAGTCAGATAATTGAAAGCCTATTAGGAATGCCTAGCTATTCCAGGATGGACACTGTTATCGCAAATAAATAATGTTATCTAGATTACTGCTATTTAAATAGTGGACTGTAATTAAATTTGTTTTGTGGACTTTGATGCTGACACAAAATATACTGGGAAATAATATGGAATTGGTCAGGTTCTGGCTCACCAAACGTCATTCGGTTGTGATGATAAATCCTTCTTCTTGATCGATCTCACGGCCTGAGGGACACCTCTAACGGTTATCACTACACAACACTTGAGAAAACAAGAGAGTTCCCGGTCGATATAATTAAGAACTGGGAGAGCAAGGTCACAGCACAGCAATTAATAATAGACTTCGTTAATAATTGATGTTGAATGCACTAAGAGATCAATGTAGAACATTGCAAGCACGTAACACGCTTAGACTCCTTTAATAGTGGATGTTGAAAGCACGGAGAGGTTACTGTGGACCATTGCACCACACATAATAGACTTAGACTTTAGAGAGGTGGAAATTATTATTGTATTTGTGACTAGTCCGAGTATTTTCGCCAGCTCTGAAGGTTATGTGGGTGTACAGGATAGGTAGAAATTTAAAAGTATGTATGTAGGGAAAGGTGTGTATATTTGTGTTAATAGACACATTTGTACCTCTGACTGTCTATGGAATCCTGAGCATTTTTCTCCAGCACCATATTTCGTGGGCGTCTTTCCGTTTTCTTTTGCTGGCTCTAAATGTCCATGTTTCGACACCGTTCAGAAATATAGATAAAATCAATGTCAATTATAATTTAAGTTAGAATTAGAAAACCGCATTTGGAGCACGAATACCCATTACCTGCTCATTGAACATCGGAAAATATTGGCAAAATAAATCAAAACATAACGGTAAATAGTTTCATAAAAGTAAGAATCATCGATACTTTGTATTTTCATGTATTAGTGACCCTTATACCGTGAAGAAATAATAAACGCACCTTCAGAGTTAAATTATTGATATAGTGACGTTGCGTACTCTCGCGTTTACCTCAATTCCTGTATATATGCATCCGTTTGATAAGCACTGGTCGCAGATATGTTAAGGTATTTCTCGCATTAGCATCCCTAGTTAATCGACATTACATCGGACGCTCACAGCGCCTGCGTGTGTCGATAAACGGTTTAATGCCGGAGAATTTATGCGCCATCCCTAGTTCACAGTACAGCCTGGACAAGTACTAACTGAGGTACCTGGGTGAAACTTATTGGCCAGTGATGTCAAACCAACGAAAATTATCAAGCCAATGTCACTTATCAAAACATCTTAAATTACTGCAATAACAAAAAAAATAAAAACACGTACCTGCGTACGCCGCAGTATTGTTATAGTTTTGTTACTTTTATCTTTTCATGTTTTTATTTTACAAGAAAGTGTATTATTCCTTTGTGCTAAGAATTCACCTTGACGTGGAACATGTTGGTTTTTGTAGGAAAATGGAAAATGTGATTGCTCTCTTTCCACCAGGAAAAACGTAGAGATAGCCTTTAAACTCTCAATGTTTAAAAATAACAGTCAGCACATGATGCACGGTGCGCAGATGAAAATGAAATGGAGGTTTTACATATATATTATGGAAACAAGGGCGATCGGCCACGAACCAATTATTAGATTGCTAACGCAAGGCGCATTTACCTACAGTGGTTTCCCGCCTTTATTTCTAACTATAACCCAAACAAATAACTTAATTGGCCCCTCTACTTTAATAATCCGTTTATTATCATTATATCTCCCTTTGGTTTTATCTACAGCTCGTACTGATCTTCAGATATGCTAAGGTCTAACTAGAGTTATTAGGTATTAGATCGAGATTAGAAGTAACGACAACCCCCCCACACAGTGGAAAACTCTGGTAGGCCCGCTGCAGATTGATTTGCACCACCAACTACTAATCACTGAACACTTTCAAGAATGTCCTTTCTTCATTCATAGATGCAAAAACATCTAACTATTATTACCAGTCTTCATCTTCACAATTAGATCGATCATAGAAATTTCAAATTCTGTAAAGGACAAAATATTAATTGTTCATGAGAGCGAAAAGAGGTGTTTTTTGTTTTTTAAATCATATCTCCTATTTTTGTAGTCCTGTAATTTTTAATTTTTATTATAAAATAACATCGAATAGATCTATCAGAATACTTTATAATTTCCTTAATACCAGTTTTTAATTTATTTTTAATTTTTCAGAATAAAAACCTCTTAAAATATACGTCGTAAAACATGCACTTATTTTTATAGAAATAATTCGACGACGCAGATGGAAGGAGAAAAAATCAGATTTAAATTACATATTTAACTCATTTTTTGATTCAAATTTCCAAATCGAGATTATTTGAACAGTTTTCCTTGATACAGTTTCAATTAAGGTTCTGGGAGAAATCTAGATATTCAGGTTCCAAGAATTTTGTACGATTCCAGGATTCCAGTTCTCGTTAGATGTAAAATAATACTCCAATATCGTACCTCGTTTTTCATCTCTGCTTTTGGAGAATCAGTTCGGATATTGCAAATGAGATGGATGCAATATAAGGGTATTTATACCTACGGGAATTTACATGACACGTGTGACACAGGCGTTAGGTAGGTACCATTTTGTAGCCCAAATTTAATGGCGATGCCCGAAGCAACGCACGTTTACGTAGGTACGTTTGTGGGAAAATTACGTCCAATTTCCAAAATCTAGATAGGTAACTACTTCAGATAAGCAAAAAATGTTAACACCAGTTTGTCTTTCGTATTTTCAGGCATGTACAAAAATAAAACTTTTTTTCATGAGTAGCCAAGTATGAAGAACCTCAAGGAGAAAAGAGAGGCTGGGGAGTACCTACCTAATATATTTGATCTTATAGTATATAAACAAAACCCCGAGTAAAAAGACTTCCCCACTCCAAAATAATTAGCGGAAGGCGCCGGAACCAAGTACGCCGATTACGGGGGGAATACCATCGGCAGCTAACACTTAAAAATTGGTTTTCTTATCCTGCATTCCGAATTGTTACCCTGAAAAGTTAAGCTTTTAAAAAAATATCTATTTTAAATTTTTGAAGATGATCTCAATACATTTTCCGAGTTAAAAAAAATTATATGAAATTCCCTCGACAGAAAAAAATCGCAAAGAATGCTACGAAGATAATAAAATAAAACATCCGGGTCTGTTATTAACATGTTAAAGTAACGAAAAAAATCGAAAAAAATTGTGAACAAAAGTTAAATTAATGAAAAATATATATGAAAATTTAAAAAATATATATATTTGCCTGGGACAAGAATTGAACCTCGCATTATTAACTGCTTGGAAGTCAACCAAGATGACCTTTAAACCATCAATTAATGTAAGAACAAAATATCATGATTCATTGTTGGTTTAGTATGTACCGAAAATCAAAATAATGTGTTTTTTCATTATAATGTTACTAGCTTTTCCCCTTCGGTTTCGCTCGCATGGTATTACGGGAAATTACTGTAGCGCTTGCACTTATCAATTATCTCCCCCCCCCCCACCCCACCCCCATCCCCTCCCGCATTCCATATATTCATTCCCTTACATTCAGTTTTCAAACATCGCGCCTACCACCTAAATTTCATAATGCTATAGATCAAAGAAAAAAAGAATTACTTATCCAATTTTGTTCATTCGTTCGGAATTTATGCGCTTACAAACATTTCGGATGTTTATTTTTAATTAAATATTTGAAAGTTTGTGAATATAATAAAAAATTACACTATTTATTCAGTTCATTTATTCAGTCTTTATAATCGTTACGAATTATATTTTTAATGTAGGAACTGACATTTATTCCAAAACAGAAGCTTGTCCAAAAAAATAAAACATATTCTAATATTTGAATTTTCTGAAGCAGTAGCAATCGTTTCCATGGAAATGATTTTTTTCTGACGTTAGCAAAAATTTGCTTTAGTTAGCGACAGAAAACGTATAACAAATATAATATATTAATATTTATTATTTCATTACGCCAGAGCTTACCATCATATACAAAATATAGTCTGCGCATATAATTTAGCTTTCTATTGGTGAATGAATTTTTAAAGTCTTTATATTGTGTTATGCGTGAAAAGGTCATAAACAAACTCGAGCAGTTTCGCATTTATAATATTAGTATGGAGTATGGATGTACATACATCACAGACAAAATTGTATTGTTTAATAAATTATTATCTCTTACCACTAAAGCCTGATAAACGCGTATTCCATCATATCTTTATATATTCACTTTACCCTTCACATTCTAATTGCCTAAAAGAGCAGAGGCATTAATTCCAAATTAGTATCAAGTAGATACGTACCAGTGGCGGTCCGTGATATTTTAATGAGCTAGAGTGCTAAGATTGAAAAATTCTACATTATTGATGTTGTTGTAGTTGAAAATAAATTTAATTTATTTAAGTTAAAACAACATCAATTCTGTCGAATGTTTCAATCTTAGCATTCTAGCTTACTGACGCACCGTCACTGGTGCCTACGTGTTATGGTTATTATTCTATCGGCGTAATTAATTATATAACACAAAGAACGTGAAATTACCAAATTATTGGTCGATAAAATAGGAAGCATCGCCTTGTTTGACTTGTTCAATCAATATTATTTGATTTTTCACACTTCACGCATTATGCCCTTGCATAGTGGCAGTATTAACTCTCTCATCATTAATAAAATTAATAACCTTTCATAATGCTACTGTTTAGTTTTATGGGAACGAATTACAATCTATGTTCGCAAGTATCGAGGTATGTGTTTGTACTTCAGTGAATATATTATTGGTTCCATGCCAAATGAGAATAAAGTCAACTCAACACCTTCTTGAAAAGTCATTAAAAGCTATGAAAAAAATAATTTTAAATTAGCCGATAACCCTAACCTAACGTAACCTATTTAACCAATTTTTTATACATATTTTTTTATCACTCTAAATGACTTATCTGGGATGGTTCTGAGTTGGTTTCATTCCGAGTTGTCCGGTCACCATATTATTACATGTTGTTTATTGTAGAATTTGACTATTCGTACCTACCAAATACGTTTATTCAAGATAATTCCGTTTTTTTCCAGAGTGGAAGATACTCTCCGTGTCGCCCTGGTATAAGATGATTGAGAATTGAAACATTGCTTGATATGGCTGTAGCCTGTTTGGTGACCAGATCTGAATAGCCAGTTACTTTCTCTCCTTCCCCTCCACACAACCTTGAACCCCTCAAAATACCCCGATTGGTGATGCCATAATCTTATTGGCTCCAGTCGGTATGGAGCAGTTGGGTATTTTGTGCGGTGTTCACACAAAAATAAATTACAATAAAATGACATACGTTTTAAGATTTTCACGGCCAAAAGTATTTTCGTTATTTGTTTTGGGGGTGTTATGCCGTGTTGCGCTACCTCCTTTTTTAATCAACGTTTCGGACACATCTGCCCTGATAAAAGACACTGTAACGCTGCCGGAAACGTTGGCTAAAGAAGGAGGTAGCGCAATACGGCATAACACCCCAACAACAAATAACGAAAATACAATAAAATGAATTTATTTTAAGATAGGTGTTATTTTTTCGATACTGCCGGATTACCTTCAGCAAATGCGATTAGGAGGAACGCTTGCGCGGCTCGTTTCGGACCGTTTCATACAAACCTTAATTTTGGATTTGAGATCAAAATACCCAACTAAACTGAAAAATTATTTTTGTAATCAAAAGTTATATCAAATATCTATTACGAATGTGAGCTACTTTATTTATTTATACTTTAAATGGTAAGATATAGTCCATTAAAGATTTTAATATTTCATGATTTTAGAGGCAACTTGGGCAATTATTTGTGGGTAGGTAAATGAAAAACAATAAAAAAATATAAAGAAATATAAAATAAAAAATAAATATTAAGAAAAAAAAATCATTTTGATAGGTGTAAATTAAAAATACAAATTACCTATTTACGGCAGAACAAAAATTTATCATTTATAAATTAAAATTAAGACCCAAAAGATGCGTTTTTAACGATGTTTT
Organism: Glyphotaelius pellucidus; assembly: GCA_936435175.1. Taxonomy (NCBI): domain Eukaryota; kingdom Metazoa; phylum Arthropoda; class Insecta; order Trichoptera; family Limnephilidae; genus Glyphotaelius; species Glyphotaelius pellucidus. Next base: position 15,354,098 of record OW386551.1, on the reverse strand, counting down.
AATTTTTATTTTATTTTTCATTGTATTTGTATAATAAGCGTGGTAAAATTATTTTTTTAATGTTTTTCATTTACTCACAAATAATTTTGCCCAAGTTGCTTCTAAAATCATGAAACACTTAAATCTTTAATGACCTTTATCTTATAATTTAAACTGTGTTTCGACTGTGATCCCTTGCACATCTTATTTTTCGCCGGTATTGCCGTTTATTACAATATTGCCAGCTTCGTCAAAATCATAGTTCCTACAATACCTTCCAACTTGATCGTTCCTAGTTCCGAGCACGCATCAGTAAAAGAGTATAGCTCTGATCCACCCATAATTATGACACAAACTATACACTTGCAACTGCAAACAACTTTTAGGTAGCTTTGAAGCTAACAATTTGCACATAGATGAAAGACCATAGCATCATAAAAAAAACTCACCTCACTTTCAAGGTGATAATGTTAGTCAAGACAGTACAGTACCTCAAAGCTCGGTCATTAAAGAATAGTCTCCTGAAATTCGAGTGGGTGTTTGTTTACATTTTTTAAATATATAGTCTCCGATAGAATAACAAAGCAGGTAGGTTGGGTAGTTTGGTTTTGGTAGTAGTCGCCATCGTAAACCAAAAGCTAATCACCAGGGCTCCACTGCTTATCTCCGAGGTACAACGTATAATTTACTTTTATGGGGCTAGCCGTAGAGACGCAAGGACAAAAAACTAACTACAGGGCTGGCGCAAAAACATTAAAATGTTGATATTTTAAACATATTCTACAACAATGATATCGTTAAATTAATTTTTTTCTTTTTCAACATTCACTTCGTTTACCTACCTTTTGAATGTTTACATGAATAAACTATGAAATATCTAATTGTAATAGTATATAAAAATTGTAATTTCCTAAGTAGAATATTTTAAACCAAAATTCAAGTTTTTCCAAACCATACAGGGTATATCAGCACATACCCGAAAGATTTCAATCAGCGATTCCTGAGCATATTTGGAGTACAAAATTAGATGTCATTTTTCTATCCGATGATATTTTTTATTATTAATAATGTTTGCATACACACGTCACCACTGATCACACTCCTACACATCGCGACGTGATACGCGTGCTACCGTGTGTTACCGTGCTGCTGTAACGAAACGGAGTGCGTATCGCCAGACTCGCTAGGCTATACCCGACTACTCAGTTACGACGCGTGATGGAAGAATATTTTTTAATTTTTTTAATTTAAAAAAATATCATCGGACAACTAAACAACATAATACGGGATACTTTAATCCCATTTCTAGAATGTCACGATATTACAACGATCTCACTAAATCACACTCTATAATAGATATTTTTGTGAATAATTTTACTTGTTTTAAGAAATATCTCCATGATTTGTGCAACTAAAAAAAAAAAAGAATGTTGTTTTATTATTTTTAATAAACACTTTAAATATTATGTAGCTATCATGTTTTTCAAATTTTCTATTTAAGTTTCTAAATTATGTAAAAAATACTTACGCTAATGTTATTACTGTAGACACATTAGTCTAGGGATATTTATATTTGTATCTTAATTTGTTATACATTAACCAAAATAATGCTCTGTAAATATCCTGTTTGTGTCTCAAATAAATAAATAAACATCTTTGAACATTTTTTCTCCAATGCTGAGGAATCACTGGTTAAAATCCTTCGGTGCGTGCTGTTATACCCTGAATGGTAAATATTATCAAAATGGCTATTTTCACGAAGTTATTATTTAAACGAATTATTATTTTAACGTCTCTAAGAACAAAAAGTGTGTCTCTTGTTGGTGCATTTTTGTGGCCTTTAATATGGCCATAATTTCCAGACCCAGGTAGGTTTACTCACAGAGTCAAGGAATGGCCGTTGGAGTTTCAATGTCATAAATGCTGTTCGTTGTTAGGATATACAGAGGTTACCCATAGATGAGATGTACTGATGGCCTAAATATAACTACCCGGCTTTCGAATGGTAGAGCCGCACAGATTGTAAAATTGTGGACTTTAAGGAGATGCTTTCAAAGCTTATATAAGGGAAGGAACAATGTGCATATTATTTTTTGCCACATTTGTCAATTTATTTTTATTTTTCACAAAAACAGCTCTTTACAAATCTACAAGTATCAACAAAATGATGATAATTTGATGACCTATTAGGTTTCTTTGTTCATAAATGTAGATGTACACATTATTTGCCATCATCCAATTACTATTAATAGTAATGTACTTTTGGTAACACTAGAAACTATGCCAGAATTATGCTTTAAAAACAGAATGAGAAAATTACTTAATTTGTGTCCATGGCACCGATGAGAGTGAGATAGGGTTTTAAAATTTAAAAAAAGTGAACTCGGAAAACCAGTGAATTTTACTAAACATGTTATTCAATTTTCGTAACGTCCCTGGGGTACCTCACCCACAGTTTAAAATTTATCCGCCACTTACAGGACATCTGTACACACTACACACCGTTTGAAAATATTTTTAAATAAATGTTGTAATAATACACAATAAAATGTTGTGAATGAGAATAACTTCTGACGAAATACAAAAGCAGGTTAGAACGTTTTCAATAATGTTGGACCGAAACAGGTCTTTCTACCGAAACCGAATCTTTGGTATCTGTCTCAGTTTCGGCCGAAACTTTTTTAGATATATTAAAAATCTATTGTTTGGTGAAATTTGGCTTATTTTTTTTACACTTATACAGACAGTTAACACGTTTTAAATGAAATAAAAAAAACAATAATTGTGAAAATGAAATATGTGAAAAAATATTTAAATTTTATATCACTGCTATAAAACTAACAAAAATTACAAAAAAATGACAAAACATATTAACTACTTTTAGGAACCAAAATTGGTCAATAATCAACACCAACCTAGATAATAAAGGAAGGAGAAGTATGTGAAAAATTAATTATTATTTTTTTGATATTACTGCTATAAAACAAACAAAAAAATATATAAAAATTTACAAACATGTTTGTTAACTACTTCTTGGAGCAAAAATTTGTCAATTATCAACACTTACATAATAAAGGAAAGACCTCATTAATTGAATATTTTAACCGGCCAGCTACCTCAGCTGATGATGGCGGGTGACAAACGAGCCACGAACTCGCCCGAAGTCAGCCGAACAACGCGCGATAATTTACGAACGCAGAGTTTCGGTGCGACCGAAAGTTCGGCAGATTTTCTGTGTTAGTTAAGTTATTAAAATAATATTTGTTGCCAGCCCTAATTGGTTCTCCGACCCATAGCGTATAAGAACCTTACAGGGCTAAGTAAAAAAATGAGCTTTATCACGCACTTCTGAACTATCCTAACGAACTTTTTTGTACCCTTTTTTCTTCTTGTTTGTGTATCGATTTGATTTGGGCTTATCTCTTGTGTTACCCAGTACCCAGTCAACATGGACCAATATTGAACTACTGATATAAAATATAAATGTCTTTTTAAATGCCCTTTCGAGAACAACGAAGAAGGACCATTTAAAATAGAAGGTACTTAATTGTATTTCAAAAAAATCAATTTTACGTATTCCTAATTTCCAGTTTAATTACCCACATATTTTATGTAAATCAAAGTGACCCATTATTTTTGCACAAATTTTGATGAACGGATATCTTGATCAACTTGATTATTAAATTGTTTTTATTTTCAATGCATTCCACAAACCAGAACCCTTTGAACGTCCTTAAGTAAGGAGGTATTTTCGTTCATTTAAGAAAATCAATAATATTATATTTTTTTTACATTACCTCCATCCTGAATGGATGTATATGTGTATATGTCATCTACAGAGATGAGAAAAAAATTCAGGAAAAGATGTTCTGGGAAGGAAAAAGGTATGACGGGTGGGTAGGAATCTGGGCATCAGTGTGCTCCGTTGCAAGGTGGTGTTCCGAGAGAGTCCTGCTGGAGAGATCAAAATGTCTCTCTCAGTCTCTTTCGATCCGGCCTGACAAGCATCGGAGGTTATCCACCACTTACCCGCCCTGTTATAAGTAACAAATGGTTACTTCTTCAAGGCTCTCGCAAGGACTCTAATTTTTTTGAAAGAACGAAGATACATTTAATTTAGAACGAATCTAGACCTCCAGTGTCCCTGCATACGTTGTTAGTAAGCAGTTTGCAAGTGCTTAGCGGGAAATACAAGATACAATATGTGTTAGTATGACAAAATATAGACAAGACAATGGCCTGATAAGCAGTTGGTGGGCAGACGCCAAGACCCGAACAAACCTTTACTCAAATGCTTCATGAACCCGAGCACCCCTGCTAAGTTATCAAACTTGGCGAACTACAAAGGGTGACCGATTGCAGAGGTGTTGGTTGTCCAATAAATGGTTCCCGAGGCGGCTGTACCCTCTTCCGCCTTCCAAAATTAATATATTTCCATGTTTTTTTATTGGTATTATAGACATATCCAATGATTTTCTAAAATACAGTAGACTCCTTTTAGGGCCAGTTGCATCGAAAATAGTTAAAGTTACTTTTTAGTTAAAGTTAAATAAAAGTAACATTTTTATCATTTCTTACAAAAATGGGTTGTTTCAACTTCGTTTAAATAAAAGTTAACTAAATAGTTACAAAAAAGTTACTTTTATTTAACCCAGCGATGTTGAGAGTTTAAAGTTAGATTTTGGTAAAGTTGTCAGCTGTCATCCGTCAGAAAGAAATGAAATTTTGTTTTAATAGAAAATAATAATGTCTCGACAACCCGGGTTTTGATAATCAATTGAGTGTATTATTGATTAGATGAATTTTATTGCCAGATTTCGGATCAAAAAGTATGGTTAGGCAATCAACTTCACTCATTGCCAACAATGCCAATGAGATCACTAGATTTACAAACAAGTGTTTACTCAAACTTATCTTAATATTTATACCTACTAATAATAATAATAATAATAATAATAGCCTTTATTCAGACAGTAAATTATATAACATTATTTATAATAAACTTTTCACTTATCATGCATCGACTCCCTGTCTGTATGTCACTAGTTGACAAAGGCCTCCTCCAACTGTCGCCATTTCTCTCTATCATTAGCTGTTCTTGTCCATGTACCACCTGCCACGGCTTTGATGTTGTCAACCCACCGTCTAAATGGTCTACCTCGTTTTCTCTTCTTGTCACTTGTGAACCAATTCATGACTAATTTTGACCATTTTTCACTTCCTCTAATTGTGTGGCCTGACCACTTCCACTTTAGCTTTTTTATTGTTTTTATGGCATCTTTTGTTCTTGTTTGCTTCTTAATGGTTGCAATTTTTATTCTATCGGACAGTCTTTTCCCCATCATACTTCTTTCCATGGAGTTTTGACATGTTTCGAGCTTCTTATTGTGAGTTTTTGTGAGTGCCCAAGTTTGGCAACCATAAGTAAGTACAGGAAGTATGCAGGTGTCAAAAAGTTTTCGTTTGATAGCTATCCTGATTTCACTGTTTTTCATTATTTCTTTCACCTACTAGCATTGTAATATTTCAATAAATGCAACCGCACTCATCCGAAATAACTTTTTAGTCATATCAGAAATCATGATGTTTGTACTGTGGACCAGGTTCTAATACTAAAGAATTTGTATGTAACGGGAACGACGCAAAGATGTACAGGAGACATCTCTGGGGTGCATTAAAGTATTGTTTCGTGCAGAGCAATAATAGCCCGCCTTCGGCCACAATATAATAATATCATCATTCCACAAACTGCAACTGTGAAATATCAAACAACCTCCATAACATAAATAAACCAATCATAACCTCCATAACCGTCAAACTTCAAACGTCAAGAAATCGCCCTGATTTGGTTAGTGTTGACACCCGTAAAAATAAATTGTGTGTTTATTTGTATTTAAATATGTCAAATCCAAGGAAAATTCGAAGCCATTTCGATGGCAATACTGGTAACTATAAACTAACTTTTTTAATGTTGATGCAAATCAATTGTGCTGAATTGCAGCTTAACTTTAGTTAGGGCTTAAACTCAGTTTAAGTATTTAACTTTAAACCTTACTTTAATTATTTTCGATGCAATTGGCCCTTAGTAGTTTTAATGTATGGTCCAAGAGCAACGCAATTCAATTCAATTCAATTTCAATAGAATAGAGCGAAACCCATTCAGCTTTAGACAATACTATTTTTAAAAAAATCACGAATTCATGTATTTTGTAAATGAAATTATATTTTCACATTTTTTTATATTTCGCTCCTCCATCATTATTCTTCCTTTCATCTTTTAGTATTTGTCTAAGTGGTTATTTGTTATTATTCTTCAAAATATCAGCTGTGTCCCAAAGATACACTAAAATTGGATTTGTCTTGTCACTATTATTTTTTACATTATTTGAATTTTGTCGACATGGAATACACTTCACTGACGTTTTTTTGTTTGTTATTCGACGTCAAATCTTTTAACTTCCAGTCTCTAAAGATCTTATCTGATATTTTAATATATTTTATGCTTTTTTCTAAACACAAAAGAATTATTATGGCATGTTTATTGTTTTTCTATATTTTGTGGGAGGCTCGTAAAATTTGTATTTAAATTGAGGTTAACTACAAAATTTCTGATAGTTTTAATTTGTTATGTTATTCATGTGTTCTTTCCTTGATATCTATTGAGTATATCAAAACATTATATGGTTTTTGGTTTTCTAACCTTATTTCACTCTTTAGTGTTTAATTCGTAGAACTCCATTTATTTTTTTAATATTTAATTAAAATTAAATTTGATAGTTTTATTATATAGCAAGTATTTTAGTATATATTTTTGTTACAGCTGTTTCGATTTATAAGACCATTTTTAAACTGTGGCTAAATCCACTATTAGGTGACTTATTTATTGGATTTTAAATGTCAATTTTCGAAGGTGTCTTTATATATTTATTACCGGTTAAACCGATTTGCCGATACACCAATTGAGAGTGTATTATGTAGGGTTCGGAATTTCGGAATCTGTTTCCCCAAATAAGTATTAAGGTTTTCTTAATTGTTTTATAATGACGTTATTGCTATGACTCATTATAGTAATAAATCAATATAGACACCTTCGAAATTGCCATTTAAAATAAGTCGCCCAACAGTGGATTTAGCCACGGTTTGCAAATGGTCTTGTAAACCGACACAGCTGTAACAAAAATATATACTTAAATACTTGCAGAACTTGGTAATAAAACTATCAAATTTAATTTTAATTAAATATTTTTAAAAAATACCCGTAGGTAGTATTAATTGTTCGGTGGGTAAATCATCGGCTTAAATCACTTACCAGTTCTGCTATAACCTTTTGTCCAGCAGTCTCCCAGTCTTAAGAAGTGTGTCAATTATGGCATCGTGACATTACCCATCTCTTAATGGTTGTAAAATTGCCAATTGACCCACGTTTAAATTCTAGCTGGACAACGACAGACGGTTGAATCTAATCTCTAACTAAGCATTTCTCTGTAGAGAATGTAACGCCATACAACTCTGTCCCGTTGCACACTTACGCTTCATTCACGTTCATCCATCGACTAAACATGTTATTCTGCTATAAACCATTAGTATTTAAGGGTCTACTATTCGTATTTCGACCGATTTCTTACATATCTCCTTTAAACATTTGAAGTTTTTAAGCTCTTAAAAAAATATGTTATTTTTGAAGATAATATCTAGATACGTTCCACGCCGAAACGCAAATTATATGAAATTCCCTCGATAGAAAAAAATCGCAAAGTATGCTCCGAAAATTATTTTAAACAAGTCTTTTCAAATTTCTTTTATTTTACAAGTTATATTTGTGAAAAAACTCACAACGTTTCTTTAAATGATACTTAAGATACGTTCCACGAGATTTTTGCTCTATTTTAAACGAGTCATGTTTTATTAAGCTTTTTCGCAATTTTCGCTGCTATTCTACGACTTAAATATTAGCGCGCTCTGTCCAACATTCGTAATTACATATCTCTTCATCTTCTTCTTTTCCAGCGCCGTGCGTTTCAAGAGTGCGGACTTAATAATAATAATAATAATAAAAACATTTATTCATCAACAAACTTTTTCAGTTTTATACAATTTGTTCATCTTCATTTACTCCTTTGACAAAATGGTCACTGCTCAGCTATACATTCAGGATTTCTCCTAGAATTTAGCTAGTTTTTAGCAATGCCTCTAATATAATACACAAAACAAATAATTTTTATTTTTATTTATTTATTTATTCAATACATGTTACATATTTATGACACTTATATTAAAAAGAAATATTAAATCACCATACTAGGCGGCTGCCTGTCTCATGGTGATCAATGGAGAAAAGTTACGTTGTATGAAATATGAAATCTAGTGTGAACATATGGATTTAGTATAAATGACGCTAGAAATTGGAAAGATTATGGTAAAAAGTAGAAATTATAATAAAAAGTAGAAATTAGCATAAAAAGTAGAAATTATGATAAAAGTAGAAAATATAATAAAAAGTAGAAATTATATAAAAATTTTGAAAGTAGAAAGGAGATTAGAAGTAAATTAACATTAGATTATAAAAATGAAATCAAAATAAAATAAAATTACATAAAATTATTTAAAAATAATTTAATCAAATCTCCAATTCAACACAGATAGTATAATACAACATAAATAAATAATAAAATGAAATTAGATATAATTTAATAATGTAAATCAGCAATCAAATTAAAGCAAATAATCCTAATATAAAAATTCAAATATAAAATATAATCTATTCAAATATAAAATATAATCTATTCAAATATAAAATATAATCAATTCAAATACAAAATACAAGCAAAATAAACAATATAACCAAATCAAAAACAAAAACACAAGTAGTCGGGGTAGCCCGAGGAAAAGATGGCACGATTAAGTGAATCAGAGTCAGAATAAAAGAAGAGTTTACACGAATGTGAATGACACGATGTTTGAATGTGAATAAGTCCAAGTGTGTACCAAGACTGAGTTTTTGGCGGTCCGTCCTCTCTGCCTACTCCTGCTGGGAAATGGCGTTATGGTTATTAGTTAGTTAGTTTTAATAAAATTGAAACTCAATTGATACCGCACGTTTATCCCAAGTTCCCTTGAAAAAAAGTAATAAAATAAGCTGTCCATAAATTGAATTTGATATTAATAATCTGGCAATTGACATGGACGTAGTTAAAAACTATGTGCTGACTCACACAAAAATTCCTTTTTGTATTATTCAGTTAAAACATTGACTGGTCAATAGCCTAGAGGTCTAAAGCGTCGGGTTTCTCTGCACACTGCAAGCTTACTTCCAATACTTGCAATACTTTTGATTTATCATTATGGTTGTTGGAGGAATCCAATACCATGGGTTGTAATAAATCAACCTTGGAATGTTTGTCGAAAATTGTAATAAGAAAATTACTAATACAACGCAATGCTTCTATTAAATTCGATAATAATACTAAAGATCCAGTCAGTCCAGTCCTCAGATCATAGAATTAATCTCTGGGAACATTTATAGCACCGCTGGAGCCTTCTTCGGAACATCAACTCAACAACACGCTATTTACACATAACATTATTATTTGCCAAAGCTCCCGTGAGTCTTCGGTCTCCAGTGAGGCGACTCCATACTCCATAAAGCCGAGTTAACCTCACGAGTGCGAGTGTCTTGACCTTTTTTTAACCCAGATAAACCGGCCCGGCTGGGTTTTAAAATCGAAAATCAACAACAGTTACAATTTATTTAACAATCGTGGCTCGTGCCCGGTTTAACGAACATTTTACGACTCTCAATAGCACGCTGTGACAAAAAGAATAAGGTCGTTACCATTCGGACAGAGACGAGGCTTTCAGCCGAGAGGAAAATTCAAGATAACATAATACTGTTTGACCGAGGAAGATCAAATAATAATAATTTATTATGTACGAATCTTCAAACGAAGGTCCACGCATCTCGGTAAGATAATAACGCGAAGTTCGAGGAAAAGATCCTAAATCGTTCCACACTCGTCACTTAACAAAAAAAAAAACTTGAGTTATGTTCCTCATAATTGTCTGACTTCTGTTCATTTGAGTATCTTCGTCGCTGCTTCGATGTTAATCCCTTTTTTACCCATATCTTTATATCTGTCTCTTGTTTTGTTTTTCTACTGTTTTTTTTTTTATTTACACTATCTAATATAATGACCATCAATATGGACATTTTATGCCAATTTATGCCATCAGATCATTTAAAATATGAAGAACATATCTAAGGACGGGTTGTTTCAAAAAATTTGATGAGTTCATCAAATATTTGAAGTTGATTTTCAGGTTCTGTGTAAGTTCTTTTCGAGTTCTGTTTTTTTATCATCATAGGCCAGCTGCTTCACAAAACTGAAATCATCACAGAACTTGAATAGAACTTACACAGAACGTGAAAATTAACATCAAATATTTGACGAATTCGTCAAATTTTTTGAAACAACCCATCCTAAATATTTATATAAATGAAGGTTCAGTAACAGTCAGTCAATGCGTTTACAGCAAAGTGTACGTGAGGTATTATTGTTAAATAATAATATTTGGATAATTGGTGTAGCGTAAGGCTACACCAATCATCCGGCCATTGGACGGCCGGCGTAGTCCAGCGGTAGGGCCCTTGACTCGCATTCCGAAGGTCGCGGGATCGAATCCCGGCGTGGCAAATAAATTTTATTTGATTAAATTGTGTTATTTCACAATTTATTCATTTAAAATAATATAAAGTATATTTGCGGCACGTTCCATAATGGAAGATACTCTCAGTATCGCCCTGGTGTAAGACCACCATTCAAATTTGAAACGTTGCTTGAAATGGCTTTGGCCGTGTTTGGTGACCAGATCTGAATAGGCAGGTACTTCCCTCCTTCCTCTTCCCCATCTCCTTCCCCTCCCCACTACCTTCAGCCTCACAACATACCCCAATCGGGGATGCCATAGTCTCACTGGCTCCAGACGGGAGCAGTTGGGACTCTTGTGCGATATTCATATAAAAAACCATCGTTTTTTTGTGAAAAATCACCTCACGGCGGCTGTACAAATTTTTTGTATATTTCTACAATGCTCTATCTTACTACTAACTATTTCCAAATAATAAAATTAAATATAGCCTAAGAATTCGTAATAAATTGTACATTTTTGAGGTGATTTCTCACAAAAACGGCGCTCTGCAAATCGTCCAATTATTATTATTATAATTAACTACAGACTAGACAGACTATTGAAAAATTTATGGCTAACAGATTGCATCCACCGGTTCGTCGATAACTAATAGAAAACCATGTGTACAATGCATTTGACCAATGCTGCATTAAAAATTACATATATTGTTATTTGATTATTTATCTATTTAAAGTTATTTAGGTGCGATTTTTTCGATGCCTGTCTCACTAGGATATACCTTTGTGAGACTATTCTGTACAGGCAGAAAATATACAGGACCGTGTACTTGAGATTAACACTGTTCATTGTTTATTAGAGAAATTGAGATACATTTTGTTATTATTATTATCAGTCCAATACTTAAAAATAGGGTACGGTTTAATTTCATCAACCCTCGTTTAAATTATGTTATTTTCAATAATTTCATCCTATCTTGCTCATCAGGTAATCTAGTAAGTACACTAAACTCGTATGTATATTTTAAGTTGATCAAATCCGTCTGAGAGAGCAATTTTTCAATTGATTCGGTTTTTGTAAAAACCATACCAAAAGAAAACGTTCGTAAAACAATCACACGACGCAAATACTACAATCTTACCAATTTTCTGTAAACACAACTTTTCAGTTTCGTTTGAGAACATTATCAATACTTTTATTTTGATTCCGAGCAAGTCAGACCAGTCCAGTCCCGGCCGATTGGCCATCTTCGCAAAAAGTAAACTGAAAGGCAAGTTTGGTCCCTTCACACCCACCCCGATACAACCTGCCATCTATATATTAATATGCCCACAAACCACTGCCCGTGTTAAATAAACCGAACCGGACCACGTGTATCCGTGCACCGGTGCACAACTTATGGCGATCCCGATCAGACAACTAATCATGTAAACCAGAAAACAAACTAATCCCACCGGGACAAAATGCCCTTTATTCTAGAAAAACAAGGATTTTCAAAATCTTCTAATGTACAATATAGTTCAAAATAAATTTTTAATTTTATTCACCAGGAATCAGTAGGAAAAAAAGCAGCCAAACACCTGCTACTTTTCTACAACTCATTAATTTAATTACAATAGGACCCTTTGATAGACCTTGGGGAACACCTGATAATTAATATTAGGACACAATATTGACATTAAACTATCACCGGAATTAGAACTACTGTATAATATAATATGGAGGGTATGATTTAAAGGTTCAATCTTTTTGGTAAGGTGCCGAGATGCTGTGATTCTGAATGCATCTCTCCAGATGGTACCGTAGGGGCAAAAAACTTGGGACCTGTTTTTAAAAGGGGACTCCTTCACCTCTCTCTTCTTTAACACGACTGGGCCTAATGTAAGAATAAACTTATGTTTAACCCTGAAATAGCTAACAACTGATTGCATTCGTAAAATATTTTTCAGACTGAATTTTCCACAAATGGAAATAATTTCAAGACTAAATAAAAACACTGTTTTTCGATAATTATTATTTTTACGACCACCTTCTCTCAATTTCTTGAAAAGTAAAGTAAGCAAAATTGTAAAATCCTTTAAAAAATTACTTTTGATTGAATGTGTAAATGTGTAACACTGAAATTTTAATCGTTTTTCCTTTTTTTCTTTCGGTATTTTGATTTGAATTATTTTGAATAATGTCACGTATTCTTTTTTTATTGTTGATAACAATACCCACTTTTTTATTTAAATTAGCTCCACACTGAGGAAAATAATTCCCCTCCCGGCCTACGTCATCTTTGAGGTTTCTGTATGGAGGATCTCTTTAGGGAAAATAAGAAGAGAATGTTCTGGAAAGGAAGAAGGTATGAGGGGTGGGTGGGAATCTGTGGGTCAACGTGTCCAGGAGTGAAGGACGTATGAATACATTTCTCCCACTGTGGTACAAAGCGATGAGTCGAAAGAGTACAGCTGTAGAAGTAAAATGCCTCCAATAATCAATATCTCCCGATCCGACCCGCCACGCAACGGGTCGGCAAACGCATTCGCCACGAAGACCTAAACAAATCTCATCCCGCGAACCCGGGCACCCTTGCCAAGTCACCAAACTTAGCGAACCACTTGGGGCGACCTTTGGCGGGGGTGTTGGTTGTCCAATAAATGGTTCCCGGGGCAGCGGAACCCATACCCGCCTCCAAAATTGTAAATGTAAACCTAAGAAACATAAAAAAATCACTCTTTGTTGGACTTGGAGGTGCACTTCTTCAGAAATATTTAATTTTTATTATTTTTATAATTTGTTATTCTTTTATTATGTTTAATTATTCTTTTATTATTTTGGTCTCAAATTTCAAACGTTTTTTTTTTGTCAAATATTTAAAAATTCTTAACACTCTAAAACGTGAATGTACGATGACTGTTTATAAAGCATATAAATGAAATAAAATAAATGCAATCTGAAACAAGATGATATAACGGCTAGGAAATCGGGAATATTAAATTTAAGATGTAAGATGGTTGATGATTAAATTTAAGATGTAAAATTTTCCCTAGAAACAGATTTTTTTCAAATTTATTTTTGGGGAATTACGCCCTATTGCGCTTCCTCCGTATTTGGCCAACGTTGCGTACAGCGTTACACTGTTCACCATCTGGGCAGATGTGTAGATTGAGATGAATTGCGGGTTCATAATGTACAAGCGAAACCGTGTTGCGAAAAACCTCAAATCGTATCTTTTAAGTCAATGAAAATTTCACAGGTTTTTGTAGATGTGCTCGTATTTTCCCAAAACCACCCTGGTGAGCTAGTTTCATCCATTGATAAAATTTTTAAAACAATGTTTTTTCCCATCCTTTTCAATCTCAAGAAAATTTCCTAAAAATCCTCGCTTAGAGGAACTTAAATTCTGACTACCCGAATTTCTTCCGATTTCTTGCATAACTCCCTTACATTTGAAGTTTTTAAACTTTAAAATTTTTTTATTATTTTTGAAGATAATATCTATACATTCCCCACATCGAAACGCAAATTATATAAAATTCCCTCGATAGAAAAAATCGCAAAGTATGCTCAGAAAATTTTTACTTTCACGTCTGTCCCTATTATTTAACAAGTTAAATGTATGAAAAAATTCACAGCTTTTCTTTGAATGTTGTTTTAGACAACCCCCACGAGATTTTTGCTCTTTTCTCAAGTCGTGTTTTATTAAATATTTTCACAATTTTCGCTTCAATTTCAAAGTTTTAAATATTAGCGCGCTCTCTCCAACATTCGTAATTACATATCTCTCCATCTTCTTCTTTCGAGCGAGGATACGGCGCCTTCAGGTTTATTTATTTCTCTTTTTACGTGATTATAAAATTTTTGATTTTTCAATTTTTTTACAAGAAAAACTCTCTTTTTATAACTTTTGAAGGTTATTCCCATCAACGTAATATATCATTGAAGAAGAAGATAACACTTATAATCTAAATGAAAATATGAAAGAAAACAAGACACAGAAAAATAGAAAAAGACAATGGTCGCAACTGGGACTCGAACCCAGACCTCTCGTCTAACCGGGACGTGCGCGTTTTCCAATTTCGCTATTGCCACCTTCTAGAGGTCTGGGTTCGAGTCCCAATTGCGACCATTGTCTTTTTCTATTTTTCTGTGTCTTGTTTTCTTTCATATTTTCATTTAGATTATAAGTGTTTTCTTCTTCAATGATATAAAATTTTTGCATTGACTAATCAATTTAATAAAAAACGTATTTTGCTTTGGGTATTTTAAACCCCATACGTCAAATACCAACTAAAACAAACGCTTGCAGGCAGGGTAACGAACCAATACAAGTAGTGTTGCCTTTTCACTATTATTTATAGACCAACAATATTATTATTTAACACTTGATCCTTCGGGGCTACAGATTGATCGCTAGTCAGGAGAAAATAAACAAGCATCACTACCTAATGATCGAAGACTTATTAAATTAAGACCTATTGATTTTAGTAGCCATAATAAATTATTGGTGTATTGTGTGTGTATTTTGAGACGTGGACATATATAAGGTTTATTCTGGATAGGTTTTATGTTTTCATTGTTTATATAATGGGTGGTAATTGAGATCTCTGATAACAAATATGGCAACAGAATGTTACTACCACCAGAAGAAATACAGTAAATTTGTCTTGACAAGGAAGGGCGGTAAAGAGAAAGAAGATTAAAAACGACGTCGAGCCAAGTAGGGGAGAGAAGATGCTCGAAGGTACAAGTAGAGCCAAGTCCAGTCAAGAAGAGAAGTCAAGAAGAGACTAGGCGTTACTAGGAAAGAAAAAAAGACAACACAAGAAGATGCAATAAGAGGCGTGAAGAGCCAATAAAAGATTAGAAGAGACAAGAATGGCCGGAAAGAAGTAAGAATATGTAAGGAGAAACGGGACGATCCAAAAGATACTAGAATAAACAAGAAGAGCCCAGGAGAGATCATATCGACAAGGAAAAGCCAAAAAGAGACAAGGGGACTTAAGAAGAGGCAAGATGAAGGAAGACGTAAAGAAGGAAAAACAACGCTCAATCAATTCCTTTATTCCTGCCCATCCTATGTTCCAATTTTGACTTTTTAGGATGCCATGTAGGTATACCGGTTGATTAAACTCCAACCTCTTTCCTTTCTTCAGAGCATGTATTCCAATTCCTAATATGTCAGTGCCCCCTGGTGTACCGGTAGCACTGGGACAGGAGTGCTCCTGGCTGGGGTGGTATCATATGGTAATAGAGGAAATTTGTCGTGAATCTTAATCATTTTAATCAGTTGGGATGGAAAGCCGTAGATCCTGTTTTAGCACACTCTCCTTCGTGCACATGCATTCGTCGTCTCAAACATACATACTCATCTGATACTAAATCTTGATCCAAGTCTTATAATGATTCCCTCGATCTTCTCATGTCCTACCGGTGCATCTATTTATACTCTCCTGATACTGCTATCTACATAATCAACCATCTAAGTCATTTTCTTAATCTTTACAACAGAAATAATTTCATTAAAAAAACTGGGTCCAGCTTATCTTTAAAAAATAAACCATCACGACAACTTTGTTTGTATTATTTGTGGATTTCTGAACCGGTACATAGCACATCCTCCCAAAGAATAATTCTGTTTGGATAACACTGTCAGCCATCGCTTGGGACACAATTAATAAGATAATTTGCACACCCGTCCTCCTCTCAAATCCTGTTTTAAAATCTTGTCTTCTTCCTCCCCCGCATCTTCTCTCCTCTCGATCTCGTGATCTTTATTTTCCCTTTTTATGCCCACAGGGTCACTAAATATAGAAGAACGGATTTGAATATGTTTCCGATAAATCCAGCTCGATACCTTTTTGAAAACAGATTATTATTTAAATATCTAATTATGCGATTGGCTTTTGTCTATCCCTATGGTTGTAAATATTAAAAGCATATTAAGAGTCAAATCAATTAAAAAGATCTCGGAAGATTGCCTAAGCGGCTTCATTAGGGTAATGGGGTCATCTATAAAGAAATCTTTTCTGCAAGTTTCATAAACTTTAATTGAGATGGTGTTTCGGATAAACATATTACACATTCGATTTTATTTATATGGGACAACTGTTGAATTTTTCTAAAAGTCCAAATGTACATTAAATTTTATTGAAAATACTTTTTAAAGTTATATTATCCGAGACACAATTTAGGTTACAAATAAATTCGTTAGAACATTGTAATCATTTAAAAAGATAAACAGGGCCAAAAAATTGGAAAAAATAGCTGAAGTTGATATTGTTAACTCAGAATTTGAAATTTGAGACCGACAAAAAACGTATAATAAATAGGTCCAAGTTGGTTAAGGTGCTGTCAGTAAGACAAGAAATCCTGGGTTCGATTCCCAGTTGCCACCATTAACTTTTTATTTTGTTGTGTCTTGATCCGTTTCATGTTTCTTTTAGTTTTATTAGCAATTTCTTCTTTATTGATATGTTACATTGGTTTTTTATAAAAAAATCTGTTGTGTATAAGAGAAGGAAGCAACCATTAAGAATCGTTATAAAATGTGTATTATCCCGCTGACAGGATTTAGTCCTTCGATCTGGAACGGTTCCAACAGTCCGTTTACATTATTCTATTTTTACTTCATCACGCCAGGATCGTCGACGCAGAAACGGATTTACGCGTCGCATCTGGCCGCACGCTAGTGCAAAATGAAAACATTACGATGTTCACGGTTTGTACTAATCGACATTCATCACTGCTGATTTTTGGTAATGCGAATTAAGCTAGTACTTGTTGTATGTAAGCTTTCTGGCCAGCTTTAGACATACGCAGGCTCCCCTCGATTTTACCTACAGTACTTTGTAACATCGACCAAACTTATCCACACTTTATGTCCAAAAGTTCGGGGTTTTAGTGTCTAAATTGTGAATCCTATTTTGAAATATTTAACTTTATTTTCTACCTATTATTTTATATTTAAATGATTCTTGATTTATTTCCATCTACGGACTCTTTTGCTTTTAATTTATCATCTGTAACACATTTTACTTCAATATGTTTGGTGCCTATTTAATATAAAAAAATTGGTTGTCTGTAAAGTCGGCTTACGGACGATAATTTTACGTCATAACGTCATATAATAACGATGGAGTGGAAGAGAGATAGATGCTTCACAAGCCGAACGCTTAGGCCGAACGCTTGTTCAGCGCTCTCGCTTACACGCTCGGCTCAGGCGGAACGTGACAACGGGTCATGCTTTTTCGTGGGTGCAGCCGGCGTTCATCGATTTATAAGACGTTACCCGCGTCAAAACAGATTAACAAAATTTAAAAAAAATTACATGCAGATGGAAAAAGATATTATACATGTTAAATTCTTCGTTATGTGGGTAGGCACTATGCGTATTTCTTTTATTGTGGATGTTGTCTGGACAGCACGATAAATTAGTTTCGGTTAGATAGTCCAACACCCTTTACGAAAAAAACATAAAATTCAGTTCGTAAAGGACTTTTTGGTGTGTGCGAATAAAATAAGATGCACGAAATTGGTTTAAGTTAAAAATAACTCGTAACCTGTTCGTTCGCATTATTATATTATTTTAGGAAAAACCGTTTCTGCAAGTTACGGTGTAAAATATTAGGACGAATTATTTGTTTGCGCCCGTAAATGCGCAATATAAAAATGAATAGATAGTTTAGTCCGTATAAAAACTCAATTCTTCCAAGAGAGCTTGCAAAAACATTATTGGATTGATCGTCGATATATTGATATTGAATGTATTTGAACGCCTTTCTTGAAAGGTTCACAAAGGCCTACCAACACAATATGAGTATGAATAAATAGTTTTGTCCATAAACAAATTCAAATCTTTTAAGAGGGTCTAACAAACAAATCCTAAATTGTATTTGTTAGCCTATCTTGAAAGATTTGATATTACCTTAGGACACAACAATCTATTCGTATTTATATTGCGTATGTACGGGTGCAAACAATTAATTCATCTTAATATTTTAAAGCATTCTTGCAAAAAGTTTTTTTCCCTTAAATAATTAAATTAACGCCATCTATGTAGAGCTCATTGTGAATTCTTTTAAGTATCACTGAAGAAATCCACGAACCTCTGTTGAAACTTCAGACACTCTTAAAAAGATAAGTAGATAATAGATAGGTAAGCAAATTGCTACATTTGACCGAAGGAAATATGTTTTATTTACTGCAGAGTAATGATTGCATTTTAATTACTTATTTCCAATCCACGCCCTGCTGCGCAATGTTTACATTTGATTATTTCATTTTAGTTATTGATTTGTTCGTTTTGCATTTGCGTTGGCCTTCATCATTTTAACACATGTTTATAATTTATTTTTATTTTAAACTTTGTGAGTAAAACCTCAAATTGTTATATTTAATTAAATGGAGACGATATTAGTGAAACTCAAACGAACAGGAAACAGAAAAATCAGAAAAAGATGTTGGCACCTCTGGGACTCGAACCCAGGACCTTCGGCTTTCCGGGCCACTGCGCTAATCACTGCGCCAGGGTGTCGATATCCGATTCGGTCATTTTCGATTAAGAACCACCAACATTATCTTCATGATTTCCAGATTTTCGATTGAACTTCGCTAATATTGCCTTAATTTAATTAAATATTACATGTTTATAAAGCTACGTAATATTTTGATTATTTCTAATCTTGAAACAGTTAATTCATGGTAAAGGTCCATTTCGATTTAACTTTTATAGCCAATTTTTTCACAGAATTTTAACAATTCATCAATTTTCAAGTTCTGTGAAAGTTCCATTCAATTTCTGATATTATTTCAGTTCTATGAAACAACTGGTCCATAATGTAAGAGGTTTAATTTGTTCATGTCATAGATATATTTACCTAAATTATATGTTTTGTGAGCCATTTTAATTGCGCTGTACGATTTTAAATAAAAAATTAATTTTAGAATTTGGAATTTTTTTTAATGTGAAATATGTATATATTAAGCAATTCAGGCATTGAAAGTGCTTTGAGGGCTAAACTTTTAATAAATTAATGTAAAGACTGAGTACATCCTTTAACAAATGTACTTACGGAATATAATATATCTATATATTTTCATCCTGATTTCGAGGCATGTCTATGTATGTATTTAAAAAATAATGATGAAACGACTGGTCTAAGAGTATGTAAAAAAAAATCTTTTATATCTTTTCACACCGGACTGCGACACCTGTAATATGTAATTTAAGCTTTAGTGCTTTTTTGGCTTTCAAAAGTTCTTGATGTGTTAAGCGTATTATTATTTTCGGAAGATTGGGATCATAGACCTATCTCACATGCAATTTACATTATGATTGTAGAAATGAGTAAAACACAAACTAAAAATAGGTAAAGATCAGGTGCACGTCGCAAAATTGCGTCATTCCAAGCCCCAGAGCAATAATATCAACGAGTAGATTTCAGCTGCGACAGAACATCGACAATATCGTGTTGTGTGGATGGTGTGGTGTTCAACCAGCGTCCACTCCTCTTGAGTTTTGTTTATCAACTAACGCTACCATTTGTAGGTTCGTAGTATTCTTGTGGTAAAGCAGCCCCCCCTAACCGCCTGCCATCATGACCAGTGCCTCTGCCCCGTGCCCAGTTGCCCACTTAGGCCCACTCCACGCGGAGAGTGCAGACTCCGTTGAGCCACTGGCTCCAGCAACTGCTACTGCTGCTGTCAGTATTGCACTCGGGACGCCTACCCAATAGTAACACGGACCTGTTTTGAATAAATGTGCCAAGTAATTAAAAAAACACATTTGATACCGTACAACAGTCGCAATTGCTTAAAGCCAGTGCGAAATGATCATGGCGTCTCCATTCCGGAACCGAGTGCAGGAGTATGCTATATTATAATTTATTTGAACCTGGGGCATGGATATTCAGTAAACAAATTCAGCACATTTCTTATTTACCACGGATCTCTTGGATTTTTCGTGATCTTACGTTTGCAATGCGTCCATTTAAATCTCATTTATTTACTTAGACATATTCAGCAAAATAGACAATATTCAGCAAAACTATGTTCCAAGAATTACAAGGTCGATGTGAATCTGCAATCAAAAAATTTAAAAAAAACTGAATATAGATAATGTACACAAGAAATGCGATCCATGTAGATTTTAATACAAACCAATAACACCACTGACTTGTTACATTTTGGTTCTAGCTCATTTAAAACACGCTCTGTTTCTGTTACACATGCCTGACATAATAAATCGCCATCCCATTTGATAATGAAAATTTCATAATCATGATGAAACAGAATCCTATATTAGACTTTTAAGGTCCGATCTTGGATCAAAAATAACACCCACATCGCATTTCTTGGGTTCCTTGTTTTACACTTTTATTTCATCGACAGACCTTCCTACAAATATCCTCCTTAATTCTTCTCTTACTTCTCCGGCCGCAGCTTCAGCCTGATGCCTTTTGCGCTCCGCGTGAGGGACAAATCAGGTTTTCAAATCGAGATTTAAAAACAAAGCCCGGGGCACTTTTAAACACAACCGTACTACGCAAAACACCGAGCGATCCAGGGCTGGAAGGGCACAAGGGCCTCGGGTCGATGCTCAGCGTGACCTGAAAGGAAAAACCAAAACAAATTAGCATATACCAACAGCCGTGTCTCCGTCGGAGAAGGCAGAAAGCACATAATAACAGTAGCTTCAAATAATTTCGACATCGTATTTACACACAATAATGCGAATAAAATATCAACCACTAAGCCATTGAAAATAATTTTAATTTAGTTCAAAAACATAATGTTTAAAATTCTTGCCCATTCTGCACAGATTACGAGGCTTCAAGGAAGAAACAAAAATTTTCGGATTTTTCATATTCCGTTGTCTGTGAAAAGATACAGACTTGTGGGGTGAAGTCTCGAAAGAATATACCTTTTTAAATAGCCCAATAAGCATGACGGTAAATTATTGTCTGACAGAATTAACGTCTCCATTAAGAAGTTAGATCGGTGGAAAGGACTAGTGCGGATTAGATTTTGAACTCTAATCAATCTAATTACTAGCTGGAGTTCCCGTAGTTGATTGGATTGGGCAGAGATTTGGGAGGCGGATATAAGTACCGCTGCCGCGGAAATCATTCATTGGATGACCAACACCTCTGCCATGGGTTACCCCAAGTGGTTCGCTACGTTTGGTAACCTAGCGAGGATACCCGGGTTCAGGTAGTGAGGTTTGCCCGGGTCTAGGCGGCGGATGCGTACGCCCACCAGCTGAATGGCAGGTCGGATCGAGAGAGAGTGGTTGAGGGAGTCCCTTTGACTGCTCCATCCGTACTCTCTCGAAGTAAACCCTTGCACAGCAGTGGAAGAGATGGATTCATACGACTGTCACTCCTGGACACACTAACCCCCAGATTCCTAACCACCCCCCAAACCCTTTCCCCTGCCAGAACTTCCTCTCCTTCCTTTCATAAAAATATCATCCACACAGCATCCCCAAAAGTGACGTAGGTCCTGGATGAATTATTTTCCATAGGTCTCCTGGGTGGAGCTAATGTAACAAAAGAGATTTTAGAAATCAGATGCCGACCCTAATTTTCCTCTTACATTGAACATCAGGTGTGCAAAATTTCATCAAGAAGTTTCAACATTCTGCTTTTAGGGGAAGGGAAAAGGGACAGGAATGGCTTTTCGAAATCTCATGTAGAATGTGGACAGTGATCTTCAACTTGTTTTGAAGGTCAAGTGTGAAAAATTTAGATTTGCAGAATGAAATAAAATCTGAAATCCGTTTTTTTTTTTTGAGACCATCCACAAACGGGGTATGTTGTGAGGCTGAAGGTAAGTGGGGAGAGGAAGGAGATGGAGAAGAGGAAGGTGGGCAAGTACCTGGCTATTCAGATCTAGTCACCAAACACGGCTAAAGCCTTTTCAAGCAAAGTTTCAATTCTGAATGGTGGTCTTACAACAGAGCGATACTGAGAGTATCTTCCACCCCGGAACGTACAGCGAATATATTATATTACTTTAAACACAATTATAAAAACACAAATCAATCAAATAAAATGTATCTGTGCGCGCCGAAAAATGCTGTTCAAGCCCGGGCCACGCCGGTGACATCAGCTAGTATTTTTTTTTCTTTACATGAGCTCCACACAGGAGGCCCTGAGGAAAAAATCTTCATGTCATCATTGGGATCCTTGGGGATGCTGTGTGGAGGGTTTTTTTAGGAAAGGAAGTGGAGGAGAATTCTGGGAAGGAAAAGGGTTTAAGGGGTGGGTAGGAATCTGGGGTTCAGTGTGTCCTGGTCATCCGCCTCCAAGACCTAGACAAACCTCACCCCATGAACCCGGGCGCCCCTGCTAATTCACCAAACGTAGCGAACCATTTGGGGTGACCTATGGCAGGGGTGTTGGTTATCCAATAAAGGTTCCCGGGACGGCGGTACCCATTCCCGCCTCCCAAATTGAAGAAGTATATTATATAAATGTGAATAGGTAGGTCTTTCTGAAGAGATAAGTGTTGGATATCGATCAGACTTCTGTTGGATAATAAATGGGTCATACTCGTGATTTGGTCACAAGAAGTTTCAAACTAAAAGCTTGGAGGCTTATTATTTATTACGTATCCTTCCTATGTTCCTAATTGCAAAAATACAAGCGTTTTCCATTAAATGCACCGATCTTTACGTTTTATACCATTTCATAATAAGAACATTATCTACTGATTGCGTACTTTTATGATAATATTACCATTTTACTGCTTATCTAATTGTTTAACCGCAAACACCGCAAAAATTGCTTGAACATTTTACTGAATGATTGATGGCTTTAATTGGCAAATATTTAATAGATATCTGTCATTTTCTCATTATGTTAGGTTAAGTTATGTACTATAAAACGCCCTTCAGGTGGACCTTAACAAAACTGCGCTGTATAAATGAACCATTATTTTTATCATTGAAGAAGAAGATAACACTTATAATCTAAATGAAAATATGAAAGAAAACAAGACACAGAAAAAAAACAATGGTCGCAACTGGGACTCGAACCCAGACCTCTCGTCTAACCGGGACGTGCGCGTTTTCCAATTTCGCTATTGCCACCTTCTGTGAAACCGTCATATTTGTCAATCTCATATTTCAAATATTTAGAATCATTAATGATTCTGATTATAAGTGTTATCTTCTTCTTCAATGATATATTACGTTGATGGGAATAACCTTCAAAAGTTATAAAAAGAGAGTTTTTCTCATAAAAAATTGAATATTCATTTAGACTTTCATGAAGTCAATAGTTAGTTCCATATGAATAAATTCGGATACATTTATCCGAGACGCTATTCAGGTTACAAACCAATTCTTAGAATGATTGTTTCCAATAAAAAGAGTAGTTGCCTATAATATGGATAAAGAACTAGTTGAAGATAATATTAATGATTCTAAATATTTGAAATATGAGATTGACAAATATGACGGTTTGACAGAAGGTGGCAATAGCGAAATTGGAAAACGCGCACGTCCCGGTTAGACGAGAGGTCTGGGTTCGAGTCCCAGTTGCGACCATTGTTTTTTTCTGTTTTTCTGTGCCTTGTTTTCTTTCATATTTTCATTTAGATTATAAGTGTTATCTTCTTCTTCAATGATATATTACGTTGATGGGAATAACCTTCAAAAGTTATAAAAAGAGAGTTTTTCTCATTAAAAATTCATTATTTTTATTATTATAGAGATGAAAAAACGCAATATACAAGTTGAAAGAATCATACGAAAACCCAAAGAAAATAAAAACGCCTCAAACAAAAATAATAAATTGTAGTCTCTTTGCATGTGGACGTCCGGGCATCAGTTGCCATGATGGGTAAAACTGGACGTGTCCCACCAACTCTTTCCTTCACGTACGCCAAGTATAGTGACAAAAAAGGGACAAGCGCAGTTTTGATGACCGACCCTTCTAAATGAACCAACTTACTAGTTACTAGTAGAATAAATCGTGCATGATGCAAGGTCAGTCCTGTCCCGAACTCTTCACCTCGCGAAAAGTATTTCGCTTTTCATAAAAGAAATTATTCACCATCCCAAGTTTAATAAAGTTGTGCTTGCGAAACTGGGATTTTTCTGCACGGAGTGCTGATTTTATCAAGTGTTTTGTAGATTTTTCATTTCTCAATATTGGGCATCTTAGTTGCAAGAGGCAAAAGGCACCTTTGCTTTAAAATAAAACAGAGATAGAGAGCTAACTTTGTAAAGCTCCATGTAAGAAAGGGAGATGGAAGGCAATGTGGGCTGAGAGGAACTATTGTATATATAAGAAATAATTGTGTTCCTATAAATAAATGCAACATTTTGGAAGCTCAAAAATCCGGGGACAGAGGGAAGATCCTCGTAGACTAGCTCTATAATAGTTTTTGGTATTTTAGACTATTATTTCACAGAAACTCAACTGTTACATTGTCATCAAATGGCTATTCAGCACCATTTTGTTTCTTTTTATACTTGAAAGGTTCCTGTTAAATGTCAATTCTAAGTCCGTTTCACCTTTTATACAAGTTGTGATCAGCAGAAGAGACAACTGTTGTGTTACGTATTACAATTTGATGGAAAGCAATGCACTTAGATTGGCCGTTTAACTGGAACCTTCCAAATGTCTAATAATTAAAATAGCGCGCTGATGGCCATTTAATGAATTTGTCACAAGTGAATTTTTGCGAAACAACTGGGCCTAAAGGTAGTAAGAAAATAAATTATATCTATCAAGTGCCCTAGAGGAGTTATTTCCCAAAAGGGATAATTTAAGGGTCCACTATTCGAATTTCGACCGATTTCTTACATATCTCCCTTAAACATTTGAAGTTTTTAAGCTCTTAAAAAAATATATGTTATTTTTGAAGATAATATCTAGATACGTTCCACGCCGAAACGCAAATTATATGAAATTCCCTCGATATAAAAAAATCGCTAAGTATGCTCCGAAAATTATTTAAAACAAGTTTATTTCTATTATTTTACAAGTTATATTTGTGAAAAAATTCACAATGCTTCTTTAAATGATACTTAAGATACGTTTCAAGAGATTTTTGCTCTATTTTAAACGAGTCATGTTTTATTAAGCTTTTTCGCCATTTTCGCTGCGATTTCATCACTTAAAATATTAGCGCGCTCTGTCGTAATTACACATCTCTCAATCTTCTTCTTTTTCAGCCGAATAGCGCCGCCTTAAAGCATTTGCTTGGTAGGTAATTTTTGTTATATGTAACGAAGTTGCTTTCGGCCAGTTTTCAATAAGGTTTTGAAGTTGCTCTCTTTCACTTTACTTATAACAAAATATCACTTCAGTTTGCATGCAATATGCATTTTTAAATTTCTATTTATCTAAGTCTACTAAAATATAGCTTCGCAGCACGACTTCTGGAATATTATCGTTTACCTAATAAACCTTTCAATTGTTCGAATGTCTCCCTTTTATATTCAAGCTTCTTTCATATCTTCTGGTTTAGTTTATGCGGAGCTTGTTCTTACCTCTTTCCCGTCGGGGTCCCTGAACCCCTTTCTTTTATTTATGCTCTGGCAAAACACCTGCCGTTTCTGATTCTAGGCGTAATTCTTAAGACAGCAAAGGGTGTGTAGATTTCCTTATATTTTGCGATTATCGTCATACTGAACCTTAGTTCTTATCTCGAAAACCTTCAATGCAAGTATTCTTCCCCCATATAAAAAGAGTTATACCAATTGATCGGATACAGCAGAGGACTTGTGCGGATTTGTTGCGAGTTTGCGTATTTGGCAGGAGTTTGAGATTAAGGATCTAAGGATCGAGTTAAAGTGACGTGTGCAAATTTGAAGCGAGTACGCTTTCATACAAATAGCGATTTGTTGCGCAAGGTAGACCGAAATAAGCGATCGTTAAATATAACGATGACCGTTATTTCCCCTGAGTAACGCACAATATGCTATGCAGCGCTGTGCCACTCCGCTTTGCTTTAGGTGGGTTTTCTAAACAAACTGTCAAAAGCCCAAAGAAAATGGAAGTGAAATCGCTAAGTGATAGCAATAGTTGCTATATTGACACCAATAAATTTTTGATGATTTAAAACGAAACAAATTTTAACACCCATCAAACATTTCGTTATTGTTAAGAGAATGATCGACTGTCCATAAAATTGGAAAAAGACACTGTCATTATTAATGTATACAACATTTCAATATCATTAAATCAAATCAAAATTAACATGTTTTCGAACAAATTGTTTTATGTTGTGGTTTTTTTGTTATTTTAAACCAGCAACTACAGGCGAACACTCTTATTTTGCCATAACCAAATATCTGATCTTTAGGCAACGAAAATGCTCTAATCCAACAATGGTATTTTTATAAGGCATGTCTGTGTCAGTAAATTGTCACTCGATACTCCTGATTAAATTAAATGTTTAGGGCGTTTAAGCTCTGATATTAAATAATTTTCTTCAAAACGATGTATTTTTAAAGCCTACTATTTACTACCTCTAGGTCTTGGTCAGATAGTTGTACAACAGTACCTACTAACAATGATTCTACTAAGGCCTAACTACTCCTGTTCATTTTCCTGAACTGTGGTCTTTCAGTACTTAATCGCCAATTTAGAGGTGACGACACCAACTCTATGAAAAAAAATCAAAGACAATAATAAATCTTTAGGTACCTAGTGATTATCGCCGTGTCCCGGAGGCCCTTCCCACTTCCCATTTAGGCTAAGACATCTTTGCACGTGTACTGTCACGGTCTACCGGACCAATCCCACGATACGAGTAAATAATAATGGCCGAACACGTGTTTTCTCCTGTTAAACGTCTAAGGTCTAAGGCTAGACTAACTACCGACATTAGGGCGCATTGTTAGGGCATGTCAAACTTCATTGAAATTATACTTTAAAAAAAAAAAAAAACATTGTGGGTAAGCAACTGTTCGTAGCTGTTGTAACCTATTGTAGCTCTACCGAAAGCCAAATACTGTTCCCTGGATCCCTGGTGTTGTCCGGAATCAAGGGCGGATCCAGGATTTTTTTCTGGGAGGGGCACAAGGGACGGACGGGCAAAAAAATCAACAATTACAAGTGCGTGAAAGGGATGCAACGAACAAAATTCGCAATTCCAGCCAGAAATAGACGAGAGTTTCACTCATGTTCTTTCTGTTATTTTATTCATATACTTTAACAACTCTGATAATTTGATTTGCTTCTAAGTATGTACTGTGATGAAATCTCCACAGTACACAAAAATACCGTCTGGGGGGGGCACGTGCCCCCGTGCCCCCCCCCCCCCCCCTAAATCCGCCCTTGTCCGGAATGAAGAAGGTATGGACCACGGACGGCGAGTGCGTTGTTGCAAGCCACCAACGAGCGCTAGGGAACTACAAATAAAGCACGCACTTTCTGCCCAAGAGAGATGCGTCTGTAATAGTCATAACGATAATTTGATTATTTTCATAGCGCCGTTTGTGTGAAAAATCAAAGTACAAATATGACTTCCTGGGCTCTATCTAATTATATTGGTTTAAATACATTTACCTAACCTTAAAAATATTTTATTTTAAATACATAAACGGCTATACTGCCTTTTATAAATAAACATATAATAGAGTACAAAAGTAAGAAAAATAATATCATTACATAAAAGTAGTTTTAAACTTAAAAATAACATACAATTATTTCGTGTATCATAACAAAAAATAACAAGAAATAAAAATGAGAAATATGAAATAACTAAAGTTTGTTGATTTTTTTTTAAATGCGTTGTTATTTTCAATGTCACGGACTATTAAAGTGAAAGGTTTCTGACTTTATGGATATTATTGCCTGAAAATTAGACATTATTTAATCGATGTCTAGCTATAGATATCTTTATTTTTATTCACTGTGTTCTAAACGTTCCTCTCTCGTCAGAGTTAGAATACTACTGAACTCTTTTTCAAGAAAATGCCTCTATTAGAAAAACGTCTTCATCGGTCTCCTTTCACGAATCGTTTACGAAATATAATAATTACTAATCTTATTTATAAAGTACCTCTAAATCTCAATACTGAATCAGAGAAAATTCTCGGAAATCTGAGATGACGCCAGTTGTTCAATGTTTTTTAATTGATATGATAAAAAGCATTTCCAAAAATGGTGTTGTAATTGGCAAAACCACATTATAAATATTATAAAAGATAAACAATGAGGGAGAATGATAACAAACATTTATAATTAATCAAAAATTAATGACGCCAGCTTTAAAAACGATTAATGAAAAGAGTATATCTACTTAATTACTAATTAAATACAGAGTACAATACATTCTGTATTTAATAAGTAATTTTTTTTTACATGAGCTCCACACGCAGTGTGGGGTTTTTTAAGGAAAGGAAAGGGAGGAGAGTTCTGGGAAGGAAAAGGGTTTAAGGGATGAGTAGGAATCTGGGGTTCAGTGTGTCCTGGTCATCCACCTCCAAGACCTAGACAAACCTCACCCCATGAACCCGGGCACCCCTGCTAAATCACCAAACGTAGCGGACCACTTGGGGTGACCTATGGCAGAGGTCACCCCAAGATATGTATACTAATTTTTACTTTGAAATCCTAAGCGCTTTCAAAAACACTGTGCTAGGTTACAATACAATCGAAAGCTTTGTTTATGAATACTCTTCGACAGTATAGCATCATAAACATGTGAAAATGATACCCGATACAGTCCACTAAATCAGACATGCCTTATTAAGTACTGTATTACAAATTTGATTTTTATTGGCAGGTGATAATCGATTTTAAATTCTAATCGTATCTTCTATTGTTTGATATCGTGTGAACCTCCTTCTTCATACTTTCCAGTGTCTTCCTTCGTCTTACCCCTTTCGACTTGTCGATTGGGAAATAAACAATGGTAACTTGTTATTCATAATACTGAACAGTTTAAACAGATTGTTGTAAATTAAGCAGGGTTAAAGTTCTTGATCTATTATAATATGGTGAGTTGTAGCTCAAATGTACAATATCAATGTAATTAACAAGACTGAGTGCGTTTTCCGCTTGCTGTAAAAAAACATGGTGTTCAGAATGTATACAATAAGGAACTCCAGTGAAAAATATTATGGCTTTAAAAAAATATTTTCATATAGACCAATATACGCTGATTCTGAATATATAAGTTTTATTACATAATATTTAACATAGAGTTTTTAAAAAATATATTAAAAAGTCCGTTTTAAAACGTGTCATTAAAACACCCTATTGCTGGATTTTGGCGGCGTGACGTCACCGCGCCGCGTCAACGGGGTCAAAGTTGTATAGAAATCAATAGAAATGAAGACGCAAGCCGTTCGGCATTCCGTGTTAGTGGTTTATAGAGAATTGGACATATAATAGTTTTTGTTTTTATTGAAACATTATTTAGGCCTAAATAATTCAGTATCAAAAATAAAGTATCTTTATTAGTTTATCTATATTATTTAAAATATTCAAAAACTTTAACTGTACAAAAAACTATCGTATTGCCCAGTAATGTCTATGAAAACGCTCCAATGCTGAAATTCAAAATGGCGGGAGCCGAACAGCTGTTCCATACAAGATTCACACTAGATTCGGTGGTTTTCGGTGGATCTTGAAAAATTAAAACTTTGACATTTATTTTAACTATTAAAACTAACTATAAAAATAAAAATAAATATGCAGTTATTTAAGTTAGAAGGTCATTCATTATTCATAAAAATAAAAAAAATTGGACTGGAATTCTCTATTGATATTAATTATCGAGGTAATCAGTTAAACGTATTACTTAAACTAATTTATTGTTGACTACTGGAATCTTTGGAAATGTTATTAAGGGTTTCAAAAGGGTTCAGAACCTGACAAAATTTGAATTCCTTTTTGAGTCAGCGGATAATGTTGTTGATATAATGACTGACTGAAGATTGAACCCAGGATAATGGGATAACGGGATAACGGGAACTAGACGCCTTAGACCACTTGACCAACTAATCGACCAGAGCTAAATAAATCATTTATTGACGCAAGAGTTTCAAAAAAGTACGTTTGGTAATAGTGTCGCTTCAATTTTGTTATATTTTTCTCAAAAAATTAAAATAAATAAAGTAAAGATAATCACGGTGATTTTTTGAAAAAAGATTTCATGTTAGATGTTTCAATAACAATTCGCACCTATATTGTCTTTCGGTGCGTTTTTATTGTCTTTATATCGCAATAACATTGATACCATTCTAAGAATGCTATTAATTATTTCATTTGGATCATCTTGTTGTCCTGCAGTCGAGTGCTCCGTTTTAGACTGTTTCTATATTACAAGTTTCCTTTATAAAGAAGAGTGAGAGGTTAAAAATGGCCTTTCAGAAGCAGGACTTTTTATCTTATTATGGCGAATCCGTCGGCCGATGGACTCATCGACAGATTCATTGGTTTTAGGAAGTCTGGAGGAATGGCTGCGCGGCCTTTTTATTCAATAATTAATTTTGGATTTGAGGCCAAAATACTAAACCAAACTGAACAATTATTTTTTAACCCAAAGGTGTAGCAAATATCTAGTACGAAAATTTGCTACTTTATTAATTTGCATTTGAAATTATAAAATAGGCAATTAAAGAAGATATGTTTTCATGATTTTACAGTCAATTTTGGAATTTGAGGGAGATAATAGTAATTATTAAATCCTCAT
This sequence comes from Glyphotaelius pellucidus, assembly GCA_936435175.1. NCBI lineage: Eukaryota > Metazoa > Arthropoda > Insecta > Trichoptera > Limnephilidae > Glyphotaelius > Glyphotaelius pellucidus. The sequence continues at coordinate 15,322,823 of OW386551.1, read as the reverse complement.
TGGCCTAAGCATTTTAAGGCCTCAAATTCAAATTTAAGTTTTATATGAAAAGGCCGCGTAGTTGTTCCCCTTAACGAGAAATGATGGTTTCAGATTGATCTTTACTACGATCATAAAACATTATGAATTTTAAAAAAAATGCATTGGATCAAGTGAAGATTTTCCTATTGTTTCGTTTTAGAATTTAAATAAATTTGATAAGTGGAAAGTTTGCGCGGCCCATTTCGGCCCGTTTCATCATGAAACATTAAAATCTGTAATGGCTTATATCTTATAACTTAAAGCAAAAATAAATAAAGTAGCTCACATTCGTACTAGGTATTTGATATATCTTTTGATTACAAAAATTATTTTTGAGTTTGGTTTGGTAATTTGATCTCAAATCCAAATTTAAGATTTGTATGAAATTGGCGGAAATGGGCCGCGCATACGTTCCTCTTAATTACTTTATAAAAACAAAAAGCGTAAACTTTTTCTTTCTTATAAAATTATTCACAAAACAAATAAAAAAGCGAATTAATAAACGAAATCGAGCGTTTTAGACTCCATTTGCCAAGCGATTTTTATGCCTATTATTTACATTCGTAGCTATATAAAGAACACTAAGAATATACACATTATTCCACATACGAATGGCTTCCACTTATTAATAATTATTCGCAATACAAACATAACATAATTTTATGTGATTATAATTAAATACCACAGTAGTGTAGATTACAGGTTGATTGCCTCTTCGAAGCAGATAATAGATTTACATTCTAAATGTCTGTATTGTACTGTATACGTATGTCATTAAAATATATTTCAAGTTTGAACGACGCTGTCAATTGAATTCCACTTTTCTCGCTTCCCCTTAGAAAAATATTCGAATGAGTTAATATCGACCAACAAGTACAACATATCGATGAACGAAATAGAGAAAGAAACTTAGAAAATAATAGAAGAGGGAACAAAAATCTTACAGCAAATTAAATCACTACATACAAAAGAGTAGATACCTATCTATTTTGTGCCTACAACAGTGTTTTATAGTTTTATGAAGTATTCTGTAAGCGGAGATAATTCTGATAATAAGCTGCAAAGTTTATGGAGTTGTTAATTTTTATTGTATGTTGATAACGATGTCTTAAAGTTGTTGATGGGATAATCATTTATGCAATTAGTTATTTAGATTGATTTAATTGCCCAGTTTTGATTTTTTGAAAAAACATTAATCTCTACTTATGACAAATTAAAGTTCTCCGCCGCGTCTGTCTGTATGTTCGCGATAAACTCAAAAACTACTGAACGGATTTTCATGCGATTTTCAACAATTTTAAACAATAGAGTGATTCATGAGGAAGGTTTAAGTGTATAATTTGTCAAGGTTTTGTGTAAATTTGTTGAAATATATAATATATAAAGGAGAACGGTGTGGATTTGATTTGTTTGCAATTTAACAGATGGCGATGTGAGTTAATTTATCAAAGGTTGGGTAACCATCCAGTAGATGCCGTTGTGTTTCTTTAGCCAAGGCAACGGGTGGCCGGGTCAGCTAGTAATATAATAATTAGAATAAAATATCACAGTGTTCATTACCACTTTATTGTATACATCTTGTAATATATAAAACTAGCAAGTTTTGGTTCAACTTGAATCTTCATCAGGGTTATATATACTCGTATATATAAGTTTGTTAAATTATAGAGTTACAGTAACTAGAAAAGAAAGAGAGAATCTCAATCTCAAAGGGGACGAGAGGAAGGTAGGAAAAAAGAGAGGGAATAAAAAAGTAGGTGTAAGGAAGGGGAACATGTTTAAAATGGGGCTATTTGATAAATTCAATTGTTTCTTTAAGAAATCGGATTTGCATATTATTTAAGAGTTTTTAAATTTCAAAGCATCTATATTATTAAGACGTAGACCTATTCCATTTATAAGCAGAAATATTAATTTGTTTATAAAAAAAATTATTTATTACAAGTTTATAGGTAGTCCAACAAAGCCATCACAAGAGCTTGTACGTAGGTTCTACCAAATCAATATGTCTTAATATTTAATAAATTTGACGTTTCTAATAAAACAAATAGATATATTTTGTTTAATTAAATGAAGACATTATGAGCGAAACTCGAAAATCGAAAATCTGGAAACAGAAAAATCAGCAAAAGATATTGGCACCTCTGGGACTCGAACCCAGGACCTCCCTACTTTCCGGGTTGGGCGCTCTTATCCACTGAGCTAAGGTGTCGATATCCAATTCGGTCACTTTTAACTGTACCATACTTCGACTAAGAACCACCCATATTATCTTAATTTTTCTTAATGCATATTTTTATTGGCTGCCATCTTTATGAATGATTGCAAGATTCAACTCGAACTAAATGCAATCTAGATGGTGTCTGGATAAATTATTATCCATTTTATTTAATGTGCGACATCTATTGACTCTTCTGCAAGTCTGGGATGAATATTATTATTTATTATTTTAACTTTATGAGTAAAACCTCAAACTGTAATATTTAATTAAATGAAGACATTATGAGCGAAACTCGAAAATCGAAAATCTGGAAACAGAAAAATCAGAAAAAGATATTGGCACCTCTGGGACTCGAACAACTCTGGGACAATCATTCATAAAGATGGCAGCCAATAAAAATATGCATTAAGAAAAATTAAGATAATATGGGTGGTTCTTAGTCGAAGTATGGTACAGTTAAAAGTGACCGAATTGGATATCGACACCTTAGCTCAGTGGATAAGAGCGCCCAACCCGGAAAGTAGGGAGGTCCTGGGTTCGAGTCCCAGAGGTGCCAATATCTTTTTCTGATTTTTCTGTTTCCAGATTTTCGATTTTCGAGTTTCGCTCATAATGTCTTCATTTAATTAAATATTACAGTTTGAGGTTTTACTCATAAAGTTAAAATAATAAATAAAGATATATTTTGCTTAATTAAAATTACGTCTATTATATATGTATTTCGAAATACGTTTAAAGTTTTAAGGATACATTTATCTAATTAAAGAAAAAGGTATATTTTGCTTAATTGTATATGGGTTGTTGTTCTTTTTAACTTCATAACTTTTACCACTCTGTCACATTTCTACCACTCTGTCACATTTTGTTTTTATTATAAATTAATCTCTCTGGATTTCAGAGGGGAAATTGTAGCAAGGGAGAAGAAGGCCTAAAATGCCTATTGGGGTTGACAAACACATGAGCTGCATGTATACCTATTTTGAATGACAACCCACGTGACAGAATTGTCGTATGACATGAAAATTATAGGAGACAAGTTTTTGAGATTTTTAAAAATATTTTATTAAACATCATTAAACATTCGCTGTTACTTGATAGGTTATAATACCTTTTGGAGTTTAAAAATAGTTTTATATTTTATGTCGTCATGTAATTTTTTTGTAACATTATGGAATACACGCAAGTCGAGGTGGCAGAAGACAACTGTGATTTGTTTGAAATACACTTCTATCACGAGGAGTTACAACTCTGTCACGCAATTTTTACTACAAAAATATAAACAGATATTTTTTTAAATGCGCACAGTCGTTACGTCTTTAGTACAGTAGATTTAAAATAATAATATTTGTAATTCTGTTGATTTTTTCTCCACTGATGGAGACAACTTTATGTAGGTTAAAAAGAAGAACGACCCATATACATAATTTATCTTATGTACCTATCTAAAAACAAAGAAATTAAAATGTTATATTATATATTTTTAAAACTCTAAAAAAAATACAATAAATGATCATTGCTCTCAGATGATTTAATCTTCCAATCAATGCCACCGAAAATCTGCCACTGACGGCTTAAAAAACAGCCATGTCATATAAAAAACATTAAAAAGTATGTTAATGCGAGTGTGGCAGAGGAAAAAATAATAAAAATTAAATATCCGTGACTTCAGGAAGGTTGAAGTTCTGATTGACGCTCTCATGCAACATGTGGTCCTGTTACTTTGCATAAAGGATGTCTACAGAGTTCAGGGGCTTCGCAATAACTGTAAAAAATTGAAACCTTTTATTTGTTTTTCTCTTTGACCCATTGACATACATTTAAACAGAAAGAAAAATAGCGGAGAGTACTCAGAATCCACAATATTCTGAATTCCGATAAATCCATCAAATTATATGTGAGACTGATTGAGGGAGATCTAATCTATACCTCTCCAGCCGGACTCTCTCGACCCATTCCCTTGCACCGCAGTGGGAAGGGGATTCACTCTTTGACCCCAGATTCCTACCCACCTCTCATACCCTTTTCCTTCTCAGAACTTCCTCTCCTTCCTTTCCCTTTTAAGACCATCCACACAGCATCCCCAAAGGTGGCATAGGCCTTGACGGATATTTTCTAATGAAGCTAATTGAAAAATTGTAAGTGAGGAAAAACAATTTAGGTTACGGACTGTTTTTTAATAATTATTTTTTTTAACACTTTTAATGACTTTTCAAAGGAGCGTTGAAATACCACTTTGTTGAGTTGTCGTGGAACCCAATAATTTGGTTTAGTGGTTTAAACACAGTTATATTGTTCCAATTACTGATAAAAAATAATATACGTAGGGGGACCCAAAAGTAATGAGAATCAGGCGGCAGAATTGGAGGGGAAATGGGTTTTGTGTGGTCGGCTGTTGTACGGTAACTCTTTCTAGGTCAGTGTGCGAAGCTGCGTCGCTGTGGGTACACGCGTTCGTCCAAAGTTTAATTGTAAATGAATCAAGAATTCTTTTTTCGGTCAAAATGGAAAGTCTCCTCTCTGAGGATCAAAGAGTGTTTTCGCCTTCAAGCCTGCCACGAATTGAAAAATCAGCAGGAAGACAACCCAAATTTTTTCCAAAGTGATGGATGATATATGTGATAATAACCTATACATAAATGTCCATTAAAAGCTCTATAATTCACCAAAGAAATGGCGTTGCGAGCTTCAAAAAGTTAAATTGACAATTAAAAATTTCGACAAGTGTGTAAATTTCAAGATAGACAAATTTAAGTGATACAAGAATGAAGAATCATCATAACGCAGAAAAACACACGCGTTTATAAACAAACGAAATCAGTCAGCCCTACGTTATAATATCGTGAGCTCCCATATAAACGATTCCCCACTAAACACGTGTTCCAGACGCAACAGGCTTTTTTGTTCTCAACTTTCTCCGTAATTGGATTAGGCGTGTTTATTTATGTTACCATTTTAAAATTATTAAACAGCAACCGCATGTCATCTCCCGTCCTGTGGACGCGTGACCAGTTCTGTTTTTATGTTTACTGTTTAATATATATTTTATTTATAATAAAATCAAGATGTAATATACTATTAATTGTGAGACTCATCCCTCCACCCGTCGTCATAAAACCATCAAATAGACGTACAAACTCATCGCCCTAGAGAAGCGTAAGGAACTACAGAGATAAATCGTCGCCTTAGTTCTGAATTGTCCAAACGACCATTCTGGTTTTTGTTCAATCTCCCCTTTAAAATTAAAAATAAAATATAAAAAATGATAACTCAGGCCAACAAAAAAAAATGTTTGTGAAAACTTTTTAAACAAATTTACCAGAATCTTATGTAATTTTGAATGCTGAATCCGTATTTCATAGCAGTTTTTTTTTATCACCCACCATTCTTTCACAATATCGATTTAATATTTCAACATTCTTTCACAATATCGATTTAATATTTTAAAAAAATAGTGAAAATTTGATCTATAAAAATTAAAAAATTCATAGTTTTTAAAATTGGTTACATTTTGCCTACAATCATGTTTAATTACTTAAATTTGAATATTATTGCTTATTTTATTCTCTTTCTTTCGTAGCTTTTTCGCCGATGTGTTGCGTTTTGTTGTTCTCTGTGAAGTGATACAAGTTGATTTTGTTGTTCTCTGTGAAGTGATACAACAGTGATCACCCATCATTTTGATATTTCACCGTCCCTGGTATCGTTTCTCCATATCTTTTAGATTCTGTTGAAACCGTTCCCCTTGCTCTTCACTCACTTCACCTAAATTTTCAGGAAAAAAGTCAACATGGCTGTGCAAGAAGTGGACTTTAAGGCTCATCAGGTATACTTAATAGTGAAATGTGAAAAATTGGTGGGTGATACAACTTTTTTATAATTTTTTTCGTAATCAGGACACCAAATTACGCAGGAATTATTAAAAATTATCAAAAAAAAATTTCACTGTTGGCCTGTGTAATTAATCCCTTAACTGAGAATTATTTAAACTAATGAGACCTTTACACTTACGAAAATAGCTTTATCTTAAACACCTATAATATGTTTCATTGAAATAATGAAAGAAAACCTTCTCTTCCTGTAAAATTTTCTAATGGTCGTTTGGACAATTAAGAACTAAGGCGACGAATAATGTTTAGATCTGAAAACATGAAGCAGAATCGGTTTGTTTTTAAAGCAGCAAATGCTTTCGAAATGTGAGCTCAGATATCTTGAAATTTGCACAAGCTTTCATCTCTAGAATTTATGGATCAGCGCACTACTCAGCTCGTAACCTTATTTCCATAATGAGCTACGGATCTTTGAAGTACCTATTCATTTATCTTAGATTTATGATGCGAGACACCAAATTATTATTGCCAATTTTTTTACGTGCACAAAACGTTGGATCAAACAAATCACACTTATCTCTGTAGGCGACCAAAAGACGAAATTACTATTAAACAAATCTGTTTCTAATTATTAACTTTGAAATATAAATGCAATTATTACCAATTCTAAAACAATTAAAAAATATTTTAATATAATTGTTTTTCTTACGATACCTTTGAATTATTAATCAACCCTCTTTATAATGTTTTATTTTGTCCACCGGTAATTATTTGTCTAAATGTACTTGTTTGTCTTTGGTCATTTTTGTTAACTTTAGTTTTATCCTGACGAAGAAACCCTTGGTTTCGAAACATTATAATTTTGATTAAAAAAGCTTTGAATAAAAAAATATTTGTTTTAATTGATAAGACATTAATCTGGCTAATTTCTAAAGTGGCAAAAATGAAACAACACATCAAGGATCCAGGACACTTAACGAACTTAGAAAATAACTCAAATGCGTGTTTAAGACACACACACACCTGCGGCCTTCCCAATCCCATTTACGTTGCCTCAGTTCTTCTTTGTTCAACAGACCATTTTAGTTTTTGATCAATCTCCACTTTAAAATTAAAAATAAAGTACAAACAATGATATATAATCACTTAACTAAGAATTATTTAAAATAATGAGACCTTTACCTTTACGGAAATTGCTCTACCTTAAACACCTATCATAATGTTTCATTGAAATAATGAAAGAAAAACCTTCTTCTACTGTAAAATTTTCTAATGGTCTGTTGGAAAAAAGCGAACTAATCAACCGTTGACCAAAATTTTGGCTCAACACTCCTCAAATGGACAAATACGCTCTTCCCAACGCCACTATCCGAACAACAGGCGAATCGAGCTTTACTAAACAAATCACAGCTTATCGGAGACTCAGATTGATCGATCGAAAAGTTGGAAACAACGGCCGTATGAGAAGAATAGATAATTGATCGAATATTTAAATTTTGGCTCAACACTCCTCAAATGGACAAATACGCTCTTCCCAACGCAACTCTCCGAACAACAGGCGAATCGAGCTTTACTAAACAAATCACAGCTGATCGGAAACTCAGATTGATCGATCGAAAAGTTGGAAACAACGGCCGTATGAGTAGAAAAATTATTTGATCGAATATTTACAAATATCGTGGGCTAGGAAATGTTTGAGATATATGTATTATAACAACAATTTATCTAAGTGCCCCACAACTCCCGCTCTAATATCGACATGTCCATTGGCCATACCTTAGGCCTGACTCTTATTTGCTGCTTTCTGTCCGTATTCCACAATACGATAATATTATTGTTATGATTCCTGGGCTTTGTAAATTACGTATGGCGTCGTGTACTACTTACTGCTTAGCGAACTGGTGGTGGGTATGTCATTAGCGGGTACCTCGAGTCTCAATATGCGCGTGTCCCTCGGAACGGTTTATTTGAGCTTTACGCAATAAAGCTTCTGGTCGTAACAAGTAACTGTATTTTTTACCCTTTCCACCGAGGCGTGCGCTCAGTACCAGTTCAAGTTAAAACGCGAGCCGGGGGCGTCGAGAACCTTCGGCTTAATCCACAACTCACGAAATAATGGATTACCTGTGTCTTATATAATTTAGTTAACAATATTTGCAAAACTCCTACTAGCATTTGTTTACGCGAATGTTGATAATTTTATTAACAGTTTTTCTTTTTAAAAACATTCGCTGACAATATTCGAAAAAAAAAACTCCTACTGACATCATTGTAAGCGGTAGATGTTGCTTGAGTAATGATGGAGATCTTATTTATTTATTTGCAAGCATGTGCAGTCTTTTCCCATTCGTCCCGTTCCCCTTCCGCCTCCTCTTCCCGTCCCATATTCCTTTCCCCTCGCGCGTTCTACCTACCTTCCCACTTCCCTCTCCAATATATTCAATAAATTCAGACCCGGTACATTCATATTTTCAATTAGTTCGCGTGCCACCGATTGCAATTTTTTTTAATAAATTTTCTATTAGAAACATTCATTTTTGTATATTTTAAGAACAATCAATCAAATTTGGTACCTATTTAAAATAAATTTATTTTTTTATTAGATTTAAAGTATTCGATTTTGGTTAGTACCATATGTGAGTAGATACTTCAAATAAATTCATTAATTTGAAGGGTTTCAAAAATTGAATTTTGATTGAACAATCATTCTTTTGCAAAATTTCATTCTCAAATTGTGACATTTTTGACAGTTTCGTAAGAGTTTTTGTAATGATTAAAAAACTTTTCAGATTTATTGTCATGTGGTTGTAATAATCAGAAACCTTCGCGAGGATGGAAAGAAGGTATTTTTAAAGTTTCAAACATTTCCTACGCTTAACATAGCAATACATAGACAACTCATAACTCAAACCCAAGCAAGCATATTTTGAGTTTTATATTTATTTCAACACATACGGCACAACATGTGACGTTACATAATTGTACCATATTGACCATATACCACTATTTACCATGTGTAAATAATTGGACATTAGGTATGTAGTGCGACCATTTGGTATGCAGTGGGACGTTTGGCGTATAGTGGGTCGATGGCTGTATTAAAAAAAAAAAAACATTTCGCTTCGGATGCGATGATTTTAATGTGGACTATAAATGCTTACGATTAATTTTCAATACAGGATTGGAATTAGTGACTTACCATTTTTTTCCCAGCGTTTCCGTGGGAGTTGATTTTTTTGCCTAAGGAAAACAAAGTATCCATTCCTCCTACTACGTTTTAAGTCAATGAGTCGAGAGATTCCAGCTAGAGAGGTCAAAAGGTCTCCCTCAAACAGTCTCTCCCAATCCGGCCCGCCATGCAATAGGTGGGCAAACGCATTCGTCGCCAATACCTACACAAACCTCACCCTATGAACCCAAGCACCCCTCCCAAGTCAACAAATGTAGCGTTTGGGGTTACCTATGGCAGGGGTGTTGCGCTTGAAGGAAGTGTGGAGAGTAAGAAGATGAGGAATAGGAAAGTCGAAAAGCTCTTCTACATCGCTAAATGAATGTGCAAGTAATTGTATACATTACATATCGATGGATTCTGGTATACTTTACAATATATTTGAGACGAATCTAGAAGATATAATCATCAAGGAATTTATAAAATTTACTTACATTTCCCTCTGTCACTTAAAATATCTAAATTGCTTCACAATTCAACCGACGATACGTTAAATAACTCAAAACTTACTTTTGGAGCGTCATTGACAATTGCCCGAAAAAAGTGGTATCGAAAATCTTATCAATTGCCCTTGGTATTGAGAATCATACCCGTCATTGCCAATGGCCCGAAAAAAATTCATACAGAGTTGTATCGAAAATCGTATCAATTGCCCTTGGTATTGAGAATCATACCCGTCATTGCCAATGGCCCGAAAAAAATTCATACAGAGTGGTATCGAAAATCGTATCAATTGCCCTTGGTTTTGAGAATCATACCCGTCATTGCCAATGGCTAGAAAAAAATTCATACAGGTGGTATCAAAAATCTTACCAATTGCCCTGGGTATTGATAATCATAACGTCATTGCCAATGGCCCGAAAAAAAATCGTACAGAGTGGTATCGAGAATCATACCAAATATCCGCGATGATCAAAGTAGCCCCCGATTCAAAAGTTGTCCCATATTACGGTACCCCACATATCTTTAAGAAAACATTCGAGTCTTATTTAAGTTTTGTTTTAAATATAGGTTTAAAAAAATAATAAATTTAAAGAACCCGGTTGTGAATCCCTGCACATGATGGAGTATCACGAGACATAAGCAGAGAGCTGATCGCGCCACACGAAACCAGTTTTTATTGGTCCTTTTTGTACTTCCACACAATGTGACGCGAGGCGCGCGCCCGGCACGGACCGGCATGTCCACTGTCCAGTGGACTTAAAGGTAAAAGCAAAACTAATCAATTCAAATATTACCTACATATTTATAATTCGTCACAAAAATAATACAACGTTAGCTTTGTCCTAGAAACTCTTTAATAATCAACACCTCTAGGTGAAAATCAGCAATTTAGGGGCAGGTACATAGGTAAGTAGCTCTTTAAATAATTTGTTATAATCGTGATTGATGCAAAATGTGGTTCTACGTGGTAAAAAGTATTTATCGCAAAACATAAAAGGAAACAAAAAAAAACACAAAAGGAAACAAAAAAAAAACATAAAAGGAAACAAAAAATACATAAAAAGAAACAAAAAAGGAACCAAAAAACATAAAAAGAAACAAAAAAAACATAAAAGTAAACAAAAAACATACAAGGAAACAAAAAAACTTAAAAGGAAATAATAAATAAAAAAAACATAAAAGAAAACAAAACAAAAAACATAAAAGGAAACAAAGAAAACATAATAGGAAACAACAAACCTAAAAGGAAACAAAAACTATAAAAGGAAACAAAAAACGAATCAAATAACATAAAATGACAAAAAAACATAAAAGGAAACAATTAAAAAAAATATGAAACAAAAAAACGTAAAAGGAAACAAAAAAAACGAAAAAAACCAACACATAATACAAATAGGTAACACTTCCCGCGTATCATTTATTTCGACTTAATTATTTAATTTCGATTTATTCGCGCTCGCACATAATATCTATGATAAGAAATTTCATTTTGATATAATTTTGATGGATATTGAGCTAAAGCTACGCAAAAATGTCGGATGAATGGAGTCGAACAATCCTTTCCAGAGTCTTCCGCTAAGAGAATGTTAAAAAAAATTAGACATCCAAAAAAATAATAGATGGTTAAAATATGTACGGTGTTTCCTGATCTATCGATGATCGATTGACATGAAGCTAACGGCCGTTGTTACCAATCCTACTGATCAATTGTTGAGCCGAAGTTTTGGCTCAACGCTTCTAAAATGCACAAATACGCTCTTTTCAAATACGCTGGATGCAAAAAGGTAAAGCGTCTGACTACTGTGTCAAAATTCGTACTTGTAAGCAAGAATACACATTCTGTCAAGAAGTCATCAACCTTAAAACCACCCACTCGTTAAAACTTAATGATTTATTAGATTCGTCATTTACTGGATCATTTATAATAATTATTAACAAAGGTACTAGAAATACTATGCTCAACATTCACCCACTACAATAGTGCTACTTGCGTGGGAGATTAATGAAGATCGTGAAGATTATAATTCATAAAGCATAAAACCTGTATGCTGAAACAACAAAACTGTCCTATACTCTGACGTTATGATAATATATCCAGAGAATTTTATTTTTAGATTTTCTGGTTGACTGCAACCGTTTTCGTTTTGCAACGTCATTTTACTCATGATATCTTCTTCTGGTGCCCACTCCTGTAGAAGGACTATATTCAAGGCTAGCATGACTCTCCAGGCTGCAAAACCGGAACGACCTGAACTCAGCATGCAGGTTTTAAATTATTGTATTTTTAATTTGACGTTCTGAATGTGATTGATTTTTTTTACGTACAGTACAATTTCAAAAGCTTCGATCTTTCTTCTTAATCTTTGGTTTAGTATCCAAATATCAATGACGCATAAATTTAGAGACAACATTAAACGGACCATTGACGAGCTTTAGAGCTGTGAAGAAACCAAATGAAAAAATACGTTCTTAGATACTATTATGCTTATTTTGTACCTAGGTCTCGATCGTATTTTTCAATTGGACAAATAATATAAAAACGGGTGTGTGTTCTCAACTGGGTTTACAACACAGCTTCTCTGTTACGCGTATTCTTCTGTTTGGAGGCAACTCCTCGTGTCTTATATTATTTATTTTATGAGTGCATGAAGCCCGCATGTGCATGTGCATTACATACGGCCACTTCTTCCCCGAATCACATTTCAATAGATAACTTATTACAATCACCGCGAGGATTGGATTCATGAAATAATGCAGCCAGGTTTTATTGCAATTTGATAGGATAATTTATAATATTACGGTCTTCAGTGGAAACACAGCGGATGAGATGTTAATATTTCAAGATTCGTTTCAGATCTTATATTTCGTTTGTGGTATGAATTTAGCTTTTGTTGCTTTACTTTTTTCTTTTCTGTTGGCATTATTTATATATTTGCTGTTAGAAGGGTTTCTTCAAATAATGTTCCAATGCGACAAATAACAAATAGAGGTTAAGTTAGGTTAGACTTTCGTCGCATACGGCCGTTGTTTCCAACTTTTCGATCGATCAGTCTGAGTCTCCGATCAGCTAAGTGATTTGTTTAGTAAAACTTAATTCGCCTGTTGGTCGGAGAGTTGCGTTGGAAAGAGCGTATTTGTACTGAAGAAAATAATTCCCTTCAAGGCCTAAGTCCTCTTTGGGGGTATCTTTTTAATAAATGAAATAGGGGTGGGTAGGAATCTGGGGATCGGTGTGTCCAGGAGTGACGAATGAATGAATCCATCCCTCCCACTGCGGTGCTGGGCGATGTTCCGAGAGAGCCCTGCTGGAGAAGTCAAAGGTCTCCCTCTCCCGATATTGCCTGCCACGCAGTTGGTGGGTAGACGCATCCGCCGCCAAGACCCGAAAAATACTCACCCCATGAACCCAGGCACCCCTGCTAAGTCACCAAACGTAGAGAACCAGTTGGGGTAACTTGCCGGCAGATGTGTTGGTTATCTAATAAATGGTTTCCGGGGCGGCGGTACCCATACCCGCCATAATTATGCTGTATTTAAGTGGAATCATTTATAGGATACAGAGTAAATAGTTATGGACGAACTACCATAAAAAGTTCTTAAATAAAATACTACAAATACAGCTAACATTTTCCTTCGGTAAAAACCAGATTATTTTTCCATTTTTGCAAGTTTAATGAACGATGTGAAATACTTGTTGCTAATATAAAATACCTATGAGTTTGTTAGTATTAAGTATTAATCAAGTAGATTATTGTATAAGCTTCATGGTTGAATTGAAACAAATTCGTTTTACGGATTAATTTGCAAGGACTGCGCAACAGATATTTCCATTTTTATTTACCCTCTATTCAGACTCAAGGTCAACCGTCATAACCGCTACAACTAAATTACCTTAATCAACAGTTTAATTATATCGATAAACAATGCCGATTCATAACAAAGACAGCGCAGTTATAACGAATAATGTCGTGTGGTGAAGGTTAAATTGATCAGGAACAGTTATATAGCGCCTTTTGCATGAAAATCACCTCAAGGGAGCTTTACAACTAAATTTATTTAACCCATAACATATCCCTTTAACTCATGACTAATAACTTACAGCTAAGATTTATTACTAGTGACTAACAACTAAGATTTATAACTTATAACTTACAGAGATGATTTTTACCTAGTTTCTTAGAACAAAGTTTTATGACTATCGACTTGCAGCGAAGATTTATCACGAGTGACTTTTAACTAAGATTTATAACTAATGACTTACGGAGATAGTTTCTTACTGGTGATTCAGAACTAAGATTTATAACTATTAGCTTACAGCGAAGTTTTATTACTAGTGACTTACAACCCAGAGTGGAAGATATCGGTTATATATTCAGTTTCGCCCACTTACCACCCACGAATTGAAAAGTTGCTTGAAATTTCTTCAGCCGTATTTGGTGACCAGATCTGAATGGCCATAAACTTCCCCATCACCTTCCTCTTCACCATCTCCTTCCCCTCCCCACTCTCTACCTTCATCCTCACAGCATACTTCAATTGGGGATGCCATGATCTCACTTGCTCCAGGCGGTTGGGAGCTTACAGCTAAGACTTTGAAACCAAGACTTACAGTTAGTAACTATATTCTGAGACTTTTGACTTACATCTAAGACATGTATAGGTAGTCCCTTTCGACTGATCCTTAAAACTGGTGACTTAAAACTTATACATTTGTATGACCATTTGTGCTTAGTTGTGCACTATATTCTCTACATATAAATATTAAAAATATCATTTTATAAATAATAGTATGTAGTATCTGCAAAATATTCAACACCCCACTAGAAGTAAACATTTTCAACTGTACCTCAAAAACATCTAAAATCAAACGGTTGAATTTATTTCTTAATACGAAAATTATGGACTTTCATTTTTAGAGTATTCACTCTTCTTGTTGTTTATTTGTTGTATTGCTTATTTTTCTTTTGTTTATATTTAAAAGATTTTTAAATTTTTTTTGTTTATATTTATTGGATAACCAAGCTCCTGTCTTGGTTATCCAATAAATGGTTCCCTGGGCGGCGGTACCCATAACCGCCCCCAAATTGTATTATAATAACATATTAATTTTACAGTATAATTGTCTTATGAAAAACATTTTGATTACTAAACATACTTATTAAAATTTAATAATTCAAAAAATTACAAGTGAATTATGGCAACTCCAAATGATGTTACATTATTGTGGGGTGAAATAAAGTGGGTGGGGAAAGGAATATATCGACAGCACCTGCCTTCAAATCTGGCTCTATCGACAAGGCGATACCGAGAGTTTGTTTAACACTGGACCGAGTTTTAATACTTATTACTATACATAAATCAGTTGTTGGTGTAAACGTCCAAAACGACGAGAATAATTAAAAAAAAAAACTACGAAAGGGGAGATCAGGCGTCGAAAAATTTGCAAAACATTATCTGTCAAAATAAATATGCTACACAACTATATATCAGCTCGCAACTTTCATAATGAGCAAAACATCGCTAAAATTTTAATTTATCCATCTGAATAAAAAAAGTTACAGAACATAATGAATTTTTATTATTTTTAATATAAAGTTTGATTTAATATAAGTGTCATTTGTACCATTGCATCCAATTGTTCAATTAGAATCAAGATATATATTGTGATTAATTTGTAACAAGAACTGAACTCTTTACAACTGCCCAATAAAAAAAAATACAGCGAACGTGCTGCCCACAATATTGAGCAAACCACAAAGTACCTAATTGCTGCAAACGTTTATCTCGAATGACTGTTGTTAAAATGAGATGACTGATCCCATAGATATTTCCAACCCAGACTAATAAATAATAATAAAATTATTTTATTGAGTTTTCTTCCTTATTTCGTACACCTCTGCATATCACGGCATTTCTTCGAAGATATGTGCAGACACTGTACCTGCATTTAAAAAAAAATAATATTTGTATTTTATACTCTAAACATACATTTTTTTCATGTTACGAAAAGGAAAATAATAATAGCCTTTCCTAACCAATACGAGACAAGGCTCTTGAGTTTCGTGAAGTGATCCTAGTTCAAAATAATAAAAGCATTTAAGCATTCAACGGTCGTTGTTCCCAATCCTTCTGATCAACTGTTGAGCCAAAATTTTGGCCTAATCCTCAAATGCACAAATAAGCCCTTCCCAACGCAACCTCTGATCAACAGGTGAATCGAACGTTACTAAACAAATCACTTAGCTGATCGGAGACTCAGATTGATCGGTCGAAAAGTTGGAAACAATGGCCGTTAGTAATGATGAAATTTTGTTAATAAATATCAAGAAAATAAATAATAAAAAGCAAGATTTATCGATAACTGAAAAAGAAGAATTTAAAAAAATAATAACAGATACGGACTATTGCAGTAACGTTAAGTAATTTTTCAATTTAAGCTGAAATTCATGTATACTTTCATATATGTTACTAACGTCCTTTTGTAAATCTTTATTTTCTTGTATTATTATTTTTCGTTTTTCGCCTGGCTGGGCTTTCACAAAGATTATGAAAATAGACTATATTTACCTAACGAACTATCGAAAATTATACAAGAAGTTTTTAATGCTTGGAGTAATGAACAATTGAACTAAATATGAAACAATATTATTAACGCATGTATCAGTAATATAAAATATATTAGAACCAAAACAATACTACCAGGCTACTATAATTTTTGTAGCGTTCGGCAAAGTGCTGGTACCAGACTTCACTTAATTTTATATTAATTTTAGATTGAGTCAGTAAATATATATCAATAGCGCCAGGGGGCTGTGCTAAATAGGATAATTTTCGGTAACTTCTCATCGTTCCTTAGCATGATTGCAGGTCGCCAACGAATTAGTAACAGTTCATGATGACTAAGCGTTCTCGATATATTCGACGTCAATTATTGTTTATACATTAGCGATCTGTAGTTGTCCTAGGGAACGATGGGAAGTTACCGAAAGTTATCTTATCAATCCTTATCGATCGACCATGCTAGGACTCCTATTGGTTAGCGAGTATGTCTGATAGTTGGTTGTGTATGTGTTGCAGAAAAATGTTACATTTTGTCTTGTGTTTCTAGTCAGTACATGGACTTTATATAATTAATGTTTTCAATTGGAATTTTCAGCTTAAAATTTAGGTATCTTAGAAACTCGTTCTGTTACAGTGAACTTTATACAAAGGAGCCCAAATAGGTGAATTATACTCCATTTTACTTCTAACTAGTTAAATATGTAGCATTTTCATCAATCTAAGGACTTGAAACCAATTAAGTCCAAGAATCTTTAGAGCCTGATGATCTATTTCGGTATCACTACGAATGCAATATTAATCATTCTACTCTTTTATTCAATACCTACGTTTATTTTTGTTAGTGTGTATTCACAATTTTTCTTAGTCTTCTTCACAACAATCCCAATTGCTCTCTATAGTATTAAGGAGCCAGTATGAACACAACTCCAGTGAGGCTGAAGGCGTTGGGGAACGGAAGGAGATGGGAAAAGGGAGGTTAGGATTTACCTACCTGACTATCCAGATGTTAACACAAAACATGCCTAATGCCATTTTATGCATCATTTAGATTCTGAATGGTAGTCTTTTACCAGCGCCTCTCACCTTGACGGTATTCGTGGTCGAGGGGTAAGGTTCCCGACTAGCATTCCGGAGCACTAGCAACCCCGGCACGCGCAAGAAAAGTTTATTTGATTAATTCAACACAAAATAATAATTTTAAAAAAATAATAATACAAGCATACCAGAACGTAGTACCTATATATCATAATCTATTTCAGTTTTTTTTTACTATCTCGAGTTTTTATTTCGCTTTGACGTTTATTTTGATATTGTGTTTCGTGGACGGACGGATATAAAGACTTGCTGTATTTAATTTCTGTACCTTTAAAGGATAAACCACGTATGTCCATAGCAATTGCGTGGTCCATAGCAATTACGCGGTTTATCCTTTAAGGTACAGATTCATTATTAGTAGTCATGTGCCTTTCTATCTAATTTCATAACAATCGTTTTTATCACCTGAATGCAAATAACTCTAGCGAAACCGATGTAATAAAAAAGTTTTCAGTTATTCACAGAAGTTTAAGAAGCATTGAGCCTAGTTAGTACAAAACCGTATAACAAAGATAAATAAATAAACTAATAAAATCAATCAGCGATGACGTGATATATATGACCAATTACCTGAATCATATAAGTTGAAGAAGCATTTGCCTAGTAAGTACAAAACCGCGTACTAAAACAAAAAATATTATAAAATTAAAAGATGAAAGCGAATTGACGCAATATAAGATATCGTAAATATAAACCATTACCAGGGTCACAGAAGTTGAAGAAGCATTGAGCCCAGTACTGACACGGGAGTGTAATCCCGCAGCGGGTTTGTTGACCTCTCTCCTGAGGTGTATGTCCTCTGCCGCAGGACCTCTCCGACGTAATCCTTCCCGTCCCGCTTCATCGCACACGATTCGTGCCCAAGTGAAGTCGACAAACTCTTGTCGTCTCGCTCAGGCTTCTACTGTCCAACGACCATGGAGTTTGTTTGCAATGGTACAGTCTTCCCTTAAGATTTGTCTGGGATTGTTCAAATCTTCTGGAAAGCACAAAGTTCTTATCAGAAGGGTAACCTACACAATGCGCTGTGGTTTAACAAACTTGCACTATAAGTCATCCTTTTCGTATAAAGAGTTATCTTTAGCATGTTGTAAGCAAATATGATCATTTTTTATTGCGATATTTCTGTTTCTACGAAAGTAGGTACCAACCTAATATTTTAGATTGTTTGTTTACACACAATGTAATTTTACGAAGACTTTTCACTTTATAAAACAATTTTGAAATATGAAAGAGAGGTAATTAAATAAGTGTTTATTCGATAAGTAAGAATATGCAATGTTTAACGACTCATAAAAAATAATAATTCAACTGTAAAACAGGCAAGGATGAAATAAAGCCTATCATACACGAGAGCACCTAAAACATTAATTTGTGCGTGAAACTTTTGAGAGCGTACACCTTGTTTCCCATCCATATTATAATCTATGTTTGTTTCCGATACCAATACAATCATATTAAAATTCTAAACATTCATTTGAGAATCTTGCTTAATTTTATTTATTTATTTTATTTTATTTTATTTATTTCTATACATTACAGTATTTACCTTTATAATTTTATTATGTTGGGTGTAAGGTAGGTTTGTAGGTTTCATTGTAATGAATGTATGAACATCATGACTTTTAGCCAAATTAGAAAGACGTAAACAAGCAAATAGATCGAAATTGGGACAGTTGGGAAAATTGACAAATTGGGAAATTGGGACAAATGACAAATTGGGAAATTGGGACAATTTCGATAAATTAGTGTAAATTTGATTATTTTCAGATTTTTGAGTAGTCACTATAATATGGAGATACTACCTAACTCTGCTCTGAGATTATTATTTTTTTTTTTATTTACGTACTCAGATTATATTACCTATCTCATTTCCTTTTCTCACTTTTAATATCTTCAAAAATTGTAAATCTTTTATATATTTCACTTACAAATCTAATTTATTTTGTATTCAATATTTATATACTTTGGTATTTACAATATCTAATTATCGTTGAACACTTAACATTGCCTTATTTATATTTGTACTACAGCAGATCCATGAAAAATCACGGGATATTATAATCGTAGGCTTTATAAAGCTGAGAGCACTAATAAAAAAGTATTTGCATTTCAAAAGATCACAAATTTACATTCAAATGAAAACCGTTAGTAAACTTGAAAAAATACGACATCTGTCAAAAATTTTAGCAAATAGAAAAATTCATTAAAAATAATGAAATAGTATAAATTTGGCTAAGTATCCACTTTATCGATTTCTGAATCGTTCCCGAAATCCGTTCCGCTTTAAAAATCAAAGCAAATCCCAGTTCTATAGTTCATTGAACCCGAGTTGCACACAGATACAGAGACACACCACCGAAATTATTATGTTTATTATAATATTAAGTTGAAAATCCCAAAGAGGTTACCCTAATATAGATTATTTTCGAACCGCACATAGGAAATCGCAGTATGACTTTATCAACCATCTTGATAGATCGTAGATATGTACTTGGCCTCCACTATTTATAAGTAGGTGACTCTCTTGCATAAAGCTCTTTCATCACATTATTTCTGGACAAACGTTCCAACAGCCACATCTGCAGCACGGTAAATTAAACCTTATTTCTATACAACAGAAGGCAGAAGAAAGATTAATTTGCGTTTACTTGTTGGTTTGATTTGACCGCAGTTGCATCTGAGTACTTTAGACGGGTTTAGACGGCGCCAGGTGTTGGATGGACCCAGTCCCTTGTCATTGTTCTGTAAAAACTTAAATGCTTGGGCGTCACATACAGCAAATAATTAATCATACTGCACTATCTACATAGGTAGCTTTTTAGTTAGAATAATATTAACTTTGCCGTGCTTCATTATGATCTCGCTACAGTCAAATAAAAGTAGTAAACATAGGAGGGCGCCACTTTTGTTCAAATGGCAATTCTAAACATATAATCATGGTGGTAATGTAAAGTTGTTTAACCTACATTTGTATTAAAAAAATACAAATGGCATAAAAGTGAAAAAAATATTTTTTCATTGCAATATAGATACCCACTGATCTCAAAATTAGAATTGCATATAGGTATTATTATATCTTGGCAATTTTGTGTTAACATAATGAAGAATAACGATATTGTAATAAAATATAAAGCGCACTTTAGAAATTACTCACATTTATTTAATATTAGATTATGTCTCTAATTTTAAATCTGAATATATTTAACTCATTCGGATCTCAAAGTAGTGTAACTAAACTCACCATTAATGATTCTACCTACTCTTAAATTCAAATGTATGTTAAATTAAATGCAAGCCAATCACTTTGTTTAATCAAATTTATGTAATTACGTTTGTACCTTCTTTGATTTTTTGTAAGAACAAAAAAATGTATTTTTAAATGTGTATACAGTATCGTGTGTTTTCAGTGTCATTGCACTAAAATAATATTTGACAGGTAAATTGGTGTTGCCAGCCTACAAATTATGTAGTTCCATTTTTTTATATTTTCTTCTCTTATTTGACAGACATTCCCGATATTTCTAAATTGACGATTAAATTAATTGTATATTACTATATTTTTATATTCCTTGCGTGGCAACTTTCTCTTAACTTTCCCTTATCCCACTCCTCCCCTTACCCTTCCCAACCCAAATACCTATTTTGCAGTCTATTACAGTTATAATCACACTTATTTTATTAGTTTATCATTTGTTGAATTTCGATTTGTATTATTATTATTTTTTTAAATTGCTGCTAAGTTCTGTTTTTTTTTTTTCATTTTTCTTAAATATTCTAGTTTACATTCAGTTAGTCTTGTTTCTAGATACCGATCTGTGAACATTAATAATTGGTCTGTTTTTTATCATCCTCTTATGTACATTATATTACTAAGACTGTTAATGTTCCTTAAATAAATAAATAAATGCTGAAGGAAATATTGGTTCTGGTTTTTGTAAACCCAAATTAAAGGTTTTAATGTATAGGTATTATGGAAACCAAATCAAATTATTTATAAATATAACAAACATAAAAAAAGTTTGAAAAAATCTGACAGCTTGCCTTAATATATTATAATAAAAACAAATATAAAACTTTTTTCCACTTTAAGTTTAATGACCGTAACCGGTTTCAGCTCGCTAGAACCATCTTCAGACTGGTACAAAATATTCTTAATCTACGGTTTATATACATAACATTTGAGGGAGGGGTAGCGGGGTGGTCTTAAGGGTTTTAAACAATTATACTAATTACATTTGTTACTAAGTAGTTTTAGACTGTTGAATTTCTAGATATTTTGGTTATTCCAGTGGGCTAATTACCTTGGGTTTGTAGCTCACTTCAATATTGTTTAGGAAAAACCTTACAAGTGGTATGAATTATTAAAGACCTAATTTTATTGTCAAATCGTTATTACATTTATGATGCATGGGATTTTTTAATAGCTTTTTGAAGGGATACATGTTTACATTGGAGTAGGAATGGTCATGAAAATTACAATGGATACAAAAGTGGAGACTTAGCAAATGACTCTAATTGTTTATTCATTACAAATTTATGGTCTATTTTTTTTAGTTAAGCGGGAAATTTCTAAAGATTCTAGTCTATCTAAATATACATTTAGCTAATAAAATGACCATTCCTACTCCAATGTAAACATGTATCCCTTCAAAAAGCTATTAAAAAATCCCATGCATCATAAATGTAATAACGATTTGACAATAAAATTAGGTCTTTAATAATTCATACCACTTGTAAGGTTTTTCCTAAACAATATTGAAGTGAGCTACAAACCCAAGGTAATTAGCCCACTGGAATAACCAAAATATTTAGAAATTCAACGGTCTAAAACTACTTAGTAACAAATGTAATTTGTATAATTGATTAAAACCCTTAAGACCACCCCGCTTCCCCTCCCTCAAATGTTATGTATATAAACCGTAGATTAAGAATATTTTGTACCAGTCTGAAGATGGCTCTAGCGAGCTGAAACCGGTTACGGTCATTAAACTTAAAGTGGAAAAAAGTTTTATATTTGTTTTTATTATAATATATTATAATGGAATTCCACCATGAATTATCAGTTTCAAAAATAGAAATATTAAAAAACTTGCCTTAGTTTTTTACAGTTCTGCGGATATTTCAAAGTATCATAACTTTTTAAAGAAAAAATTAGTTTTCTGATGCCAAAACACAACGTTGGTGAGTTTTTCGTTCGTGAGATTATTCAATTAATTGATCATGAATTTAAATGACACCCTTACATATTAAGGAATTAAGTATCAATGTTCATTGAACATTGAATGGATATTAAGGTAATAATTGAGAGCTTGAAGTTAAAGTTGTATTCCAAATTCTGCGGTCCACTTTCAAAAGATAGGAAAGAATACTAGAGATAATCGATTATATTCGGATATAAATTTATCAAGCTGTCGCGCTCAGATTGTATTGTGAAGTTTGGCAAAAATCCATTGGAAAGCTCGTTACGAAATTGATATATTTGCCTTCTCCCCTTTCAGCTAACAAATTTAGAGTTTCTCTTTATCTACTACAGTAGATAAACACAAAACGCCACCAAAAATCACCTTTTTAGGTAGCCGCTCAAGTTTCTGATAATAGGTAATATTATAATGTACGTTTATCAATTTTATTTATAAAAGTTTTTCTGTCCCGAAAGTAAAAAAGAACAATTTTACATACTTGACTTTCAAAATAAGAAGATGGTAACTATCTACAGGACATTTCAAAAAACCCCTTTTCACATCCCTTAAAACAGAATTTTGATATTTCTTAACATCGGGTAACTTCAGCTACTCTGGAATAAAATTATAAATTTAATCGAACTCGCTATCAAACGCTATCAAAAAAGCAATATTTAAAAGTTATAATTACGTTTCAATACGAAAAACATGTATTTTCCGCAGATCATTAATTTAAATCGTTGCCCTTCACTCTCCGAAGTTTTTAAACGAAATGAACGTGAAATACAATACACAATTTGTACCTTAAAAATTGTTTTTATTAGTAATGGCGTGTGGTAAAATAAATACACAATCTACTACTACCATTATATTATTACAACACGGGTGCTGACATAAGTTTCAAAAGGCTGGATAAGTGCACAAGATAAGTACGAAGATAATGCACACTTAGTAAACACAGAAAATAGGTTTTGAAATCGTTAGAAAACCTTCCAGTCGCCTGGCGTCGAAGGCTCCTCTAGTCGGAGTTGATCTCAAGAAAGCCCGCAGGTAAAATACTAATCGATTGAGTAATTTACTAAAGAGATCATTCCTGTAAGTCCAGCTCAGGTAATGGACTTAAGCACTCATAATCGAGACGTAACGTTTAGCGTTTAACCCGAGGACTCAAAAAGGAAGAAAGCTCGTGCATTATAAATTATTATAATGTACTTACAACATTAATAACATATGTGTATGATTTTCCTACTCTTTAAATAATGGTAACTGTTCGTTAAATTGAAGACGTCGACGAACTAATTATTGAATGTTTTTTTAAGATTAATGTCATTAGGTAACTATATGATGTCATGACGTTATGAGGAGGCAGGGCTATATTTTTGGAAACGGTGCATTTCTAAAAGCGATGAACACAGATTTTGATTGAGGTCACAATGAAATTGGATAGTAAGGTCAAGGTTGAGAAGAACAAACACTCAATTTCTTTTTCACGTTGGCCATTAAGGTGATCCAATTGTCCAGGAAAAAATAGAAACCGGAATCCACGCCTCTTTTTGGGAGGAGTTTAAAAATACTTGAGAAAAACCTTTTGAAAAGTTGGAAAATTTGAGAAATTTTTATTACAGGTTGATTTCGTTAAGACCTGTAAAAAACATCAACTCCTTTTTTCGCATTGTTTATTGTAATAACAAGGAAATTTAAAATTGATTTCACGGAACCAAGCGACGCGGAGTCTAGAACGTCTGTTCCCCTTCGCAGGCGGGGCGTAACTGATACGAAATGGGTGTGTCATGGTTCTTGTGCCGATGGCATAAGGTTCATTTTAAAAATCGACTTTGGGTTCCCCCTACAAACCCGGGCACCCCTGCTAAGTCACCATAACGTAAGGAACTACTTAAGGAACTACTTGAGGCAGAAGTATGGGTTATCCAATGAATGTTTCCCTGGGTGGCGGTACCCATTCCTGTCTTCGAAATTAGTATATGATAGCATTAACTTTGTACAAAATGGAAATAATTTCAATATCGGCACTAATAATAGTTTTGATGCGGGACGGATTCAATATCGGCACTAATAATAGTTTTGATGCGGGACGGATTCAATATCGGCACTAATAATAGTTTTGATGCGGGACGGATTCAATATCGGCACTAATAATAGTTTTGATGCGGGACGGATTCAATATCGGCACTAATAATAGTTTTGATGCGGGACGGATTCAATATCGGCACTAATAATAGTTTTGATGCGGGACGGATTCAATATCGGCACTAATAATAGTTTTGATGCGGGACGGATTCAATATCGGCACTAATAATAGTTTTGATGCGGGACGGATTCAATATCGGCACTAATAATAGTTTTGATGCGGGACGGATTCAATATCGGCACTAATAATAGTTTTGATGCGGGACGGATTCAATATCGGCACTAATAATAGTTTTGATGCGGGACGGAGAGATGTTAAATATCTCAAAAAGGATGCAACATAATAATAATCATAATAATAATAACCAGCTCAGGTACGGGGGCTCCATCGAGGCCAGAGTTAAGTTAGCCTCTCAGAAACTGGGCATACTGTACAGGGCACGCAGATACTTTAATAGTACACAACTGCTAGCCCTGTACAAATCGCAAGTGCGCCCCACGGTTGAATTTGGCAGCCACCTCTGGTCTGGAGCCCCAAAATACCTGAAAAAAAACCCTTGACTCTGTGCAGAAACGGGCGGTCCGTTTGATAGATTCTCCTAATTTAACTAACGGATTGCAATCTTTAGAGCACAGGCGCCAGGTGGGAATGCTGTCCTTGTTCTACCGGTATTACAATGGAAGATGCTCCGAGGAACTAGCGTCATTGATCCCCTCGGCACCGGTGCATAGTCGGGAAACACGCCAAACGCGCGCTCAACATTTGTACACGGTTGACATTAGTCACATGAGAACGGGTCGTTTCTACGACTCGTTCTTGAGTTCAACAGCTCGGCTGTGGAACGATTTGCCGGCCTCTGTGTTTCCTCCCTCCTACAATATGGGTCTCTTCAAGACCCATGTTCACTCCTTCCTCTCCTCAAAAACACCCTCCACACAGCATCCTCAAAGATGACATAGGCCCTGAGGGAAATTATTTTTTCCTCAGGGCCTCCTGTGTGGAGTTAATGTAAAAAAAAAAAAAAAAAATAATATTGGGGCACAATTTTTATTTTGATTTAGTCAAAAGGTGTTTTTAACCCTTTTGCACCCGGCCATCACGTTTATGTCGGTAAAAACAGATATTCATATTTCCCTCTATTTGTTAATAACACATGTATTTTCCATGGCAACTGGACATCTCAATGAAATCAACTCAGAACCTCCTTTGAAAAGTTATTAAAAGTGATGAAAAAAATAAATCAAAAATTGGTTAAAGAGGTTAGGTTAGGACTGGTTATGGGCTATTTTTCAATTATTTTTTTCATAGCTTTTAATGACATTTCAAAGATGTGTTGATTTGACATGATTCTGAGTTGGCATGGAACCATTTTCCATATTAAGGCAACACATACTGCAACACCGCAGCTTTATTTTATTTCAGTTTTTTTTAATTCTATTCGACCGGCCAGTGGCTGAGTTGGTAAAGCGTCGGTCCCCGCTTTCCACCAAGCGACGTGTGTTTAGTTCCACGGCTGACTAAGCCCTTCATCCACAACACAATCAACATGTTCGCTAAATGTTGGTAGTAGGAGCGATTGCCATATTATTCGTTGGCCGGAAATGTTCGTCTTTCTTCAAAAATATTTTTTTTAAATGCTACGCGATTTCTTTGGAACCTGAAATTTGTCCTAAAGGATTAGGATGTTTTATTATTCAGGAATTCAGTCGATTAAATTAAACTACAGACATACTTGATATTAGACATACGTAAACCGGAAAAATCATTGTGATTTTTCACGCCACGGAAGTTTTGCATATCTACTAATAATTACATTATTAACGTACTTGATCCAGGCAGCTGCGAAATTCGACAAATTATTTCTAACTGGCATTTGTTAACAAGCCGTGACTCACAAACAGCCATATTCATCACACCTAAAGCATGTGTAGACTGTGAACCTCTCCATTGTATAGGCCAGTGTCCATTATCATTGAATTTAAAGCATTCTCGACAATTCTGAGAGCGTTGAGAATGATTTCATGGCTTGGAAACGGCGAATCTACCCAATTTTCTAAAAGTCCTGCCATGAATATGCCCAATATTCCGAAGCCCTGCTATGAATGGGCATCTAATTGATAGCGAGAAGTTTCCCGGACATTGAACACAGGAGTCGAGCGGGGGAGGCCAGAGAAAGGGGTTGAAATGAGCAGGACAGAGGGTAGAGGGTACAAACTCTGACCGCTACATAGCTCAACATGTTAGGTGGTATTGAAATGGAAATTTATATTTTCAGGACTACAATTCTTTTGCGGATCACGGAGCAGTTCTGGAAGGTTTGGAGATACCTTCTCCTACAAAATACATAACGGATTTTTTAAAACTTTTTGTAATAAAAGCGTTTATTATTAATACAATTTATATGAGCGGGAAGTGGGCAGACGGGATAAAATGGTTCAATTGAAGCCTGTACACGAGGTGAAATTAGGTAAACTATAGTCCTATTGCAACATTTATATTAATGAATAAAATCTAGTCTCCTTCAACGGAAGCAATCTCCCGAACAGGCCTTCCATTGATATGCTTGGTGTAACTCTAAGTGACCAGCTCATCGAAGGGGCTCGGGGGACCAGCATTCGGGGGCTCCATCGAAGCCAGAGTTAAGTTAGCCTCTCAGAAACTGGGCATACTGTACAGGGCCCCCAGATACTTTAATAGTACACAACTGCTAACCCTGTACAAATCGCAAGTGCGCCCCACGGTTGAATTTGGCAGCCACCTCTGGTCCGGAGCCCTAAAATACCTAAAAAAAAACCCTCGACTCTGTGCAGAAACGGGCGGTCCGTTTGATATATTCTCCTAACTTAACAAAGGAATTTTTAGATCACAGGCGTCAGGTGGGAATGCTGTCCTTGTTCTACCGGTATTACAATAGAAGATGCTCCGAGGAACTAGCGTCATTGATCCCCGAGGCACCGGTGCATAGTCGGGAAACACGCCAAACACGCGCCAAACATTTTGTACACGGTTGACATTAGACACATGAGAACGGGTCTAACTACGAACAACCACAGCTCGACTGTGGAACGATTTGCCGGCCTCTGTGTTTCCTCCTTCCTACAACATGGGTCTCTTCAAGACCCATGTTCACTCCTTCCCCTCCTCAAAAACACCTTCCACACAGCATATTCAAAGATGACATAGGCCCTGAGGGAAATTATTTTCCTCAGGGCCTCCTGTGTGGATTTAATGTAAAAAAAAAGAAAATATTTGCCACGTTTTCCAGCTTGACTATAGAGGAACAACTGGACTGTTATGGAATACTCGTTAAGCACTTTTCCGCGATAGAATTAACAAATTAAACGTTCAGTTTATCACCAACAACTGTCATCGATACGGGAATCTGAATAATTCAATTCGTGTACAAATCTACAAATCGCACCAAATTTCAATCCGTCACGGTTGGGTTCAAATCGCGTCCCTTCTATTGTTAAATATTCGAGTACCCACTTATCCCCTCACAAAAAGTCCTGTCCAGCCGAAATTCCGCAAATAACCTGTGAAATGAGTTTTGAATTAGCCATGCTCTGCGATATTGTTCAGAATTGCTCACAATCGATCCCAGATTTCTGTCGCCCATGTGTAGAATGATCCAAATTAAATGTCAAATTAAAAAGGAAGTTAGATTAAAATTATTTGGAAGATATTGAAAAGTTTTATATAATTATTACGAAACGATGCGGGTTCTAGAGTATCACCCCATCCGACCGGTACACCAGATTTTTTAGGACTTGCAACACGTGCACACTTGCACATCAATCATTATTTATTTTTCCTAAGTACACTTTCTCAATTTGGAAGGCGGGAATGGGTACCGCCGACCCGGGAACCTTTATTGGATAACCAATACCTCTGCCATAGGTCACCCCAAGTGGTTCGCTACGTTTGGTGATTTAACAGGGGTGCCCGGGTTCATGGGGTGAGGTTTGTCTAGGTCTTGGAGGCGGATGACGAGGACTCACTGAACCCCAGATTCCTACCCACCCCTTAAACCCTTTTCCTTCCCAGAACTCTCCTTTCTCCCTTTTCCTTAAAAAAAACTCCACACAGCATCCCCAAGGATGACATAGGCCCTGAGGGAAATTATTTTCCTCAGGGCCTCCTGTGTGAAGCTCATGTAAAAAAAAAAAAAACATAATACATTAGGAAAAATTTTCAGGCAAACATAAATTTTACAAAATCTTGCACTTTGGCTGCATTTTCTTCGGTAAATCGATAATGGTTGTATACAGCTCGAAGGTCCTTTTGAATAAGACTCAAATGTCACGTTCGTCAATATGACACATTCGTTCTATTGCGCTAAATGTGTTGTAAGTAATAATATGCAGTGATATGGGATTTTCAAGACCAATGTC
Organism: Glyphotaelius pellucidus; assembly: GCA_936435175.1. Lineage (NCBI taxonomy): Eukaryota > Metazoa > Arthropoda > Insecta > Trichoptera > Limnephilidae > Glyphotaelius > Glyphotaelius pellucidus. The sequence continues at coordinate 15,293,699 of OW386551.1, read as the reverse complement.
AATGTCACCCTTTTATTTCCTAGCCAAAGGTTGCACTGTTTTGAGGTCGACTTACTGACGCCAGCTTTGTGAAAATATGGGTCCCGAAACCTTGTAATATAGCGGCACGCTTCTGAGAATATAAAACTTTCGTGATCGACTTGCTTTAATAAACAGATTAAGAGAGAATAACCAAACAGAACCGGAAATACGTCATTTTAAATAAAATTTTAGATGTATTGACTCTTTTCCACAAAAAAATAAAATTGATTTCAAAAGACTGTTCTTTTATCTAGTAAAGCTTTTTTTTTAAATTTTGAGAAAATATGTTTATTTTTAGTACAATAAGCTTTTACCTTGGGTGGTGGCATATTTTTTAAATTTTCAAACAAAATTTTGTATTTTACAACTTGCTTTTCAAATCATAGTATAATTGTGCAGTAAAATAAATCAATAAATTATTTGGAAAGCTACTTTTCAGAATTTTAATTTTAGTTCAAATAAAATCATAAAAAAAGATCCGTGCCCTTGTTTTGTTAAATACTTCAGTTTGTCTATTTATTTACGGTCTTACAAACTAATATATTTAAAAAAAATAACATTCTTATTTTGCTTAGACATTATTGAAAAATCTTCAATGCTTATAAAATAATTGCAAAAAGTACATAATTTTAATTGTTTTATCATCACGAGTTTGAGCATTTTTTAATGTGGGTATTTATCAAAGTAAATTTGGAATGAATTAAAATCGATATTGAGTTATTATGTTAAAATGCTGGTATGGCGAATAATTAATCTTTCTCATCGGAACCACACTGTACCATTGCAAGGGTACGATCGCAAGATTATCTTTGTTTTTTAAATTTACCTACCTACCTACCAAATTTTTTTATGATGAAAATAAATTAATTAATGTTTATGATAAAACGATCTAATCCTTACACCTTCCCCGCAGGGGTAGGCACAGAGGATGGACCTACAAACTAGTCGGTCATGGCACACACTCTTTGCTTCATTCACGTGCATACGTAGATATGTTTTCTACCATTCACATTCGCGTCGAATATTCTCCTTACACTACTTTCTTTGTTCATACGCTCTAGACAGGGCGTAACAGCACTTTATTTATTTATTTATTTATTTATTTATTTATTTATTTATTTGAACAAAAAATACATACACATTATAAGAAAACTTTGACTGTCCAACTAAGAGATTTCCCGTTTTAGGACAGTCAAATTGCCTGGTTTAGTTCACATTAGGTAGTTACGTTCTTTTTTGTAGAACTTAAAATACTAGTAAATGAATGAGGACATAAGTGCTGATTACATTTGTATTTGTTAAATCTACAGTCAAGTGCAAGATTAAAAAGTAATAAAACAATTAAATTTAATATTAATAGTAAAAAGCTACTGAGAAGAGTTACCAAGTACAAAAAATTTGAATGATAATATATTAAAGCTACAAAGAAAAAAAAAAAAAAATATGAACTCATTGGTTTGTGAAACAGAAAAATAAAAACTAAATCTTTCTTCGATGTATTCCTATCCGAAAGTTCGAATGTGTTTTTAAGAAAATATATAATAGGTTTGAGTAAAGACAACCTCTCTTTTTTAATTTAACAATTTCGTATCTATCCTATGTTTTCTAAAAAAAAAAAAATGTTTTTAAATATTATAATAATTTGATGAAATGGTTGTTGAGTTAAAAGTCTGTAAATATTAACAAAAAGGGATATAAGTTATCAGGGGCATAGAAAAAAAAATTATATCATTTTTAGAAATTAATAAAAAGTAACTTTCTGATTCCTCTAATGTACAAAAATAGCCTCTGTGTTACAATTTTTGATAGTACATAATATTTTACTCATAATTTAATTTTATCAATACTACAACTTTTAAAATATTTTTTGTACCTATTTTTGTAACCTAGTAACTTTTAGTTTGAAGATAACAATATAAAAAAATAAAGATCATATTATACAAACTATATTATACCAGCTAATTAGATGAGTACTTATAAGATTCTTATGGATTAACGTAAACCTGAAAGTACATATTATTAGGTAAGTGAGTTTGTGTGAGCATGTGTTCGCTCTCGAGTCTCCCCATGTCCAGAAGCCAATTGCTAACCCGTTTGCGCAGAGTGCTTGCACTTTTCAATTTCCATGCATCGGGTACGAGGTTGAACAATTTTGGCCCTAAGTAAGAGTATTGTCTTTGTGCATGTGATGTGTTGGTATTTGGTGGAACTACTGGATTCCTCCTTGCATGACGGGTGTTGTGGAGATGATCAATGGATGAATAGTGGTGTCGATGTTTTTGTGTATGTAGAATAGTTTTTCTTATGTAAAGTTGCCGTACGTCAAGAACTCGTAACTCTTCAAATAATAGATCACTGGGATACCTGAAAGGTTTCTTAAGGATGACCCTTAGAAGCGATTTTTGTGCTTTTGCTAAGGGATCAAGAATTGTTTTCGAACAGCCGCCCCATCCTAAGGATGCATATTCTAGCAAAGAATTACACATGGCATGGTACATTTGTTTCAGATCTTTTACGCAAAGAATATTTCTAACAGACATAAAAAGATGAGTAAGTTTTCTGATCTTTGTGGTGGTAGAGTCTATGTGTTCCTCCCATCTCAGAGATTTATCTATTATGATTCCTAGATATTTTATGCTATCGACACATTCTAAGTTAATGCAATTACAAGTGGTTAGGTCATTACAGTGGTGTATAATGATGTTGTGTGTTTCTTTTGGTTTTCCTGCTTGTGTTGCACTGAAACGGATGTATTTAGTTTTATCTAAGTTGAGTGTGAGGAGATTATTGTCTAGCCATTGTTTGACCTTGTTTAAACCTATTTCTGCTTTATTATGAACAATATTCCAGCTTTTGTCTTCATATAGTAAAACTGTATCATCGGCGAAGGTAATAATGTGGTCGGCAAAGGAACTGTTGCATAGTTCATTAATATATATGTTGAATAAGAGTGGTCCTAGAGTACTTCCTTGGGGTACACCGAATTTAATATTAGCTGGATCGCTTATAGTGTCGTTGATAAGTACTCTTTGGCTCCTGTTATCTAAATAGCTACACAACCATTTGAAGAGCTGACCTTGTATACCAATACGCTGTAATTTATTCAACAGAATTTTGTGAGAGATAGTGTCGAACGCTTTGGCTAGATCCAGGAAGAGAGCAATGCATTTTGTACCTCTATCGATGTTATTAGAGATAATTTTTGTTAAATTAGCAATGGCATTTTCAGTCCCTAAACCTGGACGGAAACCGTATTGTCTATTGGAAAGGATGTTATTGTTTTCTAGATATAGACTGAGCCGATTCTTAACAATTTTCTCAATAATTTTAGATACAGAATTGATCAAAGAAACCGGTCGGTAGTTGTTAATCTGAGATTTATCCCCATTTTTGTGCAGTAGAATAACATTTGATTGTTTTAAATTATTAGGGAAATTTCCAGAGTTAAAGCTCAGATTGCATATGAACGATATCGGTGATGCTATGACGGATTTAATATTTTTTAATAGATTTGATGAGACCTTATCAGGACCGCATGCATTGGATGACTTAAGCTCGTCAATTATTTTCATCACTTCGTGTGACGTAGTTCGAATGTTATCTATTTTGTGACGGAAATAACAGCCAGTTTGCTTCGCGAGATCTTTTTCAGTTGTATTGTTTTTATCTAGGATTTTTTTTGCCAGTGTGTTTCCCACCGACGTGAAGTAGTTATTTGCAAAATTTGCCATCTTTTTTGGATCTGACGTAATAGTGTTATCAATGTACAGTGATTTGATATCGGAAGTTTTATTAGTTTTAGTTTTAGTTATATTACGGAATGCTTCCCATAGCAGTTTTGGCGTATAGTTATTTTCGTAAATAATTTTTTTTAAATAGCTTTCTTTAGTTGATACGATTAAATTTTTGCACAAGTTCCTATACTTTTTATAGCGAGTTTGTAATATTATATTATCTGGGCTCCTATTTGCCTTTTTGTGGAGTTGGTTCCGTTTGTGAATTGACTTAACTAGACCAGGAGTGATCCATGGCGTGATTTTTAATTGCTTATTAGGTATGAGTTTGTTACTCGTGTGTTTAAATATATAATCATGTAACTTTGAGATGAATTCCGTCATTGCTGAATCAGTATCCCTTTGGTCTAAAACATTTCCCCATTTTTCTGAACTTAAGTCCTGAAGTAAGTTAATGTAGTTTATTCGAGGTATGTATTTAGTTTTGGCAGCGGTGGGAGGCTTATTTCTAAGGCAGAGAGCTGTGGTGTAGTGGTCAGAAATTGTGGTGTGGATAACAAATGAGTCGATATGTTTGATTTTTTTAACGTTGATGTGGTCTAGACAAGATTTACTTGTACCCTGTTCTCGAGTAGGACTGTGAATTGTCTGCATGAACCCATTTTCCGTAAGCATACATAAATAATCTTCGCATTGACGGTGGTACTCAGGGATCGTGTTTATATTTAAATCACCTAAAATAATTTGTCGTTCAACTTGTTTTGAACTGTTGATGAATGTTTGTAGAGAATTCAAAAAAGTGTCAATATTTTGGAAAGAAGGTGACCTGTAGATTGCAAAAATACATAAATTATTGTTCAATACAATTTTCATACAGTTAGCTTGTGATAGTGAAATTTCGTCAACTTGTGCATGTAGACCGTCTCTGATATAAACTACGATTCCACTGGATTTATTTAAATTTATGTTTGTGTGATGTTCTGAGTAATTGTGAATTACTTTGGAGGTGTACTCTTTATTTATCCAGCATTCCGACAAAATTATGACATCGAATGCGTAATCAAATTGATCTAGGAAAATTAAGAAATCGTCAAGTTTAGATATACTTCTTATGTTTTATATATACTTAACTGTTTAGATATACATACTTATTATATATACTTAAAAGTTTAGATATACTTAACTGAAGGATTTTAACCAGCGATTCCTGAGAATAACTGGGATAAAAATGTAGACTTCATTTTAATGTCCAATAACACTGTTTAACAATTTAAAACAAAAAAGTGTGTTTCCATCACTGCTACACGTTGTGACGGGATCACGTGATACGCGTTCTCTCTCTCTGGCTAGAACGAAATACAGTGTGTACCACGGGGCCCGTGCTCGCTGCACCAAGTTGTGTGATGGAAAAATATATTTTTTTTGTTTTTGTTAAAAAAAATGTTTCTGGCTTTCACCTTGCATTCTAGACAATCGATTAAAATTATGGATAAAAGGAAAGTGAACTTATGTACTATTTTTATTTAAATGGGCAAATTTCATTCTATTAGGAGGCCCTGAGGAAAATAATTCCCCTCAGGGCCTATGTCATATTTTATGGATGCTGTGTGGATGGTCTTTTTAAGAAAGGAAGGAGAGAAAGTTCCGGGAAGGAAAAGGGTATTTAGGATGGGTAGGAATTTGTGGGTCAGCGTCCAGGAGTGACGGATGTATGCATCTATCCCTCGCGAGGCGATGTTCCGAGAGAGTACTAGAGAAGTCATAGGAACTTCCTCAACCATTCTCTACCGATCTGGCCTGCTATGCGTTGGTGGACAGACGCATCCGCCGCCAAAACCCAGACAAACCTCACTCCATGAACCCGGGCATAAGTCACCAAACGCAGCAAACCATTTGGGGTGACCTATGGCAGATGTGTTGGTTATCCAATAAATGGTTACCGGAAAGGCGGTACCCATACCCGCCTCCCAAATTGTAATGAAAGATTGGAGTCGTTACTTGGATTGGAGACTTAAAAGAGATGAAATGAAATGTTGAATGTGGAAGAGGCAATTTTAGAAAAGGCTTGATAGAAGAGAAATAGAAACTATGAAATGCCAAAGAATCATTCCAGGATTCCAAATTATTTTGTCTTAAAAGTTCTGTCTTTTCTTACATCCCGCGGTTTTGGAGCCGCGGATCTATGGTAAACGATAACATTTACATTGTTACAATGCAGATGTTATAAACACAAAGAATCCTTTATTCGTAAGTAATCAAAAATTCGGTGAAAATTTATCCATGTTCGAAACGTCACCCGATATTTCAATAGTTTCCTTGACCGCCAGAAATTCAATTTATCTAATGGGATTGGAGAAATATATCGAAACTGTTGATAAGTGATGGAAAACTGCGTTTTTGCTTTGTTCCACTTTTTTTGGTTCAACCTATGGACATCGTTAGACTGGTCAAAAGCAAATAAAAAAATGCATGGTTTCTGAGTCGTTTGTATAAAGTTATAAAAATGGCGAAAAGGTCATGGTCATCAATTTATAACACAAGGTTCTCGCATTTTCACGCATGGCATCTTATGTCATCACGACTTCGATATTTGTGAAGAAAATAGAAACGCGTTGAAAAGCTATGAATCGCTAGACTCCTCAAGAACGCGGAATAATTGTGTTTTAAGAGGAACGTATGCGCGGCCCATTTCGGCCAGTTTCACACAAATCTTAAATTTGGGTTTGAGATCAAAATACCCAACCAAACTGAAAAAGTATTTTTTTAATCAAAAGGTATATCAAATATCTAGTACGGATGTGAGATACTTTATTTGAGTAAACGAAAAACGATAATAAAATAATTTAACTACCTTTATTATAGAAATATAATGAAATATAAAATAAAAAATAAAAAATTAGTAAAAAAAAATAAAATTAAATTAAATTAAATTAATTAAATTTAAAATACAAATTACCTTTTTACGACGGAACAAAATTTTTTCGTTTATAAATTTAAGTTACTACCCAAAAAAATGCATTTTTAATTAATTAATTAATTAATTAATTTTTAATTTAATTTTTCATTATATTTGTAAAATAAATATAGTAAAATTAATTTTTTAATGTTTTTCATTGACTCACAAATAATTGCCCAAGTTACCTCTAAAATCATGAAACATTAAAATCTTAAATGGCCTCTGTCTTATAATTTAAAGCAAAAATAAATAAAGTAGCTCGCATCCATACTAGATTTTTGATATACCTTTTGATTACAAAAATAATTTTTCATTTTGGTTGAGTATTTTGATCTCAAATCCAAATTTAAGATTTGCATGAAACTGGCCGAAATGGGCCGCGCATAGTTACAATGTTGCGTCACGTGTCTCTGACTTGTTCAATAGTGGCACACTCTGCAATACCACATTCAGAATCGAAACATTGCGCATTGCTTGAATGGCTTTAACTATGTTTATGACTAGATCTGAATAACAAAATTATTTCCGAAATATTTAGAAAATACCACATTTTCCTACAATGATAATTTTTATAAATATAGCACCGTTTTTTTAAATCACTTCAAAGGTTCAGCAAAGTTTTCATAAGGTATCCTTTGACTATAAAATACCCGATCATTCAATTGCGCACTTATAACGGATCCTATTTGGAATATCGCTTAACGCCCTTGTTTCAAAGGGGAAGTTCCCATACTGTCCGTCGCCGGAAGCGAGCGCGGGCACACATCATTTAATGTTTTATGACTTGGTCAGTTAGGTTTGAAAATGAAATCCTGAAACCTAGTCCACTCTTTCGTTATTAATTCGACCGCCCTTTACATATTCTATACCCTTTTCTCTGTAGTATTTTGCTGCTTTTGTAAACACTGTAGATGCAAATACTGTCAAAATATTTTTTTAAATTTCGTCTTTGATTACAAATAATTCCTCTTAGTGCGGCTTGCCCAGAAAAAATTATGAATATTTAATAAACCGATTTTCATGTGTATATTTTAATGTGAAGAATTAAAGATATTGTGTTGTGTTTTTTTTTTTTTAATATGGATAATTATTTTCAGATCAACACGATCAACTTCAACTCATAACGCCATTTCCAATTCAAAATATTTTCATTTCTATTAAAAACTACAGATGTGTAAATTTTAAAAGATTTCAAATGTTTAAAAAATTATTAAGTACACATTAAATTAATGTAACTTGATGATTCTAAGACAACCAATTATGGGACAACCTCGTATTTTAAAAAAAAATTATATGAATACTGCACAAGAGTCCCAACTGCTCCCGTCTGGAGCCAGTGAGACTATGACATCCCCAATAGGGGTATTTTGTGAGGCTGGACATAGTGGGGAGGGGAAAGAGATGAGGAGCGGAAGGTTGGGAAGTACCTGGCTATTCAGATCTGGTCACCAAACGCAGCTAAAGCCATTTCAAGCAACGTTTCAATTCTGAATGGTGGTCTTACACCAGGACGATATTGAGAGTATCTTCCACTATTAAATGCTTGTTAAAGTTACGAAACATGTGTGAAGGGATTTTATTTTGATTTTTGAAACTAAGTAGGCACTTATAGGCACTTTAAGGCACTTATAAAATAGCACATTTCAAAAAGAAGAGCATTTTCATCGCCACGCGATGTAGTTTAGATTTAAATTCACCACCGTCATTATTGACATCATCGCATCTATAAAAGCTGTCATTTGAAATGTATCACTAAAATGCATTTTAGTTGAGTTTAACCCTAAAAGCATTGAAACATAGATAATGCATTATTCACACATATTCCGCATTTATCGCAATGAAAAGTGACTGAATCAAAGTGTCAATAAAGAATACAAAATGTCATAAACAATCCCAAATTGTATTTTTTTCGAGAATTTTTTCGATTTTTTCCACATTCCTCCCTTATTTTTCAATGGAAAACGAGGGTCGGAACTGGAACTATCCCGGCGTAGTTTTTAACGCGTTTTTTGCAAAATACCGTAATTTAGATACACTTTATCGATCAATGGGGCGTAACTTTGGACACTGCCAAAGGATGTGAAGATTCGAAAGGGTGATTGTGTTTTTTAACGCTATTTTTATTCACTTTGCTTCTGGGGCATAGAGAACTGTTGTTGAGTGGGGAAAGTTAATAATTATTAGATTCAAATCTAATTACAAATAAGGCGGCGCTATTCGGCTGAAAAAGAAGGAGATGGAGAGATGTGTAATTACGAATGTTGGACAGAGCGCGCTAATATTTTAAGTGATGAAATCGCAGCGAAAATGGCGAAAAAGCTTAATAAAACATGACTCGTTTAAAATAGAGCGAAAATCTCGTGGAACGTATCTTAAGTATCATTTAAAAAAACATTGTGAATTTTTTCACAAATATAACTTGTAAAATAAAAGAAATAGACTTGTTTTAAATTATTTTCGGAGCATACTTTGCGATTTTTTTCTATCGAGGGAATTTCACATAATTTGCATTTCGGCGTGGAACGTTTCTAGATATTATCTTCAAAAATAACATATATTTTTTTAACAGCTTAAAAACTTCAAATGTTTAAGGGAGATATGTAAGAAATCGGTCGAAATTCGAATAGTGGACCCTTAAAGGTGTAACAAGGTGACTTTTCGATGTTTATTTCGCTTGCCAAGAAATGATTTTCGTATACGAATAATAATCTGAAAGGGTGACCACGAAAACAACGTATAATATAAAACTATTATGTTTAATGATTTAAATATGAAATAAATCAAGAAGATTATTTAAAAGAAGGCTATTTAAAAGAAAATTGATTTTTCACAATATTTTAACTTATCTTTGAAATACATAATTTATCTAATTGTAATCCCGTAATATTTATTTGTACGTTAAAATTTTAATTTGTTTCCAAAATGTAGTAGAATTTATATTTCTATATTATTAATACGCTAACGTCTGTCTTACACATTCGCTTCAAGTAAAATATACAAATATAAAAACTATTATATTAAAATTTCTCGAAGTTTTACACAAATAAAAAAGTTTCAATCATAACAAATTAATTTATATATCCCGATTTGTTAAAAATATCACCGTTTTAATTCAAATATACATTGTAATTTGCATAAAAAACTGATTGGTTGGTAGGTTTTTTAGAAGTTTTTAATAAATATATTTTCAATACGATTATCTAAAAACACATTTTTTCCCCACTTTTTTACACCATCAAATATCGGTCAAAACATAAGCAAAACATTGCAATTATTGAAGAAGTTCAATTTAATATTATAAACATTGAGAATTTGAAGTATTTTAGCGAATACATAAATATTCGTTTTTGCTGTCTTTTGCAAAGTTTTCATTTTTCATTTGAGTGTGATGAATAAGAGTAAGAAAGGGACGCTTTGGTGGTTAGGACATATATACCGCGGATTGGCGAAGAAAGAATTGCCAAGACTATTTTTATGTGATTATGAATGAAATGAACAAATTGAAAAAAATGTTAAAGTTTCCATTATACCCATACGCCAATGGAAAATTGAATGCATCACTTCATATTAAAAATGCCCCTTTTGACAAAATACGCTTCGATATGGACCACGGTTGAAGAGTAACATCAACACAATGTTTGCACAGTTTTTTAGTAGAAGTCTCGCAAATCACTTCTGGCATTATGTGTCCAATGCAGCAGCACCCTTTCCATTGTTTATCTGTTGGAAGTAATGTGTAAAGTAGATTGAACCCTGGCTTGAGAGAACTGACCTTTACGCCACATCAGATAATCGGTGGACGTCGGTGTCGGTAATGCGTCTCAATTATAAAAGGTAATTTGAGTTTGCGCTAATGTAAGAAGTTGATGCACTAAAAATAATATTAATTACATTATTAATTCTGTCTATACAGAGTATGAATAAAATAGTAAATGCACATTTTTATCTAGCATCGGGTTCATCGGTCATATTAATCATTGTACATAATATATTTTCGTATCAGTGGTCGATTAACCGGTGTATGCAATTTTTAGACATAAGTTATTTTAATTGTTTATCTATTTTGTAGTTGGAAGTAAGATTTTAAAAATCTGTAGGTACATTGTATAAAATGAAGTTGCTCCCGTTGTCTGTATGCATAGATCTTTTAAACTACGCAACGGATTTTCATTCGGTTTTCACCAATAGATAGAGTGATTCAAGAAGAAAGTTTATATGTATAATAAAGAGTATGCCGATAAATTCAAAGATTCAATTCAGGCAGCGGGAAGCAGGTGGTGTGGATTTGATATGTATGCAAATTAACAGATGGCGTTGGTTTTAAAGGTTGGGTAATGGCGTTGTGTTTCGTTAGCTACAGCAACGTGTGACCGGGTCTGCTAGTAAGTTTGTGCAGCGCCCTTGAGGTGTTTTTTTACAAAAAACGGCGCAATATAAATCTTCCAAATATAATTATTATTATTATTGATTATATGCGAATAAACACCATTTTCTGGAACATCTCACATCTGTTCCTGGTTTTTAACTGAAAACTTTTTTAGCAATGTTGTGATTTGAAACTCGACGAAACAAAAAATAGCAACACTAAAAAGAGACAAACATCTATAGGATTCATCCTGCAAGAGAATGAGATAATTTAATCGGTCTGCTCTTTGTGCGGGGCTTCATAGCTTCCCCAATCCTGTCTTCTTTAGTTTTATGAAAGTTTCACTTCTACCGCGTGTAAATTGCACACTCTTTTTTTTGTTTTTCACGTAAAAGCTAACATAAAAAAAAGTTTTTTCTAACATTCTACAATACGATTCTTAAAAAATGTTTGAGGAAAAGTGTTGTCGCAAATTTTCTTCAATATTTTCGCAACTGAAATATAGCTCTAATGAAGTATGATTTTAGGTGTGCACGGCCAAAAGTATTTTTGTAATTTATTTTTGAGGTGTTATGCCGTGTTGCGCTACCTCCTTCTTTAGCCAACGTTTCGGACAGCGTTACAGTGTCCATCATCAGGGCAGATGAGTGAATACAAAAAAGCTCTAATGAAGTTCGAAGTGCCCCTTAAATGGTCTAAATAAATCATCAATTTGTCGTTGTTGCTGTTTCAGCCATTGTGGCGAAATTGACCGAGCTTCGATTTGTGCCCGTCTGCAGAAATGTTTTTGATCGAGACAAACGATTGTCAATCGCACAATGAAACGTTCAATCGGTGCCTGTCAATACGCTTCAATCAAAATTCGCATCATTCACCGTCAATGAGAAGTCGCAAATGACAATCGACTCAATTTTCTCTGTAAACCATCAGTTGCTTGTAATGAATATTGATCGTCCAAGAGAGGCTATAATTAAATACATCAGTAATTATTCTTCCTTATTAAATAAATTTAATCCCTCTTCTGCAATGACAACCTCAATTTAAAACTAAGGCAGATAATGTTAAATTGTTATGTGTGGTCAGTCTCGCTGTATGGATGTGAGACATGGACCTTGAAAGTAAATACCATGAACAGGTTAGGCTTTTGAAATGTCGCTTCACCGGAGAATGCTCAAGGTTCCGTGGACCGACATGATCACCAACATAGAAATTCTAAGGCGGGCTAGAGCAGATAGAAAACTGCTCACATTAATTTCATATCTGGAAAATATCATATCTGGGTCACATACTTCGAGGGGAAAAGTAACACTTGCTCCAATTAATATTGAAAGGAAAAATAGAAGGCCGCCGAGGGCCTGCTAGGAGACAAATGTCTTGACTACGAAATATACAAGAGTGGACCGTGGAGCTATTTCGGGCAGCACAAGATAGAGAGACATTTTCCAGAGTGATCGCCAACGTCGGGGGGATCTGATAGGCACACGAAGAAGAAGAAGAAGTAATTGTTCTAATAAGTTTTTTTTTTTATTTCCAGGTAAACCAACAATCAACTTCTTCCAACCACCGACCGATTGACATCTTCAGCAGTTAGTAGGTACCCGTACCAGCGACCAGCACGTGACACTATCGCCTTACGACCGGTACGACACAGAAGACGCTTACTGCGGTCGCGCGGTAAGGTACCCGGCAGTAAAAAAGGAAACACTGGCTCAGTCCCCACCGCAGAGCATCGCGCATGGCATTAGTGACGCTTCGAGGCTCTAATGCAGACGCCCGACTTGTTTATTTAATTTCATCGAACGTCCTCGGATTATAATTTATCCTTGTGCTGCGGTGGGATGGTGGTACTGAATAGTGGTTACTAGGGTTTTAGGCATATCTGAATAGTACCTGGCAATAACTAATCAAGGCAGGGTAGTGTTGTTTATTTTTATTCTTTATTAATTACAATATAATTTTGACACTTTAAGAAGATATGGAAGGGATAAATGCAAAAATAGATGATCATAGAATATTTTCTCGGTCCGTACTAGGAGATCCTGGAATGAGGCGGACTAGGTTTATGAATAGAGATGTACAGTGACTTACGATGACAGTGTTTAAAAATACTACAAAGTCAGTTCTTTTCTGAGAATTTCTTCAGTCAAGTCTTTTTTGCTGCACTTAATGTAGTTATTAATTTATTTAATTTTTATATACTAGGTGCGAATTCTTTATACAACTTTAAAGCTACAATTCAGAAATTCTTTGTCCGTATGTAGTTGTAATTGCACCTAAGTACATTTATTAGCTTTATGATTACGTGTGTTTGAGGTGTTTGCCTTTTTGTATTTTTTAAGACGATGAACCAAAATATTTCGGTACAGGTTTTTGTATACTTGGAACCTCGAACTGCAGTCGTCACCACAGATTAACAAAAGTTATAACATTAACATAATGCTGAATTTCCTTCTTGATTGTTAGTATGCTTGGGCAAAATGTGATAGACATGATAGTAAAATGTTTTATTTTTTTGGCCAATGTTAGCGTGCCAATTACTGTGGTATAGGACTCAGACAAAGATATCGGTAATGGGAACCGAAGACAACAGATAGAAATAGAAGGAATGGAATGAGTGTGGGAAGTCTTACAGGAAGCAGCACATAATGACATGCTATTTTCGCCGAATTTGAAGGTTTTATATATAATTAGGTTTTAGAGGACATGGATGGCACAAAACAATGTTACTCTCATTAACCTTCAGCAGATAGAGGACAGAAGCGTCACCTTTCTTTGTATTCAGCTTTCAGCCAGTTTTCAATTAGACATAATTTAACGAACACATCACAAAACTTGTAATTTATCCAAAAGCAGTTAAATTAAACTGAAGCTGTTTAGATAAGAAAAATAATCTCACACGGTTGTCACTCATTTGAAGTCTAACACTGAACTGAATTTTGTGACATAATTTGCAGATAGGTAGTTAGTTGCCACTGCTGTTTTACTATTTTTTATTGGAAAAATACAATACTAATTCGATCCCGTGTGCGGTAGGATTATTTAGTGAATCAGTCCTCCGCTTTCTATTGCTGCATCCTGTAAAGGGATATTTTGAATTGATCTGTTTCTCTAAAAACTTCGACTTTTGTCATTTACAACAAATCTGTCCATGACAACATGCTAAAAAAATAATTGCATTGGGCCTACCTATTAGCCGAATTGTTCATTTTTTTTAAATTCAGTTTTCAAGGAAGACTGCTTCTCTTTACGTCTTTATTTGTCAAGCAAAGCTTTGATTAGTCCAAACCGTAAATTATGTTCTAGTAACTGTTAGGGCCTCCGCTCATTGAGATACTGAAAAAAAAAACTAGTTCTCAACGCAATTGCAATAAACCTCCTTAACAAATCGGTATTTTTCTGATCTGACTTGACAATTCGTGAGCGGCTACCATGGCAATCTGTCAACAATGCACCTGAAAAACCAGCACTGCAGGTCGCCGCGGCAGTGGCGTTTCAGTTGCATTGTTGACAGGTTGATATGGTAGCTGCTCACGAATTGTCAAGTTTTGACATGTCAGATCAGAAAAATATCGATTTTGTTTTGCGATTGCGATTGATTGCAATTGCGTCGAGAACTGGTTTTTTTCAGTTTCTACATGAGCGGAGGCCCTAACTGTTCATTCTGTCATTTCATTTTGAGTCGGGACTTTGCAATTATTACCGGGTTTAAGAATATTTTGACAAAGATATAAAAAAATATTGTGTATCAGTTACAAAACAAATATTGGTATACGACTCCAGGAAGGAACAGCGCGGCGCCTCCATACGTTGCTTTAGTTTTGTATATATAGCTATACAGTTTCCCGTTAATTGTTGGAACACGAGAACGAGAAAATTCTAACTGTCGTTGATATAAGATAACAGAATCATAGCTTGCGATTCATTATATTTTATTAAGTATGTTCCTATGTAGGTAACATAAAAAAAGGATTGCATTTAATGCGATGAGATTCATCTCCCAGCCAGTTTTCCGTATAACTAATCACACAGGCAAAGGCTACAAGCAAGATCAGATACACCGAGAGCCAAGAGCGTGTGGTTGGTAATGAGATCCCCTCGGCAGGTGCCATTAATCAGGGGAGATGAGACACCCATTTATGGTACAAGGCTCTAGTACTTATCTCTCGCGATCATGTACTCGTGGTAGAATGGACGGACTAATAATTACGATAGGTTCAAAAATTACGCAAATGATTTTATTTTTCAAATTGAGTCAAAAGAGTCTATAATGGAGTAAAATTTAATATTTTGGCAAATCACTGGGGAAATTATTGTATCACACGAAGATATTTTTTTAATAACAATTGTAATAAACGCAATAAAACAATTCATGCGTGATCTCAGAACCTTTCTTTTAACTGAGCTTATCTCGTAGCTATTGCGCACGCTGTAGTCCTGTTGGGTGACACGATGAAATGGGTTAAGGAAAGGACCGTTGGTAGGGATTTTTTACTACTTGGTTCTTGGTTATGTCTGAAATAAATGAGGGAAGAAAAACGAATACTGTTTCACATGCGGACCATTTTGTATAAAAAACAAGCCCGTACAAATCGTTCTCTTTCCGTCTTTTAGGAAATAATTCTTTTTAATATTTCTATTTTTGAAACTGACAATTCATGGTGGAATTCCTTATAAATCATCAAAAAACAATAACAAAATCATAATAACGATTTGACAATAAAATCAGGTTATTGATAATTCATATTACTTGTAAGGTTTTTCCCCAAACAATATTGAAGCGAGCTACAAACCCAAGCCTACTGGGATAACCAAAATAATTAGAAATTCGACAGTCTGAAACGACTTAATGTAATTAATATAATTGATTAAAATCCTTGTAGACCACCCCTCTTCCATGTGTTAAGTATATAATCCGTAGATTAAGCATAATTTACCATAATGTACCAGTCTGAAGATGGCTTTAACGAGCTGAAACCGGTTACGGCAAATAAAATTAATGTGGAAAAAAGTTTTATTTTTTTTTTATTATAATATATTTAAAGAAATCTTATAATTTAGGAATGAAGAATTGCTTCAAATACAGAAATAATTCTTATTCTACTGGTGTTCTCTCCTATCTGAGGTTGACTATCATCAGGGGAATATTTATCCTGAAGGCTTCAGCCCAAATTAGCAATTGTAGAAAAAATTGACGCCTGTTGAAAGTACCAAATTTAAAATAAAATTAAAATCTTAATTAATAAGATTAATTATTAAATTCGTTGAATATTTATAATCGGTTAGACGCCTAAAGTCTAGGTCTAGAGTAATATTTTGGCACACATAACTCTGTTGAAATACACCTAAAATTGAAAACCATTTTGGATAAGTACCTACCGTGGCTTAAACGAGTTTACTGCCTCTTTTAGCGCAGTTGTGCTATAAAATAATGATTGTGATTAGATTGTTCGTTTTCAGCAATCAATGTGGGCGATACAAATTTGAATTTACCTAGTAAATGGCTAAACAAATTAAACTCCTACGTGGATAAGAAACTCTGCAAGTAAATAAGAGTAACAGTAGTATTATCGAAATTACCAATGATTTTATGCACTTCTCAAGGCTTTGGATACAAAATTACATAAATGTAATTCAAAGCTAAGGTATCTAGTATCGTGCTACTTTAAAACATTAAGAGGAACGTACGCGCGGCCCATTTCGGCCAGTTTCAAACAAATCTTAAATTTGGATTTAAGATCAAAATACCCAACCAAACTGAAAAATTATTTTTGTAATCAAAAGTTATATTAAATATCTAGTACAAATTTAAGCTACTTTATTTATTTTTGCTTTAAATTGTAAGATATAGGCCATTAAAGATTTTATATTGTTAGAAAGAAATAATATTGTAGAATGCTGTTCTGCATTGCCTTTTTTCTATTTCTCTTCAAGTTCTAATTATTTAAAAAAAAACTATTTTTTATCCATTTATGTAATATTTTTAATTATGACTTCAAAGGCAATTCTTAAGATAAAACAAAAACCAAAGTTTTATAAAGTATACCAAATAAGATTTTTGGAAAAAAATTTACAGATGAAAAAAATAGAACAGAATACCCTACACGCATGCGTAATTATTTTACATTCCAATAATGGGTAAAACATTAACGTTCCGACTATCGAAACTTAATATTGCTGTGTTATCTTTCCTAAATATATGTATATTTTTAAATGCATGAGGAATAATTATTGTAGTATAGGGTAAAGTCTACTGTGGGCAATCGCTAAAACAAGATTTTGAGTATATTATTTATTTTGGATATGGTATTTTACGTAGGTTGAACAATTGTGATTCAAAAGCATTGAACAATAACATGTTTATTCATAACCGTTAATGACTCTTCCCTTTTCCAAATTGACTTTTGCAACCCTTGGAGTTTTCCACTAAATGTCTGCAAACAGAACCTCGCGATTTCACCCCCCGATGGACACGTGTGTTGTGTACATAAGATGGATGCTTTCCATTAACTGTTTTCACCCTTTCAGAGTAATATTCGGCTGGACTGAATAGAATAGACTGAACTACGGTTTAGTCTGTAACTCGACGGTAAAATGAATGTCCATCATAGTAAATATCCGGCTGTTAGTAAAAAAAACACAAAAAAAATTCACGTAAAAGTTATGAATTATTAAAATTTTTAAGTCATTATCAGCCCAACTTTGCATCTCACAGTATCTTAGTGTGCATTAAAAAAATATTTCTTATTTTTTTTTTCAAAATGAAACCCATAGTGAAAAGCTTTCTTTGGAAGAAAATTATTAAAATAATAATATTGTGAATCTAGTTTTTGCACTGTTAATTCGTGGTGGAATTCCATTGTATTATAATTGAAATTAAAACACTTTTGCACTTTTTTCCACTAATTTATTTACACCAGGACCGGTTTCATCCTACTACGGACATTTTCAGACTGGTCTAAAAATATCCGTAGTAGGATGAAACCGGTCCTGGTGTAAATAAATTAGTGGAAAAAAGTGCAAAAGTGTTTTAATTTCAATTATAAATAATATTGTGAGTAAAGTCTCAGTATCATAAAATGTGTAGTAAGTAAGAATTTTGCAGATACCTAAGAACCTACTTGAACCATTGATAAAATCTTGGGCTAAGTTAACTTCATGTCGGTAATAAACTAAATTTCTCATGAAATATTGCAAAAACACTAACATCAAATAAATACGTCACCATAAAGAAGATAAAAAAGACGATGATAAAAAAATCTTCTCCGAAAAAATAGCACCTGAATAAAATGTTAACATTTAAATTGAGTTGTGATATGTATTGACAGAGCAAGAATGCAGACATACGAAATAATTAATAAAATAAATACAACGTGTATCTTACAAAAATGATTTTACATAAACATGAAAAATAAATTATCGAGTCAACAAAATGCACTCTTAGGCCATCCGCTCGTATTGCCATATTGAAAGGTTGCCTTGGTAGCGGCTCCTGACATGTCAAGTTTTCGAGTAATTTGCGATATGTCAGATCAGAAAAAAATTGATTTTGTTGGCTTGGGCCATGAACTGAGTTGCCAACCAGTTTTCGGTTTCTCCATGAGCGAAGGCCCTTACACGAAACATTTACTAAATTTTCAATAAATAATTTAATAAAAAAATTCATATGATAAATTAATTAATTGATGAAAATAGCCTTTTTACTACTAGTTCCAAATAAAATACAAATTTACCTTATCCATTTTGCTTTTGAGAAAGTGAATATGGTATGAATATATTCATACGTTATTGTTGATTTCCATAATATACAAATAGAAGAGGGGATGATTTATCCAGTTCGCGAGTATGCTCCCTCGCTTATAACATACTCGCTTCTCATTTATATATCTGGTACGCGCACATATATACCCCACAGCTACTAGCCTACCACCCCCGTGGATAGTAGAAACAAGGGAGATGCCATACTTCAATATAAGAATGAAAATGTCGCCAATTTCGTCCACCGTTCCATTTTTTTCTACCTACACACCAAACGGTTTCAATAAATACATTTCATGGGTTGCGCAGCTTTATTTGTTCTTGTAGTTTGTCGTAGCTCGGTGACAAAGCAGTAGATAACCACTAAAAAGTAGGGCACATAATGATAAAACACTAAAAAGTAGGCAAATAATGATAAACCACTAAAAAGTAGGCTCAAGAAAAAACTACTGAAACGTAGGCATACAATGATAAACCACTAAAAGGTAGGCACATAATGATAAACCACTAAAAAGTAGGCACATAACGAGGGGCCAACCATAAATTACGTCACACGAATTTCATGATATTGTTACCCTCCCCCCCCCCCCCCTGACATACATTGTCACATTTGTGAGACCCACTCCTCCCTAGTGTGACGTCACATATTTTGCTATTTTACATCTAAAAATAATCAAAACGGTAATTGAAATTTTGACGTCACAGAGTGATGACCCCCCCATACCCTGTCATACAATGTCACACTTCTCTACTCCCCTCCCCCCCCCCTTAAGGTGTGACGTAATTTATGGATGGCCCCTGATAAACTACCAAAAACTAGTGATATAATGTTAAAAACCACTAAAAAGTAGGCACATAATGATAAACCCAATAAACAACAGTTTGTGTTAAATTTATTAAATATTAAGGGGTTATAGTTGACAATATCCTCAAATAGAAACGCTGAATTGAAAATGTAGCTAAAAGAGTGCGCACACTGATTCATATATTTATTTCGCTGCGGGAAAATTAAAAAAAATATATATATTTAAAATATGTGTATTACGGGCTACGTAATTCAATCGTAACCAGTGGTTGCATTGGGTGGGGGTACTGGAAGAACAATAATATATTATGAACCCGTCATTGAAATGTGTTTTTTTTTTAAGAAACCTTTCGGAAATTCGAACAACTGTCTCTTCAAGGAATTTAATGTACTTGATGTTCAACAGGGTTGTTTAAAAAAGATAATAATCAATGAAAATAGTTGAACACAAACATTACCCCAGAATTGAGGGCAGAAATGATCTCTTTTTTCTAACGAGCAACACATTGACGCACATTTCAAAAATAATTCTCATCAAACCAATCAGACCAAATATATGTACGAGTAAGTAATAAAATTCCTTCACAACTGAAACAGTTTGAATTGTTATCCTTCGGTTCAAACCTAACAAAATGGTTATTAGATTTAGGCAGGAAGGATTCGGAAACATTATTAAAAAATGTAATGTGAATTACTACGAGCACGTAGTTGTATCTTTGCTTTTACTTCTTTTCTCTCAAAACTATACTTTTTCCCAAAATTTTCTTCTATTCACCATTAGTTGACGTTGACGTTCAGCGTTGTCTAGCGGTAATTCTATTGACTCGCAATCCGGTGTAGGCAAATAAATTCTATTTGATTAAATTGTGTTATTTCACAATAATTTAATTTAAATTAATATATTGTATATTTGCGGCACGTTCCAAAGTGAAAGATACTCTCAGTATCGCCCTGGTGTAAGCAAACCATTCAGAATTTAAACGTTGCTTGAAATGACTATAGCCGTGTTTGGTGACCAGATATGAATAGCCAGGTACTTCCCCACCTTCCTCTTCCCTATCTCCTTCCCCTCCCCACCGCCTTCAGCCTCACAACATACCCCAATTGGGGATGCCATAGTATCACTGGCTCCAGGCGGGATCAGCTGTCACCCTTGTGAGCTATTCACAATAAAAAAAAAACAATGTAAAGAATTTGTGACCTATCCAAATAAATTAACATAATTATAATTAATACAATCTTTATATTTCGATATTACTTGCAAAACAAAAAAATGATGTCATGATTAGTTTCTTAGAATAGGCATCACCTAGTTAGAATCTAATGTTGTAAAAAAACTATAGTACTCACTCATGTATTGCAGTTTCTCCTCGACATACATTTTTATTCATCGTCATATTATTTTAATATCAATGTGTAGTATATCCAATATCCATGGATACATTATTTGGCCTAATAATGTTACATATAATTTCTATATCAATTGTACAGTAAATAAATAAATATTAGTACCCCAACGAAGGATCTTCTGCCCTTCATTTACTTCCTCGGGAAAAATTTAGATCGGCTAATATAATTTTTAAACTACCTTTACTTTACGTAAGTAGCATAAGTTACCTACACATAAACTGTCTCATTCAATCAGCATTTTTCATCAAACCTGAAATAGTCAGGTTTCGTTCTCCTATTGTCCCATATCGTCTACCCTTGATTCTACCCCATTAGCATAAGGGGGTGGTCCCATTAGCGAGGGTTGTTAACGCACTTCCGCATTGTTGCAGAGCCTTCCGAACCCATATTCCCGCGCATTTGTTCCTTACTTCCGGTTGGTGATTGTCTAATGAATGCATCGTATCATTTTGTCATTTAAGTGATATATTATGAAGTTAGATACGCGCTTTGTTGAAATATTTACCGCTCCGGTGTTCCTAATTTTAGTACACTCGTATTGTTAAATCAGCTCGCATTGCGTTTATCAGATAATTGATATTTTGGCCTCAGCCCACTTTCGTGTAAACATTTTTTATTCTTACTAAATTGATTGCTTGCAAATAACTCAATACCCATCTTTTACAAAATTTACACCTATGAGACATATTTGAACAGGCGTCTTGCAAATTCAAAATTCATTGATTTATTGTTATCAAGTTAAATTTGTAGGACCCATTTTAATTTTTGTTTCTTTTATACATTCAATAATTTTATTATTTAATTTATAAAAACAGTTTATTTATAATCAAGTTCTGCTGTGTAATTATTATTACGCGTCAGGTGTTTTGTCCTCTGAAGGCTTTATCAAACAGTTTGATAACGCCTTCAGAAGGTGTGTAGAAGATGTGTTAACACATTATGCCTTTATATGTTTATTACATTTTCCACGTATAAATGCTAAAAAATAAAAGGTAATAATAAAAATCATTGAAAACTTGAAAAAAAAATGTCAATTTTTTTTAAATAGCGTGAAATACCTATTTTAAAATAAAAGTATTTTTCTTTTACCATTCCTTAAAACTATCCAGTTTTTTCTTGTTTTGTTTTGAACTAATTCAATTTGACGTCATTATGGAAAAGAATTCTGCCAAAAAATGTCCGAAAAAAAACAATACTAATTGACAACTTTAGAGTTAGGTAACCAATCTGGTAATTAATCGCAAGTAGTTCCTATTCATTGTGCATGAAATAATTGGGCAAAGTCACATATGCGAGCGCGCAGGTTCATCAACTAAAGTTAGGGTGGGAAATAGTATTGTCTATGACAGGATGTGTAATTCATCCATTCAGGGCATAGATTGTGTCCTTCGGTCCTTTTGTATATTATCATTATTGTAGTAATCTAGGCCTATTTCAAGCCTTATTGTTATCGATATCCCCTTCCAATTGTCGTTAATTAACTTTGTTATTGCTGAAGGTGTAAAGTGAATAGATTCGAGCGCGCTTCTGTGGGAACTATTTATTATCTACGATCTCATTAAGTTGACAAATTGACGATGATTCGATTGTCTTTATCAAACATGATTTTTTAAATCAAGTGTATTTCTGTGCTTGAGTCACTAGGTATCTAAAAAATTAACTTATCTATTTTTAAATAAATGCGAAAATTTAAGTCTATTAATACGAATCTTTGAAATATCCTTTTGGCTCTCAAAAGAGGCAAAACAAAATGTTTATTGAGAAACAATTGTGGCAAAGCTATAAAGAGACTGCCAAATACATGTGTACATAATTTGTAAAACTTAAAAGCGTTATAAAATGATTACAGTATCTACACTTACTCAAATGCAGACGTGTCTGAAATATTTTCGGAAATTTTTACACCAAACAATAAGTATTTTCTGGTTCAGAAATGAATTTTGGAAATGTCTCTTTTAACAATGAAATACATTGGTAGTTACTAGTTGGCGTGTTGATAGGCGGGACCAACGCACGCCGCCCTCCAGATAATATCTATGGGCGGGCTAGTGGGGCGGGAATGATTTGTACGCATTTTAAAGAACGTATCGCTTTATTCCATCAAAACATTGCTCCAAACTTATGTCACTAAAAAGTTCTATTGTTCTGGCATTTTTTTGTTGTACATTTTTGCCTCTTCATTTTTATTTTTTTACAATAGACAACAGGTTAAATATTTATGCTACTTTTGTCAGTACTACACAAAGTAAAAGCTGTCAAAAATATCACTCTTAAGTAGGTACCTACGTCTATCTACCTCCTCCAACGTTTTTTTCACATCGCTTATCGGTTAGTACCTACCTAAGTGGGTACTTATATTTTTCTGTTATCGCAAGTGGATTAACATTTTGCAGATTATTTAAATAGGTACTGTAGAAATATCTCTAGAATATTCTGCTCAAAATTAATAAATGTATCGATTGAAAAGATAAGATCAGAAATATTATTTAAAAATATTACTGGAAATGGATTAAGGACGGGTTGTTTCAAAATATTTGATGGATTCATCAAATATTTGAAGTTGATTTTCACGTTCTGTGTAGGTTCTATTCAAGTTCTGTGATTATTTCAGTTTTGTGAAGCAGCTGTCCTATAACGATATAATAACAGAACTTGAATAGAACCTACACAGAACGTGAAAATCAACTTCAAATATTTGATGAATCCATCAAGTATTTTGAAACAACCCATCCTAAGTGTAATAAAATGATGCTCGAACTCAAACGATTTCTTTCTCACATTGTTTGACACGCAAAAAAGGTAAAGCTTTGCCTAGAGTTTTGACACTACCAAATATCCCCATAAAGAATAATTTTTAACTCAATTGGCTTAAAAGTTAAAATAGTTCAAATAAATGGCATTACTGGTAGGTACGCTTCTAAAAAAATGGTGTCCCTCAGGGCAGCGCTCTAGGGCTTCTCCTTTTTTATATAGATGACTCACTGCCTGGATTAATCTCAAATCAATAAACAGCAAACCTTACAGACAATGTCCAGGTGCCTTATTTGTAATAATCACGTTACTTTTCCATATATATATATTGTTAAAAACAAAGAACGATCATCTATAAATTCATAAAATTTCAACAGCAGCACGGAATAGAAGACCTCGCTGTCCCAAAAATGAATAAATAAGGCATTTAGACAAAAAAAAAACACATCATATCCAATCCATTTAACGCTAAACTCAACTGCCATGCACATATTGCATAGAGTTTATGCAAACATTTGCATTCTAAACTATTGAATGGAAAACATAATCTAGATAATGTATTATTATTGATATTAGGAATAATTATGGATCATGGAAGTTGATATCGGATAACGAAAATCACCAATGAAACCAGATATTTGTATTGATCAAGTTAAATAAAATATTATCTATCATACGACAACAGACTAGCTAATGTATGCGTAATTAATATTATGTGTTTGTAATTAATAATTACGTTGGTAATGAAAAGCCTTCTAACAGCGCTAATTTTCAATATCGCCATCAGAATAGAGCATGATTGAATTGCATCAAGCAGTGTATGTATTATTATGAAGCCCTTTCGGACTATGGTCCGCCGTTGCATTTGATACTGCAACTGAAATGCAATCATAAGGGCATCTCCCGGTGCAGGGGATCGCAAACCTTCTAACCAATTCAGATATTTTCGTTGGTCTTTAAGTAAAATCATATTCTGTACAGTGCAGTCTGAAATTAGTTAATTTTTTATAAGAACCACTCTCTTTTTATAACATTTGAAGGTTATTCGCATCAATGTTAAATATCATTGAAGAAGAAGTAAACACTAATAATCTAAACGAAAACATGAAAGAGAACAAAACACGAACACAAAATAGAAAAAGATAATCGGTTAGACGAGAGGTTTTGGGATCGTGTCCCAGTTGCGACCATTATCTTTTTCTATTTTTCTGTTTCTTGTTCTCTTTCATATTTTCTTTTAGATTATTAGTGTTATCTTCTTCTTCAACGAAAAAAATAGTTTGTTTAATGCTGTATCAATTTTTGTGTTAAGCTTCAGCGAGTTTTAAGGGAGTTTATTATGTACTTAATAGTACTTAGGTACTTATATGTATGTAGTGGTTTTTCGTTATTGTAAATATCTTTGTTTCTATTACAAATAAATAAGTAAAAATAATGAATCGATAGGCAATTAATATTGCTTAAATTTCCAACACTCATTCAGTTTCAAATAATATACAGGTATACAGTTTTATATTGTAATTCCATATATATATATTTTTTTTTTAATGTGTTTTAATAATTCCAGGATGAAAGATAGTCTCAGTATCTCCCTGGTGAAATACCACAATCCAGATATATTCCAACCATTCTCATCCCCATTTTTCTTCCCTTCGCCACTGCGTTCAGTCTCGTAACATACCCCAATAATTCTGGATTTTATTGTCCAACTCCTAATAGTTTGTAGCAGTTGGGACTCTTATGCGGTATTTACATTTAAATAATGAAGGCTGTTCTATTATAGTTATTCACGCTGCACCTCCTACAAGTGAAGTATGATTTTATAATAATAATAATATTTTAATGATTTGTTCGCGAAAATTCATCTCAAGGGGTGTAGAAATATTTTATCCAATGATCTCATTGCTAACTATGGATTATCTGGACTTAAATATGAAGGAAAATTTGGACATGCGGAGGATAATTTGAACACGTAGACACATGTATACATATTTAGAGCGGTCGAACCATGAAAGGTCATCGATATTTTTATCCTAGGTGTAATGGGAAAATTTAGACCAAAAAGTCTAAGACAGAGTAGTGTGGCGTTCCATCCTTCATGCCTATCCCTTATTCAGAAATAGCGTGATGTTTCGTCAATAATTCTTGACTGAATTTGAGTGGCAGAGTTTGAAAAGTCCAGTTCCCGCCCAGGCACCATGAATTCAATGTTCATCACAAGTCCTTTGTATAAATATTTGCATCAGTAAAATTTTCCGTTTGTATTGACAGTAGTTAGCTCTTTTCAAATATATTTAGGTTATTCGTAACCCGGGAGTGTTTGTCTTTAATTTTTAAATAAAGTTTGATGGTTATTTTCTAAAACGCAGCAAATTGAAGAAAAGGTTTACCAGTTACTTTAAGGGTAGCCAGTAAATTTAGTTGGTTGGTGGAGGTTCACCCCCGCGAGGGATGTAATGCCAGCAATAATTAATCTACAATTCAATTTGTCGCGGCGAAATTGAAAAGACTATAGAAGGTGGTGATGGAAAGGCGGTTGATAGCAGAATGTATGAGGAATAATTTAAAAAACAATATGAAAACGAGAATGTCATGAATAAATTGATTGTCCTTTTAAAAGCCAGACATGTCTGATGGACGCTTCAGTTTGTCGTTTCACTGAATTTGAGAAAAATTGGTGCCATGACAGAAGCAGCTAATTGACAGCAATGGAAGGGTGGTTCAAGAATTTTGCACATCAGATTACTTTTTAAGCAAGGCTAAGTCATATAATATTTAAAAAATGCCATATTTTACATTCGTACTAGATATTTGCTATATCTTTTGATTAAAAAAATGATTAAATTTGTTGAGTATATATATCTTAGATCGTAAATTATGTTTTGCATGAATAGCCAGCAGCCTTTCCTCTTTAGTAAATGCATTTTTCGTTTGTTCGTCCAAGTTTCATAGAAATAATGTTGTTATATTTCAACGCTATGGGAATTAGTTTTGAAAAAATTGCGCGAATTTTATACTATATAGAATTTTTCCGCTTCATCCAAACACATTTCTGTCAAAACATGTACCTAGTGAAGATACTTCATGCATTTTAATATGCGTACCTACGTATTCAAAGGTTCCTACAAAATCAACACAGATGCCTAAATGGTTGACATTTATTTTTAATGTGCATACCTCACAAGAGTCCCAGGTTGCTCTCGTCTGGAGCCAGTGAGTCTATGGCATCCCCTATTGGGGTTTGTTGTGAGGCTGAAGGTAGCGGGGAGGAGAAGGAGATGGGGAAGAGGAAGGTGGGGTCGTTTTTTTGTATATTTATACATACTTGTTTGTCTATAGTTATTGTTGTTAGTTTTCATTTTGACGACGAAACTAACGGTTTCGTCGTCAAAATGAAACATGTTGATAATTTTAATTAAATGAGTGGTGTATAGGTAAGTAATTTTTCGTCATTTAATTAAAATAATGGAACTAAATGAATTTGCGATTATTGCAGAAGAAATCAATAAATTATTTTCATGTCGTCATGGAATTCGAATATTATCAATTCATGGGTATTTGTAAAGCATTATTTGGTGAGCATTCTTTCATCCCCTTCAAACGAGGGTTGCAAAGCTAAGGGTAATGTAAAACTTTTCAATTCCGAAAATCACTCTGATACGCATCTTAAATTACCCCAATTATTCATTGTTGCGTTTATCGTCGAAAATTCAAACAATGGTTACAATTTCTACTAATATTCACGCGTTTATGGGGCCAAACACCCCGAAATATGTGGCTTTTTTTATCCTGTAATAAAGAAAATAATAATATTGTATGTTGTGATATTTCACCGGTGTTTCGATTAACGCTGGTGCGATACGCATCTTCCCGCTGTGAATAGAACCAAATTGGGAGCCAATTTGACCAAATTGATATCGTACCATCAAATCGTATAGTCTCACAATATTGAATTGAAACGTATCAGATCAATGTGGAACCCCATAGACAATAAACACGCATGTCACTTAGAAAGGGTTTGTTATAATATAAAATATAAAATATACACCAATATTATATTTTATTTGAGCGAATGAATGAGGAATGGAGTGTAAGGATGATATATAACGCAAATGTGAATGGTAGACGTAGTCGGGTACGCCCGAGGAAGGCATGGCACGACCAAGTGAATCGGTTCCATGCCAACTGGGAATAAAGTCAACTCAACACATCCTTGAAAAGTCATTAAAAGCTATGAAAAAAATAATTTTAAATAAGCCGATAACCCTAACCTAACGTAACCTATTTAACTTATTTTTATACAAAAATTTTTATCACTCTAAATGACTTATCTGAGATGGTTCTGAGTTGGTTTCATTCCGAGTTGTCCGGTCACCAGTGAATCAGATAATTGAGTCGGATGATGTCAAGAGTCAGAATAATAGAAGAGCATGTATGAGACGATGTATGAATGTGAACGAGGCAAGGAGTGTGTGCCAAGATCGAGTTCTACCTCTCTGCCTACCCCTGCGGGAAAACGGCGTGTTGGTTAGTTAGTTAGTTAGTTATTTTTTATTTTTATTCTTAGAAAAATATATGGTCACATTTTTTTTGTTTTATATTACCTCCACACAGGAGGCCCCGAGGAAAGTGATTCCCCTGAGAGCCTAAGTCAATTGGGAAAACAGTGTGGAGAGTCTTTTTAGGAAAGGAAGAAGAGGAAGTTCATGGAAGGAAAAGGGTATTAGGGGTGGGTGGGCATCTGGGGATCAGTGTGTCCAGGAGAGACGGCCGTATAAATCAATCCCTGCCATTGCGGTGCCATGCGGTGGGTCAAGATAGTCCCGCTGGAAAGGTCCAAGGGTCTCTCTCAAACAATCCCGGCTTGTCACGCAGTTAGTGCGCAGATGTATCCGCCACCAAGACCCGAACAAATTAATATTTTTTTTGTTACATACATAGATATAAATTACAATATGAGCTTTTTTATATAAAAAAAAGAAAGTACGATACAATTATACAGATAAATAATTTAAAAAATTGAATGTACTTAAACAGAATATATATATATATATAGCACCCAAAAAAATCTCATCCGACGAACCCGGGGCATCCCTACTAAGTCACCAAAACAGTTGAGACTCTTATGCGATGTTCATATAAAAAAGGAACAGAACAATGGGATTAGAATACGTGTGCACGTGGAAAATTCTATGACGGAAGTGTGAGAAGATCTATCCATTCAGTCCTTTTTTAAAAAGTATATTTTTTTTAGTTATAATTTTTTTACATATTATATCTGTTCTAAAACTATTGTAATGATATTTTATATTACCTACGTACTAAAATTCGGACTTCACAACATTGAGACATAACACACAACCGACGAAAAACTGCAAGACTTTTATCTTCTTATCATTGAACATTTTAAAACCAATCAAATAAATATTGTTTTGTGTTACCGAAAAATTTGTTTTAGGAAGCCTAAAATCATTGCAATTTCTCGTAGGATAGCAACAATAATACTGATATTATTCAACAATATTTTATTTTTTAAGTTATAAATAAATACTAGGGTATTATAAGACTAATCGTTGCCACACGTTTAAGACATTGAGTTGGCGTTGCATGGTTTTTATCCAAGTAAACCTGCTACACCACAATATATAGGACCCCATGCCCGTTCTGAATTATTTCCGTTGTTTAACCTTTTATTTTATTGCTCAGAAAGATTACACTTGTGCAGTAATATTGGTGTGATCTACCCCTAACGTGAAATAACGTCAATGATATTTAGCAATTTATTAGATTATTTTTAAATAAGGTTATTTAATGTATTGAAAAAGCTTTTAAGTGATGCCCTCAGATGCCAGCAGGAAAAGTGCTTCTGTCTATGGCCGACAGGGGTACCCGAGTAGACGGGTGCCGCCTACCTACCAGATTCGGTTTTAAGAATCAATTAGCCTCTAGTACAGACAGGTCGTGTGACTAGCAGCATTATTATTGTAAATACGTAAACTAATAATAAACCAGTTATATTATCAACAACCTAAGAGAAGGACCTTCATAGAATTAACAGTGTTTGAATGTAAATAATATCAAACATTACAGATTATTTGTAAGATCTACCCATAATGTATGTTAAAAGAACTATTCTAAAATACATTTAAAACACATTCCGCTTGTAGCAGTTTTTCAGGCGAGCAATTAATAAAAAAAAACATCGTGACAAATCCACAGATAATCATATGAGATAATGCCCAAATAATGGGATGCCACATTTACGTTTTAATTGTGTTCGTTTTCCAAATACTCTTTTCGGAGGCGATAAATCATGCGTTATAATGAAAATGTGGATGTTTAGATGAGCCAATAGACAACCAGACATTATTATTAGTCATAGACATAGACGAAGACCATAGAAAAGAGCATAGATAAAGCTGGTGGCACGTGCCTGCTTAGTCATTAGCACGCTCTACCTGGGCCTACAAATGGTATTTATTGGGCACATTTGGAAGTCGTGTGCGTAATACAATATTGACTACGTCGTTATAACTGACTGAAAGCGAATAAGTGGAAGTTTAATGACACTTTCAATCAGACTAACTTAACTATGCATGGTGCATTCACGCGTTTTAAGACCCGGCATTCCGAGTTTCTTCCGATTCTTAACACATTTTCCTTGAACACTTTATGTTTTTCAGTTCTTAAAAAAATATTTTTTGTTTAAGATGACATCTTTACTTTTGCTGATCCAAAACGGTAATTATTGAAATTCCCTCGATAAAAAAAATTGCAAAGTATGTTCCGAAAATTTTTAAAAACACGAGTTATGAATAATTTGTACCAGTCTGAAGACAGCCTTAACAGGCTGAATGAAACCAGTTAGGTCAATAAATCAAAGTGGAAATAAGTTTTATATTTGCTTTATTATAATATATTTTAAAAATGCATTTTGTTCTGTTATTTAATGTGTTACAGAAATGAAAAAATTAACATTGTATCTTTAAATGCTACTTTTGTCATTTGCAAAGAGATTTTTGCTTTATTTATACAGGTCGTATTTTATTAAATATATTCACAGCTTTCGCGTAAGCCACCGCTACCCGAACTTCTACCGATTTCTTACATATCTCCATTAAACATTTGAAGTTTTAAAGCTCTTAGAAAATATATGTTGTTTTTGAAGATAATGTCTAGCTCTTCCTTGCCGAAACCCAAATTATATGAAATTCCCTCGATAGAAAAAATTCGCAAAGTATGCTCTGAAAATTATTAAAAACAAGTCTATTTTCAATTTTACAAGTTATATTTGTGAAAAAATTCACAATGTTTCTTTAAATGATACTTAAGACCCCTTCCACGAGATTTTTGCTCTATTTTAAATGAGTCATGTTTTATTAAGCATTTTCACAATTTTCGCTTCAATTTTATCGTTTAAAATGCGCTTTAGCGCGCTCTGTCCAATATTCGTAAATACATATCTCTTCATTACATTACCTTCTTTTTGAGCGGGGAAGCGCTGCCTTAATTATAATCTTTTTTTCATATCAGCGCACTCCCCCTAACATTCGTATTTACATATCTCCCTTTTAAACTATATATTCTTCTTTTTTAACGCTTACTAAAGAACCTTAAAACCCACAAAGTTTTCATGTTTAATTTAAAAGAAAATGATCAAATTTGTTCACATCACTATTTTTAATAAAAATTACATACATAAAATTACACCTAAAATTACAATCGTAGTCGCACCTTCACCCTCGACCACGGCAATCGTAGAGTGTTTGTGAAAAAAGAATAACAAAATATTTCATTCATATTTATGCAATCTAAGGCATAAAAAATAATTTACGACTAGAACGATAGTAACTAATTAAATATGCATAAAAAATCCTTTCATGCAGGAAATTCTAATTAGTTAGAATAAAATCTAACTCGTTCCAACAAAATATGAACAGTAATAAAATAACCTTGGTTTACCATATTTTTTCATCCATAAATCTAAAACTCCGCAAGTCTTCGATAAAGTTTGCTAGGCGCATATGTTATTACGGCACGCGAATGTGACTCACTGGCAATGACCGCCGAGTTGGACTTCTGGCATAAAGATAGTCCAATTTTAATTTTATATTTGCAAAAAAGGGTGATGATTATCTAGTTATATTATATCTATGATTTATGTCATAAAAATTGTTTATAACATATGTTCCATTTTGTAAAAGTTATGGATACTAAAATAGAGTTGAAAATAAACTCAAAATTTTTTATTCAAAAGTAACCTAACCTAACCAAACTTATCCCAACCTAACCTAACATTGCCTAGGAGTACATTCACGAGAACTTTAGAGAATATAATGATAATATATTAAATATTATATTTCTAAAACAGATTTGGCAAAAAATGACAACATTATGTGAGTCAGAAGACTCGATAATATACATTATAAAATTATAAAAATAATTTCGAAATTTCATTTGTGAATCACTCAAACGTATTTGAATATCATATCTATCTATATTGTATGTTTCATAATAGTGATAATACTGTTTTGAATAGAATTTTTGAGAAAAATCAGCCCTGTTGAAGGCCAGGCGTTTTTCGAAAAACTGCGCGGATTTTGCGTTGTTGCTTTATGGTCAATAAATATATCAAAACAAAGGTACTGTTTTTTTGTGATTTTTTTCTGTTTACCAGATAATGTATCTTATTATTCATATATATTACATGATAATTTCTTTACAAGTTTTCCCAGAATTGCTAACTTTAACAAAAAAAAATCCCATTCGGTTCATTATCCTTTGGCTACGTCAAGAACGAGAATGGCCCAGGCGATTCTGATTTTGTCCTTTATACAGTTTCTTTATACATAAGGGTTAAAATCGCATTTAAACAAAAAATCTAAAAAAAATTCCCACGAAGGTGCACGGGCACCTACATAATATTATGTGTTATGGTATGTGGTATATGGTATGTTCACGTTGTGTTTTTACATTACTTCGACACAGGAGGCCATGAGGAAAATATTCTCCCTTGTAGTCTAGGAGACGTACGAGGTAAACCCTACGTCATCGAGTACACGGATGAAACTACTTTGTAGTGATAATGGACATTTAGAAAGCCTTAAAAAAGCTGGTCTGCCGGTGCGCCTCTTGGCAGGAGCCGCGCAGTCATGGAAATAGTGAGCGATTTTTTTCGAAAAAATTACGTCATCGAGTACACGAACGGGTACAAATTTATTATAATAATAGTCCTTTTAAAATAGACCATAGTGGTTGGAAGTTCGAAAAACCACCGCACCGTCGCCGTAAGAGCTGCGTTCGTCCGGAAAACGACGGAAATTTCCGAACCTCGTCCGTTTCATATCGGTTTCGCGTGCCCAGCTGCATCGAATGCAAGATCGAAACCAACAAAAAACCGTAGTCTAGATCATCTCATTTATGATTTCTTTGGTTTGCCGACCAGCAGCCTGGCAGTTTTTTTGTGTACGATTTTTTAAAGTTCGGAAATTTCCGTCGTTTTCCGGACGAACGCAGCTCTTACGACAACGGTGTGGTGGTTTTTAGAATATCCAACTACTATGGACTATTAGGCAATCTTAAAGGGAGTATTATTATTATACATTTTTATAATAAAATGAGCACGCGACAGCGGTGAGGGGCACCGCGGCAGGTTTTGTGAGTTGTTTGGCGTCGAAAGGCTCGCCAGACCGATGGGTACACTCGGTACCCTCAAATTATTTTTTTTTATCATTTTCACTTATTTTTTGAAAATATGGCATTCTTAGTTTTTAAAACCATAATGAAATAAAAATAATAATGAAGATATTGAAAATAATTTTAAAATGGTAAAAATACTTTAAAAAATCGTACACAAAAACCTGCCAGGCTGCTGGTCGGCAGACCAAGAAATTCTTCAATGGGATGATCTAGACTACAGTTATTCGTTGGTTTCATTCGTGCACTCGATGACGTAAAATTTACTATTTTTTATCCCACTTTGACGCCGGCTGCCTGCGAACGTGCCAGGCTGCCGGTTGGCAGACCTGCTTTTTTTTCATTTACTAATCGACCTTTATCATATGCAATCATTCCCGTTCGTGTACTCGATGACGTAATTTTTTCGAAAAAAATCGCTCACTATTTCCATGACTGCGCGGCTCCTGCCAAGAGGCGCACCGGCAGACCAGCTTTTTTAAGGCTTTCTAAATGTCCATTATCACTACAAAGTAGTTTCATCCGTGTACTCGATGACGTAGGGTTTTAATTTTACCTCGTACGTCTCCTAGACTATTGGGGCCTATGTCATATTTGGGGATGCGGTGTGCAGGGTCTTTTTAAGGAAAGGAAGAAGAGGAAGTTCTCGGAAGGAAGAGAGAAGAGTGACAGACGTATGAATCATCCCTTCCAACGCGGTGTAAAGCAATGGGTCAAGAGAATCCGGCTGAAGAGGTCAAAGGGCCTCCCGTAACCATCCTCTTCCAATCCGGCCTGCCACGCAGTTGGCGGATAGCCGCATAAGCCGCCTGGACGTGGGCAAACTCACTCCATAAAATCGTGCACTCCTGCAAAATCACCAAACGCAATGAACCACTTGGCGTGACCGATGAAGAGTTATTGGTTATGTATTCATTGAATGGTTCCAGGGGCGGCGGCACCCACACCCGCCTGCCAATTTTACTATCATATGACGCATCTCATGTAATGATGAAATAATATTGTAACTTTTCACTACGCCAACAGCGATATTTATTGTTTAAATGACCCAGAAAACTTGAGCAATGTCAAAGTTATTTTTGTGAATCATCAACCTGCACTACTGAGAATTGCTTGCAAAATACTGTAGGAGAAAGTGAACAAACTCAGTGTATTTGTAAATAAAGTAATGCAGATAAGTAGAAATATGGTTAACATTTGAAAATAATCAATATACAAAATCTTTTTTTTCCGGACCCATTATGTATCTGGATATTGTATTGTTTTTTAGGCAAACATTACAAATAAGGAAATTCTTTGGTGATTGTAGATCCGCATATTTTCAACAATTATTTGATCCACATCGATCGTCCAGTTGATTAGTCATACATTTCCAAAAAATCAAAATTTGAGTATTCATTTATATGTAAATCCCAATATGCTACAATACTCATAAACACTACCAAATCAAATATAATGCGAAAAACTTGTAGTGAAATGTACAAAAAAAAAGTTTTTCTGGGTTACTAATAGAATATTTCAAATTTAACATATCCTTAAAAAACGTCCTCCACAACACAGGTGGACTTCTTAGCTTGGAGGACATTATACACTTCTTTTGTAAAGAAAAACTTGAATGAAATGAGCAAAAAAAATAAATGTTATCATTTCTGCTTCGAAAAATCATATTTTTAGTTCCCTGTTTACACTTTTTTTCCGGCAGATTGTCTAAATTACAGTATTTTCTAGTCGGTCAAATACATTATCAGTTATGGCTCAGTGCCATTGTCAATGCAAACGTGAGTATATCTCGTGGAAATAATAAAAATTATTAATTATTGTGGACAGAATTATTGACATTGTATATTTACAAAAGATAACTATCGTTTAAACTGCGTATGCTTGACCAAAAACAAAAATAAAAATAATATTTCCCCGCTCCTCAAAAGGCTCGCAGTTAATTAATAACTTACCAATCATTCTTTCTGGAACTGATTCGGGTTTTTTGATGAAGTGGTTGATTACTTAACGGTAGAAATGACACTTCCTAGTTGAAACATTAAGCAATAATAAACGCAAAGTACGCCCACGGGCAATTTGCAGGTGCTCCTCAGACGAGCTTGACAAACTAAAAATGCTTTTAAGTTCATTGAAAAGAGGCAAAAAAGTATATATTATTTACAGCTACTTAAATTCGGGTCCTTGAATAATGTTTAACCTTTTTAATAAGTGTCTACGATTAATTAGCGTGGTTTGTATCAATCCGCTAAGATAACATGTAAAGAAGAGGTCAGCCAAGGCGCCTTGCAGTCTTGGCGCCTTTAAGTGCTTTAACTTTTCTAAGAAATAAGTACAATATATTAATTATTATTTAGAATGTTGACGTAAAGGCCCGTATCCTGCGCCACAATACACATGAACACTAGCTTGAACAGCGCCCAAAACATTGAAAATTTGAACACTTCGTGTTCAAAAACCCTGTGTTCAAGCTTTACCACAGCCGACGGAAAACATTCATCTCCCGGGCGAAGGGGGAAGGCTGGCGGGGGGAAATGTGTTCATATTTTTACAAGAGCCGCGCGATGCGGTCATGTATGGAGAATCAAACCGAACAAGTTTTTGAGGTTATGCGCAATGAGCAAGCTTAATAATCACTAGTTTAAAATATTATGATACCTAAATACAATATAATAAATATATTTAATAATAAAATTATAACATAATAACGAATATTAACAATATTAATATTAATATTATTTTTGAAGTGGGTGAAGCGGGAGCGGGAAGGCAGGCGGGGCCGGCGGGGGCCGGCGGGGGGGGAAATAAGTTCATATTTTTACAGGAGCCGTACGAAGCGGTTGGTTGGTACCGGAGGTAAATCGAATGACGTTTGGGGTTATGTCAACCGCGCGAGCCTAATACCTAATTATGACTTTAAATTCCAAATAAATACTGTCGTAATGATGATTATATCTTTCGTGATCTCACTTGTAAATAAAGTCTATTAATTTATAAATCGGTTTCAGAGACACGGAAGAAATGACCAATTAAAATAGGTATTCTATTCTTTCCCTGATAAATAAATACATAATAAAAATCTAGTTAGGTAGGTTAGGTCTAAGTTGAAATCTGCGTGTTCTCCTTTATATTTCATCTACAATATCATCGCTAAATTTCTTAACAGAACTCGACTTTTGACGTTTGAATTTCGAATGCGTAATTAATTACGCATTCGAAATTCAAATACTGACTTTAGGTCATAATAATTGATATTAGTCGGAAATCTTTCCTGGTAAATAAACATCTATTAAAATATCTCTGTTTTCTCCCTGGCATCTCTTCTTCATCGGAACATATTTTAACATTTATTTAAACGCTAAACGTCAAACGTCAAGTCAGTTGCGTACGCGTGGACGCGTGGACTCGTGGACAGGCCACTAGCAAAGTGTGTGACCGCGCGAACTTCACACCTGTTCACACCAATCTTTCAAACCATGTTTAAAAAAACGCAGGAGACGGAAAACAAAGAACGTTTATAGTGGGGTTCAAGCTAGTTTTCATGTGTATTCTGGCGCAGGAGTTCCGCCTTTATGTATCTATGTATTTTATACACGAATATCTTGTCACATAAATCTATCATCTCTCTCAACATATTATT
Organism: Glyphotaelius pellucidus; assembly: GCA_936435175.1. Taxonomy (NCBI): domain Eukaryota; kingdom Metazoa; phylum Arthropoda; class Insecta; order Trichoptera; family Limnephilidae; genus Glyphotaelius; species Glyphotaelius pellucidus. The sequence goes on along the minus strand of OW386551.1, from coordinate 15,256,568 downwards.
TACGTTCTGGTAAAGCAAAATGAACGGAAAAAATGTGCGTACGCACGCGGGAATCGAGTGATCCTTAGCAAAATTGATTTTACATATTCGTACTCGGCTTTGTTCGCGATATTTAATATAATAAAATAACTAACAATCAATTGTTTATATAGGGGAGTTTTGGTACATTTCATATCAAGAACTGAAGTACAACAAAACTCAGTGAAAGGTAATGTATTTTACTACATTGGTAATGTAATTTTCAACGCACTAAATGGCGTTTCGTCGCTTTTTTTTACGATAAAATAAATATTTGAAAGCTCCATCGATCATGATGATGATGATAAAAAAATCCAGATGGAAAAAACTGTCCGAACTTCACACCTCACAATTTTTGTTGCTTCATACGAATAAAACATGTTTCGGGCAAGCAGAGCGGATGAACAAAGAAATAAGTGCAAAAAGAACTTATGACGCGGAGGTAGAAGAAGTCGACCCGAGGAAGATATGGTACGACCAAGTGACATCAAATACTTCAAGGCAAGGCAATAGTCAAAATAAGTATGCCGAGACAGAGTTGTGTGGCGGACGGCGGTTTACCCTCTCTGCCTATCCCTGTCGAGAGATGGTGCTATTGTTAGTTACTTACTAGTTACTTACTATTACAATCAGATGAGCTATGACTATATAGCGACGACTGGCGTGGTCCAGGGGTAAGGCTCTTGACTCGCAATCCGAAGATCCGAATCCAAAGAGATTGAATCCCCGCGTGGGCAAATAAATTTCATGTATGTGTTATTTCACAATTAATTCATTTAAAATAATATGTAGTATATTTGCGCAAGTTCCAAAGTGGAAGATACTATCAGTTTCGCCCTGGTGTGAGACCACCATTCATAATTGAAACATCGCTTGAAATGGCTTTAGCCGTGTTTGGTGGCCAGATCTGAATAGCCAGGTACTTCCCCACCTTCCTCTTCTCCCATCTCATTCCCCTCCCCACTACCTTCAGCCTCACAACATACCTTACATTTGGGGATGCCATAGTCTCACTGGCTCCAGGCGGGAATAGCTGGGACTCTTGTGAAATATTCACATAAAAAAACTATTATTTTGAAGCTTTTTTTTCAACAAATATTACGTACTTGGACAAGTGAGAAAAAAAACGAAATTGGAACATTTACACTGTACATCACACTTACGATAAACTTTGTACATCTGATACTATCTGTGAATAAATAACATCATACTATAGGTAAACAAAAATTAAATAATATATATGAGTATTATTTTCACAACTTTACACCCCATAATATTATTGCTGCTTTGTTATGCACGCCATCTTGTTGATTTTGCGACTTTTGCATAGAAAGTACCGAATAATTCTCTATCAACGATAAAAGCTTTGGCAAAGAGTTATTGCAGTGCCAGTGAGAACATTGTTTTACTCGCACTTCGTACATTTTCATATTGTAAATTCAGACACGAATTACTTATTGTCCGACTCCTTTCTTGGCAGCTTTAATATTTTGTAAACAAACCATCGATTTAATATTCAAGAGTGTGCCATTTCTCCTGCTAAAAATTCTCGGAATAACAATATATTAAAACGTACCGTCATCGTAACTAACAATGTCCACTACAGCACTTCCGGACTTTTGTTTCCCATGCAGATAATTACAGGTTCTCTTCACGTAAACGTTAAACCTGCCTTTGACCAAATAACGTAACCTTATAAGGTGGCGTTTGAACTATACGTGGTCAGATTTTCCATGGGAGAATTCTGCAAGCCGGTGCAATGGTATCTTTCAAAACTGTGAAATCAGGGGCGTCTTATAATTTTATTAAATTCCAGGTTATTTCTTTGAATTTGGATAATGATTTATCGAAAACTATTATAAATAATAACTTTTAATATTGATATTGAATTAATGTAATTCAAGACTGTATTCATAATCTAATATTATCAACTGTGCTCGGTGGAAATCTATCATATTCATAAAGTATGATATGATCGATAGTATAATTATTTTAATTTGAAAATATAATTTTGATTTATTGTAATTAATATGTAATTATTTAAGTATAAATTGGCTTACTATGCTTTGTTAAAATATATATAGAGGATGTTAGGGGACGTACTTAAGGCGGGATAATACCCTAATATTGGGGGTTTGATCAAGGCTCACATTTTAAAAAATTCCGACGAATTCGTAAATATAATAACTTTTTTTTCAAACCGCGACCCGGGGATGTAGGCTATTTATATTTAAGATTAATAAAAACGATACCTCACCACTAATATATTTTACGTAGAATGGTTTAAAAATTTTGTTTCCCGTATATAACTATACATTTAGGGGTAAGCACCAGATTTTATTTTTCTAGATGATGAATTAATAACTTCGGGAGGGATTCGTTTAGAAATATCTTATTTTTTTTTTAAAAGAATTAAAACACTTTGTATTTAAACCACGAATTTATTATTTTGTATATCTACCGGTTTCGCTTCGACCAAGCTTCATCAGGATATAATATAATAATAACTCTACTATAATAATAAGTTATTATTATATTATATCCTGATGAAGCTTGGTCGAAGCGAAACCGGTAGATATACAAAATAATAAATTCGTGGTTTAAATACAAAGTGTTTTAATTCTTTTAAATATAATGTCTAACCACAAAGTAATTGCTTCTTACGAAAAAAAAAGAAATATCTTAAGTATTAGTTACACGTTCTTTAGAATTAATTAAAATGAACCCAGCGGAAAGGTCGAATCTCCAGGCCTGCTAGGGCGAATTCGACCGTACGGTCGTCCAATACGCCGTTCGCGGGCGTATATTATTTGTTTACACGCTTTCTTCATACACGTCGTTAAGATTCCCACATTATTTTTCTTCTTCTTCTTTTCTTTGATATGGCAAATTCGACATTAGGTCCGTCCCATACACAGGTCGCGAGTCGCAATTTCTATACACGGCTTCTTTGCTTACGTCGTTAAGATTCTGAATATATTTTAGGGTATTGTGTCATCTTAACTTACTAGCCAGTGGTTCCTCACATTTTTCGGGTAAAAAATGTAAATGAAACTTTGATTTTCCGCGACTTTTTTTTCATGATTTTAACATTTATTTCTTAAAAAAACCAAACAAACTAAAAAAATCTCTCAGCCGATAAACCGTCCAGAAACTTCCCCTACTGATATTTATGTTTTAGGTTGAAAAAAAAATCATCAAAAATTTCATCCGAGACCAAAATTATGTTTACATATATTACTCCAAATAATGCCAGGATTCATTTGTTAAATTAATTCTAGCATTCCCCAACACTCTGCTTTTATATTTTTACTCTTATTAAATTATGTTATAGTTTCTTGAGACATTAAATACTAATTTAAATATTATTACCAAGCACTCAAGATTACGTAAATGCTCCTACCATAACCATAAGCTATTATCTCAAACTATGGTAAGTAAAATCAATAAAGCAACGTAATTAATCATGATAATTATTGTATTACGTGTATCTATTTATAAATAAATAAGTCAATAAATAAAATATAATTTATTTCAATTTACTACACGTAAACCACCTAATAAACAAATACAAAAAGTAGTTAATAGAATACATAACGTATGAAAATAAAAGTGAACAATACTTACGGGAAAGCAAGATAATAAGGCAATGAGGGCATTGACATAAAGGTAATGGAAATATTGACTGTAATCGCTAGTAAAAAAATGTTAAAGAAGGCGAAGCCAATTAATAGAACATAATCAAGTTCTGATACCAACTCTGAAGGGATGCATGGGACTGGTAGACGCCATGCATAGAGATATACTAATATAATATGACAATGTCGCCGTGAAAGTTCAATGCCAATTTCGATATCAATGAGGTGGTAAAACCATTTAGAACCGTATAACGAATGAGATCAGAAATTGTGCGAAGCCGCGTAAGCGTAATGAGAAATGTTAGGAAAGGTTTGCTTAGATCACTGGTGCCGAACCCAAATCATTTGATGGGTCAACAAAAATATTACTGAGCTTAGGTGGGCCACGCTGGGGGGAAGGCATAAGCTGAAATGCTGACCCTTAGGTCCTTTAGACACTTTTTCAAGCAATAAATCAAAACTCCCATTAAGAGTCTAGGTCTAATAACAAGAAAATTCTAATTTCATCAAATACAATATAAATAACAAAATAACACAAGCTTGTGTCTACCATGGTGGTTGAAAAATCCACACTCATCACAGCAATTAATAAAGAAAAAATAATTTTTAAAAAGTGATAAATTTACGAGAACGATTTTTTCTGTTTTTTGTATGAATACAAAAATCCAAAACATAGAAAGCTGAAAACTTCATTTTGGGCCGCAAAGGACAAGAACACTTGTGTGGCATATGGTCATCGGTTTTTGCTGCAGATAAATGACACGATGGGTAGCTACTTTATTTATTTTCACTTACCTAAACTTATATAAAGGAGTAAATCGGTGAAATCGACGTTTTCTTGCCAATGATAACATCCATTTTTTTGTGATCGTAAGATCATAACTATGAAAATAGTTGCCCAAGATTTTTTGCTACGCCACTGTCTATGATATCAGTTAAACCTGCCTTGAACAGCTGATTAATATAGACACGATACTGTCTTATCAGAAGTGTGAAAAAGTTTTCACGTACCTGCTTGGAATTGCTAACTGCAACTTGGCTTTTATGGCAAAAGTTTGGAGTATCAAGTGGTCATTACCATTAAATTTTATACCTCTGTTAAAGAATTAGTGAGGATAAAAAATATGATTGTGAGTTACTAACGGTTTTCGGGCACCCCTACCATAGTCAAACTGTAAATCCTTTGGGGAATACCTTCCAAATCCTCCTTTTAAGGAGGGTACTTTTAAGATATTGTTTTTTAAACACTTTATACGAGTACGAATAGCATAATATTGTATATCTAGAAGCTAACTCATAAATGCCACCTTTCTGACCTATGTGACACAGCAATACACTCTTTGGCTCTAGACTTAGAAGCAGCAGTTCGAATCCCGGCAGACGCTATGTGTTCATAGGGTGAGGTTTGTCTAGGCCTTGAAGGTGGATGACCAGGACACACTGAACCACAGATTCCTACCCACCCCTTATACCCTTTTCCTTCCCGGAACTCTCCTCTCCTTCCTTTCCTTAAAAAAACACCCCACACAGCATCCCCAAAGATGACATAGGCCCTGAGAGAAATTATTTTCCTGAGGCCTCCTGTGTGGAGCTCATATAAAAAAAAAACGCAGAAATAGACATAAAGCATAGAAAAGTGTCGTAAGTAAAAAAAAACAAGTTTTACAGGAGAGCAAAAACAAATTATGAATGATAAACAAGCGATCCCATCAAAATGCATCGAAGACATCAAAGACATCTCGCGGATGGAGTGATCAAACTTAAATACGGTTTCCGTGGTTCGTAAATAATCACAACCACTGTACTATTCAGAGATAAATGTGATTTAGAAAAAATTTACTTACAACCCTTTTCTATGGGATTTGCGATATTTCAATTGTAGACGTATTTCCCCAAATAAAAATAAAGTTTATCTTGTTGGTACCTCTTCTTCCAACGTAGAAGATTCCCTCAGAATTGACAGGGTGAGAAGCCACCAATCATAATCGAAACTTTGCACGTTGCATTAAATATCTTAAGCTCTTTCCAGTAACTAGTTCTGAATAGCCAGGTACTTCATAACCATCATCTTCAACTTCCTTACCCTTCCTCACTTTCTTCAGCCTCAAAACATCTCCAAAAAGCACGTGGGATCCATTGTGATTAGATTACCCAATCCGATGTTTAATTTTGTAAAACCAAATTCAAGTTTTTTCCGAACCATCGTTAATATTCATAATACAGCACTCAAAATTTCTTAAAGACTTTTCCGTAATAGTTTGTACACCATAATATCATAAAGTTGCACCATATTGATTTGCATAATTATTGTACATAAAAACATCACCGACAGCCTTAATTTAGCCTTTCTGAATCTTCTAATATCATATCCAATTTCTGTTTTATATTTTTACTATCAGGTGATTTGCTCTTCTATGAACTCTTAAGATCGCCTGGGGGCCTAGGGATTCGTACGGTATAAAATAAGGTGTTTGGAAGTCCGTCCAACAATACGTGGAGACTTAAAAAATATTTGTTTTTTTCGTCGAAACGTAATTACGTAAAATTGCATAGGCAATGAATTCTTTAATATATACAAATATCATTTGGATTAAGGGGATATATTATTAGATAATAATAATAATAACAGATATAAATATGAGTGTAAGAGATTGTGTATTTTGTATTACACTATAAATAAGTTTTATGTTTGTCTTTTCATTACTTCTCGAAGTTTTTTTTAATAAACGGGGAACATCACATTCAATGCAAATCACTGAAAATGAACTAGCATCTTTTTTTCTCTTCAAATATGTGTTACTCTCCTATCCATAATAAAATATGTATCATGTGTTTGAAAAGTAGGTAAATAAAACGTTTTAAAAAATCGATAACGGAAATTTGAAAAGCTGTACAGGACGAAATGTTAATTGTTCGGGAGAGCGAATTGAAAACTCTTTTTTTCAAATAATCACATCTCCTGTTTTTGTAGACCTGTGATTACGAATTTTTTTTATGAAATAACTTTGAATAGATCTGTCAGAGTGCTTAAATTTTTTTTGTAAAGTTCTTTAATAACCGTACATAATTTGTTTTTAATTTTTCAGAAAAAATCCCTCTTAAAATGTACGTCGTAAAAGACTCAATTATTTTCCTACAAATATTTCGACGACGCAGATCAAAAGAAAAAAAAAACGGGGAAAATGACATATCCACCGCCCAGGAAACATTTCTTCTGTAACCAACACCTCTGCCATAGGACACCCCAAGTGGTTCGCTACGTTTGGTGACTTAGCAGGGGTGCCCGGGCTTATGTTATCCGGATCTTGGCGGCAGGAGTGTCTGCCCACCAACGGCATGGCAGGCCAGGTTGGGAGAGACTGGTTGTGAAAGACCTTTTGACCTCTCCAACGGGACTTTCTCGGAACATCGCCTTGCACCGCAGTAGGAGAATTCATATATACATTCACATATCCGTCACTTCTGAACACACTGACCCCCAGATTCTTACCTCCTCTTCGTGCCCTTTTCCTTTCCAGTACTTCCTCTCCTTCCTTTTCCTAAAAAGACCCTCCACACAGCATCCCTGTTTTCTTCAGGGCCTCAGCTCCACACAGGAGACCGTGAGGAAAACAATTTCCCTCGGGGCCTTTGTCATCTTTGGGAATGCTGTGGAGGGTTTTTTCAAGGAAAGGAAGGGGAGGAGAGTTCTGGGAAGGAAAAGGGTTGAAGGGGTGGGCAGGAATTTGGGAGTGTCAATTTTCAATGTATCCTGGTCACCCACCTCAGAGACCTAGACAAACCTCACTCCATGAACCCTATGTGGAGCTATTGTAAAAAAATATATATTTAACTCGTTTTTAGATTTATTGTCCTTTACAGAATTTCAAATTTCCTCTATCGTTAAGTTTTATACAAAAGGTTTTTGAAATAAAATCCTTTTTTAGACTAGCCAGTGCCTCAACCTCAATACAGCAGAAGCAAAAATATTTTTTTTTAAATTAAAAAAACTTTAATTGAAGACGCGACACCTTAGGAAACCAAATTATGACATAGATTCATAACTAAATCTCACTCTGTATGCGTAGTGATTGCCGAGCGCTTTGTATTCCTCCCAAACACAACGTTAGAAGACCTATTACCTATTACGACCTATTAGTAAAAGTTCAAGAGATTTAAACGCTTTGTATAATACTCGTAACATTATGTAAAAGACCCGAACAAAATATCCTAAGTAGGTTCCCGTAGCTACGCATGATACTGACTTGGGACAGTAAATACATATCAATATAATAGTCAGTTCGAACGTTCCCTTCATTAGTATTCAGAGTTGGTGCATTCGTTATTTTTCTATCGTATCTGCATATTAAAAGAAGGGTCAGGCAAACCTCCTCTTCTCGGGTTACAAAAAATAAACAGTAGACTGAATAAGATTTTGTAAATAAATACACACTACTTGCGAGATATGAATATAATATTATTATATCGAACCAGACGGTAGCCGGACCAAACCGATCACTTTTTAAGAGTGATAAAAAAACCACGAAAAGTGCTGAAAAAAATTATATTTTTTTTTTTTTTTTTTAATCATTTATTCCAGATCTCGGGGAGGGTGGTGCAATCCCACGAGTTCCATATTATACATATATAATAATCAAGAAATGATGACAAGATATAAAAAGGATACATAAAAAAAATATTTACATGGTTAAAGAAATTTAAAAGAAAATAATAATAATAATAAAAAAAAAAAAAAATAAAAAAAAATAAAATAAAATAAAAAAAAATAAAATAAAATAAAATAAAAAAAAAATAAACTTTTTGTTTTAATCTATGTCCTCAGGAAGTGGATCCATCGCTTGTAGATGGGACCCTGCAAGAAGTGGAATGCTGCCATCACAATACTATTTTCGCTCGAGGCTAGTCGCGTTCTGTAGTTGGTGATCCGTTTTTTCATTAGTGCTCGGAATCCGGGAACGCACCCTTCTTCAAACATCTCGGTGGCACTGCAGTACCAGGACAATCCAAAAAGCGTTCGATATGAATTGTTGTACTGTACTTCCATTCTTTTTAGTGATGCTTTCTTAAAGTTATTAACTACGTTAAGTTAGGTTAGATTAGTTTTGATGATTTTGTACCAATTTTTTAAGTGTTGCTTTTTTTCAACAAAAACAGTGAAATTTATCAACGTTTGTAATACAATTATTTTGAAAGTTTTTTTTTTATTTTTTATTTTACCTTAGCTTCATAAGGGAGGCTCTCTCAACAAGTCTCTCCCGATCTGGCCTGCCACGCAGTCAGTGTGTCTAGGTGTAATGGGTATGAATCCAATCCTCCCACTGCGGTGCAAAGCGATATTCCGATAGTTCTGCTGGAGAGACCAAAAGGTCTCCCTCAACAAGTCTCTCCCGATCCGGCATGCCTCGCAGTTGGTGGGCGGACGAATCCACCCCCAAGACCTGGACAAAACTTACCACATCAACCCGGGCACCCTTACCGTCACTATGTCACCAAACGTAGCGAATCACTTGGGTTACCTGTGGCAGAGTTGTCGGTTCCCATACCCGCCTGCCAAATTAGAGGTAAGGGGGAGAACATCTACGTAACAAACAGTAGGCAGAAAACCAATTGATTTGATGATATTACATAATGTTAAAACCTGCATTCGATGGTAAAAAAAGCCATATACACCGATAATGTCATTGTAAGAATTTACCCACCTCACACGCACCTGAAATCTCAACGTGACGACATAAGAAAACAAGTTTCATCAAAAAGGAAATGGAATTCAGCGTATCATAAGGTTGAATTCTCAAGAAACCGAGAATTGTATTACTAACGTAATATATCTAGGGTTATACTCTATCGATGATCATGATCCCATGTCCACCAGTTCTATGTCAAGGTTCTGAAAAATAACGAACAACTGCAAAAGGCCACGCACGTGGTTGTAGCGAATAATATTGTATTCAATGTCAGCGGTGTTTTTGTTTACATTTGTGTGATCCTTGCCTTATTTGATCCGTGCGAACGATTTTACAGCATTAATTATATTTTTTAACAAGTTTAGAAAGTTGTTTAATAAATGCGATCAAGAATCGCAATGTTACATAAATATGGCGTCATAATAGGAGTCTCACGACAAGAAGCCAGAAGATTTATTGTACCTGTGGTATTATGGGAAATACGTTGTTTTTTAAAACAAAGCTCATTGCTTCGTGTGTACAGTCATATCTCTGTTAGTAGGTAGGTAGGTAAGTGAAGTGAAAAAATATTTTTTGTAAAGGCTTAATCAATTTTTAAAAAGAAAGATTCCATTTCACTAGCAGAGCGATAGCTTTTTTACCACTTCAAGTAAGTTTTTTTCAATTTTTTGTAGTTTTTATAATTGTGGAAATACGATTTTCTTCACATATATATCATAAAAAATTGTCATCAACTGGCAGAGAGAGAGGAAGTGATTGGCGCTCAAATGCCGCTTTCCTTCCAAGCCCAGCAGAAGGAGGTCCTATAATTTTAAAACTTCGTATGGCCTGGTGAATTTTGAATCCATTTGTACAGCTCTGCTGTCATCGCTCAAGTTCTCAATTTGTAAATACTGGAAAACGATGTGGTATTTTAACTTTTATTCATAATTGGCTACTTGATGATCCAACTTATGCAAGATTCATGATGCCAAAACTCACTATTGTAAAATTTGCAATATTAGCCAATTGTATCTGGTAACACGGGTTTTAAATATTCCCCTTCCACATTTACTTCCGCCAAAAATATATTCCAATGGGCTTTTGCATTAACACTATGAATTTTATTATTAATTAATTCGACTTTATTAATTCTGGACTTCAAATTTGTGATGTCCTACGTTTGCCTCACTGGGAAAAGCAGGCGTTTTAAAACATGAGCAGTTTATAATAAAACATAATAACACAGGTCAAACCTTGCACGCTCAGCACGTTGGTTACTGCGATTACGCCCTTGGAACTTATCAGTTTCTCAATTCTGGTTTATGATGTATGATGGGATTCATTTTATATTGAAGAGTAAGGTAGATCACAAAGCGATGTGATGGATATATCAAAATTTTTGCTCAACATCGTCCTTTTAATTACCTGATTTGCGCACCTATTATTTCGTTTAAAATTATTGCCATTTTGAGGCTTTCGATTGCACCGTAATTTGCAGCGATTGCATAAGAATTGCACTCGGAAACAGGTTGCCGAAGGTCTCGGAAGAACTGGCTCTGGGATCAGGTTAGAACAAGTCAGTGCCACCCGTCAAGCGAGGGCACCTGATGTGAATTGCTAGTGGGTCATGTCCACGCCATATTATTTATTGAGTATTATTCCTGTCTCCTCGGGCCTATTGGCAGTGTCGTCATGTCCTGACAAAGCTCATCTTCGATGGCTAAACTCAACTTAAAGTTATCTGCTTTTCAAAATCACGGTGTTCATGTTACCCAACATAAGAACCGACAATTTTGATAAATTTATGGGATCGTGAATTCGCGAAATTCACTATTTGAATAATATTTTTCTGCAATATTGGCGCGCCAAGTATGATGAGAAGGAATAATCGTCCAATAAAATCCTTGCATTTAGCATTTAACCTAGATATGCGGAAAAATTTCCAACAAAAATAAGTTTAGAAAAAAATTAAGAACTTCTCAATGTTATGGGTATGATGTATGTGCACAGTATTTTATCCGCGTGTCACTTAGTTTTATCTTTTTATTACTGCTAACCCATGTTACGCACAATACCAGTACGTGTGTTTGCGTTCAACATGATTCCCTTCAAGGCGCAGATTAACTCTATTCCTCCTTGACATCAAGGTCTTGGCAGCAGACGCGTTTGCCCACCTACGGATGAAAGGATTCACACACCCGTCACTTCTGGATTCACTGACCCCCAGACTACCACCCGCGCCTCATACCTTTTCCTTTCCAGAACTTCCTCTCCTTTCTTTCCCTAAAAAAACCCTCTACACAGCATCTCTAAAGATGACGTAGGCTCGAGGGAAATTGTTTTCCTCGGAGCTTCCTGTGTGGAGCTATTCTAAAAATAAAAATAAAGTAAATTAAGCAAATTAAAACACAGAAATTTGTGAGAAGCAACTTCCTCCAACTGTACGATGTACAATCAAGACGCCAAGATTGACAACAGATCTTTCGTTGTTATTTAATTAGATATGAGTTAAATATTAGGCGTTGAAATTAATATTTTGTTTGATGCCACCACTGCAATGGGCGTTGGGCGTTAGTTTTAGAGATCTCCCGGATGCAGAATTGCTGATTTCCTAGAACCGAGTCCAGTTCCTGGGTAACTGTACCACTCAGCCTTTTTATACCAAACGAGAGAAGAAGATGAAGGTCAACCTTGTGAATTGAATAGTTCTGTATCGCACCTACATCGGGTCTGGTTTCCTACTAAGGCGTTATGATAATTATCTCACTTTATCCATCTAGGGAAAATATCATTCACTGATTATTGCGTAACAGAAAAAACCTCCATAGTCCCAATAGACACAAAGTCTCATGCATTGAACGTGGTTTACTTTGTTGACTATACGATTACAATAAATGGCTTCGATTGATTTATAATTATATAGAATTTATTGAATTCCATGAAAACCCCTTCATCTTTTCGTGTCAGAATCTCACGCTCGAGGATGTTGTCATAAAATTCTGTTTTTGAGTAAGTCATACAAATCTGTGATCAAATTCGAATCCACGTTTTACCCACAATGCGCTTGTAAGCCTTTGAAAGTTATAGCATTTCATTCGCTATAACAACCGTTCTTACAACAGTCTGTGAAAATCATTATAAAATATTTGCACAAATTGTTAAATTATGTTGAAAACTATTTGTTGAAAAACTACCATGCGAAATAAGGCATAATCATACAAAATCATGTATTTTTGTTTTGAAAATGTGATTGAGTATTATAATTGAAATTATGTTGAGTATTAAAATTAAAAATTTGATTGAGTATTCAATCATTGATTCTTTAATTAAATACTGCATGTAGAACATATTATCTTGGCCCTTAAAAATATCGATCATTTTTTTAAAGTCTTTTAATAAGCCTAGAAAAAAATAAAGTATTAGGTCTATATAAAAACACTTTCAAGTGCAAACTCTCCTACTTATAAAGTTATAAACCCCTTTTCGGATATGGTTTATTGTTTAATATGGCAAATTCAGTTTCTTTTATAATAATCGCAAAAAATATATATTTACGCCCGAACTTCACAAAATAAAATAAAATATGCAATTTCTCTTTGTTATTTTGGACATCAATCAATACGGCCCGCACTGTACGAATTTGGATTTTTAAAGTGAACCTAATGTCATCGGCACAAGAACGATGTACTTGGCACATACATTTCGTATCAGTTACGCCCTGCCTGCGGAGGGGAATAGACGTCCTAGACTCCGCATCGCTTGGTTCCGTGAAATCAATTTTAAATTTCCTTGTTATTATAATAAACAATGCGTAAAAAAGGAGATTAAAAAGATTTCTCAATTACCTTTTTCAACCTTTTCAAAGGCTTTTCCTCAACAAACTATTCTTAAACTCCTCCCAAAAAGAGGCGTGGATTCCTATTTCGATTTTTTCCTGGACTATTGGATCACCTTAAGTTGAGAACTATTATGAAAATTTGTTAAAATAGGTGTTAATTTTTTGAAAATAGCTTGTGGACCATACAGTAAAACAGTTTTTTTTTGCTTTTATTCAATTCTACATGTCAAATTTTGAAAACTGACGCATGTTTTTTAAAATCTTTTGTTTTTAGTTTTACCTAGTCCAAAATCGAACCCTTTATTGTCACAATGCGATGGTTTTCAATCATTTCACATGAAGCTACATTTAAATAATTTTTACGATTATGAAAGAATAAATCTTAAATATAAAAACCAATATTTGTTTGTTTGTTCGTATTTTATGCACTGCCATACTGTTCATCCGATTGCGATGAAACTTTGGTAATTTGTTGTGCGCACGCCCGTGAAGGTTATAGGCTATATAATATATACAATGGTTAGTTTTGTGGTTGTGAAATTTTGTATAAATGAATATGTTTATTTCATATATTTTAGCAGCAGAGAGGAAAGGCAGGAGGGGGAGGGGAACGGGGGGAGGTTCGCGGGAGGGGTGTCGAGGGATGGGAAAGGCTGGGAAGGTGGAAGGGGAACACGGGAGGAAAAGGGGACTCGGGAGGGGAACGAGAACATACGGCAAAGAACATGCAGGGAGAAGCAATTTATTTCTTTCAATATGGCATTGCAACGCATGCCAGGAACCAGCTAGTAACTAAATAACAAATAAATTGATAACCTGATCATAATATTCGGTATCCAGAAATTGTAAGTGGGAAATTGGTGAATCTAACACATTAAGAGCTGATATTAGGCCATTTTTTTCATATATCACCATGAAAACTCTGACTTCAGACTCGATTTACCCAAAAACGAAAGCTCAAATCAATAAAGGTTATACTGCAAAATCGACTCCAAATGTGGTGTAGATTCCCAATTTTCCTATTTGTACTTTGAGTTTCCGACACCGTGTAGGTTTATAATATGTAACAACAACTGGATATTTTAGATTCCTGACGTAAAAGGGCATTTGTAACTAAGGAATGTTTCCTTCTTTAAAAATCTAAATATTCATGATATTATAAAATGCATGAACGCCAAAGCGAAGATTTCCCAATGATTTCACATAATATATACCTCATTTGACTAATGTTTTTTTCGGAACACCCATTGCATTCTACTTCTTGTATTAATGACACATTGCACGACAAGAAGAGCGATGAAAAAAAATTGTAATACAGAAACTATTTCGCTGCAATGCAAGTTCAATTACGTGACTAATGAACTCTTTCGTTTCGGAATTACGAGTTTACCAAGTAAGCTGTAAGCTGCCATGACATAAATTATCAAAAGAGATAACTGTTGCTACAAATTTCCTGAATGTTTCGCGTACCTAGTTATTTTTTCAGTTATTTAGATTCCGTTGGTTTATGTTTTAAATCATTGTTTTATCAAGTTTAACTAATGAGTTTGAAAAAGTTTACCTTGAGGTGATCCACTGGTCCTTGAGAAATTCGGAATCCACGCCTCTTTTTTGGGAGGAACTAAAAATACTTGAGAAGAAGTTTTCGTAAAGGTTGGATAAGGTATTTGAGAGTTTTTTTTCATAGGTTGATTTCGTAAAGGACTGTTAATTCCTTTGTATAGTTATGTTATTCTTTAATTTCACGCTATTTCACTATTCTTTCTTTAAAGTATTTTGTTATTCACTTTTTTTTTAATTTGTTTAATTCGTACCCTGGTGACGCTTGTGACATGCGAAATCGGTCGGTCTTATTAAATTAAACAAATTTCGAGGTTATGAACAAAGATTTGGTTTTATTTCAGGAATAAAGAAACTTTAAAAATAATTGGGTTTAGTAAGTGCCTACTGGCGATACGTTTTAATTTTTATGTATTACGTATGAATTACAACTTTTTCAGTATTTATCGTATATAAAACATTATTTTAGGTTGTTATTTTAACTACAAATGCTTTTTTTCTCATCTAGAGTTAGATTCATGATTTTTTTTCATTTGCTCCGATGGAAGGAGGTCCGAAGAAACATATTTTCCCTCGGGCCCTATGTCTTCTTTGGGGATGTTGTGTGGAGGGTATTTTTAGGAAAGGAAACAGAGGAAGTTCTGGGTAGGAAAAGGATATGAGGGGTGGGTAGCAATCTGAAAAGCAGTTCACCCAGGAGTGACGGACGTATGAATCTATCCCTCCCACTGCGGTGCAACGCGATGTTCCGAGAGAGTCCTGCTGGAGTGGTTAAAACGTCTCCTTCCATCACCAAGACAAATCTCAACCCGGGCACCCTTGCTAAGTCATTAAACGCAGCAAACCACTTGGGGTAACCTAAGGCAGAGGATTTGGTTATCCAATAAATGGTCCCCGGGGCGGCGGTAAAAATTTATATTTTACATTGAAATACCCTCAGCACAGTTTTCCCAAAGATGCTATACGACCTGAAAAATTAAAATTGATGTTCACTTATATAGATTAAAAAGATGGCGTGTCTGTGGCACATCTACGTTCGCAGACAAGTAGTAACATATAATAGGAAATAATGAACTTCAGCATATTTTTTTCAAATCCAAATAAAAAATTATTTTATATAAATCAATATAACAATTTAGTAGCGTACAAATCGAGAAACTTTGTCCAAATGATAATGCTCGTAATTATTGCAAGTTCTGTTAGACGTTTAACGCATACATTTACATTCTCCGATGTATTATATCAATTACTGCTGCACTCTTAAGTGGATTATTATGAAGCCAATTGGACATTGTCGCAATTTCTTCCTTGCGCATGCGCCACGCGACATCCAGTAATGCAACGTGCATTTTTATATTTTTCGCAAGCGTACACGCAATGGAACTTACTGGCTTCAATAGGCAATTCAGCATTAAGTTTATCAATGTATAAAAAATGATAATAATTTTTGTAGTGAATTCGAAAACGATAAGCCGAATGAAAAACTCTTGAACAGTAAGCTCTAACTTCATGAAATTTGAGCATTATAACTCGACTTCTTAGCGCACAATGTCATTTCCGTCAAGTAGTTTTAAAACAAAATATGAAAAAATAAGGAAAGATGCGGTAATGTATTTGTTTCACAGACATTCGACTAGTGTCAGTTCGCAGTTGAATTTTCATAATGACTTAAAAGTTTTATTATTCAGAACAAAAAATACGTCAAGGCGCCAAATTTTTCTTTCAAATATTATTTCGTTATATCGCCAAATGTTTTTTTTTTTCAAATATTATTTCACTATATCGACAATTGTAACCATCCAACAACCATCCATTAATCATGAGTTATGGAGGTTCGAAATATCGAAATTTATTACAAAATAAAGAGAAAAGATGCCGTAAAGTGTAGGTATAATTCATATTTGACGTTCACAAGGCCTGTCCGCAAAATAAGGTCTCCAAGATGCTGCGGTCCAGCAACACTGGTGTGTAGCCTGGTTCCCCACGCCAAATGCCCACCACGCTGCTCTCTCGGTGACGCTTAGTCTCGGCGTGGCAGCCGTTAGCGATAGAGCTTCCGCTCTAACTGCGCAGACAATGCTCTGTAATTCGTTTAGTAATACGCTTAGTCTCGGCTTAGTCTGTAATTCGTTTAGTAATACGCTTAGTCTCTGTAATACGCTTAGTCTCGGCGTGGCAGCCGTTAGCGATAGAGCTTCCGCTCTAACTGCGCAGACAATGCTCTGTAATTCGTTTTTTTTTTCAAAGAACAATACCCTGATAGATATTCATTTTCAACTGCATACAGTGTCCGGAAAACAGTGTATGAGCGCTAAAGGTTGGTTTAGAAGGTCTCGTCCCCTATCACAATTGAGTCCAAGAATTCCTTCATTGCAATCGTTTTCGTAGCACTCAAGGAATTCGGACTCCTTCAACCCGTTGTTGTTTGTGATGTTTGGTGAGCATTTTTGGGACTCACCTTGCGCAGACGTTGTTATATCCCAAATGTATTTTCAAAATCTTGTCAATGGTGGTCTTACTGATATGTTCATATCATAGATCTCCAAAAAAAACGAACTATAGAGCGTTATTCACACCTGTCGGGGGAGGCGAGCGGAAGCTCCATCGCGAACGGCTGCCGCGCCGAGACTAAACGTCACAGAGAGGGCAGCGTAAAGGGCATTTGGCGTGGAAGAACCAGGCTACACGCCAGTGTTGCTGGATTACGCGTGAAATTGTTTCTCGCGACCGCAGCACCTTGGAGACCTTATCTTACGGACAGCCCTCGTACATATATCCGGTCAGTGTAAATTGATATAATGGTATCGCGTCTGTCCCTTCTGGCGACGTGAGCTTAATTCTTCGTCTGGCTAAGTTCTCCACACGACACAACAAGCAACATTTTCCATTTACCGTGTTGGTAGTAGGAGATTTTCAAATTATTATAAGGTTTTCCGTAACTCGAGAATGTTTATCTTTAAATAATAAATAAAATATTTGGATACATATATGTATATACTATTTAATTCAATTATTGCTCTCTAAGAAAAAAAAATCCGGAATGGGGTGCCTCTCTTATTTAGACGATCAAAATTATTATAATAAGGCAATTGATTACTTAAAACAGCAGCAGTGTGGAAATGACATCATTAAAAGCTGAGCCGATAAATTATTGAATGCAAGTGTTGTCAGGAGGTACTGGTTGGAAGTTATTGGATCCGACTGACCGGGAAAAGGAGTCGAGAAAAACTTGAATTTCAAATGAGAACCTAACAACAGGGTAGTCGTGAAGTCAATGTAAAGTAATGAAATCTAAAGAAAACATATTTACTAACTAAACATCACGGCGTTTCCCGCCGAGGCGTGCAGCGAAGATACATAATTCCACATAAATCTGTCTCGGTACACGATCCTTGCTTCATTCATGGTACAAAATTATAATTCAGCATATATTTACCCCGCAGCATAAAGAGAAACTAGAACATAAATATAGCACTAGATTCACGCGCAACGACGGGTTAATAGTTCCGAAATTTAATAATAAGTACGGACAGAGAACGTTTGAATACAACATACCGAAGATATTAATTCTATGAATAAGGTTAAATATATGGTGAAAAATTGGTTATTGGAAAAAGAGTATTTATTTTGATATTTTTGATAAAATTTATGAAAAAATGTTTAAACTGTAGATAAGAGATGTAAATTATAACTAAACATATATGTAAGTGAATTATAAGCACCTGCTGTCAAGCCAATCGCAATTGGCTTAGCGGGACTTGTTTGTTGATCTATAAAATAAATAAATAAATAAAAAAAAAAGTATTGAATCCGTAGGGATAAACTTAATCTTGAGGGTTTCAAACATTTCAACATCAAACATTTCACAAATCATCTCTTAGATAGTCTGCTGTTATTCTCTTGACATTGCCCTACTCAAGTATGATGATATTTGAATCACTTCCTCGACTGACCGACAATTAAAAATATTAAATTATAATTAAAAATATAATTTGAACAAAAATATTTTGTTTGAATACCACTTTATTAAATAAACACTTTTGTTGACACAAAATATTTTTATTCATCTTATAATCATGTATAACCACAAAGTGATAGCTTCCAAAAAAAAATATACTTTTGTCAACTTTTGGAAACTGATAAAGTCTTTGAAAATATTGAAAAACTTATTGCATAAAAAATGGCACTTCTTATCACTGTCGCATTACGTTTGTCGTGTTTTGATTATTTTTCTTACTGAAGAAATGAAAAATATAAAACAAAAACTCCACACAGGAGGCCTTGAAGAAAATTATTTCACTCGTTGCCTATGTCATCTGCTATGGATTCTGTGTGTAGGGTTCTTTTGAGGAAGGAATTAAATTCTTGAAGAGACCCCTGTTGTAGGAGAGAGGAAACGCAGAGGCCGGCAAATCGTTCCACAGCCGAACTTATTAGACAAATTGACACTACACATCTCAACATGTTAAAAATTACATTTCATGTTGAAATGTTTTCGTTGACCAAGAAATTCCAATTCTTGAGTGTGAAAGTTTTATAACGATTCACAGACATATTTTACCTGCTTTATAATTTTAATTTTCTGCTTTACGTGACGAAGGCTTGCATTATCTCGTTTATCATTCAAACTTCATATTATTAATATACTGTTTTTAGGAAAAAAGATTAAATATTCAGCACGGCTTAAAATATTATGTCTATACCATAATTTTACGATAATCTAACAATCAAAATTCTCAGATTTGAAATTTGATATAATACATAGATTTCATAATCAGTGGGGTTTATTTGGGTGTACCAGAGTGCTAATATAGGATAAGTTCTACTTTATTGATTTGGGTTTTAAATTATCGAATTCAACTTTTCATGATTTTGGAGGCAAGTTTCGCAATTATTTGTGTTATTATATTTATTATTAAAAAAAATTCGCTCTATTTACCAAACAAATATAATGAGTGATAATATAAAAAAAAATTATTACGAAAAGCATTTTGATGGGCATAGATTCAAATTACAAACGACCGATTTACTTTGGATTATAGATTTATCCATTTTTAACAATTATCGTTACCACACTAAAAATGGCTGAAGTTGCCGCCAAATCGTGAAAAAAATGATTATTTAATGGCTTCTAATTTAAAATTTAAAATGTAAATAAATAAAGTGGCACATATCCGTACTAAATGTTTGATATACCTTTTGATTAAAAAAAAAAATACAGTTCGAATAAGTATTTTAGTCTCAAATCCAAATTTAAGTGTTGTTATTAAAAAAACCGCTCAGCTTCTCAGCTAAAACTTCTATTGAAAATCGTTGACAAACATGCTAATAAAAAATAACTTTTCATTATTACGAGTTGCAGAAAACTGATCGAAGTATATTATATTTTTTTATAATAATAATAAAAAAACATTTCTTATTATCAGATCTCTACAATTTCATACATCTTTCTTTATTTACTTATTTATTTCAGCACATACGGCACAACATGTGCCATTGACAAAATTAAAATTACTTATAATAAATAACATTGATTCTATTGACCACTGCTTACAATTGTTGGGCCACTGCTCAGCTATACATTCAGGATTTATTTACATGTGATATTTTAAATTTCTTTGTGGTTAGCAGTCTAATTATTTTTAAAATAAATATTTGTGGCATGTGGAAGTATCAGTGATTCCGCGAACACACCATATACCGGCCGAGTGCAAGTTGTTTTCCTGACGCGCAGTTAAAACACGTTCTGTAGTACGCACGCTGCAGCGCGCAACTCCCCGCGGAACCGGTCATGGAAATACATAATATTACAGGCAGAACCTACTTCACCCGTACAGCCTTTCGTAATAATAATAAGGCTTGTGCCACTGCCACTAACTTTGGGTTGCCTTTGACATATCGTAATTAGGTATTCAATTCGGTAGCCGGCTAAATCATGATTTCGTTAAAGAGCGGTTTTTTTTTGCCGTATATTTTTCAGTTATTTTTTAGCAGGCTGAGAAAATAGACGGCTTGTGATGGAACGAAGTCACCGAACTAGCGCAAGACAGGGACGCTTGGAAGTACTTCATCGAAACAACAGGTCACCGACCTGAGAGCGAAAGGGTATAAGCCCATGTTAAGTATATGGCCGGACAACTCAGAATGAAATCAACTCAGAACCTCCTTTGAAAAGTCATTAAATGTGTTGAAAAAAAATGGTTGAATGGGTTACGTTAGTTTAGAGTTATGGGCTCTTTTTAAATCATTTTTTCCATAACTTTTAATGACTTTTTGAAGAGGTGTTGGAGTCTTTTCAAAGAGTGAATTGGCATAGAATGGTTTTATTTATCTGGTAACAAATATAGCTATGGGTCTTCTCAAGGGCGAATATATATTTTTTGAAATTTATTGAGTTTGTTTATATTTATTAGAATATATTAATATGCACAATGTAACATTTCATTTGATAAATTTAAATATTTTTACAGTAAGCATAATATTTATTTGTAAATACATTCATTCTTCATACTTTCAGGCATTTCATCATACATCTTTAGCCCTCTGCACATTAGGTAGTTCTGTGATTTTGATTTTTTCATATAACTCTATTTAAATTTCTTGTTTCGTAATTATGTACATCTCTATTAAAACAATTTCATTCTTTAAGTATTTTGGCATTTGGTTTTTCATAACTTTAAGCACAAAATTTAACACATTAAATCCAATTTACCTCCTCTTTCATTTGATTAATCCTTGTATACATCTCACAGCTCTGTTCTGCATAACTTCTAGCTTTTTCAAATTTCCTTCATTTACTAAACATAACATCGTAGGCAGTAATCTAAAAGTGAAACAACTATGGTTTTATAAATAAACTCTATAGTGTTTCTATTTAATTTATTTCTTAGTCTTCTAAGAATATTTTTTGATGCCTTCTTTGGCACATATTCAAAATTTACCGTGGGAGTTAGTTTTGAATCGAATATCATACCCAAGTATTTGATTTCATTTACTTTTTCAAGCGTTTATCAAATTAACCCCGTGTTAGGCGTTTTGTTGCCTATTTCCATATATTTTGTTTGTTTAAGTTTCAACTTGTTTAATTTCAGCCATTTTCCTATTTTTTGTAGGTATTCGTTTATTTTGTTCAAAATGGTTGAATATGTGTGATTTTAGGTTTTCACGGCCAAAAGTATTTTTGTTATTTATTTTTGGGCTGTTATGCCGTGTTACTCTACCTCCTTCTTTAGCCAACGTTTCAGACAGCGTTAAAGTGTCCATCATCATCAGCTTATCTGCCCTGATGATGGACACTGTAATGCTGTCCGAAATGTTGGCTAATAAAGGAGGTATCGCAACACGGCATTACACCCCAAAAATAAATAACAAAAATGGTTGAATAGGTTTATATACGTAATTTTCACACGAAATATAGATTAAGGTATCGTCTGCAAATAGACCACTATGTAATGAGTTGATAATGTTTCTAATGTAAAACACGTGAATCAACTACTAATAAATTCTAACTAACGCTCCGATGTTTTTTAAGCTCAATTATTTGATAAAAATCTGCAACATTACATTGATACATAAATACTTGACCTGGGCATCATTTTTGATCAGAAACTCTGCTTTGCATCTCATGTAACTTCTATAACAGGGCTATGAAAATGTTAGGTTTTATATTAAGGATTTCCAAGGATTTTAAAAATATTTACACATTAAAAATTCTGTTCACATCTCTTGTTAGAAGCATTCTTGAATATAATTTAACAATTTGGTCACCTGTCTTCAACAATCACATCAATACCATTGAAAGAGTCCAACACAAATTTTTGAGGTGTATTAATTTTAGACTTGGAATTCCCTTAGAATCAATAAATTATGATTTTTTGTTGCACTCATTAAAATTGTTGAAATTAAGTGACAGAAGAAAAATTTTTGATCTGATATTTTTGTATAAAATCATTAACTATCAGTTGGATAGCCCTGATATATTAAAGTTGATTAACTTTCATATACCTACAATAAGATCAAGGTTCCCTAGTTTGTTTTATTGTGACAACTATATGTCGGTATCAGGCTCCAATTCAGTTGTAAATAGATTACACACCATTGGAAATTTTTATGCCAATGTGGCTGATATTTTTAATATTTCCATACTGAAATATAAGGTTGTACTGATCGAACATTTCAGCCAATTATACGTTAACGAGGTCACTACATAATGATTTTTTGATATTATTGTTTATTTTTAATGCCTGTATAATGTACTATGACTGTAATTAAATATACACATGCTTGTAAATGGCACTTTGTGCCGTAAATTTTAAATAAATAAATAAATAAATTACGACAATAATTAATTCCTGAATACGAACTTGACTCCCCCGTAATATTTAACGCGGATGGACACCCACCCAAAGCTCGTATCTAATAATTTCGCTTTAAAATGAACCTATCTACCACCGTTCTCGGCGTAGGTAAATACTGTCATTAACTAGTCGATTATTTAAAATTATTTTCTAGTTCTTATGTTTCTCAGAAGACTTCTTACACTTCATATATGGCTTATCTCTCCATGGTACCTTGAAAGAACAGACTTATAATTATTTGTGTGAAGAAAGCTTTTGCATACATATTATGGTCATCTGTATGCAAAAGTTTTATAAGCCAAAATGCTAAGTTTCTTGTTGTTGTCAATTTTTTTACGGATATACTGCCTACTTATATAACAATATCTTTAATTGAGAGCCTCAGATTAATTTATCAGCTAAAATTAATGGTTCCGCAATTTTTCACACCGCTACAAAATATCCTCCGACAAAATATCCTACGGACAAAACATCGCCCAACAAAATATCTACTAAAACCTTACCTAACCTAACCAAACATAACAAAAAAATGGAACAAAAATAATACAAACATCCTGGAAAGACAATAAATTATTGTTCAAAAATACTAAAATGGGACAAAAATAATAGACATTCTGTAAAGACAATAAATTATTGTTTAAAAATAGTAAAATGTAAAATAAGGTTAGGTTAGGTTAGGTTTCAGTAGATATTTTGTTGGAGAATATTTTGTCGGGAATGAAAACGCACATTACCAAAATTAGTCAACTTTTTTAATGTATTTAAGTCTATCCAGACTTCTTCAAATTTAAATAACACGAACATAGTGAAATACAAATATGAACACACCAATAATAGAAACATGGGTGATGGGTCATACATCCAGCGATATACACCCTGGATGATACACCCTGCGGCGCCCCGCCTGTGTTTCAACCTACACGCTAAACGCATAACTTTCATTGGCTCCACCGCTTTGGTAATCCGTGAAGTTTGGTCATCGCTCAGCTATTGTAGGGACGCCTCCATGCAATAACTCCTTTCGATTCTATTATGCATCCCAACACTTTCTTCGAGGGCCTACCGGAAAGCGGGCTTAAGGGCGCGGACGCCGAGTCTCGCTTGCGACTGGACTGATAGCTCGGCGGGACTGCCGGGCGACTGCAGCTCAGCTCCTTGGGTTAATAGTCCGGTCAAGTTAGCTAAAATAATAGTGGTCAAATAATTAAAATTTGCACAGAACTGAAATTTGGTAGAGACTTTGGGTACACCATTAAAAATAAAATACCAAAAGTCACCGTCGATTCCATCTCCGCTAAAAAAGTTATTAAAGGTCAAAGGTCAACATTTTAATTTTTTTGATTTTTCTCGTAAACGGTAAGTTATATCAAAAAATACGTGACACAAAAATTGTAGATCATTAAATTAATCTACAAAAATTGTCTAAATACTTAATGATCTACAATTTTTATTTTACTTATTTACGAGAAATATGGGCGTGGAATCGATGAGGAGTATTGTTATTTTATTTGTAATGGTGTACCCAAGGTTTCTACCAAATTTCAGCTCCGTGCGAATTTTAGTTTTTGAAATTTTTATATTAATATAATGTCATCATTATATACATATATGTAATTTTAAGATTCGTCCTCTTCTTCCTTTATTGTAATAAACTTTTATTTCAGCTACAAGTGGCGGAGATGAGACGTGATTCAGTCAAATAAATAACTATGTACGCATCGCACACTGCCTGCTAACAATGCGTGCCTGGACTTTGGAGGTCTAGAGTCATTTTAATAAAAAAGTAGCTTCTTTATAAACAAAAATTAGAGTCCTGACGTGTGCGGTGGAAGAGGAAAGCATCTGTTTCCTTAGAACGCCATGGGAAAGTTGTGGGCACATACAATATACATGGGCACTATGGATTTGCACCTAAAATAATTTGTGATTTGTGACAATTAGGTACATAGCGATGGCAAAAAACCCCTTTTATTTTTGAGTCCGGAATCAAACCGAGTTGACTGACACGGAACCAATGATCTCATGTATCCCATTACGACAGAGGTCATTTTACCCTACTGACCCGACTCTAGTCATGCAAATATTGCAAATGTTGATTTGGTTCACTTTGCAAAACATTTCAAATTGCTTAAACCGAATGCGACAACTTGCTGTACGACTCTATTCATTGTACCTGTACTATAAAAGGGTCATAATTACTTTTCCATTTTCATAGTTACACACAGTGTGGTAACTCTGAATCGTACAGACACGCAGGTAACTTGGATGTGAAACCTGTCAATAAAAATAGCAAGCGGTTAATCTTAAGTAGCATTCGTTGGGAATTATTACTACATATCTATGTTCTGTGGAGTTACCAGTAGCAAGGTAGATAATAATATAATAATAAGTCAAGTATTGCAATACACTTAATGGTGGCTAATAACTACAGGTGGTACAGGCAACATCGACTACCCACACCTGACCTGAAATCGATACGAGTACCAAAACAGAACGAATGGAAATGAGGGTTACGTTTATTGATAATTTTACTCTTATGAGATTTTTGTCAAATCGCTTAGGAGGACCTAAAAAAATCTATTTAGAAACTGAACTTTTTATACAATTGATAAACAACCGTTTAAGTAGGAATGGTATGAAAAACGAAAAATGGAAACTGACATTTAACTGCCATAAAATAGGTATGTTTTTAGGTTTTCACGGCCAAAAAGTATTTTTGTTATGATTTTTGGGGTGTTATGCCGTGTTTCGCTACCTCCTTCTTTAGCCAACGTTTCGGACAGCGTTACAGTGTCCGAAACGTTGGCTAAAGAAGGAGGTAGCGAAACACGGCATAACACCCCAAAAATCATAACAAAAATGCCATAAAATAATAGTTCACGGAAAGATAAGCATAGATTTTATCTGCCAACGAGGGTTTGCTAGTAATAATAATTTCTCATTGAAGTTATTTTAAATGTTTCATATATATATTTTTTTAATTCATAAATAAATACTATATTAGAAATTAAATAAAATTACCTTTTGGATTTTTAATATATATTAATCGCAATATTTTAATATCATAGTTGAAAAAGTTGAAAAAAGCTTGCTACGAATATTTTTTATCAAAACCTCTAATAATTTCGCAAAATTCAAAATTCAAAAAACAGTCCCTTTATGAAATTTTTTAAAATACCGTCACTTCACTTTTAACACGTTCATACCATAGAATAATATTTGAAAAATTTGAAGTTGCTTTTAATTAATAATTATAAAACTGTCATTTTTAATACATTGCTTGCACATCTTAAATTGTTGTATTTGGCATTTATGTTATAAAAAACTCACTTTTATGATATGCTTATAAAATTTAGACCATAAAATTATATTTGAAAATTAGTTTAACCGTTTAACCACACTTTCAATTAATGATAGTATAACTTACAATATTGTATAATTACTAGACTAAAACTGACGAAAAATAACCCAAATTAGTTGTATATATTGAATGTATATAGCAGCTGGTTCATATTTACCATTCTGAAGAGGAATAACGGAGCGAAACTTTAAAATATAAAAAAGTACAATAATTGAGAATAACATAATAATCAACATTTTCTCCGTGTATGTTCGCCCACAGAATACTTAATTTTATTTGTAATTTTTTTTCGGTTTTTTGGACGATAATACAACTATATAATATAATACAAGTATCTATTTTTTACAACGAAAATACTACACTTCAATCGTACGTATTGTATTTTTTTTCTCTCTCTTCAACAATTGGATGGCATTGGAAGCAGAACTATGATGTATAAATGCGACTATAATATTTAAGTAAGAAATCTGTTTTTATGTAGTATTGCGTTATAATCATGGAAATATAAATTTGTTTAATTTTCATTACTAAACAATGTATTTTTCAAAAACCGTGAAATCGTGAACCTTTTTCGAACTTTGCAGATTTCCTCGAGAAACACACCTAAGCGTATTTATTAAGTTTATTGTATTTATATTTATTTAAGTGTCTTTTTTACGTCTTGACAAAGTTTCCCCACTGTGCATACACCCCCAATACCCATTATAGTATCTATGCATCTTTACCATAACTCTAGTAGACAGCTTGTCGTCTTGGCTTGGCAGAGTTGAGACAGATACCGAAACACCACCTGTGTTGGTGGCGTAGAACTATAATGCAGTTAATTAATTATGGCTGTAGGCACTCGTGAATAACGTTGGATTCGTCTGTACGTCGGTTTCGTTTCTAGGCTTTAATTATAAGTTATAACTGGCTTCTGTGGTGACATTCGGAATAGATCATTGAATTTGTGATGTATGAATTAAATTACCGATATTAAAGATTTCATATTACTGAAATAATCAGATTACAATTTAGGAGGTGGGTGTCGGTACAGCCGCATCGGAAACCATGTATTGGATAGCCAACACGTCAGCTCTAGTCACCATAAGTGGTTCGCTACGTTTAGTGACTGATTAGTTGTGCCTGAGTTCATGGGTCCAGGTATTGATGGCGGATGAATCTGCGTACCCACAGCATGACGGGCAGACGAGGGATCGAGAGAGACTGGTTCAGAGAGGCCTTTTGACCTCTCACAGTTGGAGATATGGATTTATACGCCTGTCATTCCTGGTTGACCCCCTAATTCCTACCCACCCCTTATAGGTACATTTTCCTTCCCAGAACTTCTTCTTATTCCTTTCCTTAAAAACATCTTCCATACAGCGTCCCTTTTAGAGGGCATAGGCCCGGATGGAAATTATTTTCCTCAGGGCCTCCTGTTCGGTCTGATTTAAAAAAAAACACTCACATAAATATGTCTGTCTATGTTAACCTAAAATGTTAATGTTAATGTAAATGTAAATAATTAACATATAAACAAAAAAAGGAGACACAATAAAAAAAAAAAAATATATATATATATTTATGACAGGTATAATCCGATGCGATTTAAACCTTTAAGTATATAAAACTATAAGTGGGAAAAATTAGAATCGCTTGCTCTAAAAAATGGATGACACTTGAAGCCTCTCTATCAGTTTACAAAACAATACCCTTCAGAAATACCGAATAGAAGTAACACGTACGATTGAAAATTAATACAAGATTGTGGAATGTATCGGGATCTCCTATCCTTATCCTATTTTCCTCTTCCTCTCCCCCTCACCAAAAATTAATTTTAAGATATAATAAAACACCATCCCCAAGTTACTTTAACATAGGAGACCTTTTTGGCTTGACTTAATTTAACTTTGTATATATGTAACTATATTTAATGTATAAGCTGTTTGGCTCTTATAAATAAATAAATAAAATATATGAAATATGATAAATGTTTTCCAATAGCGAAATTGGAAAACACGCACGTCCCGGTTAGACGAGAGGTCTGGGTTCGAGTCCCAGTTGCGACCATTGTCTTTTTCTATTTTTCTGTGTCTTGCTTTCATTCATATTTTCATTTAGATTATAAGTGTTATCTTCTTCTTCAATGATAAAATAAAATAATTTTCTGTTTTCTGAAAATAATAGTATCAATATGCAATAAGTTTCTTAAAAACAATAATATGTTACCTTCAAAATGAAAATCCACTCAACTGCTACCGTTTTGAAGTGTCCATTAAGTTTAGTAATAGTACCTACAAAAGCTCCCCGCGACCAATCAAAATTATTGCTGCTCTTCACTTGGGCAAGTTTTATCGAAGATTTGAAGGTAAATGCATTAGTCTTATGTCTCGTGTCCTATTCTCGTATGCGTGGGAAAACCACTTGACTCTGAAAAGACCTGAAGAGGTACTTTGATATTATATTTTGGGAAGAGTCCTTCACTGCTTTTAATTTTCAGATATCCATTTAATGGAGTTTGTATGAAGATACTGAGTACTGATATTTCATGAAATAGGTACTTGCATACTTACCAAAGCATAGGATAGTTAATATGACAGCCAGAGAGGGGAAGATACTCTAAACATTGACCACAACTGAGTTTTCGACTTGCAAAACCCGAAATCTGTAGACGTCACGAAAAACTATTTGGGGCACTAAATATAAAATGAATATTTTATGCTAAAAATCAACATAATTGTACATTATTGTTTTGATATTTTGTGAAAATTATTAAAAAATAAAAATTTTCACTCTTCGCAAATTCACTTTGTGGTGTCATTTTAATTTAATCAAAATTAATGTGTTTTGTTTAAATTTATTTTCAATTTACTTCAAGCACTTTTTGTGAATGCATCAGAACCAGCAGAAATTTCCAGAGTGGATTTTGCAAGTCAACGACTTAATTTAGAATCGAAACGTTGCTTGAAATGGCTTTGAAATGGATGATTCGATCGGAAGAATCAGGGATGTTATAATCTTCTCCTTCCCCATATCCTTCCCTACCGGATTACCATCGACCTCAATAGGGAATGCCATAGTCCCACTGACTCCGGAGCAGTTGCAGCTGTTGGCAGAAGTTACGGCTCTTGTGCGATATTTTCAATTTTTAAGAAGTTGTAGATAGGCAGTTTCGGACAGTACTTTTCGTGAAAATGTCAATCGTGCATGTCTAAAACCTAGGGCCTAAATCAGGACCAGACGAAATCATCAAAGGTTTTTCAATTTCCATCAATAATGAAACATTATTGAAAAAAACAGAACGAGTCACCGTTCGTTTAATTAAAAATCGTTTTATTCAGTAAGATATAAGGCAATAAAATGTCAGCATTTTTTTACGTCAACTCCACACAGGAGGCCCTGAAGAAAATAATTTCCCTCACAGTCCATGTCTTATTTGGGGATGCTGGATGGAGGTGCTTTGGAGGAGAGGAAAGCGTGAACATGGGTTTTGAAGAGGCCGATGTTGTAGGAGAGAGGAAACAGAGAAGGATACATTTCACAGCTATGCTGTTTAACTGAAAAAGCTTAACTGCTGTTCTCATGTGACAAATTTCAACCATGTACAAGTGTTGGTCGCCCGTGGCGTTTTTCCCGCATTTGCACCGGTGCAAAATGTGCAGAAGGTGCTGAATGGTGCTGAATGGAATAAAAACACTAGTTTTTCGGCGCATCCTCCATTGAAATACCAGTAGAACAAGGTTAGCATTCCCACCTGATGCTTGTGCTCTTAGGACTACAATCCGTTTGTTAAGATAGGGGAATCTATCAATTGGACCGCCTGTTTCTGGGTATCAAACGAGAGTTGGCTGCCATATTCAGCAGTGGGACGCACTTACGATTTGTGCAGGATCATCAATTGTGTAGGTACTGCATGCTCTTTGGGTCGTTTAGCACTAAACTATTTGTTTATCTTCTCGTCTTTTCCTTGAAGTAACATGGGCATTTTCTTGCTTCCTAAACAAAATAATAGAGTGAACAGGACAATCGAAGAAACATACATCCTTCACTCGTATTCCAAAGTGTTGCAGAGTCCTCCCGTAGAATCGTGCCTTTTCGTTTCACACCCATCTACACTATTCTCCGTTGCAAATTGTAAACAAGAAGTGTTGCATATAGCTGTTAGCTGCGACATGCATAGACGCAGTTGTCAACAGAGGAGTTCACGTCATGTCAAAAACCTTTAAGACTTGCGTGCAAATTATTGTGCAATGCACCACACTTATATCTACCTATACATAAACAATCAACACCATGATAATCAGTGCTTTAAATATTATCACCACGCACAAAGGGGAACGAACTGTTCCAACTGTAGCGTGTATTTCTCCTCAAGATGTAGCGATGACTTTTCAAGAATGGGCTACAATCAAAATTGAATGTTCGTGTCTTTGAGATAACGGTTACCAATTTGTCTGAAAAAAAAACGGAAGTTGGACGATCGTCTCAATCCAGGAAAACAATTGAATCAAGTAGGACGAATGATATTTATGTATTTTTAAAATATCAGCACATTACATTTTTAATAAATTTTCTGATTTCAACTATTCTTTGTATTCAAAGTAATCTGTTTTCACAAATCTGTAAGAAGGTGGTATCTAAAATTCTCGTGAAAATATTTTAGAACCGCTTTTGCTTTTAACTAAGCCCTCTTTTTGTCGCCTGCACTGAGTTTGCAGAGAGAAGAGAAATGTGAAGAGGCGTTTAATTTAGTCTCCGATCACATTTTTGTTTTTTTTTTTACTTTTTTTTTTAAATATTAGTTATTGGACAGTTAGGATTGGGGTGAGGGTCGGTCGGTTACCCGGTTGAATAACCAATGACGACACGTGAAAAAAAATCTTTTTGATAAAGAAAACCTTCAAAAATGTCACCGGATACCAAAATGTTTTTAACATTTTTTTTTACTCCAAGTAATGTTAGAAATCACTGGAAGTAAGTAAGAAGTAAGTCAGGTAAGTAAATCCCTTACAAATATCCTGTAAAACAAAAAATCCCAAATAGGCAAGGCCAGTGCGAGAGTACACTTGTAATTAGTTACAGTCAGCTAAAATGTATTTATTATGGAAGGTACGTGCTTGTATTAGGTACTTACATAAATATTTTAATTATGTATTTACATAAATAAAATATTTACATAAACATGCATGTTTTTTTATGCACACGTATTTAATTAAATTAAATAACTCCATTATTATTTTTCTAATAACTTTTTCCCAGATGTGAAGTACGGTAAAGCTTTTGAAAAGCACGCTAGTTAAGCCTTTCTTAAACTTGTTAGTTAGTTACTACATTCCTCCATGGTTACTACAATTTAGTGATTGTTATGAGTTTGTCACAAAGCACCAATGTACGCCTTTATATGTTTATTGAAAGCACACCTGTCGCTAGAGCCGGCAATATGGAACAGGATAATTTATACAGAAACATAATAAATTTTTGATGCTAGTTACAAATTTTTTTTCCTTAAGCTTTGGTCTATTTTAACATTTTCGATTATTCGTAAGCTTTTAATAATATAAGATAAAAATGGTGGTTAAAAAACAGTGTAATAACTGTAATATAACAGTATAAAAATTATTGAATGGAAATCACTGACGCGTTTTGACGTTTCCTGAACATTTTGACCAATTGCATTTACTTAGAAATGGCGCTCTTCCCTCGTGAGGCCTTCAGGGAACCAAGGAGGAGTGGAGAGGAGAGATGAGGCCCTTTTCCCTCGCGGGGCTTTTAGGGAATGAAGGAGGAATAGACATAGAAGATAAATCCACATTTCCAATGACAACCCTGGTGAATTTTATAAAAGGGATTGGTTTACCATTAAAGGAATAATTAAAAAAGGAGATAGCACGATGGGCCTTCGACCTAAGTCCTCTCGGGAACAATGTGTAAATTGTCTCCGCTCAATAATAAATAGAAGTACACTGTTTTTATTATTTCGATAAACACCCATTTGTCGCTCCTCACCATATTACCAAAATATTGGAATCTTTTTTCTACATTTTAACAATGTTTGGCAATTCGAAAAAGAACTTACAAATTTGTTACCTTCAGTCCGTGGTATTTTGAAGACGCGTCTATATCACAATAAAGGTGTCTGCATTTCAAAAGCTACGAAAAGATAGCCAATTCAAAAGCTTGTATACTTCGTTTAGTGTTTTTTAGCCTTAAATGTATGAATCACACGTTACAAAGGAGACCGTTACGGACACCAACCAGTGAACTCTGACCTTCAGAACCGCGCGAGCCGCCACAGATGTCCAATTAAGAAGCGTTTATTGTAAATTGCACGTCATTAACATATTCGTCGATTATTTATAATAACGCACTAACCGTCTCGGGTGACCTTTCAAATACACGTCATATTGCACGTCAAATCTGTTAGGCGTGACGACATCTGCCGGATTTCGCATACCTACTGCAGGGAAGCGCTGCAATTTTTTTCTAATTAAACCTGCTACCTGAATTCATAAGTCTTTTAAATGGCCGATAATTGCGCGACAAGAAATACATCTGTCGCCTAGAACACCTTTATTCGCCAGGTGGTCAAGGAGTGGAAGAAGGCAGAAGGGGGAAGGCAGGTACTTAGGTAACTACATGCTACATGTTTCATAACGATACTCGGCAAGTTGCGGAACTTATAGATTGTAGACTTGCTAAGGGCTCAGGTTGTAACAAGTTTAATTGTCGCGGTCTCCTATCATTTCAGAAAGATGAGGGAATTACTGCTCCCATTAGTCTGCTGTGCCGTGGTCTCCAGAAAATCTCCAATGAACATTTTTTAATCTTCTAAATCATTATTGGAAACCAGGTGGGAAAGCATTTTTATTCTGCAAATATTTCAATGAAATATTCTCCGAAGGACCAGCAATATTACATATACATTTTGCATTTGGGTACCAGTGGAAAACACGTCAAAGTTTCCGCACGAAATCATATCAATATTATTATAACTCGATCTTGGGCTTTCTTGCGAACGACTTTTATGTTTCCTCTTTCCTTCAAATGTGGGTCACTTTAAAATCCGGATTCTCCCCTTTCCGTTGTCAACATGGCTGGGTAACCAAAATCTCTGAAATAGGGATTCTCAGTGTTTCAGCCCAAAAAGCTAATTTATGGTAATGTTTTTTTTTGTTTTCCTACGTAACCTTTAAACGTATCCTTGTAATAATAACACGTGGGTATCTCAATTACCCTTCATGGTTCATGATGACACCAGTTTTGATTTGCATCTTGACATATCGAAGGTTGAAATATCCTCCGCATGATGTCTGTAAAATACGCAGATGTCATAGACCTCCTTATTTATTCATTTATTAAAGCCCCTTTTGGGGGCTTTTACACATAAATAATAAGAAATATACAGTATTTATTGTACATAATTGAATTGCCTCGGTAACAATATTTTATATTTGTTTAAATATAAATTGAATATGTCCTTGGTATAATTATTTCCCTCCATTAGTATTCTGGGCAAAGAGGAATACTTATGGTGGTTAGTCCCAGAATTTCTGCACTGAAATAAATCCTGACTTTTGTTATTACGTTGTGGTATCCGGAAGCTTATCGGTTCAAGCAATACCGGACTATCAACTAAATCATATAGAATTTTATATAAAAATACCAAGTCAGTGAAAATTCTTCTGTCTGACAATTTGAGCATATTCATATAATTTAACAGTGTTTATAGTTCAACATAATTGTTGAAATGCTCATTTTGAAATTTATAAAACGTAAGAATTTGTTTTGCATTCTTTCAACAGCTTGTACATGAGTGTTATAATGTGGATTCCAGACGGGAGAATTGTACTCCAGCTGACTTCTAACATAAGCAAAATATAACAGTTAAATACACTTTATATTGTTAAAATTTTTAGTTGGCCTAAATTATGTTATGTAGTTGGTTTTTCTCAATTTATAGGTAGGTACTTATTGTATTTATGTGATTTATAATCGTCGCAATACATTCGATTACATAACTCACATCTGGGTTACCACCGGATACTTGGGAACAGAAGTTCACCACTCACAAGGGAATTACGTTCAAGTGGGAACACGAAATCAGGGCTTAGATTGGATTATATATTACATACTACAGTTAAAATACCCATTAATTAATCAATGTGTCTGATAAAAACCTGGTAGCTGACCATCTGAAATATAACGCATTAAAAGCTGTGTATCTCGGTAGCATCGGAAAAGATCTCGAGATGGAAATAAAACTGGTTTGAAGATTATGCTTTGCCTTTATCGCTTAATAGAGTATTTTTATAGAGGCTCTAATGCTACCGTTTTAATCGATGTTGAATGAGATAAAATTTAATTTAGTTACATCTGATGCCATAAATGTTAGTACTCGTCGGTTTTTCAAATGATGTTCATAGCGATAGGACGAGCGGAAAATAGTATGTAGGTACAGATTAAATATTCAGGTAGTTACTTGCTGGTGCCAAGTTATATTCTCTTGTATCTACAGTCGAACCCATTTTATGGTCAAATGTGAATAATAATTATACACGCATATATTATATGAGTACCAAGGCTAGTGCTTTGCTTGTATCAATGAGGTGGTTCTGTAGCCAAGTGGGTAGGACGCTCGCTTGGCAATCATAGTGTTCAAATGATTGCCAAGCGTACAGGTGTTTACTTATTGGATCTAATCAATCGAGCGTGAATAAATGTTTTATGTAATTTAACGTACTTTTGAGAATACATAAGTAAGTTTTCTTTAACCCCTGAGGCTTCGGGCCTATTTTGTCGGAAAAAAGTAAAATATTTCCATTTGCAATAAAAACCAATAAATGGAATATTTCTGAACGCATCCAAAAACTAAAAACTGTTTTTGTTTTATCGATTACAAATATTATAATTCGAAAAAAACATTTGCTTTTGAAATATTAATTTTTAGTTTTTTTTTGGAAACAGAAAAATCAGAAAAAGATGTAGACACATCTGGGACTCCAACCGAGGACCTTTGGCTTTCCGGGCCGCAACTTTACCAACTGAGCTAATGTGTCCCTATCCGATTCGGTCATTTTTAACTGTATCGTACTCCGACTAAGAACTACCAACATTATCTTCATTTTCGCATATTTAAGATAGCAGACAATAAAATATGTTTTAATTCCAGATTTTCGATTGAGTTTCGCTAATATTGTCTTCATTTATTTTTTTTTTCTTGTATATTATTTCAACGATTGTTTAGTAATAACAACATTTTTGTTTAAGCACGTTAAAATATACTGATTACTAGATGTTCTTTTTAAGAGAATAAATACCTATAGCCGGGTTCACAATTATTTATAGGTGATAGAATAGTATAACTTACCAGGAATATACCACGCTATAAGGTCGCGGGAATCTCTGAATAATAACACTTGGCGATAGTAATTTGCATTTATTTGTAACTTCAACATATTAAGTACAGGTTAAATTATCACCCGCTACAATTATCAAGAGGATTTAGATTGACAAAATACATGTGTTATCAACCCCGTTACAGAAACTCACATTCTCGGGGTTCCGGTGTGGCCAGCGTGAAACAATGATACCACTACGAAAATAGTCGGTTTGCCACATAATGTGACGCCACATACCAAAATTGTTATTTATAAGGGAAATAATTCAAAATTAATATAATGTACCTGACCAAAATAACGGTCCAAGCCGGGCATTGAAGCGAGTTCGACATAGAACTTATTGTAAGAAACATTTAGGTATTAATAATTTTCCAATACTAGAAACCCAATCAAACCTTAATAATAGTATTCGTATTATTATACATCGGGACTTGCTCTGTATACAACAGATCTGGTATCATTTAACCCGCAGCACTCGATCCGAGATTGGTGCTCATAATAATTCGTGCTGCTGCATTGTGGTGTTTTGGAAAAGGGGGACCAGTCTGTATTAGCTGACACAAAGGTTTATGGTATAATTATTACTTATCCAGTGATTCCTGACATTATTTGGAGTTTACATTATTTGACTCTTTTTTCTTTTTTTTTTCTTCATAAAAAAAAATTATTTCACATGTCGTCACAGGTCACTCATCCGAGTATTGACGGCCTCCGTGGTCCCGAGGCAAGACTCTCGACTCTCAATCCGAAGGTCGCGGGTTCGAACCCGGCGTGCGCAAATAAATTTTATTTGATTAATTTGTGTTATTTCACAATTTATTCATTTAAAATAATATATGATATATTTGCGGCACGTTCCAGAGTGGAAGATACTAATAGTATCGCCCTGGTGTAAGACCACCATTCAGAATTGAAACGTTGCTTGAAATGGCTTTAGCCGTGTTTAGTGACCAGATCTGAATAGCCAGGTACTTCCCCACCTACCTCTTCCCTATCTCCTTCCCCCCCCCCACTACCTTCAGCCTCACAACATACCCCAATTGGGGATGCCATAGTCTCACTGGCTCCAGACGGGAGCAGTTGGGACTCTTGTGCGGTATTTCATGTAAAAAAAAAAAAAAAAAAAAAACCAACCAAACCCTTACTCCGCCCCAACTGCTCAATACCTACTGATTTTTTATGTTTTTAGTTGAAAAAAAAACAACAAAAATGTCACCGGGGACCAAAATTTCTTTTACATTTCAGTTAAAGTAAGTCAAGTCCCTTAACACACTGTTTATATAGGTACGTATATACATTATACAGGGTGTAAGGGACGTATTTGAATTACTTTGACCAGTGAAAATTAGAAGATACTCTCAGTATCGCCCTGGTGTAAGACCACCATTCAGAACTAAAACGTTGCTTGAAAATGGCTTTAAAACGTGTTTGGTGACCAGACCTTAATAGCCGGGTACTTCCCACCTTCCTCTTCCCCATCTTCATCCCCTCCTTACAACCTTCAGCCCCACAAAATACCCCAATTGGGGATGCCATAGTCTCACTAGCCTCAGACGGGAGCAGCTGAGACTCTTGTGAGGTATTCACATTTAAAAAAAGTAATTCCTAACATTATTTGGAATAAAAATGTACATGAAATTTTGGTGTCGGGGGACTTTTTGAGAACTTTTTTTGAATTTTTTTTTCTTCAAATAAAAAAAAAATATCTATTAAGTATAATTGTTTTGTAATCCATTTTCATGTTTTATTCTTTTTTTTTTAATTTGTACCGCGTATAAATAAATACATTTCTAAATTTTTGATCATACCTATATTCTACACATCTACGAAATGGTTCGTGAAAATTTGGATAAACCAATTTTAAAGAAATGTACAAGGCTCATCCCTCTTTTCCATGTGTTTCCGTGTATATAGAAAAACAAAAATATTTTAACAGTGGCAACTCGAATTAATCTCTAATTTCATTTAAATGTAATGTGGCTTATCACTGTAAGTCAGAGATACTAATATCTCGGAACATAAGTTTTCTACCGGATTATGAATCGGATGATGTCTCTTTTCTACAAACAACAAAAATAAGATTCGTTTGGTGTATTTATCTGTGTGTTGCATTTTTACCGACTGATCTCTCTTTTCTTCGTTGAATTTTTTTTTTTTTTTTTGATTCGCTTGGCATATTATCGCTTTGTCTTATTTTTCTGACTCGTCTCCCTTTTCCAAAACACCACGATTATCTTCTATGGTGGATATATTATATAATTTCTACTACGTACTAGTATGAGGTTGTATAGTCGTGTCTGGTGTCTGCTGCCCAGAGGTAAGGTGGTAAGGTAAAGGCTGGTACTGGTTTATTTCAGAAACGAGTTTAAGCCAAGGTAGCAATTATATTTTTCTAGTTTCTTCGGGCTCAACACGGAAGCTGTGCGCGTGCGAGGTACTTGATATACCTTGCCTAGGTAACCACTTAGGAGCTTGGTAAACGTACTGTATTATTTCAATGGGTTCACAAACTGTGGAAAATCATCAAAAATATTCATTTCGGTCGTTTGTTATCTGACATGTCCACAATCCTGTGTGAAATTATCCGCAATCGACGAATTTTTTTTTTTTCATTGAAACCGATTGTCGGAACAATTCAGACAAGCAATAAAGTAAGATTTAAAATTGTTTTATTTTTATTAAGTAATGATTCTGTAGGTATTTTAAATACATATTTCTTTCTTTAAACTTAAGACAGGTGAATTTTCAAGTTTGATAATGGTTTTAATGCGAAAAGTAAATTTCTGACCTCTCTCTAATTGGTCAACAAAAATAATGTAATTATATTTTTAAAGAAATTGACAAATTTATTTTTGAAAGGCAGTGGCAAATATTTACATTACAAGTACACACAGGAGGCCCTGAGGATAATAATTTCCTAATGTTATATTTGGGGATGCTGTGTGGAGGGTCTTTTTACAAAAGGAAGAAGAGGAAGTTCTGGGAAGGAAAAGGGTATTAGGGGTGGGAATCTAGGGGTCAGTGTGTCCAGGAGTGACGGTCGTATGAATCCATCCCTCCCACTACGGTGCAAGGCGATATTCCGGGAGAGTATAGCTGGAGAAGTCAAAGGGACTCCCTAAACTATTTTCTCGCGATCCGGCCTGCCATTCAGCTGGTTTATTTACAAATTGTAAATAAATTACATTAATACTTTCAGCCTCACAAATCCTACGATTGTGACCTGACATAATTGACTGCGCTAGTAACTAAATAATATGTGTGTATATTTATAGGTAATAAATTTATTAAATTTGGTTCTTGAAGTTTTAAAGGTCCCATTGGCATCATTTGGGATGGGTTAAGGTTGATGGGAGTAGGGAGGGGGAGAATTTGAGGAATAGAAAGGATACAAAAAACCTGGCTTTTCAAATCTGGAGATATTTCACACAACATTTCTATTCTGAATGGTGGTCTTACACCAGAGCGGTCCCGAAAATATCTACTACCTACTATGCTTTCCTAGGTATGCTACTTACCTTGTTTCTTCTGCTACTCTTCCTCAGATCATATTCTACTCCTTCTGATTGTTGATGGTAGATACTTTCACTACCTAGTGAAAGACGGGGTGAAGAGATGTACCAACTTACTTTAACCAGTAATTCCTGATCTTATTAGGGGTAAAAAATGTAGAAGATATTTTCGTCTCCGGTGACTTTTTCATTTAAAAATCAAAGGAAATTATTAGGTATTTATCAGCTATATATGTGTCAAACGGTTATTTGGCTGAGTGACCAATGACCACAAAATGTGAGTCATATGAAATTATATTAAATTGGTAAAAAATGTGCGTTTTTTGACATTTGGTTTGAATCAAGTCAGGTTTTTGCGGCTTGGTACAAAAAATTCCTCAAATATGCAGAGTTTAAATCAAGTCAAAAGTGAAGATCTCTACCTGAATAGGATACGAAATAAAAATAAAATAAATAACCCATAACAACAAGCCTTTGTGATTTTAATACAAATGTATTAAACATACACTATGGGAATTATAAATTTGCAAACTTTCAAAGGGTATTATTGCTCACTTGAATCAAACAAATTCTACCCGTTGACATGTGAAAATTTTGTATTTAAAAAAATAAAAATATAACAACTACAAAAAAGGCACAGAACACCAAAATTTTACATATATATATTTTTTTTAATCCAATTTTTTACTCCAACTAAGATCACTAATCACTCGTTAAAGTACCAGTATCTTTGTCAGATACCTAGGTCTCAATACTCTGTAAAATACATTATTATTGAGTGTATTAAAAACTTTGTGATTTTCTGTGCAAGGCATGCCGTGTACTATACTACTCTGCTGTAAAAGTTCATATAGATTATCATTTCGCTCGGGTTTTTGTTATGGAATAATAATAATTGTATCTTCCTTTATAATATTCAGGTATCATCCAATCTTAGTACCGAACCGTGAAAAAAATATTAAGTGTAGTCTGAATAATACGAAGCATTTTCCTGTTGATCGAACAGGACTTTGAAATTATGGGATAGTCTATAATTACCTATTACCATTTTAATATATACAATCTGTGAATGTTTGGTGAAACTTTTTTCCGTTAGGCAAAATTTAACTGTTCGAAGAAGCAAACAACTCAACACGATTGGAATGATGTGTGAAAGCTGGGCAGCATTTTTTTATCAATTCAATTCAATTTATTAATTTTAAAAATATTATAAAATTACAATTTCAAAGCGTTTTTAAAAGACAACATTTTTAAGATGAAATACACAGAATTAGACTGACAGCAACAAAGCTTGCCGTTTGAATTGTGCTTCATTGATGTTAAACATATCGATACTCGAAGTGATTCTATTTAACAATAAGACTGCTCTCCCGACTGGCGTAACCATTAGTAAGTTAGTTCTGCTGGCAGGGAGATAAAACAGTCTATTTATTTTTATTTTTTACTTTATGAATGAAAACTCCAAATTGTAATATTTAATTAAATAAAGACAATATTAGCGAAACTCAATCGAAAATCTGTAGACAGAAAAATCAGAAAAAGATATTGGCATCTCTGGGAATTGAACCTTCATCATCATACATAGAGATAGCAGCCAATAAAAATATGTGTTAAGAAAAATGGAGATAATGTTGGTAGTTCTTAGTCGAACTATGTTACAGTTAAAAATGACCGAGTCGGATATAGGCACCTTAGATCAGTGGTCAGAGTCGTCGTCCGGAAAGCGGAGGGTCCTGGGTTTAATTCCCAGAGGGGCCAATATCTTCTTGTGATTTTTCTGTGTACAGATTTTTGATTGAGTTTCACTAATATTGTCTTCATTTAATTAAATAAAACAATCTATGCTGCCGGTGACTGAGATAACCATTTATGTGTAGATCTGATTACTTTATTTGCTAATATGTGTGGCTTTATTGTGGCCGGTTTTTAATTTGAAAAATATTTTACTTATACGAGTTCCTGGTGAGCGATAGTTTGTCATATCTAGAATGAAATTAGATGGATTTAAATTAAGTTACTCTCCACGGAGGCGCAAACCCAAAATCTTCAAAACCGTGCTAGTAGCCGTGGGGTACGAACCTACGCCCGAGATTTCGAAAATTTATCTGCTCTACTCATACAGTGAATGTTTTAATAACTTTAATAAAGGAATGAACAACACGCATAAACATATAATATTAAATGTAAAATAATACTTTTGATAAAAGTACCAAGAGGTATGTCGCTTGAGAAAACACGTTATATTCTCGCTGTTCCTTCGCCATATTTCCAGAAATCAACTAATTTTTATAGATAATGGAATGTGTTCGGCTTTAAATAAATTTATTTTAAACGATTTATTTTCTTATTCTATTTACAGATATCTGTGAGGACATACTTTAATCGGTTAAAATGTAAAACACTACTACCTGAAAAATAATTTCAATCATTTTTGCCCAATTTTTCCAAAATACTGAATAAAAGTTCATTTTTAAGCCCAAAACAAGTTTTTGTGATGTTGCACTTCGCATAACACGAAGGCCACAAAATACGAATGTTATTTTTAAGAGGATCGTATGCACGGCCCATTTCGGCCAGTTTCGTACAAATCTTAGATTTGGATTTGAGATCAAAATACCCAACCAAACTGAAAAATTATTTTTGTAATCCAAAAGTATACATATTAAATATCTAGCACGGATGTGAGCTACTTTTTTTAATTTTTGCT
Organism: Glyphotaelius pellucidus; assembly: GCA_936435175.1. Classification (NCBI taxonomy): domain Eukaryota; kingdom Metazoa; phylum Arthropoda; class Insecta; order Trichoptera; family Limnephilidae; genus Glyphotaelius; species Glyphotaelius pellucidus. The sequence goes on along the minus strand of OW386551.1, from coordinate 15,214,531 downwards.
TAAAATTATAAGATATAGGCCATTAAAGTTTTTAGTGTTTCATGATTTTAGAAGCAACCTGGACAATTATTTGTAAGTAAATGAAAAACAATAAACAAATTATTTTACTAAAATCATAGAAATGTAATGAAATATAAAATAAAAAATAAAAATTTAGAAAATCATTTTGATAGGTGTAAATTTAAAATACAAATTACCTATTTACCGCGGAACAAAAGTTTGTCGTTTACACATTAAAATTACTACCCAAAAATACATTTTTAGCAATGCTTTATTTTTTATTTTATTTTTCATTGTAGTTTTAAAATAAAAATAGTAAAATTATTTTTTTAATGTTTTTCGTTTACTCACAAATAATTGCCCAAGTTGCCTCTAAAATCTTGAAACACTTAAAACTTTTATGGCCTTAATCTTATAATTTAAAGCAAAAATAAATAAAGTAGCCCACATCCGTACTAGATATCGAATAAACCTTTTGATTACAAAAATAATTTTTCAGTTTGGTTGGATGTTTTGAGAAATGGGCCGCGCATATGTTCCTCTTAATTTGGCCACCTGATCCAATTTCTAATTGGTAAATTGTTTCAAATGACACTTTAAACGCCTTTTTTACTGACTCACATATAATTTAATTTCTAGATCTAACATACAAATATGGTTTAATCATTTGAAATAGGTCAATGACAAATTTAGTAGAAGTGTGAATAGTAATAAAAATAAATATTAATACGATGTTTAACGTTCATAACCTTGATATATATAGTGATCCATTCGGAAACTAAATAAACATCTGGATTCATGGCTGACATCTTCAAAATCATATTTTATTTTCAAGAATCGATAATAGCCAATAATTACCAAATAATTGACAGTCTCTAATGGGTTTTAATGACAAGTGAGTAACAGCCAGAAATTGGCTAATGGAGTAGTTCACAAGAAAATGTAAGTTGACTCATTTTAAGTAGTTTTGTTTGTATCACGATAAGGTTCAATTATTACAAAACCTTTGTTTACGATCAAACCTTGGTCGTGTGTGGCACTAACCAAATTAAGTACTTTGGTACGTACTCTATTATTGGCAATAAGACAAAGCTGAATCATTTGAAACATTTTCAGTGTCGTGATAAAATTGCGATTAATTAATGCACCCACACAAGTACACAATTGTCGTAGGTTATATAAAAGTTTTTCTTAATTATTAAATTAGCTGGTCCCAAGCATGCGTTGCAATGCCATTCAATGAAATAAATTGATTCTCCCTGCATGTCCTTTTCCGTGCGTTCCCTTCTACCTTCCCCCTCCCTCGTATCTTCCCTCTCCGCGAACCCCACCTCCCCCGTTCCTCTTCCCCCTGCTTTTCCTCCCTGCCGCTAAAATATATGAAATACATACATTTTCATTTATACAAATTTCATAACGCCAGACCTTACCTTTATATATAGCTTATATGTTATTCTGATATATGAGCTATATTATTGTAAAATTTCATTAAAATTCATTTAGGAGTTTTTGCGTGAAAGAGTAACAAACACACATGCATCCGTACAAACCTTCGCGTTTATAATATTAGTAAGATAATTTTTCTAAGTATGATCTACGTGTAGAGCGCTAGCGCCTTTAAAAAATCCAAAGCTTATTGGTGTAGCGACGCACAATGGTTTTACTGGTATGGGAGCGTTGGAAACAAATCGAAAATTCAAATTGCTGGGACCACTAAATTTTGTTTCTATATCTTGACATCATATACCAGCGCATCTTTCCCCACACCACCCAACTCAGCAAAACGTTTCGTCGCTGCGTAACACGTCAACAAAGATTGACTTCCCGAGCAGTCAGGACGTTTGTGTGAAAGTACATCGTTTATTATATAACATTTAGGGACTGATAACTTTTTACACCGCTTGTTGGCAAACTTTTTTCAACATGGACCGACAATACCTTCAGGTATGTACTTAAGATGTTAAGTTTTGTTTTTTCATTTCCTAATGTGACAAATTTGGGATATTTTTCTTAAAAAACATCTCGTGAATTTTTTTTAAAATACGACAATTTCTGGAATAGTTAAGATTTTAGTTCGATATTTCCTAAAATTTCGTAAATGTGCTGATGTACTTTTATAACTGAACTATTTTAGTATCATATTATAAAAAAAAATTGCGCATATTTGCGCTTCTACGGCCCAGCAATTTTTACATAATTTACTTACTGTAAAATTTGAGTGCTTCATAAATATTATTTTTGTCACAGGTTCGGTTTCAAATGATTTGTTCTTAAGACAAAAGGAGTTAATTGACGTACTGATGAACTCAAAGTACCAACAGATGGAAAAACGATTTTTATATTAAAAAAAAAACTTATAAAAAAACCTCACCAATTGCCTTAAAGAGGGGTCGGATAAACTCTGTAAAAGATCGCGGGCTTCAAATTTCGCTTTAAAATAAGATGGACTATTGCTCGTCGAGATGAAGCTAGATTTGTGATGGAAAATAAAAAATGACTTGAGACTCCGATTGCTTTTATATTGTAGGCGATTTCTTCTGAAAACGGCACGTCGCGGTTGTAAAAACAATTTGAATGTAGTTCTGACCGATCCAAACACTTGAAAACCAAAGTTCGGAAAAGTGCACCTCTTTCTCATTTGGCGTTTGCTACAAAAATGAACTTGAGGGCTTTTGGTCAATCAGTTACATCAAAATTATTAGGAGAAATTATTCTAGGCGCTCAACTCGGGCGATCATCAGACAAGTGTACAAGGTATTTGATGATAATCGCTCTTCTAACAAACAAACGTTCATTGGGACGCGAGAGATTGCGGATTATTCTAGTATTTTTATATCTTCAATTGTACCTATACGATTATTTTGCGGGAAGTCTAACAATAAAAACGTAATGTGGCAGAATCCTTGCCCATCGTCCACCAGATATTGCCGCCCGATTAAGATTATCAGAAGAGGCTCAGGAAGCTCGGAACAAAGATTTTTAAAAATATCGCGAAAACTATTCTAGAAAATGTTCTCATGAGAAATTTAATGAGGTAATGAATAATTTAATTTTAGTTTTTAATTTAATGTTAGTTACATCTGATCCTGTCGTAACTAGTTACAGGCAACCCCCAAAGAAACAATTAAATCGTTTTCCTAAAAAAGCTTTCGGTTTAATAATTCCTCCGGATAATCATTCTTCAAATATATTTAGTACTGACGATGATGATGATTGTTCATCGTATGCATCAGAATGTTTAAAAGCAAAATTCAACATTACTTGGCCTTTATTTTCACATAGGACATATATAATTTTAATTTTAAGATATTTTTTAAATTGTTTGTTTTTTGTTAATAAAATCCAGAAATCGTTAATAAAATCTGGTAAAATTTACTAATACCGAATATTTTTAGTTTTTATAACCATACCGAAAAATCATATCACTTTTTTTCCCCCGTAAATCCTCCCTGTGAATTGTTTCCAACTTTTGGGGTATTTGGAACCACTGTGCGACGGTTTTCTTTTCCTGTGCGGGCAAAAATATTTTTTAATGATTTTTCCAGTTTCAACAAAAATTTTAATTAATTACCTATAATATATTATTATATGTTGCAAATCATTGCAGGGTGGAAGATGCTTCTAGTGTCACCAGTACAAAATTGAAACGTTGCTTTGAGTTACTATAAATCGCAAGATTTAATAAATTGTTAGGAATCTTTCCAAACTTCTGCAATTATTGAATACTAGTGAAAAAAACGGGATGTAACACGACATTCAAAGAAAAAAATTGTATGCGCAAAATTAAAAAAATATTTCAAATACATGTAGAATAAACAGAATCTTCTTGTAAAATATATAAGAGCTAAATACTTAATCGCTTTTCTGGACTAAAAAAAAACACACACACACACACACACTTTTTTAGTTTGATAATTCTCTAATATAACACTTACAATAAAAATGTTAGCCTCGTACGTACGCACAAGGAAACCTATTGTTTATTGTCAGTTTTTTCCACCTCACAAATCCAACTTACATCAGATCCAACCTTGAAAATGTTAGTCTCGTACGAACGCACAAGAAAACTTAATGTTTATTGTAAGCTTTTTACACCCCACAAATCCAACTTACATCAGATGCAACCTTGAAAATATCAGTCAAATGTCAGAACGCACAAGGAAACTTATTGTTTATTGTCAGTTTTTTCCACCCCACAATCCACTCTGTAATCACAGTAACACTGTAACACACAATCCACAATGTAACAAACACTACACAAAGTGGTCCCAGAGAGAAGTCGTAAATGACGTCATCGTTTTCAATTTGGGAGGCAAGAGAATCACCGCCACGAAAATAAGTTCATTTATTGGATAACCAACATCTCTGCTAAAGGTCACTCGAAGTTGTCCGCCGCTTTTGGTGACTTAGCAAAGGGGCATCGGGTGAGGCGTGTTGAGGTCCTACCCTTCAGCTGCGTGGCGGGCCGGATAGAGGCTGGTTTCGGGAGACCCTTTGACCTTTCTAGCTATTCTCTCATGATACATCGTCTTGCAACGCAGCAAGAAGAATGGATTCGTACGTCCATCACTCCTGGACACACTGATCCCTAGATTCCTAGCACTCATAGATTCCACCCCTCATACATTTTCCTTCCCACAACATCCTCTCCTTAGAATCCTTAAAATACTCTCCGCACAGCATCCCCAAAGATGCACATGCCCTGAGTGAAATTATTTTCCTCAAGGGCTCCTGTGTGGAGTTACTGTAAAAAAATCACCTTCGTCATCTCTATTTTTAGTTTTTATACAAGAAGTAATTATTACATTTTTAAATGCATTTCTTCTTCAAATTTTCTACCCTACACGATCGCTTGAAAGGTGTAGGTAAAAGTGTAATTGTAACAAAATGATTGAAATCTAAGTGATATAAGATTTTTATAGTCATCTCTCTAATATTTTATTATAAACACGAAATCCAATCCCTTTTCTATGAACCACGATAAAGAAATAGGCAAACAAAAACTTATCGGAAGCATTTAAAAATAACAGCATCAAGTGTTTATTTATCAAAACTGTCCGTACAAAAGATCCGCCCTAATTTAGGGTTGTTAGTATTGAAACCTCCTTGCTCGTATTAAAAACATTAACAAAACAAATATAAACAATGTTAACATACTTGATGGAGCCTGGGAACAGTTTTGATTATGAAATCAATACCCAATAACAATTAGGTAATAGGAAAGTCAGTAATCATTTTTGAATGAAAGTTATGTCGAGTGCCTCTACGAACTATTTTGGTAGTTTGTACAGAGAGGTTCATAAATAATGGATGCCCCGGCTATTCCGTGATGTTCTCATGGTTAAAAAAAACTAGGAGCAATCGTTCAATCGTAACTGTAACCGATTATTACCATTGTTAATTCTAAACCGTTTCGTTGCGGTTGTTTTTAACGCACAATTTAATATAGACGTTTACCAGGCAATCAAAACTTTCTTTATTGAAATGTACTGCTGGTGTTGGTTTTACTATATATGGTCGCGGGATTGAATCCCGGCGTGGCAAATAAATTTTATTTGATTAAATTGTGTTATTTCACAATTAATTATTTTAAAACCAAATATAGTACATTTGCGACACACTCCAGAGTGGAAGGTACTCTCAGTATTTCCCTGGTGTAAGATCACCATTGTACAAAACCATTTAGAATGTAAACGTTGCTTGAAATGGTTTTAGCCGTGTTTGGTGACCAGATCTGAATAGCCAGGTACTTCCCACCTTCCTCTTCCCCATCTTCAGCCTCACAACATACCCCAATTGGGAATGCCATAGTCCCACTGCCTCCAGACGGGAGCAGTTGGGACTCTTGTGCGGTATACATATAAAAAAAATATATAACAAAATAAAAATGTTCTTACTATTACAAGATATTTTTTTAACATTCTTTTTTAAATCGTAAAATATAAAATAATTTTGTGCTAAGTACGTAGAAATTTTTATGAAGAAGCTTCGTATTAAAATTATTAGAGTTATCAAGGCTTTAAGCTTTATGGATGACAAGCGTGAAAAAAGTGAGTGCCCACAAATTAAATTGATTTTACGGCTGAATCTTCTTACCGCCGAGCTATGTTTTGTTGTTTTAATTAAAGTTAATCAATTTAAAGAAATCGTATTTAAATGGTGCTGCGCGAGACCGATCATTTTTTCTAAAAAAACATGATTTATGCACGACTTGCAAGTAGGTAGGTACTTATTCGGCTTCGCACAAATCCTAAAACTTGTTTTGTTTTATTTTTCCGAAATCTTTATGGAAATGATAAGAAAATACTTAATTCAACAAATTTTGTATGCAACAAATTCATTTAGCGGTTTGTCATAATTTACGACAATACATATTTTTTATTTTGTTGGAAATTACAGAAAGTGATGAAAATACTAGTTATTCCTACTTTTTCCGGACAAAAATGGTGCAAATTTAATGGAATACAGATTTCTGCTTTATTATTTAGGTCAATTATTTTGGGCCTGTTTTGTCGGAAAGTCGAAATATTTCTGCTTTGCAATAAAATCCAAATAAATGAAATATTTCTAAACGCATCCGAAAAGTAAAATCTGTTTTTGAAAGGTGATGAAAAAGCTTTCAAATTTTGTAATTCGAAATAATTATATAATTTTTGAAATAATAAAATTATAAAAAACACGCGTATTAGGCAAATTTATAATAAACGATATCGTCAACATAATTTTTTGTCGTTTTATGTAAAAATAATTTCAAAATTAAAAGAATTTCTTTGTTTTGACCACTTTTAATGTCTAGTTCAGCTCTATGATTATAAAACTGGATTTACACGGTTTACCAAAAAACCAAACTTGGTTTTTTGGTAAACCGTGTGAGTAAGGGAGCATCGGTCTCGAAACATTTCGGTTTTATAGACATTAAAAGTGGTCAAAAAAAAAACCTTTTAATGTTGAAATAAAAATGGTTCCACAAAATAAATTTGCTGTATTTAAAGAAGTAAAAATAATTAATAAAACTCCCAAAGCTTATTTTTTTTTTCAAATTGCGGTCCGAAACTTTGATTTCATAAAGGTGTACATTTTAATTATTTTGCAGATCTTTTAGATTTGAATGTAAGGCGTGGTGTTTCCTCTTTCTAACACCGTTTAGATCATATTTTTAACCATGATAGTAAGAGAGACAAAACGATTTCTACAAGACCTATATGAGTTTTTCCGAAAACCGAACAAATTAACTTGAGGGATTAATAAATGCACCATATAGGTACGGTTTCATACTCCAGATAGCTTGAGGTAAACTTATTTTTTTAACTATTTTTGGCTTAGTAAGGATCGAAAATTTGCACTCACATTAAAAAAAACACCCGCAGTGACAATGTTAACCAATATGTTCTTATTTACCCGAAAAATCGTTTAATTTATGATTACCACACGCCCTCGCGTATAATGCACGAGTACCTACTAGTCCCGCCATGCAATCTCCGCCTGGTCACCCTACCCTACACTTAGCCAGGTAGCTACTGCCATGCATCTGGGTAGGTTTTACCATACTGGTACACGAAGCTTACCCATGTAAACACCGTGTCATCCCATCGAGGAATAAAAATTACAGGAACAGTAATGTTACCTATTGAATATTCAATTTGTGGGGTGACCATCAATATTTTAATGTGCGCGAACACATGCGATGGTATTAGATTAATAAAAAAATGTTAAATTGTCAAATAAACACCGATTTTCATTGTATATTTCAGAATTTTATAACCAAACTTTGTATGTTTCTCAGTGATAGCGATACGGCATTATTTTTATGGTTACTCCAGAAACGTCTTTATAGTATTTACGTTTTGTGATAAATTTTTTTCTATATTTATGTATGTACGTCAAATCATCATCAAAAATTATGTACCAACTTTTGATAAGCGACTAGTTAATTTTCTGTTGATATCACACGATGGCCAAAGATTTGTCAAATTAGTAATATCCCGGATTGATAGGTAGATTTTTGTAATGATTGTTTGGTGGTTTTATTGATAAAAAATCCCATTTAACAACCCCTTCGATAACTGTTCGCGCTAACCGTGTATTCTAAGACCAACCGAAATTAAAATTTAATTACACGCTGATAATTTGGGTCATTTAGATGTTATATTAAAAAATATTTAACACAAGAAATAACATCTATGCAGAAAAACTAGATCTCAGGGTCAAAAACATTTCCAACACCTAACTACAAATACAATATTTGGGCAAAAAATTCTCTTTTACTCTGGCACTACACTCTACAACAAATTATCACTCTCATCGAAACATCACAACAATGTCGTAACTCTCAAATGACAAAACACAAGGCAATATTAGAAATAGAAAATTTAGAAATTGATAATTTAGAGGGTGACATCAAATTCAAACTGAAACCACTCAACTGCACTGAAAACAGCTTGTAATCTCTTGGAAAACAGCTTGTAATCTCTCTTGTCTCATATTTATTTATATGTCTCGTATATGTATAATTTAATGTTACATAATATATTTATATTACTAACTTCATGTTATTTCTTCATCATTTCGTCCTAGTTCGACTCCAAATTCAAACTTTTCATCAGGTGTTTTTTTATGTTCAATATTTTTTGATGGCTTGATAATGTTTTCTTAATTAACATTAAGTATGTTTACGATACTATATTATTAGAGAAACGCAGCGGTTTTGTGAGTGGTAAGCAGGTACATTCCTAGTTCAACTCTATGTTCAAACATTTCATCAAGTTTTTTTTTAATGATAAATGTCATGATAATATTTCCTTAACATTAAATATGTATGCGATATTATATTATTAGAGAAACGAAGCGGTTTTGTGGGTGGTAAGTAGGTATATTCCTAGTTCGATTCTATGATCAAACTTTTCATCATTTGTTTTTTTATAATACATATCATGATTTGTTGACTTGATAATGTTTCCTTAATTAAAATTAAAATTATATTAAATACGATACGATATTATTAGAGGAACGCGGCGGTTTTGTGAGTGGTAAGTAGGTATATTCCTAGTTCAACTCCATGTTCAAACTTTTCATTAGGTGTTTTTTTATGATAAATATCATGATTTGATAACTTGATAATATTTCCTTAATTAATATTAAATGTAGACATGTGATAAATAACGTGATGAGAAATAGTCACATTTCAAACAAAAGGTTGCATATGAATCCATCATGATACTTAATCAATTTCTGGAAACTTGACACAATCGATACCCTTTATTACACAACCAGTTCCTGGCGATCACGCTTTTGTTCGATTTTGCTTCATTATGCATGTACGTTATTAGTCACATTTCCCGTTGCTCTGGTTCACTCGGCACGCTTGCTGGTGTTTGAGGAAAAACCACTGGAATATATATTTTTTGCACTATAATATTTATACTTTCCTGGGAGTTGTTTGATAATGTTAGTGACGGAATAAATGGTTTAGCCTTCAAAGCCTTTTTCGATATGAGCCTTATTTGCTGCACAATACAATTTGTTTATTTTGTAGATACATCGATCGCAAATAATCGCTCATATAATGTGTGATAATATAACATCGCTCACAATAAGATCATTCCATAATAACCAAACCTTACCTTACTTAAGGCAAAAGCTCTGTAAATTTAAAAAATAAAAAGTTTGTGGTACCAATCTAACCTAACCTAACAAGTGGATGTCATGATAATTTAACCTGTAAATCAGGAGATATCCGTTTTTTTATTAACTCCACACTTGACTTACCTAAGTATATATGGTATTTATATTGTATATCTGAAACAACAAAACCTATTGGCGTGATGTTGTTTGCATTCTGAGCTAAGCGGTCAAGATAATGTAATACACAAGAATTTTTAGAGAATGTAGAGATATTCCACATATTAAGTCAGTATTATTATATTTCTTACTTTTTTTTTGAAAACCAACAGTTACAATAATTTATAATATTGATAAAATATGTGTTAGTTATTTAACCAATAATAGGTTTTCACTGATATATATGAACTATTTAGTGAATATAGAAAAGTTACGTAAAAGAGTTAAATAGCTTAAGTGGACGGGATGGTGATGGTTGGTGGTGATATTGTACAATTTACAGGTTTTCACATTCAATGATGAATAAGAAATTTATGTGTAGTTTACTGATGGAAATAAAATCTGGTAAAAAAAATAAAACCATGCGATTCAAATTATAATTGTTCTTTGTCTGGTGTTCTCACCTAGCTACCGGAGGTTGGCCATCATCAAAACAATCTTCACTCTTGAGGATGTAGGCAGGAGCAAATCCTACCGGTCACGCAGGAATCTCAGCAGGAAATTATCGTGAATTTCTTCGGTAAATTAAATATTTTTTTGAAGTGAAACTTCCTTAGCACCGTTGTGATTTAATGAAAAATAGCAACATGAAAAAGAGACAAACGTATACATCTGTAGGATTTAATCTTCGAGAGAATGAGATAGTATAATCGGTTTCTTCTTTCTGCGGTGCTTCATAGCCTATCGGTCTCCTCTTTGTGTGTTGCATCGAAGTCTCCCCCCTCTTGTCTAATTTAATTTTTCTGATGGTTTCACTTCTATCGCGTGTGAATTGCACACTCTGGATTTTATAAAAATCTGTAAAGCGTGGTCACCGTATTTCGACAATAATAAGCACTGTCAAATGAATAATTTAGTATCATTCTTTAATACAAAACCTGTACAACATACAGTTGCAAGGCACGGGGAAGCCATACAGACAGGAAGACAGGACTGCGTGACTATGAAGAAGTACACATGTAGAATTATAGTATTTAGTATGACATGGGTACCTGTCAAGCATTAGCTGAGTTACAAGTATTTACTTGTAACTCAATAATTGATCAGAACCTAAACATGCATATCATCAAATTACATAGCCATTGTATGATCGCTTTAAGTATTAACTTGCTTTAAATAGTAATTTCGTTGATTGTAAATACGAAATGATTTTCCTTTGTCACGGATAAAGGATTTTTAAATGACGGTGCCCAACGGTAACGTGCTTATTAAATAATATAATACATAAGATACGAGAAATGTCATGTGGGCGTGATTGGTGATTAAAAAGCCTGACAATTCTGTAAGTAAATTTGGCGTGCAGATCTTTGTTTCACCGTTGTAACGAAGATCAAATGGACGGCGATGTACGATGTCAAGCAAGATTTAGAATGGGCGTATGCTGGGATGCAGGCCGCGCAGCACGTGCAGAGCAGAAATATCGATGCAGGACAGATGACGCAGAAATTGGTGACCAACACACGCCACGACGCAGGGTACACAGATTAGTTCAGCTTTTGCCTGCTTGGGCAATGGTCGTTTCTGAGAATGTCGAGTTGCGAGCCCGATTCTGACTGAAATTAATAATTTATTTATAGACTTTCAATGCACAAAACCTGAAAAAGTGAGATTCTCATCAGAAATACTGTCCGCCTGCGCAAGGGTCGCACAGGATCTGCGCCGCGGCCACAACTCGACGCAGAGCAGTGCAGACGCGTTTCTGCCCCTCAGCGTTTGTCGTTTCAAACACGTCCGGTCAGTGGCTGAGTTGGCATTGGGCCATCCGGGCGTCGCGTTTTCGATTCCTCAGCCGGCTAAGTCTTCCTTCACGGCACAAGCAAACTTTTCGTTTACTATGATAGATAGTAGGGGATTTCCAAATATTTATTTTTTTATTTTATTTTATTTATTCATACACGCCTTAAGGCTTTTACAGAATCACATTATTCAAGTTACACATGTTATTCAGGAGTATAATTGTAAGATTGAAGTATATAACATTATAAACTGTACTTTAAGGATACAAACAGGTTTAATATGTACATAGGTATGTAGTTTCGTTATCATTAAAATTGTACAAAGGAGTTAAAAAGTTTACATAGTGTAATAATGGTAAAACAGAAGAGTGCTTAAGATACTTAAAAAGTAGTTATTGAGGAACGTGTAGGTATTTACTATGTTGATTTTATTATTAACTTGATCATGAATAAATTGTTCGAAAGCAAGTTTTTCAAGAATTCAGCAAAATTAACGCAGCGATAAATAGTACCTACACATAGAAGAAAATAAATAAAAAATACATGAGTTGTAATATCTTGAAAAGTTATACAGATGAATTCAACAAGTATATAGTGTGATAGTAAAAAAGTAAAAAATAGTACAAATTATGGTACAAAAAGTACAAGATAATATTAATACAAAAGAGAGAGGATAAAAAGGTAAGTACTAAGGTAATCTTTGTATACATAAGTATTAAATTTTATTTTTATTGTGAACATGAAGAGACCATCGATTTTAATTTAATCATTAATATATTATTATTGCTAGGGCACCAAGATTTAAATAGAAACTTAAGTCAATGTGAGTTAGTTATTATATTTATAACAATAAATACGAGAGGATTGTTGTTAATTGTGTTCTTATTTGGCTACCTTTATTATTCACATATTTCATGTTTTGCGATAATTAATAATTTGATAAAGGTGCAATTGATTGATATTTATGGCTTTATTTTAAATATTCTAATATACTGAATTTGAATTTAGACACAGATTGGTGACGATAAATGTCGATTGAGTTGTATTTATTTCCGAGTAAATGGAGTCTTTGGATGGGAGAGTTTATAAAATAATTATTAGCGGAATTGGTAACAGAATACAATGCATTCGACCGAGTTTCGCGAGTAGGTACTCGCAAATTAATAAAATTTGTCAAATCGAGGGCGTCCAGTCTGCCATTCGAAATTTTGAAAAGACAAACTAAATCACTTTTTATGCGCCTTGATGTCAAATCGGTTATGTTAAGTAATTCCATTAGGTATATATAATTAAGTTCTTCAATCGGTATACCCAGTTTGTAGTTAATAAATCTTAAAAACTTATGCTGAACTCTTTCAATTTTTTGTTGGTGGGTTTTATATAATGGAGCCCAGATAGTAGAATTATATTCTAAGTTGCATCTCACCAACCCAGTGTACAACAATTTAAAGGAATTAATTGATTGAAATTCTTTAACAGTTCTCAGAATAAACCCCAGACATTTCATGGCCTTATTGGTTATTTCATTTATATGAGGAACAACAACATTTATATTGTCAGGTTATTCGTAACTCGGAAACGTTTGTCTTTTTAAATAAAATTACAAAATCGGACCTGCTCTGCTCTGCCCATCCTAAAACTGCTAAATAGGCTGGAACCAGGAGCACCAAGTTAGTGGCGACATTGGTGTCCATTTAAATCTATCCGGCAGATATTTCTAGTATGCTTCTCTATTCTATGCTTAAGGTAGGTATTAATAGTCACAGAGGTTGTACGCGATATTATCGACGGTCCTCCTAACATGCTTAAAATGCTTCCATAAAAATCTTCCTTTTCACACGTCCTGTATATGAACGAAAAACTCAGAAGATTCTAGAGATTTTAACTTACAGTAGTAAATAAAACCTTATAATCGGGGAGTAACTACCTAGATAGGTGAAATCATCTTAATCTGAAGTGTTATTAAATTATAATTTTATCGCAGTTCGGCCCTCTTTATCTAAAACAGTCCGGCCCTCTTTATCAGTTACGTACACTGTCATATGAGGAATATGTGTTTAAACATTATTTTGGACAACACTTTGTAAAAGTCGTGATAACAAAGGTATTTTTTTTCAAGAAAATCAGATAACATCGCGTCGACGACGTGTCTACTAGTGTCGAAATATTAAATATAAGTAATGGTAATATCTAATGATAATATGTGTGTACGTCTGTCTGTCTATCTGTTTCTGTTACAATATTATTATTACCGAAATGACCCAATAAATAAGCGAGTGCTGTCTCTTAATTCTCAATTGCGTAGTTATTCGACTGTTATTAATTTTTAATAGCTTCGAATTGTAAATTCGACGTTCGTTCATTTTCAATACATCATCAACACAATTACCGCCTTTCAATTCGCCTGGCATTTCCATTTAGGGAGGCAGTTATGGGTACCGTCATCCGGGGAATCATTTATTGGATTACCAAAATCCCTACCGTAGGTCATCCCAAATGGTTCGCTACGTTTAGTGACTTAGTAGGGGTGCTCTGATTCATAAGGTGAGGTTTGTCTAGATCTTGGCGGAAAATGTATTTGCCCATCATGCATGGCGGGCCGGGTCAGGAGAGACTGGTTGAGGGAGACCTAACCTAGATCTATCCAGCCGGTTTGTCTCGTCCCATCACCATACGACGCAGTGGGAGGAATAGATTCATATGTCCGTCACTCCTGAACACATATACCCCCAGATTCCTATCCACTTCTCATACTTTTTTCCCTTCCAGAACTTCCTTTCCCTCCTTTCACTAAAAAGACTCTCTACCGAGCATTCCCCAAGATAATATAGACCCTGAGGATTTTTTTTCGGGCCACCTGTGTTACGGAAAAAACCCCGGGCACCAAAAACCAGCACAGAACTAAAAAATAGCAAGGACGCCTACAGTTCATCCATGCCATTCTCGTGGATAGTTTCTCGGTGATTTTAGAGTTGCAATTATATACTGTACTATTATACAGTTTTATTACAAAAAATTATAACACCGCGCAAAGACGGGCAAAGCATTATTCATAGTCGTACGTGCTACCAGACATATCGGCGGTTACTCTTATCTCCCAGATAAAAGATAAACAATATATTAAATCATTCTATGAGATCATTTCATCATGAAAGTGATAATTATAAAAAAAAATCGGCAATGAGGAGAAGATAGCAATAAAAACAAATGACTTTCACGAAAGAACCTAAATGAACAATGGTTCTGGAATCTGTATTCAGTGCACATAATGTTCGATTTACTCCGTCGTATACATTCATTTTGATGTGTCATACTTAGCAAACATATTTCTAGGAACCTACATATACAAAACAAAAGTTTTTCCAGTAAGGTTATATTCCTGGAAGATCAGCTTTTTAATGAATAATATTATTAACAATCGACCTACTTTCATGTGGAACAGTGATGAGCGCATGCGGCCCGCAAGCCTTTTCGTACTGCCCACGTGGCTAAATAAAAATTTTAAAAAATCGGTATCGTGTTTTCCACGGTTACTGTTCTGTTTGGCAAAAAAATTTTGCAAAAAACTCCTGCTTTCTTCAAAGTTTTGAATCAAACGCTCAAAATATTAAGTTTTTTCTTAAATATTCTTAAGAACCAAATTTTCCTGATTCGACCTTATTGGGAGAGAACCCGGTCACCGAACCATAGGTATTTTACCAAACTGTTGCCGTCACTGTCCCCCGAATACTGAGCAAAAGGGACAACTGCATCTCAGGCTGATAGTACCTAAATAAAATCATCAAAATCGAGATTTTGTTTTCCTCATTTTTCTTCACCACAACTGTACCGATTTTTAAGATTTTACTGTACGTTTTACTTTTTTTTTAAAGTTCGTATTCTGAGCGTCTATTTATGGCGTTCAAACTAGGCAATTTAAACGATTTTTGGAGGGTCCTAACTCCTATAAGAAGTAACTTATATAAAAAAACCTACCAACATGCTAGTGGTCGATTACTATATTATAAAAAATATTTGCAGTAGTGTCAAAATCCAGAGAGAAAATTGGGGAATACGTTTGTATGGGCAAAACGCCATCCGGTTTTCACAAGTGTGGAAAAAATTTCATCTCTGAAGCGCAGCGCTCCTTCTGTTGAGATCTATTTTTCCGTTTTAACAGTTTTCTTTGCCAAATTTTATTTGTCTTCCCGAATGATAAAAATCAACAATTGCCCAAAATTTGATTTAATATGAAAAAGTGTGTTTTTTTATAGTCCTTTAATATTTCTGAATCTTCTTCTTCTTCTTCTTTCGTATGATGGGGGGGGGTCAGAGGGGGACATCTAGGTCTGCGAGCCAGCCTAGGGCCTCAGGCGTTGCCCTGTGGACCTTATCAATCCCGCCGGGGAATGAATGGAGCGGGTATTCGTTGACCACATGTTCGGTGGTCTACACCTCACCGCATTCACACATCTCCGACTCTTTAAGGCCCCATCTATACATCATATGGGCACAACGGCTATGGGAGCAGCTTATCCTATTGATGGCGGACCAGAGTTTGCGAGGCAATGAGAACCCAGGCTGTCTCTCAGTGGGGTCTTGTACAAGATGGGCATTTTTCATTTTGGCCGATTGCCACTCAAGCTTCCACTTATCTTCTGGGGTGAGAGATGATTGGAGGAGTCTTTCTCCTTCTGTCCTGAAGGGTTTTCGGGACTTCAAGCTGCATGCTGGGTGAGAGACGACATCATCATGCAAAGGTATTGCGCTTTTTTGCAGCACCTTCTTGTACTCCCTTAGTATTGCGATCTCTTGCCTGATATTTCGCCTAATATATTTCTGAATGATAAAATCGACAGCATTTATTGGTTTAGCCTTAGCTACATAAAATTTTCGCCTGCGGCGCTTTTTTTATCCCTTGTGTAATTATTCTATTACAACCTAAACGATTTCGAAAATATAAATAGATTTGCTGCGCCACCGACTGTAAATTTAACAATATCAAGCTGCCCTCTATGGCCCGCGGATAAATTGAAAATGAATAAGTTGGCTCTCCGGCTAAAAAGGTTGATCATTACTGATGTAGAATATACGAGTCAATGCTTACACACTAGTTGTTTAATTTTACCTGTAAGAAGGTGGGTAAATAGGTATTTAAACTAACTTATGGAATTGATTTATAAACGTATCTGCAGTTTTATTCTGATGTTGAAGAAATTTTGCGAAATTGACCTTCAAAACAAGAGCAAGGTTATTGACTATTATTAAATGAAATTTCTAAAAACCTTGCGTTAAGCCCGGGAAACGCTAGGGATTTAGCTAGCAAAGAAATAAAATTTGACAATTCAAATTCTGAGTTAAGTGGACAAATCATTTTTAATGAAAAAACCATCTGGAAAACTAACCATTTTCTATTCGCTCTCCTATTGTATTTTCTGATAGTATAAACTTACTGGCATTCCGACCCATTGCGATCCGAATAAGACTTCTAAAGAAAATTTGGTTAAAACCAGGAGGCCTACATATTGCTAAATTTAAGTGAAAAGCACTGTTTTGTAAGGGTGGTTGAGAATGTATTAAATCTGGACCAGGCTAGTGTCCAATGTCCTGAACCTAAAATATGTAGAAAAGTGATATTTACCGATTTCAAGGATAATTCGTTCGCCAATATACGTATAACTTTTCGCCAGCGAGTTTCAATAAGAAGGCGAGTATGGGTACCACCGCCTCGGAAACGGTTAATTGGATAGCCAATACCCCTGCCATAGGTCACTCCAAGTGGTTCGCTACTTTGGCGACTTAGGTTTAGGGTGTCCGGGTTTATGGGGTAAGGTTTGTCTTAGTGGAGGATACATTTTCCCACCTACTGTATGGCGGGCCGGATCGGGAGAGACTGGTTGAGGGGCTCTTGTTGACCTCTCCAGCCAAAGTTTCTCACTCATCATCTTGCACCGCAGTGGGAGAAATGGATTCATACATCCCTCACTCCTGGACACACTGACCCCCAGATTCTTACCCACACCTCATACCTTTTTCGTTCCTCGATCTTCTCCTCCTATGTTTCCCCAAAGATAACATTTACCTCGAGGGAAATTGTTTTCCTCAGAGCCTCCTCTGTGAAGCTAATGCAAAAAAAAACTGAATTAATAATGAATTAATTATTAATTATCATACTTTATGTCAAAGAGGGAATGTCGGAATTAGAAATCTAAGGATCAATTAGAATTTTACACAAAGAAAGGCCAGTTTTCCCTTTCTCTGGGTGATTTTTTATAGCTCCTACTCAAATAACGAAAACCAAAAAAAAATATTATTAGGACGATTAATTGTGGCAATGACAAGCACAAAAATTCACGAATCAAAATAAAGCTTTTTTCGATACACAACTTTACTCGGAATAAGACACAGAGAGGGCGAATGTACCACCTTGGGTTAAATTAAATATGATATTTATGATTTTTTACATAAAATGTTGCAATTCTTCAAATCGTCAATTGACAGTAGATCAAATCCTTCTTGCATAGCAACTGTTAGATCTTAAAAAAAATGAATTTGGGGTGATATTTCCTAATTTGATAATATCACATAAAGTATGTAGCTTGCTAAGATGACTGTTAAGCAATATCCTGTAATTCATCAGAAATTCGTTTTGATCTAAAAGTGAGTTGATATCGGTTAGTCACCCAGGTGCAACGAGATAAAGTCTGTTAGCATCAGGTGATTTTAGACACCTCATCGATGATTCAGCTGTTGCAACAGGAATGAGGCAGCAGGCACTAGAAAACGTCGCATTTTAGGAGATAAGTGCAAACACTAAACAGCACAGATAAAAGATTAGCGTCCTTTATTGATATACAACAACAATATCGGAAACTTTTATTCTATTAAACTAACTAATATATTGAAGTCAGACTAAACCTAGTAAACCTGGTAAAGGATTAATGTACCTTCACCAATTTGTGCAACGCTTCTATCTCCATACATTTATATGTATGATTTAGAAGTAGGTGATTTAGGCCTCTAATGTGCAGTTACATTTTTTATTATCTCATCCTGGCCTTCTACATAAGGGCGAATATACAAAAGTTGTCCAACTCGCTGTCATCAGTCAATAAATATGACAATTTTTATGCATTTTGTTATGTGATAATATATTACGAAATTCTTAATTCCTCTTTATGTGTCCACTCAATTTAAATTACATACTCCAAAAGCGAATATGTAAAATAACTCTAACTTAAGGTGATCCACTGGTCCTGGAGTTCGACATCGGAATCCACGCCTCTTTTTGATAATAAATTTAGTTACATATTTCACAGATTTATTCACAGAATCTGTAAAAAATCTATTTTTAAATAATCAACAAACTACATCAATCCTTGGTCTCAAGTTAAAATTTGAAATTCTCGCAAAATGATCAACTCGTTTGTAGTTTTGTATGTTGGTAGTGTAGTTAGATGCAGAGGGTGCCGTATTGACAGCAGCCATTACGAGTCCAGTGCTAGCGCCGCAGTTACCGCGTGTTTGTATGCTGATCCAGTCAAATTTTCAGTACTCTGGTATTTCAGTGGTGTGGTGTCTTTATTTCGTCTATTTTTATTTTATTTATATGAATACCGCACAAGAGTCCCAACTGCTCCCGTCTGGAGCCAGTGAGACTATGGCATCCCCAATTGGGGTATGCTGTGAGGCTGAAGGTAGTGGGAAGGGGAAGGAGATGGGGAAGAGGAAGGTGGGAAGAACCTGGCTATTCAGATATGATCACCAAACACGGCCAAGGCCATTTCAAGCAACTTTTCAATTCTGAATGGTGGTCTTACACCAGGGCGATACTGAGAGTATAGCCCTGGTACTATTACGTATGTTTTGTTTTAATTTATGTATTATTACATGTGAGTTGTAAAAATTTATCATTTTAATAATTAAAACCAAGTTAAAAATATAAATTTCAAGTGTAACCTCAAATTAAAGTCCTATTAATCAATACCCTGTTGTCAGTCGGTTGTCTTAAATTGCACCTTAAAATTGCAATTGTCTTGATATTTAAAAAAGTGACTGGCCTGACATAAGATAGTATATTGATGGGATAAAATATGTACTCGAACCAAAATATATAAAAATTATGGTTAAAAACCATTTTAACAAAATCGGACCAAAAGTTGACCAACTTTTTTATATTCACCTATCAAACTTCTACCCCTATCGGCCTCCAGTTTTTTTCTTTTTTTTAATATTTATTGTGTAATGAGACAACAATTCAGTTTGTAATTCTAAATATACTCAGAAAATATAAGTGAAAAGATTGTAGACTTGCGGGCACGGGATGGGCGACGTGGAATTGATTGGGCCCTTACTTTTTTTACGTTAGCTCCACACAGGAAGACCTGATGAAAATAATTTTCCTTAGGGCCTATGTCGTCTTAGGGGATGCTGTGTGGAGAATCTTTCTAAGGAAATGAAGTTCTGAGAAGGAAAAGTGTATGAGGGTGGGTAGGAATATAGGGTCAGTGTCCAGGAGTGACAGACGTATAACTCCATCCCCCAATTGCGGTGCAAGGCGATGGGTTGAGAGAGTCTGGCTGGAGAAGTAAAAAGGCTTCCCTCAACCAGTCTCTCTCGATCCGGCCCGCCACGCTACAGGTGACCAGACGCATCTGCCACCAAGACCCTGACAAACCTCACCCCATGAACCTGGGCACCGCTGCTAGGTTAACAAACATAGCGAACCACTTTGGGTGACCTATGATCTATGACAGAGGTTTTGGTTATCCAATAAATGGTTTCTAGAACGGCGGTACCCATACCCGCCTCCCAAATTTAAATTGCTTTGCTGCAACCTGCAAAAGGGCTTTTACTGCAACCTGCAAAAGGGCTTTTACCTGTTGCAACATGAGTCTCATTAAGACCCTGGTTCACTCCTTCCTCTCTCCAAAACTTCCCTCCACACATCATCCCCGCAGATGACACATGAGGGAAAGTTTTTTCAATCATGGCCTCTATTAATTAATATATTTGTAATTGGAGTTAATTAAAAAATATATTAAGCTTTCTTTTAAGCTTTTTTTTTTATTATTTTTAAAAAGAAAGACAAACATTCCCGGGTTACGAATAACCCAACAATGTTTGAAAATCTCCTACTACCACCAACTCGTAAACGGATTATTTGGCAATTTTATGATCCGTGTGAATTTTTTTTAGGTAGGTACTTAAAGTGAACTGATATGAAAGATTAATATAGGTTAGTTAGGTGCATTCACCAGCTGTTGCGTATCTCGAATTCGTTAGACATATTAATAATATCTGATAACAATTATTATCAGACGTTGTTTGTTTACGATAGCAGTTCAATGTCAGTTAATCTAGCCGAAATGGAGAGGCAAGAGATATACAGGTATTTTTTTATTTCGAAGTATCGGGGCCGAATCGGGAAACAAAACGAGTAATATAATAATAATAAAAGTTTTTTTTTCTTTATTACGCTCAGGTCAATAATAAAATAATTAAGTTATTAAATATATTAGTTTGAAAACAATTAACAAAAAGAAAGTGCATTATCTCGCAGTCGAACGATCGGAAGAAGCATTGCTTTTAGTCCTTTGTTTGGCCTGCATGGTGCAAATTTGTCGTTCTGCAAGTTCGTCCCATGAGCGTTGTGAAGATCATTTTTCAAACGCGATTTTGAGACAGTGAGTAATTTTCAGGTAGGGGCTCTCGGTATCTCGCTTGTTTAAATTTAATCAGCTACGTGAATATTTAAAAATATAAACCTCATTGATAGCTTCGAAAAAAATCTTACATTTCTTTCTAGCAAAATATCTACGACAACACTCTGCCACAAAATGAATGATCTTCGCTTGTTTGGTTTCGCGTACATTTTAAGAAGGTTGTACCTAGAACAAGTTAACATAAAGTTGGACTGTTAAGTCCTTATGACGCGATGTCTTTCAGGTTTGTTATTGGCCGATAAAATTAGTTATAAACACGGGATTGAGCGATAACTTTGTACTGTTTTAGAGGAACGTACGCGCGGCCCATTTCGGCTCGTTTCATACAAATCTTAATTCACGATTTGAGTTCAAAATACTCATCCAAACTAAAAAATTATTTTTATAACCGAAAGGTATATTAGATATCTACTACGAATGTGAGCTACTTTATTTATTTTTGCTTTAAATTATAAGATAAAGGCCATTAAAGATTTAAATGTTTCATGGTTTATTTGGGCAATTATTTGTGAGTAAATGAAAAACAAAAAATAATAATTTTACTAAATTTATCAAAAAAATATATTGAAATATAAAATAAAAAAATATTAAAAAAATCATTTTGATGGGTGTAAAGTTAAGATACAAATTACCTATTTACGGCGGAACAAAAAAAATGTCGTTTTTATATTTAAATTATTTACTACCCAAAAGATGCATTTTTAATGGTGTTTAATTCTTAATTTTACTTTTCATTGTGTTTTAAAATAAACATACTAAAAATAATTTTTTTATTTGCTCACAAATAATTGCCCAAATTGCCTCTAAAATCATGAAACAATAAAATCTTTAATGGCCTTTATCTTATAATTTAAAGCAAAAATAAATAAAGTAGCTCACATCCGTACTAGATATTTGATACACCTTTCGATTACAAAAATAATTTTTCATTTTGGTTGGGTATTCTGATCTCAAATCCAGATTGAAGATTTGCATGAAACTGGCCGAAATGGGCCGCACATACGTTCCTCTTAATATTACAGGGAACTTGCATTTATATGGCTTTCAAAGCAAGGCATTGGAATTCGATGGGGAGTTGTATTTTTGATATTACTCTTAGGTGGTAGTATTTTTAGATTGGAATTAAGTATGGGAGGGCGGATCTATTGTTATTAAAAATCGATGGTAAAATGGGCACCTTCAGACGATGATGAAACTTAGTAGCTAGCCTCACCAATCCAACCCTGCTTAGTTCCGATGCAGTTGTTGAGGTTCAATGACACGCTCATGGTGAATCATAAATCGTCGAGTCATGGATCTGAATCATGGCCAGAGATGCGGAGGTACTACAATTACTAGACTGTGACCGGTGCAGAGCTGCCGTTTGTATTTTGCTGCACTTTACCTGGAAGTGCAGTAGAATTGGATGCTCATTTCAAATGCACCGAGATAAGGAAACGTGAATGAGCTGTTGTGAAACACAAGGAAGAATCGAATGCAAGAGTAAGTTCCTAACGGATATATTAAAGGGCATAAGGAAACCGTTATCTAATTTAAAGTTAAATGAGTCGATCATTGAAAATGAAGACAATTATTATTACGATGTTAAAGATCATTCAATCGATAAATAGATTGTATTATTTGGTCAGTTTACTAGTGTTTTCTACGTTTATTTATTTTCCACTAGGAATTCTGTTAACGTCCAATGAGATTCGTCGAAGGAGAGGTTCGCATCAATATAGATTCAGGTACTTTCATTAAAATGAAAAAAAAACTCTTCTATGTTGCTTTTTTTGTATTTGTTTTTTTTTGCTCTGTTTTGACGATACGAGCTTTAAACATGTTTCCAGTGGAATTATTATAACCTAATATCAATGCTAAGGATATTAAACACATGGCTAAAAATGGTAAAATGCATTTAGAAAAAAACTTTAATATTTAATATGATCACATCGAGTGGGAGCGACAAACACAAAATTGCCAACCAAAAATTCAAGCTAAGTTTGACGGAAGACATAATGAGGAAGACAATGCACCTCATGGCTTTGAATAGTGACTGGTACGAGTGCAATTCATTACCACAGTGATAGCCAAAATTATGTAGGAGAGGAAACCAGAATGAGAAGTAGAAGAAAGCTAAAAGAATTAAAACTAAAACCTCTTCCGACAGCACAAAGTTAGGAATATTGGCAGCATTACTGTTATTTTTAATTCGTACTAAATCACTTCCTTTATTCACTTATCTACGTCAAGCTTCGTCCAGGAAGTTCTTTGTATTTTAAAGGTTATTCTTAAAATACTTTCAGTCGTGCACTTACCTAGATAAGGTTTAGAAATTTGCATAATGTAACCAAGGATAAAATTTTATCTTGCGTTTCAAATGCTCACCGTTATTCTACCGCTTAGTTACACCATCAAGTCTTAACTTCTACCCCATAAAGGTTTTAAATTCAATAAAATATTTACGGGTTGTTTGCTGGAGGAAACGATATGTGTCAGTATTTGATAGTGGATACCTAATAATATGTTGAAACCCTCAAAATCTCTGACTTACGGAAATGCTTGCATAAGGCATTAAATAAATGAGGCATCGTCCTGGTAAAAGCCTTCTTTCACCCTTATTTATCTAATGTATTTGTTTTGTTATTCATTGGATAACCAACGTCTCTACCATAGGTCGCTCAAAGGTTCGCAACGTTGGGTGATTTAGCAAGAGTGCCCGGGTTCATGGGGTGAGATTTGTCCAGGTATTGGCGGCGGATGCGTCTATTCACCAACCGCGTGGTAAGCAGGATCGGAAAGGAACGGTTGTGGATGACCCTCTGACCACTTCAGCCAGATTCTCTCGACCCGTTTCCTTACACCGCAGTGTGAGAGATGATTCATTTGTATGTCACTCCTGGACACATTGACCCCAGATTCCTACCCACCCCACTTTCCCTTTTTTTATACAACCCTCTGCACAGCGTCCCCAAAATTGTAATAAATGGTTCATGTGTATTAAGCGTACCCTTTGAAACCATTCTATCATGGCAATTTATAAAAAGACGAATAAAAATTAGAGTTTCAGAACCTCGCAGTATTTAATTCATGAATCAAGAATAATTCCAGATATTACACAAATGTATTGTACAAGAACCATGGTAAATTCTGGTTTATGGTGAGTTCTAGCTCTTCATTTTACCATGAGTTTCACACCGTTGATTGTCATTGTATTGTGGACTAATGAAGTGTACCTGCTAGCTGCCTTACTGCATAGACAGTCGATGACCTGCGCTGGTGAACACTGCACATTATGCGCCTGTCTGATGATCAGTCGAAGTGAAGTGGCATGGAAACGAAGTAAGCCATCCTCCGTCTCAACACTACGAAAGTGGCATAGTCATCATTGCACGATGAAATCCTTCGTTCATCTGGATTTACTTATTTAAATGTAGCTTGAATAATAATAATTATTATTATAAATATTTTTATTTTATAGAAATAAAAATATTTAGAATATATAATAAAATATTTAGAAATATATAAAACTATTTTTATATAAAAATATTTAGAAATATATAATAAAAATATTTATAAATATTGACATTATATATTTCGGTTGCAATCATTTTAATTGTTCGTTTCGCATTAGTGTTTTTTCTTACAAGATGTGCAAAAAAATTCTTGATTCATTTTTATTAAGTTCATAGTTATTTGAAAATTCTCATTGATCGGAAAGTAAATAAACGTGCAATTAATTATTTGAATATTTTTAAATGATTAAAAGCACAATCTTAATATATAAAAATTAATGCTTCTTTGTTGGTCCCTTATGCTTTCCTAAACCATTCATTCGGTTGTGATGAAACTTTGGGGATTTGATGTGCGCATGCCCGGAATGGTTTCTCTATATATAGTAGTGAGCTATGGCGTTATGATTTTTTTCCTATACTATTCATCTGATTGCGATAAAACTTAGTTAGTTGAGTTGTTGTGCGCACGCCCGCGAAGGTTCCTATATACAATATACATACTGGTAAGCTTTGGCGTCATGAAAATGTTATTGCATAAAAATTTTAGTTGAACAAATATTGTAATTGAACAATAATATCGATAATTGTAACTATTGTAAATAAACAATAACATCCTGTTGACTAATTACTGAACTGCGGTTTAACAGGATTGTACTTTGAAAATAATAAAAAATTAAATTAAAAACATGATGAACGTACACTATTTAGAAAAAATAATATTATGTTACTTTTTGTTCTGTAAATAATTCTGTCATCAATTTAATTTGTATCGTTTACGTCCTATATTCTTATGTTATCAATAAATAACCACTGCAACTATATTATGTCCAATGAAAAAAAAACAATAACAGATAATTGATAAACAATGAAGATACAGGAATCCAAAATTCCTTATTACTAATTACAATTATAAGACCCTAGGTTCAACAACATCAGCCAAAGGATTATTTTTCTATAATCACTGCAGGTTATAATTAGTGTAATGTACATAAACTGTTAAATCCTCACAATCTTCTTCTCGTAAAGAAGTGATGTTTATAATATTGAACATTCGAGATTAAGCACTGCAGGGTTAATTATGTTTTATAACCGTCCCAACAATGTAAGCTGCATACCTACTACTCAGCTTTCTCAAACAGTTTAAAATCGAAACGAAAACATTGATTTAAAATATAATATACACATAACTAATTAATTGCATGAAAACATTTTATAAACATGAAAGCAAAAATAATAATAGTAATGAACTTAGTTCCTGCATAATATTTTAATAGAATATTATGCATGATAAGAAATTTTAAATGTAAATTTTAATTTGTTAACCCCTCAGCCTTAAAAATGGCTTACCTTACTTTTCTTCTAACTAAAATTACTGAGACGATACGGTACCGTCCAGCCTCCGCGTGTGTGGCGTTGAGGACCGACGCTCCGACTTTTTTTTTTTACATTAACTCCATGAGGAAAATTATTTCCCTCAGGTCTTATGTCATCCGGGATGCTGTGTGGATGGTCTTTTTGAGGAGAGGAAGGAATAAATTGGACGGAGGAAACACAGAAGCCGGAAAATCGTTCCACAGCCGAGATGTTTAACTCAAGAACGAGTCGAAAAACGACCCGTTCTCATGTGACAAATGTCAACCGTGTACATAATATAAGTTGGGCGCGCGTTTGGCGTGTCTCCCGAGTATGCACCGGTGCCGAAGGGATCAATGACGCTAGTTCCTCAGAGCATCTTCCATTGAAATATCGGTAGAACATGGATAGCATTCCCACCCGACGCCTGTGCTCTAAAGATTGCAATCCGTTCGTTAAGGTGGGAGAAACTATCAAACGGACCGCCCATTTCTGCACAGAGTCGAGGGTATTTTTCAAGTATTTTGGAGCTCCAGACCATAGGTGGCTGCCGATTTGTACAGGGTTAGCAGTTGTGTACTATTAAAGTATCTGCGGGCCCTGTACAATACGTTCAGTTTTTGAGAGGCTAACTTTACTCTGGCTTCGATGGAGCCCCCATACCTGAGCTGACTACACTCCATCACCGTTTGTCTGGATAGTGATCCACGATGTTGATCATCGGCCTGGCGGATTCGCCACCGTTTATCTTTAGCACCACAGTGTCAACGGTCGGCCTGGAGGAGTTTACCACATAATCTTCACCAACCACGGTTTCGAACATCTCACCGGAGGATCAGGAAGATCCGTGACCTTTGCACCCAGTTGACCACAACATCGTCATCAAGTTCCCGCTCGCCGTGCGTTGAGCACGGATCCACTTCCAACCATGATGTGACCTACGTGTTACGCATCTCAACCATACGATGATACGTAAACACTACCACTGCCTACATAATAAAGGCACAGCTACCAATTCATCTTTCATTGTCTCTCTGCCATCACCCACATATCCATCACACATTTTTAATAAAAGTGCAGTAAATAATTTTTTTTCATTTTAACGACACATCACAAAGTATCCGCTTTACATGAAAAAAATATTTAAGTACAATTTGTCAAATAAGAGTGGAAAGCATAGGAGGGCGCCACTGTTGTTCAAATAACATTACTAAAAATATTGGTCATGGCGAAAATATAAAGCTGTGTAACCTACATTTTTGTAAAAAATTGAAAAGGCATAAAAGTGAAAAATTTTTTTTTCGTTAATATATAGATCCCACTGACCTCAAATTAGAATTGCATATACATAGATATTTTATGCCTATATAACATAATGAAGAATAACGATATTGTAATAAAATATAAAGTTAGAAATTGCTCACATTTATTTAAAACTAGCTTAAGTACCTAAGATTGCCCGGGCCTTAGATCATGTCCCCATAATTTTAGATTTTAATAAATTTAAATCATTCAGATCTAAATTAGTGTAACTAAACTCACCATTGGTAATTCTTCCTTTCTACCTACTGTTGAATTCAAATTTATATTAAATTAAATGAAGAAAATACTTTTTAAAACACAATTTAACAAAATTTATGTCTTAAGTAAAAAACTTTTTTTTTCTTTAAGAATTTTTTTTTTTTAAACGTTATTTTTAGTGTTCCATATATTCAGTGTCATTGCGCTTTAAAGGAATATTTGACAGTTAAATTGGTTTTGCCAGCCTACAAATTTTGTAGTTCCATTTTTAATATTATCTACTCTTAATTGACAGACTATATTATATACATAAATATCTATATATTGTATCGCGCATTTCGTAAAGAGTGGAGATTTCTATTTATTCATTGTTATTTTTCTCCCGCTCCTGTCTCATCTTTAGTTTTTTTCAACTAGTTTTGTATGTTTCATGTGAAAGTTTGAAAAATGGATTGTATCTATGTATATGTATAATTGAGAGATCATAACATTCCAAATAACTGCGTTTCGAATAAAACTAAAGATAGTGAAAAAAATTGTTTTATTATAAACAAAATTATTTCTAAGTGGATAGGAAAGTACGATATTAGTTGTTGAATTAATTATATGTCTAGTTTACGCCTACGTACACGAGTAACACCTACCAAACATCATCCACGCTACTAAATATATAATTATCTTAACCACGTTCTCCCAGGTGTTATAATTATCTTCCTACCTTCAAATCCGTTGCATAAGGGCTGTGAACACGCGAGGTAACATAATATCCAAAGTATAAACAAACTGTTGTGGATATATTACGTAAGAGGAGCGGATGCCCGGCCTTCTCACAAAACTTTGGATTTGAGTCCAAAATACGCAATCAAACTGTATTAGGTTTTTTTAAATCAAAATTTATAGTTTACTAGCGATTTCCCGGCAGGCGTTGCAATGCAACTTAATAAAGAATTTGTTTTTCACTGCGTGTCCTTTCACATTTGTCCCGTTCTCCTCCTTCCCCACCTTCCCACTCCCCTCTCCAGCTCCCCCGCCCCGCCAATCCCCCTCCCGCATTCCATATCTTCAGTCCCAGTACATTCAATTTTCAAACAGCTCGCGTGCCACATATTACAATTTTTTTATTCAAATTTTCATTCTTCACATAGTACAAACAATCAATCAAATTTGGTACCTAACACAGGTACCTATTTAAAATACCTATTGTTCTTACTTAGTACTTCAAATAAATTAATCAATTTAAAGAGTTTATTCGACAATTAAATTTTGTGTGAAAATCTGTTGTTTGCAAAATGTCATTCTCAAATTGTGACATTGTTGACTGTTTCGTAAGAGTTTTCGTAATGATAAAAAAAACTTTTAGGATGTATTATCACGTGCTTGTAATAATCCAAAAGGTGGAGGGTGGAAAGAAGGTATTTTGAAAATTTCAAACATTTCCTATGCTTAATACACAAAAACTTACATATAATATATATTTTGTAAGCATATTTTGATTTTTTTTATATAGATATCTTGTAAGGATATATGCTTTTTATTTGTTTACGTTTTAAATTATAACAAACAGACCTTTAATAATTATAATTGGATAATTTGTGGGACACCGTTTTTCTGAAAAATCATCTCCAGGGCGTTGTACAATTATTATGAATTATTAGGCTCTATTTTATTATTTACAAATAGATACAGAAAACGTACTTACCTTGCAGATCACTTAAGATAAACAAATTTTAATTAGAAAGTTTATGCTTGGAGAAGATACGACGCGGAGAACATTAAATTTGAAATATTGTACTTTGCATGATTTTACTATTGCTACCCCCATCTCTGTTGATATTTAATTTATAAGAAGATTAGTCCCAAAAGTTAAGTTAATATAATTTTGAAGGACTGGAGAATTTAGTACTCTTTAAGACTGGAGTATTTTTGTGAAATTAACTTTACAGAAACTTACAAAGTCGAGGGCTGTGAAGATGAAGGAGAAAGATTTTAAACTTTATGTAAAAGGCTGTCAAGACAAATTTGGGTGATGACAAATTTGGGTTTTAGCGTAAAACGGTTATTATAATTTGGATTTACGCCCATAAAACTGATTTTTTCAATAATTTTTATTTTACATGTTTAAAATAAATAAAAAAATGTTTTAATTTTATCATTAAATAGCAAATAATTGCCCAAGTTGCCTCTAAATCATGGAAATTTTATTTCTTTATTGGCCTATATTTTATAATTTAAAACCGAAAAAAATAAGAAGCATATTTGTATCCGTTCTGTTAGTTCAGTTGGTTGGGTATTTTGGGTTCAAATACAAATTTAAGCTTAATATGAAAAAGACCGGGCACCCGGTTCCTCCTAATAGATAGAATTAAATGTAAACGACATAAAACAATGTATTTCTCCTCCTGCTTACGTACAAGAGTGAAATTTTCAAAATTGGACTTGATGTATGGGTTTGTGGCGTTCATACAACTACTTTTCCGCCACTCAAGAAATCGCGAGAAAGATCTGCAAGTCGCAAGGCACTTGCAATTCGACAGTACCGGCTAGCTACTCACCTACTTATGCAAGTATCGGATAACCCAACTCGGATGCCTTTTATTTCTCCCTCCGTCTCTGTCGACACCCGGAGTCCGTTCCCTCAGGTTAAAAAAATGATCAAAATATCAGATCAAATCTAGATAAACAGTAAAGCACACCTACCTATAATTTTTTTTACAAGACGATTTTTTTCTATAATATTTGAATCTTATAATATTTTTTAACATCGAGATGAAAATATCTCATTTTTCATCTTGTTCATGTTGTTTCCCATTATTTCTGGTAAAAATTAGTAAAGTTATAAAAGCCATCGATTATTCAAAAGAAGTCAAAACTAATTGTGAATTCTAAGCCCAAGTGCATGTCAAAGAACACCAGTAAGCTCATAAATAATTTGCGTGCAAGGAATGGTGATCCCCGATCCCATGACAGTGGTCACGGACCCGCCTTTGCACGGGAAAATATGAGGCAACACGATAATAAGGGGTTGACGATCAGCAATCGTATTATTAACGTCTTTATCAAGTGGAATGAATGATTAATCAGGCATATCGGACACAATAAATCAGAGCTATACAGAAATAGGCTGGATGACAATGTTTTTAGTTTAAGGGATGGTGTTAACTAAGTTACCTAATTATTTAACATTTACCAGGGTAAACTGAATTTATTATTACTGTTACTGAACAAATCGGAAATAAATATTCTGATCTAGGAGATTTATTTCACGTCAAGTGTAAACATTGTTTATTTCAATTCTTTTATAAATCTAGACAAAAATAGTCGTGGATAATTTCTGCAATTTTTGTTTATATTGAATGTCTTTTTATGTGTGACTTCTTATCATTTTCACCAATGTATTTTTATTTCGTATTATATGCTATTGTTGTTACATTTTTTTGATTATATTATTTTTTCTTTTTTGTTTTAGTTTTAAAGTATTTAAAAGTACTGTGATATTTACTTATAAACAAATAATGTA
Organism: Glyphotaelius pellucidus; assembly: GCA_936435175.1. Lineage (NCBI taxonomy): Eukaryota > Metazoa > Arthropoda > Insecta > Trichoptera > Limnephilidae > Glyphotaelius > Glyphotaelius pellucidus. The sequence goes on along the minus strand of OW386551.1, from coordinate 15,183,369 downwards.
AAAGCACATTAGGGCGTGTAATAAATAAATAAATCTTTTACACGGTTATTTTATGTACGTACATGTTATACAATTTATTATTATGTATTGCAACATACTACGAAGGTTGAGATGAATGGTGTGCTCACCTTTAATTGGAATCATCACTGTAAATAATATATAGTATATTTGCGGCACGTTCCAGAGTGGAAGATATTCTCAGTATCGCCCTGGTGTAAGACCACCATTCAGAATTGAAAAGTTGCTTGAAATGGCTTTGGCCGTGTTTGGTGACCAGATCTGAATAGCCAGGCACTTCCCACCTTCTTCTTCCCCATCTCCTTCCCCTCCCCATTACCTTCAGCCTCACAACATACCCCAATTGGGGACGCCATAGTCCCACTGGCTCCAGACGGGAGCAGATGGGACTCTTTTGCGGTATTCATATAAAAAAAACCTTATTCAAATGTAAATTAACGTAACAATTAAATGTGATTTTTGTTATTGTTTTTGGGGTGTTATGCCGTGTTTCGCTAACTCCTTCTTTAGCCAACGTTTCGGACAGCGTTACAGTGTCCATCATCAGGGCAGATGAGCAAATGATATTGGTGAGAGTGTTTACTTAAGTGTGTCGAAGCGATACCGTGCTGCCAGCTCCATTTCTCTACGAGCTGGTGTTAGAAAAAATTCAGCATGGTTTTTTGCGCTTATCTTTGGTGTAGCCGTCAATTACTGGATACCAAGAACTATTGAGCTTAGCTCCGTCGTCTCTGTTAATATTGATGGGGTTTTAATGGATTTCAATTGCCTCCGTAATTAGGCGTGCAAAAACAATAACAAAAATACTTTTTGGCCGTGAAAACCTAAAAACATACCCAATTAAATGTGATGTTTTTATTCTGTTGGCGAGCCAATAAAGAAAATGAATAAATATATTTAGCTTAACTATGTCGATTAAATTTGATTTGCACTACCTATTTAAGAGTTGCAAAATGAACGGCTATTGATTGCAATGGCCTAGAACAGTGATTCCCAAAGTGGTCCAGGTGGACCCCCAGGTAGGCGTGATAAAAAAATGTGGGTCCACAAGTTGTAAGTGGGGGAGGTCCACGAAAATTTATGTGGTTTCGATAGTAAAGAACAAAAATGTTGGCTTGGCTTTACCGTCAAAGTAGGCAGATAGTACACTAGTATTTCGGTGAAAAATTGTCATATTGAGATCCATCCCGTCTCATATCACATTGTGACCACAACTTCAGCGTTATATATACGTTTATTCAATATTCAGTACAATGCGTGTCGAGTTTTGAGAATATGTTAGAAATGTTGCAGCAGGGCGTCCACCGAAACCAGTAAAATTTTTAAAGTGGTTCACAAGAAAAAAAAGTTTGGGAACCTCTGGCCTAGAAAAATCAGGCATACAAATAAATGTGATTTTCACGTCGCCATAGCTTTTTGTTCGAGGGTTTTTACTGCTTATGTCACACAAACATATTCTGCTTAAAATTATTTGTTAAATCAGTCTTCTGATAGGTATAAAAAGTTCGTGCTCACGTGGAAATGCCTCTTTCTTTGCTTCTTAGAAATTAAAACCATTGTCCTCGGTGGGCTTTTTTAACAGGCGTGCCAAACCTTCAAAGCCCCTCCTTGATAATACATATTCATAATAACTACCGGTGTGACGATTAGAAATCATACATTGTACTATCATCGCACCTGCAATTATCGTGTGGTTCATAGAATAGGGTTACACTAGTCAATACACGCAAGTCAATGAGGTATTTCCACAAGAAACGTTTATAACGAAAGTTTTCCAAAAACTTCCACTTTTCAAAATAACACGAAGGAAAATAGTTCCTTCAGTAAATAAGGTAACTGTGGAATTATCTACTGCTCTCGAAATACCCGAAAATCAGTTTGAATCACGAATTTTTGTATAACGAAAAGAAATTTTTCTTCGAATTTATTTATCGTCCCTTAAAGAAAAAAGAAACCTGCCTTTTGTGTTTTTGTTTTGAATAATAATTGAAAGGTCTTCTGCATCTGTTCGTCTGTCTTTTATTCCCATCGATAAATTGACCAAGTTCCTCGAGCCGTTTCCTGGAATCAAAAATACAACTGGCTACGAGTATTTTAGACAAGTCTCCAACGTGTCTGACCGCAAGAATACAAGAGAATGGCCGATAATTATTATTGTAATGGAAATTTAGTTAAGCCAGTGTTTAGAGGTGATTGAATATTAATGGTGAATTTTCAATAGACTGTTTTCTGTGAAATGGGCAATTGACAAAATAACTCGTTGCTGGTTGGTACAAATAAGACGCATTATTTATAATATCAATATCCATAAATATATAATGTTGCAAATTAAAAAAAAAGTTAATGCCTATAGAAGTAGTAACAAGATTTTAGTTTAGCGATAATGTTTTATTACTAGTATTTTAGACGCATAAAACATAATATGCTTATCTAGAATCGTTTGTCAATACTTCATTTCAGGGTTCTGGCTGCCCAAAAACGTCTCTTTCATAGATAATGGAAAGAAGAGAGAATATTTTTGGGTGTTGAACTTCACACCAACCAACCACCTGTATTTAAGAGGTATGCACTACAAAAGCCAAATATATGTCTGTTCTTAGTTTGTATTAGACATAAAAATCGCTTGGCAAATGGAGTTCATCGATCGCAAATGTGATTTTATTTATTTTGACAATAATTTTACAAGAAAGAAAGAAAACTATCAAAGGACACTGTCACAAATAATCTGAGCCTAAGAATAATATATTTTTTAAAGTTTTTTTTTTAGGTAATTTGTTTGTGAGTTCATAACTTTCTAATTATTTCCTAGTTTAAGCATTCCTGTCTATCGCATTTGTGCAAGTTTTTTGTCTTAAACGAATCGTCGGATTTACAAAAGTTTTGTCTTATTTCCGCTTCGCAATTAAAGCTCAATTAATTAAATATTTGTGAACGTAGTCAAATACTAAAAACTGTTTTTGAAATGTGATGAAATACGCTTTCAAATTGTATTATTATAAATAAATATTAAAATTTAGAATGCAAACGTAAAAAATTGTAAAAATAACTTACGTGATGTTTTTATGTAAAACAGTACTAAAATCACGGTTAACCTTGAAAAAGCACTTATTTTGTTAGACAAATGTATAATAAACAATTTTTAACCTCATTTTTTACCTTTTCATACAAAAATATTTAATAAAAAATTAACTAAGTTTAACAGCGCGTCTGCGTTTTGGCGGGTGAAAACTGTTTCTACAAAATAAGTATTTCTATCTATTTCTATGGACAACTTTGAACAGAGATGTGATGGTTTATTATAGATATTCTCCTTTTTGTTTTAAGGTTGTCACTAGAAAAAAAACTAAGTATAATTAACGGAGGATAACCATTTCTGTGGGAACACACGCGTTAGCTTGCCAACAAGCTTATTGTACTTGATTGCTATTGATATATTGTCTTGAAAACAAGCTTAGGGGTCGGAGAGGTTAAGCTTATATTTTTGATAAAGTAATTAACAATTTAATTTTAATTCTACGCAAACGAAACGACAGGAAAAGCCTCAGTTTACTTAAGCATATTTTTTTGGTGTTCATGATAATAAACCGATTCGTTGAGTTAGTCTTCCAGTTTACAATGTTTGCCCCAACAGGGCCGTTTAAGGTAAGAAAACCTATTTATTTATTTTTCATGGTGTCAATAAGGGGTTAATGCAACTTAATTATTATTGACGAGTCTTCAAACAGTTTTAACAACAATTCTTTATTAATCTGGAAGCAGTACAAAAAAAACAACTAATATTATCTTCCTAAAAATCTGTGTTTCGCAGATTCGATTTGCCAAATACTCATTTAGTAATAGTAATACCCTTGGCCTGGGTATAAGGACCTAACATTTCCACTATCATAATATCGAAGGCCTATTTCTGCACGGAGAGAAGTAAAAAAATACCGATTATTATGTTTTATTACATTCCATAACAAGTTTGTGAGCATTGTAAATAGACTTTAAAAATAAGTAAGCATTTTCGATATTATGAGCTTCAAGCACTTACAGTAGGACCACCGATTTCAGCGAGTTGTCAGCATTCGCCATTCATGATTTTAATGCATTGTTTTATATACTATTTATTGTATGAATATTAATAGTTTTATTGTATTCAGAATCGGTCTTACTACCGCAAACATTCAGGACATATGCCTATTGTACAATACCCCATGAATCACCGTATTCCTTTGACAGTAGTCCAGTATCTTTGAAATTCACCAGGGTTGTCATTGAGGAGATATCTCGCGGTTGCAGACTTCTTCCCATCGAGGCGGGACATTGGTTTCACAGTTAAATTTCTTCATCTTCCTCGCAACTCCTGTTGGTGTTTCCTCTTCGGATCATTTTTTTTTATATTAGCTCTACATAGGAGGCCCTGAAATATAATACATATATAATAATTTCCTTAAGGGCTTATGCCATCTTAAAGGATTCTGTGTGGAGGGTCTTTTTAAGGAAAGGGAGGAGAGGAAGTAATCTGGAGGTCAGTGTGTTCGGAAGTGACGGACGGATGAATCCCTCCAACTGCGGTGCAAGGGAATGGGTCGAGAGTCTGGCTGTAGAGAGGCCTCCCCCAGCCAGTATCTCTCGATCCGGCCCGCCACGCAGAAAGTGAGTAGATACATCACCGCCAAGACCCAGACAAAACTCACCACATGAATCCGGGCACTCCTTCTAAGTTACCAAACGACGCGAATCACTTGGGGGTAACCTCAAGGCAGAGGGTTATACAATAAAAATTATTCCCAGGAGATTCCCGGGCGGCGGTAGCCATAACGCCTCCGAATCCGGTTGTCTCCTGAGGTGAGTGTCCGTGTAAAAGTCATACTGCCTGCCTTAGTAAGTATATTTCCATGTTGGGCAGATATCTGGATCGTGAGGACTAGGTTGGGTTATGTTGGGTTAGGTTAGGCTGGATTAAATTAGGTTAGGTTGGGTTAGGTAAGATTAGGTTAGAATAAGTTAGGCTGAGTCTAATGACGGAGAAAATCTAGTTCAAGCTGGTAATACTAATGATGTATTAAGTAATCTTCTGTAAGTATAAGACTCTTGATGACGGTATCTAATAATCAATAGGCTACATAATACTACCCTGTCTGTAAAGGTATAGTAAGTCCATATCCTGTTTTGCCTCATTAATCACAAAGTAATTTCGCAGCCACTATTTAGCGGTCGCGAATATGCATCAAATAACAGGTACGAACCCTCGACGTTGTGCAGAATGAAATCAAAAGGAACCCGTTCTTCGACACAATGGACTTGCAAAAAAGAGGAAAAGTGCATTAGCCCAGAGGACAATGCCTCGCGCCGGATGATAATTGCAGTACTATAAAATGCAAATTTGCACCCGCCGTTCAAATTACAAATTAACTTCGTAATGGCGATATTACCTACGCGCTGCGTGGTACCAGGCAGGTAGGCGCCTCGCCTACTTTCAACTTTACCCAGCGGCCGAGAATTTAAATTTCGTCGAACGATGATCTTGCGATTGTTCCCTTGCAACTGTACAGGGCGGTTCCGATGAGAAAGATTAATTATTCTCCATTTTACCAGCATTTTCACTTAATAACTCAATTTTATTTCATTCAAAATTTGCTTTGACAAATACCTACATTAATTAATAAAATTACGTACTTTTGTGATTATTTTTTGATCAAAAGTATCTATAATTTTTCAATAACGTCTAAGCAAAATAATAATGCAATTTTTTTTACATTCAATTTGTAAGACCGTAAATAAATAGACAAACTAAAGTATTTTCGTCAGAAAAAAGGGCACGGATCTTTTTTTATGATTTTGTTTGAACCTTTTTTTTAATGAGCTCCACACAAGAGGCCCTGAGGAAAATAATTTCCTTCGGGGCCTATGTCATTTAAATGCTGTGTGGAGGGTTTTTTTAAGGAAAAGAAGGGGAGGAGAGTTCTGGGAAGGAAAAGGGTTTATTGGGTGGGTAGGAATCTGCGGTTCAGTGTGTCCTGGTCATCCGCCTGCAAGACCTAGACAAACCTCACCCCATGAACCCGGGTACCCCTGCTAAATCACCAAACGTAGCGAACCACTTGGGGTGACCTACGGCAGAGGTGTTGGTTATCCAATAAAGGTTCCAGGTAGCTAAATTAAAATTCTGAAAAGTAGCTTTCCCAAATAATTTGTTGATTTATTTTACTGCATGATTACACGATTTGAAATGTATGTTGCATAATAAAAAAAATTGTTTGAAAATTTAACAAATCTGCCAACAAACCTACGGTACAATAACCTTATTGTACTAAAAATAAACACATTTTCTCAAAATTAAAAAAAGTGTTACTAGATGAAAGAACAGTCTTCCGAAATCAATTTATATTTTTTGTGGAAAAGAGTCGATACGTCTAAAATTTGATTTAAAAATGACGTATTTACGGTTTTGTTTGGTTATTCCGTCTTAAATGGCGTGATCTGCCTCACAAAATTGATTACTTTCCTAAACATGTATCGAAGTGCTAAACTCTAAGATAATTATTTTGGCGCCAAAAAAATAATATTACAAGTTAATGATTATTTATTAGCATACAAAGAATTGCCAGCTCCGTGACGACCATGACTAACGCTTTCCTTTTTTAAATCAAATTTGAGAAAAAAATTATGAATTTACGTAATACTAATATTTATAAGTAGTCAATTTAATTTGCAATGCAAATTTATTTCAATGTTCTTATTTTATAAAATAATTTATTTAAATTGTAATATTTCCAACCACAGAGAGAATTTTCAATTGGATAAATGTGTAAGATTTAATCCTATATATAAATACATATTCAGTGAATTATTATTGCTATTTCTTGTGTGTATATTTTTACAATAAATTTACAAATCATTTTTGCTAAGTGCATTCATTATAAATCTTATCTTCTTATTTATAAAAATCAATACTTGTTTGTTCGTATTTTATGCGCTGCCAAACCGTTCATTCGATTGAGATGAAAATTTGGTAATTTGTTGTGCACACGCCCGCAAACGTTATAGGCTATTTATAATGGTAAGCTCTGGCGTTATGAAATTTGTATTAAAAAATTACTGCAGGTGTTGCGCGAGTGGTTTGAAAATGTGTGTATTTCATGTATTTTAGCTGTAGGGAGGGAAGGAGGAGAGGGAGAGTAACAAAGGAAGTGGGATTCGCGGGACGGGAGACGAGAGAGGGGAAGGCGGGGAAGGTGGAAGGGAAACGCGGGAGGCAAAGGAGGCACGGGAGGGGAACGGGGACGCATGGGAAAGGATATGCAGGGAGAAACAATTTATTTTGAATGTCATTGCAACGCATCCCGGGTATCCGCTATTAAATAAATAAAAATAGCTTTTAGTCACCATAAAGGGATAAGGCTGTATGATGAGGGAATTCGTGCACAAATAATAAAGTCATATAAGTAATAACATATTGTATGTAAAACCTAACATTTTTATAACCCGTTCCCTGATACCATTTATTGGATAACCAATACCTCTGCCATAGGTCACCCCAGGTGGTTTGCTACGTTTGGTGACTTAGGATGCCTGGATTCATCCTCGGTTAGATTTGTCCGGGTCTTGGCGGCAGCTGCGCGTGCCCACCTACTGCGTGGCGGGCCGGATCAGGAGAGACTGGTTACAATACTCATTAATTCATTGCTCAGCATGCTCATTATAATTTTTTTTATTTCCAAATGTGTTTTTAATGTCCGATGAACTAAGTCGTAAAATGTTAAAAGAAAATCTAGTATTTTACAATTTTTCCATTATTATTTACTTTTTTTTAAGTTTACGAGTTATCTTTTTGTATGTATAAACACATTATTATGTCAAGCTCACTTAGGCCATCAAAGAGCGTAACTTTCAATTATTTTGTAAGAAACAATGGATGAATGTATAATATATCATATTATTGTAACTTGTTTGCAAACATGTTCGTTTTCCAGGACCTTTTGGTGAAGGGACGAGAAGAGCTGAGAAACGATTGAGAACTTGATTGCTATGGATTTTGATTGATGTCATCATCATCATTAGACCCTTATTAGCTGCCACGGAAAGAAGACCTCATTATCTAATATTATCACTACAGTATTAACTTTTTAGCGTTCATGATCAACTACATCGAACCGGCCTCCTTTAATCTTAATACAGATCCACTCATTAAAAAACAAAAATAATTTCGTTAAACATACCTGAGTATTCCTAATCTTAACGTACTTTTGCTTCGGATAAGATCACACAAAAATGTCTGATAAAATTAAAAAAAATAATCAATTGCGTTTTATAAAGTTCTGTTGGTTATTTTTGCGTGACTTCTATATCATCTTCCGGATTAAACCACTGACAGCTACTCATATAAGATTACATGTATTGATTTCCATTGGTCCTAAAAACAAGACAATTTCATAACGATTTCGCAGAATCTATTTAAAATTATGATAATAAAAATTGGATAATTTGTAGTACGCAGTTTGTGTAAAAAATCACCACAAGGTCGCTTCATAATTTATTATGAGTTTTTATGTTCTAATTTGATTATTTACAAAACATAATTACCTGGCTGGTAACTTTTATTATTAGAAAGTTTATGCTTGGAACTTTGAACGCAGATGATACTTATTACAAAAAAAAAGTGGACTTTGCATGATTTTACATTTGCTGTTTTACCTAAATTACTATTATGTATAACTTTTATTAGAAAATTAGTGGCAGAAGAAGAGTTGATTTATTTCACAGGATTGGAGATTCTAGGGCTCTTTAGGATTGTATTATTTTTAAGAAATGACCTTAAAAAGCTTAAAAGTTGTTAGTTGCTTACATTTTTCAAACATTCAGTTACTTACAATGTCGCTGGCTGTGAAGGTAATTATGTTTAAACATTATCATCAATATGATCAGTATGACGAGCTTTATCCCAAATCTGAAACAAACAGTATACCTTGCCCAAAAGTTAATGAAATTCACCACGGTTGCACATTTATTGTCAATTTGAAATACGTATCTAAACTCTAAACGTTCTAACATAATTTGGTTCCATCAGAATCAACTCAACTCAACACCTCTTTGAAAAGTCAATAAACTGTGACTTAGCAGGGGTGCCGGGTTCATGGGGTGAGGTTTGTCTGAATTTAGTGCAGATGACCTGGACACACTGAACACTAGATTCCTACCCACCCCTCTTACCCTTTTCCTTCCCAAAACTTCCTCTCCTTCCTTTCCTTAAAAAGACCCTCCACACACAGCATCCCCAAAAGCGACACAGCATCCCCAAAAATGACATAGGCCCTGAGGAACAGGATTGTTCTCAGGGCCGATGTAAAAAAAAATATATTAAAAGCTACGAAAAAAGAGAAAAATAGCCCATAACCTAACCCAAGGTGAACTAAATAAGTAATTTTTTAATGACTTTTCAAATAAGTTGTTGAGTAGAGTTCATTTTGAGTTCTCCAGTCACCCATAATTCAGTGTGAGTGGATCTAACCTCGGGAATTATTCCAAATTGGAAATAAATATCAAGGAAATATTCCAAATATGAAATAGCATAATACTCAGTGAAACCATAGAATAAAGAATATAACATTGAAACCGACGACGTTTTTTTTCCAAATTTGAAATAAATGTTATAACTTCAACAATGATCAGTTAAACTCACCACATAATTTATTCCATATTTGAAATTAACGTATAACTTATAACATAAATAGCCAGCGAAACTCGCCACAGAATTGATTCCGAATTTGAAATAAACGTTATAATAGTCAGTGAAACTTATATTCCTCGAAGCTGTTCAACCGTGGCCTAAATTAATATCGGTCCAAATTAATATTTTCTAAATTTGAAATAAATGTTATAACTTACAACAATGATCGGTTACTCACTCATAATTTATTCCAAATTTGAAATTACCGTACAACTTATAACAGTCAGTGAAACTCGCCACAGAATTTATTCCGAATTTGAAATAAACGTTATAATAGCCAGTGAAACTTATATTCTTCGAAGCTGTTCAACCGTGGCCTAAATTAATATCGTTTCGCTGCTCCAGAGCGCCCGCTGAATCTTGTTTGAGTTGAGTCACCCTTGCTCGGTTCTGTTGACGACGAAACCCATAATACCTGTGTGGGTATACTGTATACGTGTCTGCACGAGGTAGAGGTGATAGATTTGTACGTGTGGTGGTTTGGGTAAAGTGGCATAGTGGTAGATTGGGTAAAGTAGTATAGTGGTGGTTTGGGTAAAGTGGTATTGGGTGGTGGAGGTACTCGCTTACTATTGAGGCGGTTGTAAAATACAAATCGGAGAACCTGTTTCTGCGCGTTACTAGTTCTGTGACGTCATGGCAGCGGGAGGGTTTGGCTCGAAGCCACCAGCTACTAACAGCTAACAGTCGCGACTGATTTGAATGCATGACCCGAGACCTGCTTCAAAACATTGCATTTTAATACCAAGCACTGCGCAGAATCGTTATGGATGCATTTTTATTATTTGTAAATACAACTTGATAGCAGTCGTTGGAGACCTATATAGGTTATTGTTACTTCTCAATTTGTTTTATCTTTATATTGAAGAGATTTACAAAAAATTAAGTTGTCCATTCGGTGACAACAATGTCTATTGCATGGAGGTGGTTCAACGAAATTGGGATGGCTTTCTGAAAACGTCAATTCACGATAGGACAACTTTTGATTAGCAGTGGTATCAGATATCGAAAGGTTGAACGAACCAAACTGAACCACCTGATACTAAGTTTGGAGAAAATGCTTTCAAACTCTCTTTTGAATTTCAAAACTCATTTTTCAAATATAATAGAAAATACAAATTAAAACTTTATTTCAATGCTAGCCCGTAGTGTAGACATTGGTAGATAAATAAAAACCATTTTTAATAGGATACGTTTGAATGTGTTTGTGCTCATCGATAGTATCGAAAGTGTCAAAAACATTCGTTTGAAACACCCTTCCACAGTCTCATCTTACCTCGCAAATGTCCAAAGAAACTTCACAAATAGCCACTTTTATCGTCGCTATTCAAATCAACATTATTCTTTCATGTTTTTTGTTTCATTCTTCAGGTTTCAAACAAAAACAAAATTATTTTTAAATTAATTTTTTTAATCCATCTAGTAGTACATAACACATATATACAAGTAAGGGTTTATTTAAAATGATTAACCTACCTACCAATTTTTAGATTCTAGACATGATGTAATATTTCAGGAAAAGATAGCCAAAGCACAATTCAATTGTAATTAGGTAGTGATTCTACTGTCGTCTGTTTTGAATACTTACTATCATTCAATTTTGGACAAAACTTTGTCTACGTGAGACTGTCCAGGCATTCAAATCTCTTCTATACGAACTCTCAAATAAATTGTTCATTATTCCATACCATTAACTACAAAATTATAAATTTACAAAGTTGGTAAAGTAATTCTTGTTGGTTGGTTGATAACCGGTATCTTTATTAAATGGACCAAACGAAGCCATCAAGAATCAAGATCATGAACCATCTCAAAATTTTCTCAATATTTTTCTTTTTATCCTCATACTTGGTGATGCGAAGATGCTTCTTTGTGTAGTTTCCCAAATAAAATTGCTTATTATTCTATAACAGTAATTACAAAATTGTATTTACAAAGGTAAACAACTCTTTTTGTTGGTTCAAAATAGATATCTTCATTAAATGGATCAACAGAAGCCATCAAGATCATGATCCAATTCAAAATATTCTCAATATTTTTTCTCTTAATCCTCATTCTTGGTAATGCTGAACCAAGAAAGAAGATGCATCTCTGTTCAGTCACTATTGAGTCGATATTCTCAAAATAAACTAAATAAATTTTTCCCCAAGTGGCGTAATCGTAACAACATCTTTTAGAATCATCCTTTTTTTTCGACCAAATTTATATGTTGGTGTTCATCTGATGTTACTAATGTACCAAAATGTAAAAATATTTAATGAATTTATTAAAGCTGATAAAGAAGGGTTAAGACTAATTATAAAACGCACAATAAACCATAAAGTTGTGTTGTTTATGATCCATACCACAAATTATGAAACCGTCATAAAACTATTAATGTAATACGGTCACAAATAAAAGAAGCTATCATGCAGGTATCAAGTGACTGAAATAATAAAAAAAGCAGTTAATTTAAATTAAATTACCAGTTGTACGGTGGACGCTGCATCGGGCCGGACAAAATAAAATAAATCTTTAATTTTATCCTGCACCTAACTCGCATTTGACCCAAAAACCGTTATGTTGATTTTCAAAACTCGTTCGTGTTCCGTATTCGAAAAGTCCGCCCGTGATTTCAAATAGGGAACGGAAAAAAATAAACTTTCGAAAAAGGAACAAGAAACAAAGGCTACCTGAGTTGAGAGGCGCGCAGGTGTTCCTATTGGCCCGACTAAATCATCACAAAACAGACGTTCAACAGTTGTACGCTCAGGAAAAGGGTACCTAACAAAAGAAGCTCAATATAATATCACGACAAAACTCAATGCAACTGCAACTAGTTTGTCTTTCTTATTAAAGCACGCGTTTTGCTTTTCATTATACACAACTGCATCGCTAAGCCCGTATCAGTTTTAAGATTAATCTCGACATATTACATAAACATGTAAAGACATTTGGCCTTTCGCAACAAATGCTTCATTTTGATTCGGCGTAGCGAGAGACACAATTGGATGTTTTTACTAAGGGGCGAGCTTAACTTGTCAATAAAAGAGATTTTTTTTAATTTTTGAGATAAAACAGAGCGAACCGGTAGGATAGCCTGAAGCGTATGAAGATGGTTTGAAGCTAAAGCTAAATGTTGTTGGTACATCTCGGTGCATCCAATGCGTTGGATTATATATTTGAATGAAAACAAAAAAAAAACTTTGTTCATAATTCACGTTGTGTTGATCAAGATGATCTCCCTGACGTTATTGTGTTTAAAAATAAAGAATAATTGGAACCAGCCTGCTTTGATTCAATTATGATTGGTTCAATATCACACATTTAAAATATATTGCGCAGTGTTAGGAAAAAAATGATAAATGTTATTATTAAGTTCTGCAAGTATTTTTATATGCTATTTTCACACAAAACTTAAATTTGGTTATGAGTCCAAAATACCTAACCAAACTGAAATTGTTTTTTATTCAAAAGGCACCTATAGAAAATCTCTAGTACGGATATATTCTACTTTATATATTCGTTTTAGAACATAAAATTTTGTCCATTAAAGAATTCAATTTTTCATGATTTTAGAGGCAACTTTGGAAATTATTTGTAGGTTTATGGTATCTAATTATTAAAAAAAAATTATCTGTGTAAATTCATAGATAAGTAAAGCTTTTTTAAAATTATTTTAACGAATTTTGATGGTCGAAAATTTAAATTACCAACGACCGATTTAAAATTTCTTCTAAAAAGTCGTATTTATCACAATGTTTTATTTTTTTTGAGGAAGGAATGAACATTGGTCTTGAAGAGACCCATGTTGTAGGAAGGAGGAAACATAAAAGCCAAAGTTGTCTAAAAAATCATGCGAAATTGAAATTTTAATGGCCTAATATCATAATTTAAAACATAAATAAATAAAATAAAACATATCCGTACTCGATATTTGCTAAATCTTTTGATTCAAAAATAATGGATAATAAATAATATTCACTTTGGTTGGGTATTTTGGTCTTAAATCCAAATTTATGTTTTGAATGAAAAAGCCCGCGCAGCCATTTCTCTTATTTAAGTGATTTTATTTACCCCAAATTATCCTATTTTTATGCTTCCCTGTTGAAATTCGAAACAAAACTATAAAGCCAACACAATATTGCCTAACTAGCGACATAACTATAGGGTCAATAGGGTCAAAGATGCTCTCAGTTTCGCTTTGACGATAAGACCAATAATCTGTCGATGCGTTGCTTGAAAAAATGGCTTCGCATCAAAATGTTTGGTGCAGTCACGTATCAAAATTAATAAGAAATAATAATTAAGTAGCTTGGTACTTAGCAATCTTCCCCTCCTCTTCTTATGCCATACTTCCATCAGCCTTACAATAATTTTTAAATTAATCTAATTACGAAATACTTACGTATCACTGAATTGATTTTTTTGATATAATCACAATTTGGCAGTGGGTTATGGGTACCGCAGCCCCGGGAACCTTTTAGTGGATAACAAAAACCCCTGCCATAGATCACCCCTAGTGCTTAGCTACGTTTGCTGGGGTGCTCGGGTTCATGGGGGGAGGTTTTTTAAGGTATTGGCGGCGGATGCTTTTGCGCATCTAATGCGTGGCGTGCCGGATCGGGAGAGACTGGTTGAGGGAGACCTTTTGACCCATCTAACCGGACTCTCTCGATCCACCGTCTTACACCGCAGTGGGAGGGTTGGATTCAGACGCCACTCCTGAACACATTGACCCCCAGATTCCTACCTCCTCATAGCTTTTTCCTTCCTAGAACTTCCAGTCCTTCCTTTCCCTAAAAGGTTCCTCCACACAGCGTCCCCGAAGATAACATGGCTCTTAGAGATTTCTTTTCCTCAGAGCCTCCTGTGCGGAGATAATGTAAAAGTCAAACAGTTAACATCCAATTAGTTATCACACTTACCATCATCAAATAGGTGAGATATAAAAGAAAATCGTGAAATTGTTATAATATACCTACTCAGATTATGGTTGACATTTATTATTAATTAAATTATTATGATTGTCGTCCACCATATTTCTGATGATATTTGTTCAAAATCAATTAAAAAAACTTTTTTTAAACAATAAAAGTGGTTAAAACTATGTATTTTACTACTTTTGCATTAAAATAGTCCCAAAAAATAAGTTTGCTGTGTTTGAAGAAGTAAATGAATTCTATTGTAATATGATATGTGTAACATTTATTCAATAAGCTCATTGTCCAATTATTCGAACATTCTGGTTAATTGGTAAGCATTTTGGGTTTTTCGTTTAGTATCTACTTGGTGATGTGATTATGGGTTTTCATACATAATTAATAAAATTGTACCTACATAATGGGTAATAATTCAGGCTTCACTAATGAGCAGCATCTCCTAGCCACGCTAATCCTGCATACATCATGAAACTTTGTTTTATTGCCTCGCATCTCGTCTTCAGGGGAAATGAAGGTTCTATCTGCAACTGCGATCGCTCAAATAAACTGTTAGAGGCATTACAGGCTCTGACTTATATTACAAAAGCATATCGGTAATTAGGCGTTTCCATTAATTGACAAACAATATATTTCTTCAAGTTTTCTTTGGAGCGTAGTGAAAGAAAACATTATTGAAAAAAAAGAAAAAAAAAAGGTAATTTTTTTCTATTTTTTGTTATTGGGTGTCATTGTGTCATTTTTCATAATATGCCATAGTGCATTTCCACGTTTTACTTTTTTTTCAGAAAGCTTTACGACGTTTTTAACAGATTTATTTGCATGGCTTCTACGACAGTTAAAACGTTTTTCACATATTTTTTTTGAAATGCAGATATTCGAAACGAATTACGTAAAAACCTTATAATTGAGTTTTTGTTTGAAAGACCAAGACCTGTGCCAAGTGGTGTCTGAATCAATTTGTATTTAGACGCCGGGGTCGTTAGATTTTTGAAGTGAAAACTTCTTTAGCACCTTTGTGATTTTAAACTCTATGAAACGAAAATTAGCGACACCAAAAAGAGACATACCTACATCTATAGGATTTAGCCTGGGAGAATGCGATAGTACAATAAGTCTCCTCTTTATTCGGTGCTTCGTTGTCTTCCCAAAAAGAAAGAGTGTGCAATTGACACGCGGTAGAATTAAAACCATCATAAAACTAAAGTAGACAGCTCTTGTCTACTTTAGTTTTCGGAAGGTTTCACTTCTTCCGCGTGTCAATTGCGCACTCTTTTTTTAATACCTACTCTTCCCATGTGAATATTGAACTGATGTTATAATGCTTTTGTCAGTAGTCGTTACATTTTAGAATTGTGAGAAAATACACCATTTTAGAAGAAGTGTTGAAAAAAAAATTGTTTTCCGTAAAATCGGTTTACGGACGATAATTCAACGTGATAACGTCATATAATAACGATGGAGTGGAGGAGAGATAAATGCGTCACAAGCCGAACGCTTTGGCCGAACGCTTGTTCCGCGCTCTCGCTTGCACGCCCGGCTCAGGCGGAACGTGACAATGAGTCATGCTTTTTCGAGAGTGCAGCCGGCGTTCATCGATTATAAGACGTTATCACGTCAAAAAATGAACAGAACATTGGATCTGAAAATTACACACACACAATTTTCTAATTATTAACCCTTTAACAGTGCAAGCGATTCCTTCTGTATTTATTAGGCAATTAGCCTTATGCGAAGAAGATTTGCTGTTTTAATAAAATTTAAGTGTGTAAACATTAGATTGTGCGTAAGGTTGAAATAGTGAAAATCTTGACTTGACATAGTTAAGTCGACATAACTATTCATGTTCATTGAACCGATGCGACGCGTTAAGATCTAATAAGCAAGACACTTTGTTATATTTCTTGATATCAAAATTAATGCGTACGTTAAGCCTATTCGCTTCCCGTTTTGTAATTCCTCCCTCGACTCGTTCGCTAAACCAGCTTCCGCGGTTTTTACGACCAATCAAAATTCAAATGAAGTAACGCGATAAAACACATCTTATAAAGGGGTGTGGAGAGTGATAGCAGCGGGTACTTCCCGATCCAATACTCACCTCGTGCTACCAAATGGCTAATCGTGATTGCAATTAGCTAGTACAAGTTATGCTTCATTTATCAACATAAATTTTAAAGAGCTGATTTAGAATAAAGTTGTGCTTTCGTATCATTTAATTCGATGAAAACCTTCTCCTAAGGCTGTTATGTGAACTCCTGGAACAGACCTCAAGATTATACCTACCCGTTATGCAATCTATGTAGATATATAGTATGTACTACAATATTATTATTTTACATTGTTCTTTCATAATATGTGTGGAACGTTTGCGCAGCCCTTTTCGGCCTGTTTCATACAAACCTTAATTCTGCATTTGAGATCAAAATACCCAACTACACTGAAAAATTATTTTTGTAATCAAAAGGTAGGTATGTCAAATATCTGGTGCGGATGTGAGCTACTTTATTTATTTTTGCTTTAAATTATAAGATATAGGCCATTACAGATTTTGGTGTTTCATGATTTTAGAGGCAATTTTGACAATTATTTGTGAGTAAATGAAAGACATTAAAAAATAATTTTACTATATTTATTTTAAAAATTCAATAAAAAAAAAAGATTGTTGAAAATTAATTCTTTGGGTAGTAATTTTAATATATAAACGACAAAATTTTGTTCCGCCGTAAAAAGGTAATTTGCATTTTAAATTTACACCCATCAAAATGAATTTTTTTGTTACTTTTTATTTTATATTTCATTACATTTCTATGATAAATAAAGTAAAATTATTTTTTATTTATTCTCATTTACTCACAAACTGCCTCTAAAATCATAAAACATTTAAATCATAAATGGCCTATATCTTATAATTTAAAGCAAAAATGAATAAAATAGCTCACATCCGTTCTAGATATTTGATATAACTTTTGATTACAAAAATAATTTTTCAGTTTGGTTGAGTATTTTGATCTTAAATCCAAATTTAAGATTTGTATGAAACTGGCCGAAATGGGCCACGCATACGTTCCTCTTGACATGATATATATCTTAGATAAATCTTACATTATGTATAATCATATGTATGCTACTTCCGATTGACCTGGTTAGCGTAACATCTCAAAAAAAATCTCTATGCAAAACTAATATTTTTTAAATTTTGTAATTCTTCTGTGTAATTTCCATAATCGATTGTCAAAATATTTCATATCTTCCCTCTAATTAAATAATTGTTTTCGTGATTTTCATAAGCGTGAAGTAATTTGTTTACAGGATGTATCTAACTTATCGAAGGTAGGTATTATCTACTTTAGCAGTTTCCCCGGAAGCTCCTGAGAGGAATCGCAAGTGGGGGAGGCTTCTTCTTCCTCACCGCGAAGACAACCGTAAACCGGGATTAAATATGGCGACGATCAGTACCTACGCGGATTTGATTCATGCCACCTCCGCCAATGAAAAGTCGAACTTAAAGTGACGAGACTGGATGATGGCAGATGATGATGATAGAAGGCGTCTAAAGAAGAGAGGAATTTACAAATAGAGCTTCCTTGTAATATCGTGGGGAAAGGAGCGATGTTATGTAATGTAATGAACAGAACTTTAATCAAAATTAATATTCGCATGTCATGTGCTATAAGATGAAAAGCTGTGGTTTATTCGCAGATTTTCTGTTGGATTTTTCATTTTGGAGTCAGAAACGCTCGATTATTGATACCACATAATCACACATTGATAAAAAACAAACGTAGATAGGTAATATTTATCTACAATATACGTTGCTGTTATTTTCTAGGACTATTTTATAGTACAAGGAATAAACCGCGGACATGAGAAAGACTAACCAAATGGGATGGCGGAAAGGGAGGAAGGCAGGGAAGGTGGAATGGAAACACACGAGGGGAAGGGGACACGGGAGATGAGCGAGTACAGGGACGGGGACGCAGAGATGCAGAGGAGATGCAGAGGAGACGGTAAGGGCAAGGTGAGGTATTGCAGGAGACAAAGTAGCGGTAAGGTGGAAATTTTGGGAAATCGATGCTTTTCAATTAAAAGCATCCCGAAAAAAAAACAAGAAACGAAAGTGTTTAAATAGCGTAAATTTTTATTAATTCAAAATAATTTCAAAACTTTAATGAATAATCAATCATTCTCTCAAAACAATTAGAATTATTTACGATTATTCATCAGGTATTAAAATAAAATAAAAAAACTCTAAGTAAACAACTAATCATTGCAGTCAGAAAACATTTGCATCTGTTTTTCCAGCTTTGTCAGATCTGAACGTTTTTTCCGGCAAAGTCATAACGGTTTTCCCAGGAAAATTTCTAGCATTAGGTTTATTTATTCCAACTATATGAAAAAGTATTTTTTTATCAAATTTCTTGCATAACATTATTATTGCTCTATCAATTGTGTACCATATGCAATGCGCAGTAATGAATATAATTGAATCTTCTGTTGACAAAAATGTATCATCTTCAATCATTTCCCACTATTGTTTAATATTATCTGAGATCCTTAGATAAGTCTTCTCAATATAGCTTTCATGTTTTGATCGACCTTCAAGGTCGCCAGTTTTTAGTTGTTGTTTCTGGATATTTATATTATTCATGACATGTGTAGATGGGTATACTACGTGAATCAGAATTTAATATCAGACAAAAAAAATTAAACGCAAATTGAAATGTTGCAATTTGTTTGTCATGAATGAATTGTTTGTTGCGTCGATTATTAATTTCTAATAGCGACGCCCTGAGAACAAATTAGTTATAAAATAATGCATAATTACTAGTATGCGGCTGGCGGTGGCTAAACGAAAATTCCAGAGCCGCTCATTATTAAAGGCAAAACAATAAAATTATAGTTATTTAACCGGTCAAATTTTTGTTATGGAGCCAACAGACTTAGATATAAAAGATCCTTTGGTTTTGACGTATTTTAGCATATCGCTCGCCATACATTAATTTTTGCCACCGACATTAGACACGTTAGATTTTTTTATTATTTACATGTAAAAGGTATGTTTACATTGGGCTTTTCGATGCCTGTGTCACTGGGATATACATGTACCTGTGTCGAGACAGAATACTTGTTAGATTTGGATAAATAAATTTGCTTTGTATTTCTAGTGCATTTTTAATCATTGATATTTGTCAAAAACTCTACTTTGAATAATGCTATTGATCATTTTTAGGCTGCTTAAAACAAATACTTACAATAAAAATGTCATAAAATCATACTTGTAAAATATGTCGAAAAATAATCATGTTGGTCTTCCTACCAATATGTTTTATTAAATAATAATATCTTTGATTCTTTTTTCATATTTTCTCAAAAATCTAAACCAATGCTTCTAGAAAAATCATTCAACTCAAATATTTTTTTTGATTTTTTGCACGCATTCATTTTATTTGCAACAACTGCGGTGCTTAATACTGTTAACCCTTCAAAAAATAATTTATTTAATTATGCAGACAGGTAGTAAAGTTCTCGTATTTTGCAATTAGTCGTATTTCAGCACTTAACCGCAGTTCAGCCATTAAACCAGGGCAATACAAGCGCTATCGCAGGAATTATCAAAGGACATTAAAGCCTCCACGTAAACGTATCCGTAAAATTAGAACAATCGCTATTATTACCTATACGTAGTTTGAAGCTGGTGCATGACGTATCTGAGTACTGTACGCCGTGCAGGGTAATTTGGACGATGCGCAATGGGATATATAAAACGGTACAGTACAGTCTATCAAAATGGTGGTACATAAAATTATTTATTCATCATCTAGAAAAATAAAATCTGGTACTTACCGCCAAATATATGAAAAACCGAACAATAAATTTTAAAACGTTTTACATAAAATACATTCAAAATGTTTTATGTAAAAAATGTTGAGGTATTGTTATTTTTAATTTTAAATTTAAATAACTTATATCCCCGGGTATCGGTTTGAAAAAAAGGTATTATAGTTACGAATTGGTTAGAATATTAATTATAAAATGCGAGCCTTGAGCTTATTGGTATTCTTAGGATATTGTGCCGCCTTAAGCCGTCGCTATCCGAATTTCTACCGATTTCTTACATATCTCCCTTGAACATTTGAAGTTTTTAAGCTCTTAAAAAAATTTATGTTATTTTTTAAGATAATATCTAGATACGTTCCACGCCGAAAGGCAAATTATATGAAATTCCCTCGATATAAAAAAAATTCGCTAAATACGGTCCGAAAATGATTTAAAACAAGTCTATTTCTATTATTTTACAAGTTATATTTGTGAAAAAATTCACAATGTTTCTTTAAATGATACTTAAGATACCTTTCACGAGATTTTTGCTCTATTTTAAAAGAGTCATGTTTTATTAAGCATTTTCATAATTTTCGCTTCAATTATATCATTGAAATTATTAGCGCGCTCTGTCCAACATTCGTAATTACATATCTCTCCATCTTCTTCTTTTTGAGCTGGGAAGCGTCGCCTTGGAACAACAAATTTAAACAATAAGTTTAACCTATTATATATGTCTAATTTATTATCGAATATATAATATCATCAATTTCCTTAATATGTCATGTTTACGAATATCATTGATACCACCCTGCCCATTATTATATTATTTGTTTTAGTGAATTTTTCTATTTATGTTACTAAATTTTGTGGGTGCATGTTAAATTGAAAGTTTTTTATCTTATAAATATAATAAATGCTTAGAGGATACATATTAGAAAAATAACACCACGGGCCTATTGTTAAATAAAAGGTGTAACTTTAAACTCGACAAATGTCCACTATGATTGTCTATTCTTGAAAGAGATGCAAAATTTCGTCCGAATGCCCAAATACGTAAATCTAAACAACACTTAAAAAAATGTTATCCTGATATGGTAATAAAACTGTACAATTTCCAACAGAATATTACGATTAGCATGAAATAAATTAGATATTACAATCAATCAACCCTTTATAATGCCTTAGAGAAGTAATCTTGAATATGGAAGCACTATTGTATATCCACATTATTGCAAATATGGAAACATTGTAAAAACGGTTTAAAAATGCTAAGAGACGGTTGTACATGATTAACATTAAAGAAAATTGGTATAAGAATTTAAAATACCTAATGATTTATTTAAAGCTATAATGTTTGTGAGTGTCGAGGAATCACATATTATGATCGCTGAATACGACAAAGCTCTCCCTCGTAAAACATTAACGTCCCTGCAGTACTTACCTACTTACCCCAGTTCTGCAGTGCATAGAATTTTACAAATGTTGTGGTTTGGATCTCTGCTAAACTTTTTCTTTCTTTCTTTGTTTTTGTTTTAATTTTTGAATTTGTTTTATCTTTATTCTTATATATAAATATTTACGATCTTACTTGAATCCCGTTTGTAACCATGTACCTACCTATACTCTCTATGTCTATGTGATGTGTGGGGCACTTCCCTCTCCACATTCTAGAATAAAAACCATTATTTTTATTATTATTATTTAAACACTAACAACAGCATAAATACTAATTTCAGTCGCTTGTACGTGAAATACGTTCAATGAATTAAAATTTGCTTTCAATCAGACTAGCTATAAAAAATTCACAATTTCAGCAAATTTAAGCGAAAATCTACTTATTTTAATTTTTTTTTTTTAATTTTCTTTTTATTTTAGTTTATTTGGGAAACAAACAGTTGTACATATTTTGTTATAGTAATTACATATTACATGGTTGCATGAACCAGCGAAGTTTCCGCAAAAATGTATGATATAAATATAAAAACATAAAGTGGTAGAAAAAGAGGAAAAAATTTATACAAAATAATTTTTTTTAAAAAAAGAAACACAGATAAAAGCATGTCGGATATATAAAATGAAAATGTTAACCTGCGAGTATATAAAAATAATACATGTTTACACCACAAGAAAACGTAATTTTTTCTTAATAAAAATAAGGATAAACATGATACTTACTTACATAAAGCCTTTTTTGGAATTAATATTTTTATATTTCAAATGCGTATTTCTTTTATTTAAATTTTTCACAGATTTCGTGATTTTTCAAGTTTACTATAGACGCTCATTTGGAAGGCAAGTTTGTCTCTCTAAATTGTCAACGAAAAATAAAATTATATCAATTACAAGAAAATCGACATTTGAAAGGAATGATCTTGAGGCAAATCTTTTATAAAAATACTTTTAAATCTTTTAGCTTCACCAATCCTACAATTATAATAATCCGTGATTTTGTACGGTTCTGGGCTAGAAATAGTAATAAGGGTGACCGGACAACTCTCAATCACTTCTACACCGCCTTTCATTAAAAATGATGAAATTTTTTTTTTTAAATTAGTTGGTGATTACGTTAGGTTGGGATATTAGGTTATGGGATATTTTTCAAAAACAAAATCATAACTTTTGATGATTTTTCAAAGGGGTATTGAAGTTGCATGATTCTGAATTGTCATGGAAACAGTAAAAAGCTTAGTCAGAAAAAATATTTTCACTTACACAAGCAGGGATTTGATCGCATCATAGAGTACCCTAAGAAGAGAAGTAAGTTGCAATGGGAATGGTTTTAAAATATTCCATCGGAATTTTCTTAGTCACGCAAGATTTTTGAAATAGATTTCAGTAAATTTGAATTGCTTTCCAATAAATTTAGTTTTTTAGTGGAATAAATATAAGATTCACGAGTGTCAATGTTTTTCAACCATTTTAAATATTATCTTTCGATCATAACAATCCGTTGCCTTATTTAATTTTCTTCTAATTGTCAGGACCCGTACATTAAAATATGGAATCGTGTGAATCCTTTCACGTGGAACGAAAGAACCAACCCTCCAAACCAGAATTGATGACATATAATTATTAACGGGACAGCCCCCGTATTGTATCGAAGTTTGTAATTAAGAAAAATGACCCGTGTCGGGTCAACGTTCTTTCGAAAATGAAACAAAACGGAAGAGGCAGAAATTAGGTAGTTTGCGAACAAGTGTAGACATTAATCAGCAGGTCTTGCAGCATTATTCGCTGCAGGATGCAATAAATCTGATTGCCGTGTGAATTCAATGTCATAAAATCGCCCTTTTTCGGAAATTAGTACCACAGGTGTTCCACAGGAATCACAAAACGGCCATGTTATTTCGATTTTTCGGTTGCTTGCTTTATTTACTCAACTCTGATAAATACTTTATTAAACATTTAAATTCAATTCTTTTACTTCTGTAATTGATTAACATGATTAACGAGTTACCCAAATATGTTCTGACGTAGTGAAAAGGCGCTAGGGGTGGTACTTCAGTTGTTTTTTAAGCTCAGCTTGAAAGATATTTACGTTGATCAAGTTACTCTATGGTGGGAACCCTGACAATCTAATCCGACGTAACGTTCCTAAGGATACTGAAATGTGAAAAGTGTCAAACTTCCTATTTAAAAAATGTATGCTCGTATAATCAAAACTAATAATATAAATGCGAAAGTGTATTTGTGTTTTCATTCTTGCACATCGCAATGAGCGACCGATCGACGAGTTTCTTTTGCATGCCAATAGTTGGAGGACTGAGAAGTGACATAAACTACTTTTCATCCCGGAAAATAATTGCCAGGGGAAAATTATTTTTGCAGTCATTTCTTCCTAACACCGCGCGAGCGAAACTGCGGGTAAAATCCAGTTTAATAACTCTTCAGAAATTTGGCGTATTTTTCTGATGGTCAAAATATTTCCGCTTTACAACAAAATGAAAATAAATTAAATATTTCTGAACATATCCCAAAACTAAAACTGTTTTTGAAAGGTGATGAAATACGCTTTCAAATTATTAAATAAACTTATAATTTTTTAAATGTAAAAATTTCGCATGCAAACATAAGAAATTTTTAAAAATGGCTAACCTCATGTTTTTTCTAACTAAAATTACTGATAACGAAAAAAATATGAAAACACATGCCTATTTTATTAGACAAATATATCATCACCTCACTTTTTTGTCTTTTTATATGAAAAATTTTGTCTTTTTGTGAAAATAATTAATAAAAAATTCTCAAAGTTCGGTTTCGTAAAGGTGCACATTTTACTTTCTTGGTGGCTATTTTTTTATTTGACTATAAAGCGTGGTATTTTACGTTTCTAACACCGCTTAGAACATAATTCTCACTCTTATAGTAAGGGAGTTAAGCGATTTATATGAGACGTATTTGCGCTGGGACAAATATGATCTCCTCTATTATGTCACATTTATTTATTATATTACATTATATACAATTAATAGCAAAATAACATAATAACATAATAATATATTTCAAGATAACTGTAAATATTAAAAATGTGTACAAGTGTTATTATGTCTTGTAGGTCAACATAGTTCCTAGCTAGACAGATTGCCTGTTCTAAGGAACCAATTGCTGATGAAAAAGTCAGACATGTATTTTGTAATAAAATATTGTTTTTATTTATTTTTTCTAATAAAATATATACTAAGTTTATATTTATTGTGCCATTTTTAGGTAACCATGTAAAACTTTAAGTGACATTATTTAATAGTTTTTCAGACTCCATTCTACCCAAGTCAATCAACCATTTAGTTATTAATGAACCGATGCAGGACATTTTGCATGTCTTAATATTTAATTCTGGGGGGATTTTATTATACAATTTCGACATATATCGACGGTTGTGATATATGACATATCACAACCAATGTGTTTAATTTACACTTTATATTAGTAAAGTTCATAATTGAAGGTGGAATTTGGCTAATGTGAAAATTGCAGAAAAATTAAGTACCCTGTCAGATATGGTGTAAAATACGAAGAAAAAAAACTGTTAATAAAAAATGTCTCAAACGGAATTCTTTTTAAATACACTTAGCATGTTTATTATTTAACAATTGTACTGTATACTAGAGAGGTCACGATGTGTTGATTACTTTTCTTAATAATTCCCAAAGGGTGTAATTAGGATCTTCGTGGGCGTGGAAGGATTTAAATTTATTAAAGAGTTCAAACATGAAGAAGATGGTAAAAATAGCTAGTTTAGGGAAAAAAATTGTGAAATGATTTTTTATCAATCCAAAAATGTTCTTTTTAATTAAATACACATTTTTGTATTTTCATTTTTTTGCCGAATAGCAATTTAAAATAGACATTGGAAATAAAAAAAAAAAAAGAAAATGGATGGTATTGAATATGTTTTATATGTTAAATTAAGTTAAAATCAATATTAAATAATTTTGTACCTACTTTGCAACTACTTAACATTACTCCATAATTTAAATGAAACGTATTTTCCGCAGGAAGAGTTAAGCGGGTAAAGAGTCTATAATTTAAATCCCTTTGGTTGGTAATTCTGCCACGTAATTCGTATCCGATGACATTACTCTTCACCGTAACCAGCTGGTGAATCACCTCCGCATATTATTTCCCTTGTGATGTCAAGCAAAGTAATGCCCCCCGCAAGGGTAACCAGAAAACCTTAAACTAGTTTGTTTCCAGGTAGAATAAATTTATATAAAAATTTATTAGACACTCTTCTGTAAAAAAATTTTGCAATATTTATTTTTTAATCTCGTTAAAATTATATTCTTAATTTGTAATTTTCTGGAAATTAAATAACAAATCTAAAAAGGCAACTGATTGCTCCCAATTAATAAAGTGTGGCATTACGACATGACGTCTAAAATTCATCAATTTTATTATTTCATTTTTGTAATGTACATATATTTAAGTACACACAAAAAAAATTCGAGTCGATCCGGCGATTATTTTTGAAGTTACACGCATATTTGTAAAGACGTGTCAGAGCATTTGAAAGCAGGAGGCAAACTTTAAACGCGTTTTTCTCAAAACTGTGTTTTTAAAGTCGGTGACCAAGATTACTCGGAAACGGCTGAACCGATCAGTCTCAAATTTTATAACAAGCTTTTTAAGTATATTTCACAATTATTGATCGAAGGCCCGTTCTCACCGATAAATACAATTTTTTTTATAAATAATATAAAGCCAAAACTTTGGTAAAAAGGAGTTTTTTTTTGAGAAGCCGCCATTTTGTCAAAAAAATTTGTTTTGCTTTTTCCTTCGATCAATTAGAGGAACATTTATTATTGTAGCGAAATCCGTTTGGCTTTTTCATTTTAAATGATCCAATCCAGAGATGTGATGGTCACCGCAAGATGCCTTTTTTGAGAGGAGGTTCTGGAGATCAGCTACAGCAGCTTTCAAAATCATTATTTTTACAAATAAAAATTCTTAAAACCCTGTCAAAATTTACCATAATATGTGAACAAATTTTAAGTTTAATAAATTTAAAAATCTTTTCAGGAAAAATTCTTGAAAAATCCCTTTTTTTGAGCCTCCTGACTGTATAAAACCCATTAAACAATGCTATTTTATTATGAACGTAAATTATGTCAAAATTCTATTGTAATGTAATAATTATCTGTTAAATAATAATATGCATTCCTGTACAGATTTTCTAGATTCAAACGACTATTTTCAGTACCCGGAATTTTTTCTAGCACTATCTAAGTAGTTTCGACTATCAATAAAAAATGCCTTAGCGTTTTTGCATAAAATTCATTTAAATTTTCCAATAGTAAATCTCTATAACAAACCACTACAAGTACCGCGTAATTTACAAATAATAAGAAGAAACATCTTTGAAATCAATGTTACCATAATAATAATTTTCAATCAGCGTTACAAAATATTGAATTTTAAATATGTCCCCAGTTATTGCTTTACGTGGCCTTACGACAATCGTATATTTCCGTTCATACTAGGCTAAAACCACAACATGTAATTATTTTAATTTCTAACCTACAAATAAAACACCAAAAGATGTTAAAAAAATTGTTTGCCTTCCTTGGAAAAACCTGATTTGTAAGCATTCAAATAAACCCACTTCGATATCAAACCTTCTCGAACTTTATGAATATGTTTGTGAATAAAGTGATTTTTTTTCGCAGGTTTAATATAAAATCAACTAATATGGAAAGTAACGAAAAAACGTTATACTGACAGCCATGATTCGTATCATGATTATGACGAATGATCCCATGTTGTAAATTAATATAATTTCCAGGCAATTATGGCATTCCTTTGTCGGGATAAAAAGTTTATTTAATTATCCTTTTCCGTGAAAGAAAAATTGGCGGTGATTTTGAAAAATTGCCACATGCAATTTCACGCTGGCTTAACTTCATTCGAAATATTTAAAAAGAGATCTGGCTCGAAATGGGATTATGTTAAACGAAAAAACATGGGGATTATTTGTTAATTTCCTTCACAGTAAGTTTTATTGCGGTGGTTCGTGTTATCTCGTGAAATAATTACAACGCGTGGTAATAAAAGAGCTTTGCAATATAAATTAATGATACCTGTGTTCTTTGTTTTACGATTTATTTGTAACAAATTATTATTTTAGTGTGCAGGTTAAAATTTAATTAATTTTGTAACAGGTGCAGTAACAACATTTGCGATCGAAAAACTTTCAGCAAATGTTCAACTTGTTACAAAAAACTTATATTAAATGTTTAATTTGTTACAAAAACGTATGGCAAATTGTTAACGTATTACAAAAACTTAGAGCAAATGGTTGACTTGTTACAAAAACGTTTAGCAAATGGTTAACGTGTTACAAAAACTTGCAAAAGCAAATGGCTAATTTGTTACCATTATTATTATCATTTTCGAAGAAATAATTAATATTTCATGTTTCTTCGCTCAGGGTGGAAATGAAAGTTTGTTGGATTGGAAATCAAATACCATCTTATAGTTTGAAATGTTTGGTAAATAATAATGCTTCTTATTTCCGAAAAATGAAATTTTTTCATTATTTTCTTTTTTTTATTAATACGATCAGTGGCTGAGTAGACAAATGCGTTATTCCTTTGCTGGCTACGTTTTCCACGACACAGCCACATTTCTGTCAGGGTAGTAGGAGTTTTGTTGTGTTATCGTATTATTCCTAACTTAGCAATATTTGTCTTTCTTTATAAAATGTTAAGAAATGATTTTTCTTCGATTTTTTTATGCTTCCAACAGTATTTTCATCTTCCGCCTTTTAATCTAATCAACTAGAATTTATTAATTACACTTTACAAAAACTTGATTGTTCATTTATCATAATCTTAAAGCCGCCTTATTATTTTTGTTTTAGAATTGAAATAATACTAACACGACAGATGCTAAACCGCAACCCCGAGCTTATTAGCTCTTCGTTACTCCGGGACAGAAACGAGGGGAAAGTGATCAGTGTGATCACAGACCGGTAGTTGTTCTGAATACCAAAAATAATGTATATATGTCTCAAAATGCACCAGTTAGATAGTTTACCTGAAAGAGACCCGAAAAAGAGAAAAAAAGTGTTCGTAAATGATCACCAACAATTATTACAAAATGCATCCCTGCAAGGAAGTACTAAGGAACGATTTTTAAGTGTTTTATTTTTCATGTACATTTGTTACTTTTTTATTTATCTGCTACCGATTTCGACACATCCGTGTCATTCACTAGCAAACCTAAAATTAACTTAAAATTTATGCCAGTACAGAAATGATTAGATTTTATTAGGTCGGAGTAGTGGGAGGGGTGATTTGGGGGGGGGGGGGAGTGGAGGCTTAGAGTAACAATATATTGTTACTCTAAGGGTGGAGGACGTTGGGAGGAGTCAACATAACATGGGAACATTGTTAATAAAGGTGATTTACAGGATGCTTTTATTTTGTTAACTAAATCATTTTTGTTTAATTCTTTTGTTATTTTTCTAAGGTTTCTAAACCGCACAAATTCAAATATGTATATATTTATGTATGTATATATTGGGATGTTTAAACTTGGTTTTTTCTGTATTGTAAATAAATGCATGTAATAATTAAATGTTTTGAATGTGAAACCTTTCATTTTCGTAAAATGTATCTGTATTTTTCATTTAAAATTGTACTCCAATATAAAAAGCTTTGCTTATGTTTATGAGAGAAGGGTGTTATTTAATTAGTTAAAGAATATATTTTGAGTACTGTGGTTATTTTTATTAGGTAGTTTTAATTTTTAATAAAAGTTTTAATTCTTTTTTCAGTTGAAATTTTTAGTTTATATTTTTCATTGTGTTTTGAATTCGTTGAAGCTATTTTCTGGCAATTTATTAAAGATGAGTTAATTTTTTTTTTATTATTTTTTTTTGTATACATATATTATTTATAACCGAAAAATATTTCGAATATTCAAATTCGATCACACACGAACACGTTTGCGGTCCCTTTTTGGTAATAACGATAAGTAAGCTTAGACAAAACAAAGGGCTGTTTCTCGGCGACTTTTCACATGATCATTGCTGTAGTAAGATAGCAAACTCTATGTTTGTATTGAAGGGTCAACTCTAATTGCATCGATTTTTCTTTGTTACGTATGTTTTTATGTGAAGACCGTACTAGAGAACCAACTTACTTCCACCAACCGTTTAGAGCAAATGAGCCTACGGTATCCCAAATATGCCCCTCGTCTGTCATCCCCGCATCCCCTGTCTGTTGTGAGGCTGAATGTAGTTGGGATGGAAAGGAGATGAGGAAGAGGAATTTAGAGAACTACTTATCTGAATATGGTCACCGAACACGACTAAAACCATTCGAACGTTCCGTTTCTTAATGGTGGCTTTTCACAGGGTTATATTGAAAGCATTCACTTTGATTGATTCGTCCGTCAATATATTGTTGTTTGTTGTTAAATAACCAATCTGTAATATATCTGAATTGTGGAGCAATTTGTTAAATAGTCACGGACGGTTCGGTGGCCCATTTGTCATTGTAACCCCTTCGCGCTAATCGAATATGACAAATGGCTTTGTATCGGATGGAAAAGGGATGCGTAAACAAGTTTCATCTCGTGCCATGGTGGAGTGGAGGGGTTAACATTGCTCGGGGGCACAATAAATGGTCAATCGCAATTGATTGTGGCAGGTTATTAACTAATGGAACATTTTAATTGATTTGGGTGATTCTTTATTTATTTTTTACACTAATTAATGAAAAAGAAAATTTTCGGACAGCTAAAATTTGATTTCGAAGCTCAGCAGCTCATGATGAACATGATGTCATTAACTAAAAAATGGTGCAGTTACGAATTATATAGTAATCTGTTATAATCTAAATTAATAATATCATTCGTGCGAAAATGAAGTAATCTGTAAGTTTTCAAAGACTTCATTATAGGAGGCGGGTATGGGTACCGCCGCCCCAGGGACTTATTTAACGGTTAACCAACACCCCTGCCCTAAGTGGTTTGCTGCGTTTGGTGACTTAGCAGGGTTCCCGGGTTCATGGGGCGAGGTTTGTCTGGACTTCGAGATTTGTACATCTAATGCGTGGCGGGTCGGATCGGGAGAGACTGGTTGAGGGAGACCTTTGAACTCTCCAGCCGGACTCTCTCGATCCATCGCGTTGCACCGCAGTGGGGAGGATGGGTTCATTCACGTCCGTCACATTGTTCCCCAAATTTCTACTCATCCCTCATACCCTTACTTCCAAGAACTTCCTCTCCTTACTTTCCCTAAAAAGACCCACCACACAGAATCTCCAAAGATGACATAGGCCTTGAGGGCTTTTTCCTTAGGGCCTCCTGTGTGGAGCTAATGTAAAAAAAAGTGGGGGAAGCCAGCGAGAGGATAGATCGCCACACAGCTCTGCCATGACAGAGCTGTGTGTCAATGCACGCGCATTGCTTCATTTACATTCATGCATCTCATTCTGATATTCTGACTTGACATAATCAACATCTCTTATTCTGAATCTTGACATGACTCAACTCAAGTGATTCGCTTTTTCGTGTCAAGTCTTGCTCATGTGTCTCCGACTTCTTCAACCATTCACTTTCACTAATTTCCGATAGCATGTCAGCTACCTGTAAATAATTGTTAAGTGTTTCAGTCCTAAAACCTAAGCACCGTGAACCCAAACATCTGTTCACATTTGGCGGACACACTTGCGAGCAGAACATACGGAAGAGGGATAATATTTATTCAGATTATTCACATTCAGTCAAATCAGATCACGCGATCTACCAAACGGGGCGCGCCAACTTTAAACTAAACTTTAAACCCGGCTTAAATAATCCGATTACAACGTTTACGAATATGAATAACAAAATTAGAACACTATTATTTACAACAACCCTAATATTTTTGCCATGCTACCCTTCTTTAAAATTATAAATATTTGTTACGCACCCTTTAAGAATTGGTTTGTTCCTTTTGTTGCGAAATTTCGTGAAGCTTTTTGGTTCGTAGGCAAGTAGGTAGGTACCTGGTATTTGGGTTAAGTGTCTACATTGTTAAGCATTAATTTGTTTTGATATGTTGGAAATTTGCTGAGGGTTTAAATGGAGCAGATTGTGCAAGCCTTTGGGATTATATGCAATAAATGGTACGATCTGGTAAGGCAGGTAATTGATTAATGGCGCTGCTATTGATTTTTTTTCTGGATTCTTATTTGCCATAAAATTTAAATCATTTTAACTTTCTTATTTTAAATCAAGTGTTTTTTATACATATTACAACGGCGTTCTTTGCGCCTTACAATTTTTACCTCATATGGGTATTCTAAATATTTCCAGGCTTTTATATAAACATTCTCTACATCCACTGTTTTTGGGAAGGTTAAAATTTTGATTCTTAAAATAATTTATTGTAGATTTAAATCTATTTTTAATATATAGTCAAGAACAGCTTTTCTGGACGGGTTTACGAGAGTTACAACATTTTTTAAGAAATCTTTTTGAAGTGAAAACTTTTTTAGCACCGTTGTGATTTGAAACTCGATGAAACGAAAAATAGCTACACTAAACAGATATAAACACATAAATTTGTAGGATTTAGTCTGCGAGAGAATGAGATCGAATAATCGGTCTCCCCACTCTTGTCTACTTTAGTTTTTTGAAGTTTTCACGTCCACCGCGTGTGTGCATTGCACTCTCTGTTTTTTCTCACAACTTGCCTAAATGTTTCAGGCTGAAATTGCTGTGCAAATTTCATGATGTCAGAACTCACCGTTAGAGAATTTTTACTATTTCAAAATAGATATTTACTAATGGAAGGGGTTTATCCATATAACGTACCCACATACCTTCAAAGGAAACCCCTATATTTTTTTTATTATCTTCGTTTACAGTATTAACCCCTCAGGCTAATTCGTTCGCTTCCGGAAGCAGCTCATTTAGGTACATTGGTTGTGTCTACTTTACTGTCAAAGGTGAGAATAATTATCTAAACGGTGTTATAAAGAGAAAACGTAAAGCTTTATATTTAAATTTAAAAGTTAACCACAGGAGAATCAAAATGTACACATACAGATGAAACTAAAATTTTCGAACACAATTTAAGATTTTTTATTAATTATTTTTACATGAAACGACAAAAAACTGAAGTGACAATAACGTATATAATAAATACATTTGTCTAATAAAATATGTGTTTGTTTTTTTTTTCGTTACCCATATTTTTAGTTAGAAAAAACGAAAGGTGAGCCATTATTATAACTTTTTTATGTTCACATTCAAAATTTTAATATTTCAGAAATTATATTTTTACTTCTAACAATAGAAATTTGAATTTCATCAACATTTCATTTCATTTCAAAACCGGTTATCAGTTTTCTGATACGTTGAGAAGCATTCCATGTTTTTGGATTTTATTGCAAAGAGTATTCCACTCTAACCTTCTGACAGCGTATGCCCGAGGAGAGAGATGAAAATGCCATTGTGAACACTTATTTTCTACGAAAAAAATTTTCGTGAAAAATTAAGACAATTAATAATAAATTCAGTACTCTTTTTGTCAATATAAGTACGTACTAATTTTCGCATATTGCTGCATCTGATACAAACCTCCGAACAAATGCACATCTAATGAATAACTTCGATAATATCGCAATACCACATTCATAAAATCCAGGAAACAGTGAATCACCATAATTATTCGTGCAAACAAAGAGCAATAAAAATATCCTGTAATATCAGACAAAAAACTGTGGTTATAGTAGGAAATAATAATTAGGCGATTACGAGAAACTGGATAATTGGCGGGTACATGGGATCCCGTGCAATTCGATGGTTATGTTACGGAGTTGAATGCACCATGATGAGTATTTTGGTAACAATTAAACTGTTAAATTTAACAGTTTCCATGTAATTTATGATGAATTGACCCAAGTTTTAATTCATCCCTTGTCAACAACGGTCAAATTCGGGCAGTTGAAGTATGTATACTTGCAAAAACAACGCATGATATCTGACTGATACAAGTTATTTTTTTTCTACCTGTGTATGTTACAGGGTTGTAATGGGTATTGCAGGGAATTTTGAGGAGAACGTGGTACTCACACAGATGCATTGCGTATACAAACTATGTTTCAACCTTGTTATTCTATTGAAAATAAGAAAAATCCAGTGAAAATTAAAAAAAAAAGGTTGTTTCATTTTTTTCGAACTATGAGGCGTATTTTACATTGTAACTACAATTCTTATGAATATTTAAAATCGATTATCGTATAATATACTCGTTGTCTCTTTTTGCCCAAATATCAATAAGTAGGCGTGAGAAGTTTGACAAAGAGCTGTTTTCTTCTTTATGAGTTGTCTTAAGGAACTTAAAGTCGATCGTAAATTTAATTTCGTAATTGTGAAGTGAAAACTTCTTTAGCACCGTTGTGATTTGAAACTCGATGAAACGAAAAATAGCGACACTAAATATACATCAATAGGATTTAGCCTGCGAGAGAATGAGATGGACCAATCGGTCTCCTCTTTGTGCGGTGCTTCGTGTCTCCCCACTCTTGTTTACTTTTGTTTACTGAAGGTTTCACTTCTACCGCGTGTGAACTGCACACGATTCTTTTTTTATTGTTGGATTTGAAATATGATGTCTCTTCAAAATTGATTCCTAATAAAATTTAAAAAAAAAAAAACTATTTAATGCCTATCAGACATCTTCATTCGCCGGTCGTACTTTACCAACCTGACGTGTGTCTAAATGAATAAATGAGGCATTACCTACTGAATATGTATCTCACCCTTATAAGGCGGGGTTCCCCGCTCTCCGGGCTATCCAGATCGAGTCCGAATCGGCCATATGGCGGGACGAACACCTGTGCGGTCGGCAGAGATACTAATATGTTCACCCCTGCGAGGACTGAGGACTTAGCCACGATTAAGGGAGAGGGTGAATGCGGGATCGAGGGGTTGATGTGAGTGGTTTTGTTTTAGGCAATTAGGACGATTAAATTTTATTCAAGTTTTATTATTTTATGAAATTATTACCCTCAACATGAAAAATATGAAGCAATAATGCACGTGCGTGATAATACGTGATTTTTACATCTTTCAGTACTAAGTTAAAACTAAGAATATCAGATAATACGTGATTTT
This sequence comes from Glyphotaelius pellucidus, assembly GCA_936435175.1. NCBI lineage: Eukaryota > Metazoa > Arthropoda > Insecta > Trichoptera > Limnephilidae > Glyphotaelius > Glyphotaelius pellucidus. The sequence goes on along the minus strand of OW386551.1, from coordinate 15,148,284 downwards.
TACATCTTTCAGTACTAAGTTAAAACTAAGAATATCAGATAATACGTGATTTTTACATCTTTCAGTACTAAGTTAAAACTAAGAATATCAGATAATACGTGATTTTTACATCTTTCAGTACTAAGTTAAAACTAAGAATATCAGATAATACGTGATTTTTACATCTTTCAGTACTAAGTTAAAACTAAGAATATCAGATAATACGTGATTTTTACATCTTTCAGTACTAAGTTAAAACTAAGAATATCAGATAATACGTGATTTTTACATCTTTCAGTACTAAGTTAAAACTAAGAATATCAGATAATACGTGATTTTTACATCTTTCAGTACTAAGTTAAAACTAAGAATATCAGATAATACGTGATTTTTACATCTTTCAGTACTAAGTTAAAACTAAGAATATCAGATAATACGTGATTTTTACATCTTTCAGTACTAAGTTAAAACTGAGAGTATCTTGATAATATGTGATTTTAACATCTTTCAGTGCTAAGTTAAAACTGAGAGTATCATGATAATACGTGATATGTACATCTTTCAGTACTAAGATAAAACTAAGAATATCATAAAGCAGATTTGTGTCAGAAAAGCAGTTTTTATAGTGAAAATTTCCAACACGAACAAAAGGGATGGCGTTTTTCATCAATTTGGGAGGCGGGTATGGTTGCCGCCGCCATTACCGAACCATTCATTGGATTACCAATATCTCTGCCTCTGCTTCCCCTTTGCCGTATGCAACCCCAAGTGGCTTGCTACGTTTGGTGGCTTGGCAGGAGTTCCCGTATTCATGGGGTAAGATTTGTCCGAATCTTGGCGGCGGATGTGTCTGCCCAACAATCGCGTGGCAGGCCGGATAGAGAGAGACTGATTGAGGGAGTCCTTTCGACCTGACCTGTCGGAATATCGCCTTGCATCGCAATGGGAAGGATAGACCCATGAGTCCGTCACTCCGTTTCCTTTCCAAAACTTCCTCTCCTTCCTTTCTTAAAAATACCCTCCACACAGCATCCCCAAAGATGACATAGGCCATGAGTAGAATTATTTTCCTCGGGGCCTCCTAAGTGGAGCTAATGTAAAAAAAAAATATTTCGATGCCCAAAATCACATCATAATATGCAAGTGACATTGCACAATAAAAAAATTACCAAAAGGTATTTTCAACATTTTTTTTTTTTTTTTTTGTCCCCTGCTTCAAGAAGCAGGGGACAAAAAATTGGTTTATAGACTCATTTGAGTGCTCCCCTCCACGGAAATCTTTAGTAAAAGGCGAAAGATTTATTCGTTATTGAAGGGAAACCAGAGTTACAGTTTTACACTGTAAAACTAGGCAACTTTCTGGAAACCAAAGATCATCGCTTGGTGTCACCAAATTTTGCTCGCTCACGCATCAAATTCGTGTCCTTTTCAGTAAGATTCCTGACAGGAGTCATTCAACCCCGTGCCTTCTTTCAAATAGCCCCAATCTTACTGAGCTTTCGGGTAAAAGGGTAAATTGCATTATTGAATATTGTTAACTTCTTGTATATCATGTATAAATTTATTGTCCTGAGATACATATCTCGTAGCAGCCGCGGTGTTGCTACCGAATTACGTGGCACGTGTGAAGTCAATTTAAATAGGCATGTCCGGGCAGTGGTGAACGCGAACAATATGATATGTAATAATTACACAATATTAATCGGAAACTTTGCATAGCGCCCTATTTTGTGAAAAGTCTCTCAAGGGCACTGAAAAGTCCTTTCCATTCCCACTACACAATTAAAATTAGCCTTTATTGAAAAGGTGCAAAACATTTTAATAGAACTAGCCGAAAACGGGTTCATGGAGTGAGGTTTCTAGGTCTTGGTGGCGGATATGTCTTCCCACCGATTGCTTGGCGGGTCGGATCGGAAGTGGATGAGAAAAGCTGGTCTCTCTTTAGATCTATTTTGACCTATCGCCTTGCACTGCACCAGGAGGAGTGGATTCACTTGTCCGTCACTCCTGGACACGGCGATCCCCAGATTCCTATCAACTACTCATACCTTTTTCCTTTCCAGAATTTCCTCTCCTTCCTTTCTTTAAAAAGACCCCTCACACAGCATCCCAATGATTACATTTGCGCTGAGTGAAATTATTTTCTCTGGGCCTCCAGTGTTGAGCTGATGTAAAAAAAAAACCGGTGAAAAATCGCGAATAGTTTGTAATCTCGACAAATTAGTTTCAATGTGAAAAGAGGCAATTAAACTAATTTTATTTTCTAAATATTATTTTATTGATTGGTAGGTACTTTATCACTTGTCTGAAGTTGTTAAAAAAACGCTTCTTAATCTGAAAATAATGGCACAAGTAAATCAGAGTTCTAGAATTCATTGAACCGGAGTTACAGACAGACACACGGAGTTAGTATTTTTAATAATAAAGTAACTAATACATTACGTAATTTATGATGCTTAACAGGTCATCAAGATAAAATAAGATTTTTATGCTGATGAGCAATTATTACTTACGCTTGCCCTTCATGCTATTAAATATGTAAAAATCTAACTGAGCCCAATTGAAAGTGATATGACAAATACATATCTAAATTGATTTTTTCAATTAAATGTAACATCTACGCCTCTGGCTTGTAAGGACGCACGTGCCACATGGATAAACTGTTCACCAAATATCTTCTTCCTATATCTAAAACATTCACCTCTTCATCTTCGTTCGCTCTTGATAAAAAATCTGATACTTGCATCTTTGAAATTCAGATGGATTGTCTGACGCTTTTTTTACCATATGATTTAACATCCTGTATTTCAAGTGAAATGTTTTTCTTTTAATTTCCTGGATTCCAGAAGGAGGATCCCGGATGGATACAGTATTTTTTTGCTGAAAACGGTATTACCGGGTAACACAGAAAGTGAAAAAATCAGATCGTTGCTAAATAACAGGTTGGAGGGATAGGTTATGTTTATATGCTTGTTATTTTCCTCCTTTTTTTACAACGTTCTGCTTTTTTACTGTTCTGATTGATCATGGAACCAAATGAAACAAAGCCCTTTACGTTTTCATATATTGAAGAGAACAACTCACATTTGATATTGTCAAAAATTTGCACAAAAATTTATTTTTTTCTTCCTTACAGCGTCTTGCATTCTCGTTTCGGTTCCTTACAGCCCCTCAACATGAGCTGGTTGAGGCTCTTCTCACAGTTTCCATAAGCCAGCCCCAGGCCCAAGCCCACTCCGGCTGCCAGGGGCCAGGGACGCCTTTTGGTGAATAGTGCTGAAGCAAGAAGGCCGATCGTGAAACCGGTTCCTGAAACAAAGAAACTGAAATGTGACTTACATTCCAAAAAATTACCTTACGGTGTTTTCTTAAGGGTTGAGGATGCTTAGGGTGGGTTTTTCTTTACAATCAAGGTTATTCTGTCGAATTGGGTTGTAGGGATTCCTGGCCGAGAGCAACTGGAAGAAAGTAAATAAATTTTAAGCCGAGCTCAGAAAGCAATTAAAATACCAGCCCTTCGTATCTCTAGCCCTTAGAATGGCAGGAGACCAGATTTGTCCCACCTCACATGCATCTCGTATAAATCACTGTAACTCCCTGACTATCAGAGTGAGAATTATATTCTAAACAGTTTTCAAAAGGCAAGACATCATTCTTTTTAGTCTATTCTAAAAAATGACGACGAAAAAACTTTTATGAAACCAAAACTTTGGTTTCACTTTTATGAAACCAAAGTTTTGAATCGCAATTTGAAAACAAAAATTGAAACTTTGAGAACTTTTTATTAATTATTTTTACATAAAAAGACAAAAAAGTGAGGTGACAGTAACAATAATAATACATTTGTCTAATAAATTATATATGTGTTTTTATTTATTTTTTTTATTAGTAATTTTAGTTAGAAAAAGCGTGCTGTGAGCCATTTTTAAAACTTTTTTATGTTTGCGTGCAAAATTTTTATATTTTAAAAATTATATGTTTATTTTGAATTATAAAATTTGAAAGCATATTTAATCACCTTTCAAAAACAGTTTTTAGTTTTGGAATATGTTCAGAAATATTCCATATATTTGCATTTTATTAAAAAGCGGAAATATTTTGACCATCTGAAAAATACGCCAAAATTTTGAAGGGCTAGTCTCCAAATATCGTTTGTTTTCATCTAGCTTTGAAATAAATTATTTGAAGCCTATGCTATCTTTGGGGACGCTGTGTGGAAAGTCTTTTGAGAAGAGAAAGGAGTGAAAGGAGTCGTAAAGAGAGACCCATGTTGAAGGAGGGAGTAAACACAGAAGCCGAAATTCTTATGTCAACTGGGTACAAATTATGGGTAAGCATTTGGCGTGTTTCCGTCTGCACACCGGTTGCGAAGGGATAGTAGTTCCTCGGAGCGTCTTCAATTACAGTACCAGTAGAACAAGTACGGCATTCCCACCTGATGTCCGTGCTCTAAAGATTGCAATACATTTGTCAATAAGAGGGGATCTACCTGTTTTCTGCACGGTCAAGGGTTTTTTCAATTATTTTTGGGGCTCCAGACCAGAGATGGCTGCCAATTCAACTGTCGGGCACACTCGCGATTTTTACAGGATGAGCAGTTATTTGTACTCGTAGAAGATTACTGGGTGATATTTGAACCAAGAGATTGCAATTTTTTAGTGACAATCAAATCTATTTTTCTAAAAGGCAGGAAATATGTTTTTTCATTGAGCCTCCGTGGTCATGGGGTAAAAAACCGGAGTATGAAAGTACAGAGTTCGCGGGTTCAAATATAGTCGCGCAGAAATAAAATTATTCTAAAAAATAAAACCAAAAATATACACGAAAATATATATACATAAAAGATAGGTATATAAAATACTGTAAATAATATAAAAGAATAAGTAAACCTAAAATATTTACTGAAATTGTGTTCTTTCACAAATAATTCGTTAAACCTAATAGAATGTTGTATATTTGCGGCATCTTCCAGAGTCGAAGATATCGCCATGGTTAAAACCACCATTCACTATCGGAACAATGCTTGAAGTGGCTTTGGCCTGATCGGTGACCAGATCTGAATAGCCAGGTTCTTCTGATCTTCCTCTTTCGCATCTCCTTCCCTTTCCCACTTCCTTCATCCCCACTTCCATCAACACAACATTGGGAATTCCATAATCTCACTTGCTCCGGAGAATGGGAGGAATAAGGACTATTGTACAGTATTCACAAAAAAAACTGTATTCAATAAAAACTGTATAACCTTATCAGTTCCACTAAATAATGAATCGTCTCAAAAAAAACGTTTATTTTTGTCTTACTCCGCTTACCGGTTAATACGCAATATTTCTTATTCAAACTGTTAGATTTGGCTTTATTATCACGAAAAGTAAGTATTTACGTCGGGGGAGACGAAAAACTTTGCATAAATTATGCATTTTACATTTAAATTTTGTTAAAATTATTTCACTCGCGCGGCATACGCCATTCGCATTTTCATCATTTTTCGGTTTACATTTCATAGACAATGATTGATTATCAATCATCAATCAATGCTGCCAATCATAGAAAAATTATTATTGCCATATAAAACAATACTTCATTCGGGTTATGAAGTGAATGCATTATTGACAAGTTTGAACCCGTATTTTTAACAGAAGAACATGGAAACAAAGGTATTAACATAATTGCACATACCCGTTAGACAAACCCTGCTTTGTCAAACAAACCATTCAAAACCTGGGATGTATATCTAAATTATGATGACATCCAGCTTTCTCAGCTTAATCTCAACCCAGGAATAAATCGAAGTAGGTACTTTTCTGTTTTTATTTTGATGAGAATTTATTTTATAATGTTGGTACTTCCAATAAATGTCATATTTGATTGTCTACTAGAAAAAATTAATATTCCGTATTATCCATGAATCGAATTTGAACAACACGAACGTTCCGTATCATCCGTGAGGTGGGCTTATACAATTTTACAAAAATAAATGTATTTACCAATTTTCATTCCGGCATCCACAAAACATGTGGTAAAAGTGTCTTCCACGTCCTTTTCATTCATTTTATTCTCCCAAGTTTTACTTTCGCCATCAAGCTAAAATTTTAAATAAATGTTACGTACAACCAATCGATACTGACAACAAATGTTGAAAAGAAAGCTTTGAATTTATTGAATGTTTACCGATTTTTGTCCATTACAGCGTTTTGACATTGAGTTTGAAATAATTATTTTAGTTTACGTAATTTTTGAAAACGGAAAGACATTTATTTGTCCATTACAACAATTTGACACTGAGTTTGAAACAATTATTTTATTGTATGTAATTTTTGAAAACAGAAAGAAAAATCCAATTATGATTTTGAACCTTAGAACAATGTAAATTATTAATTAAGTAGACGTGGACGTTTATTTTGGGTACTTAAATAGAAAGGAATTCTTTACCGTGCAATTTAGGCGTGGATAGGTAAACTGTATTTGTTATTGATGTTACAAAAACTATTTGGATTAAATAATTAATTATTTAATTATTATATAACCAATAGATTTAATCATTAAATCAAGTGCAATAATCCAGGCCTGTCAATAAGAAAATTATTGATATTAAACAAATGACGTCAGATGCCAATCTTCTGTCAAATAGCATTATTAATTTTAGGTTGAACAGTTCGCACCCGGGGGATAATAATGGCACAACTCAAAAAACTACTTTTTTCAGGAGAGCAGTTTGAATAGTTAAAGGTTTTGTATTTTAAGTAGGAGCTTTAAGTTTAAGATTCATGTCTTTAAAATGTGTGCTGTATCTTTTCGATAGAATCTGAGTGAACTTTATAATACGGTGACCAAATAGTTGAGTTGTACTCGATCTGGCTACGGACTAATGAAGCGTACAAAAATTTTAAAGTAGACATATTTATATTGCAGAAGTCTTCGGCAATTATTTTTATGAAACCAAACATTCTCATTGCTTTGTTCATAATAATATTTGCGTGACAATTTTTTTAATTTAAAATCAAAGACTATCCCTAAATTATTTTAATTGAGTTTATGTTAAGTGAGTATTGGTTGATACATGTTTGATTGGGTTTTTCTATAATCTAATGGTAGGACATTTATTTAAATTGAGTTGCAATTTGTTGATGATACGCCAGGCATATAGGTTTTGCAGATTATTCTTAATTCAAATACAGTCATATAAACTTATTATAATCTTGTAAATCTTTAAGTCATCAGCAAAAAGCAAAATATTTTCATCATTAAAAATTGCAAAAATGACAGATCTGTAAGAGAGCAGATAGGTACGTATGAATAATTTTGGAGTTTTCAAGGCGTTGAAAATGTTAGCTATATGTACCTACCTGACTCCCAAAAATCAGGGCATATTTTAGCAGGCGGTTGTACAAGGAACTACCGAACGAACAATTTTATTCATTTTTTATAAGAACAACTCTGTTTTTATAACTTTTGAAGATTATTACCATCACTGTAATATATCATTGAAGAAGAAGATAACACTAATAATCTAAACGAATTACGAAAGAGAACAAGACACATAAAATAGAAAAAGATAATGGTCGCAACTGGGGCCAAAATTTTTGTAAAATTTTATTTTGCCAATCTAAAAGTAAACATGGAAGAAAAGGAGAAGGAAAGAGGAAGGTTAGGAAAGAAGTAGGTACTAGTCTATTCACTTCTTGTTATGGAATATACCAAGCAAAAGTATTTCAAGCGAGTAGTTAGTTTCCAAAGATAATAGAAACAATTGAAGATTTGGCTTGGAAGTATGTCAACTTTCACCGAACTTCGACCAAAATGCACTATCAAAGCGGCGAAGCCAATAAAAGTTATGCATAGATAGAAACAAAGGCTTTGACGGCCGGCGTGGTGCAGCGGTAAGGCTCTTGACTCGCATTCCGAAGGTCGCGGGATCGAATCCCGGCGTGGCAAATAAATTTTATTTAATTAATTTGTGCTATTTTCACAATTTATTCATTTAAAATAATATATAGTATATTTGCGGCACGTTCCGGAGTGGAAGATACTACCAGTATCGCCCTGGTGTAAGACCACCGTTCAGAATTGAAACGTTGCTTGAAATGGCTTTAGCCGTGTTTGGTGACCAGATCTGAATAGCCAGGTACTTCCTACCTTCCTCTTCCCCATCTCCTTCCTCTCCCCACTACCTTCAGCCTCACAACATACCCCAATTGGGGATGCCATAGTCTTACTGGCTCCAGACGGGAGCAGTTGGGACTCTTGTGCGGTATTCATATAAAAAAATGCTGCTGTGCTAGATGCGATTTTGCAATAGTACGGATGAATGATGTTGTCGACAATTCTGTGCTCACGGTTTCATGGTAAATGGCCCATTACCATTGTTACTATTTTCTACAGTCCAAGCTCTTCGCGAAGCTCGTTGAAATTCTTTTTGATTATTTTATAAAAATAGTTCCCGAAAACAAACTACTTTTCCCCCTTAGAGAGCAAAAACAAAACCTGATCATCAATAATTAATTGTTTACGGCTCCTATAAGTGCAGCGCCATTACAAGCAGAATGTACGAGTACCTACCTACGTGTCCACTGATTGCTTGGAATGGTAATGGCACGTAATGCATCGTCATAGGCACCTGTAATACCGACTGTTATCGTCCCGAATAATTAGATTAATATGCAGCCCTCCGACCCCAAGAATAATAATATCTCGGCGCTTTATTTTCGACCGAGCTACCTGACCATATGGCCAAAAGTGATATATGGATCGAATCGGAACGAAAGGATCCTCAATCTTTAAAATACAAAAAAGTATTTGTTGAACGATAAATAAATTGTTGGATACGTTGATTGTTGATTCAATAATCGAATTTGAAGCAAAAAAAATTTCGACGTTTCGATTTATGTCATGCCGTATGGATACCAAATAAAGCGGTTACTGCTTAGAAAAATATTTTTCGTGTTTTGAGCAGTTTCTGAAAATCTTTTTGAAACTTAATTCCTATAACTTTATTAATATTAAAGAAGATAAACGAAAATATGAAAGAAAACACACGCAGAAAAATATAAAAAGATAATGGTCGCAATTGGGACCAAAATTTTTGTAAAATTTTATCACGCCAAACTAAATTTTTATATTCTGGAGTAGGACGTAACGCGAAAGTAAACATGGAAGAAAAGGAGAAGAAAAGGGGAAGGTTAGGAATGCAGTTGGTACTAGTCTATTCACTAGCAAAGCTTTATATTAAAAGCAAAATTAAACGATTAATAATTTGATTATTAATTAATTTCATTGGCTGAATCATTTCATGCAAAAACATTTGTTTTCAAATGTTTCCGGCTTTCACCATTCAGGGGTATTCTAGGCCATCATTTCAAATTATGGAGAGAGGGAAGGTAAATTTATATATATTAACTTGTCAAGTCTTTGACAGGTCAGAGGCTATTGTACAAATATTATCGTATGAACCGGTGGACGCAATTTTTAGCCATAGGTTGTTTTTAATTGTTTGTCTAGTTTGTAGTTTTTCTAGATTTTAGAAATAAATTGTAAGTTTGTACAGCGCCCTTGAGGTGATTTTTCACAAAAACGGTATATGGATCATCCAAATATTATTATTATTATTTGAATGGGCATCGCGTTAGGGTCCCACCCGGGCGTCCCGTGTTTGATTTCTCGACTGGCTAAGCCCTCCATCACAACACAAGCAATATTTTCGGCTTTCTGTGGTGGTAATAGGAGATTTTCAAACATTGTTGGGTTATTCGTAACCTGGAAATGTTTGTCTTTCTTTAAAAAAAAAAAATAATTTAAATAAAAAATAATTTTTTGTCTTTACGCGATGTCTATATTATTTTAGTCCTGTTTTTAGTTTAGACTTTAGACTTAGACTTTAGAGTTTAGACTTAGAAGAGTTGAGATGTTAGATGGCCGGGAGGCTGTTTTAAAAAAGGCTTGATAGAAGGGAGGATATTTGTGATTACCAAAAAAAAATGTAATCTAAAGTTCCTACTTCTAGACCTCAGAATGTACAAACTGGGGAGTCAAGGACGTGAATTTTAAAAAGGTGAGAAGGAACCAAGACGGAATGATACAAGGTCCAATTCTCATTCTTTCTTTTTTGGAAAAATGGGAGAATTGTTGAAACATTAGTTTTGGTGGGATAGTCCTTTGTATTGAGGCGTAGCACGCGCCCTTGGATTGACATGCAATACTTTGAATTGAATTTGCAAATACTCCCATTATCATACGTTATTATCAGACAAAATCATTTCAGCAATAATCAGCAGTTCTTACACCATTTCCACAACGTTTCAGCATCGCAGATTTTCAAAAAAATCATGGCTGGGATTGCACCCATTAAAGTGCAGGTGTATCGTCAATATTACCCCACTTACCACTCACCCCGCCGTGCATAATCCGCTTCCATTGTGTCATAATGCAAACCAGAGCATGAATCGCACTAGGGTAGATGGGGGCTACGTTGCACACACTTGCTCTGTTTATTCACGGTTTTTTGGGCGTAATCCGAGTTATATTTTTTCACAAGTATCTGTTATGTTTGTTTAAATATAATTTTTATTCGAATTGTAATAGGTTGATAATTTTTAATAAAACCCAGTTCTCGACCGAGTCTCAACTCTCCTTTTTTCAAAAATCTTTTCGTGGTTGAATAATATGGAACAACAAAATCATAAATTGACTAGCAAATAGTTTGTTTTCAGATTAGCTCGACACAAGAGGTCTTGAGCCATCTTTTATTCCTCAGGGCCTGTGTCATCTTTGGAGACGCTGTTTGGAGGGTCTTTTTAGGGAAAGGATGGAGAGGAAGACTTGGAAAGGAAAAGGATATGAGTGTTGGGTAAGAATCTGTGGGTCAATTTGTCCAAGAGTATGAGTCTATCCCTCCCACTCCTCAACCAGTCTCTCCCGACCCGGCCCACCACGTAAAGGCAATGACCCTGACGCACTTGTTTCTTAATAAATACTTCCAGCTTTAGAATTCGTACAATTATATCCCGTGGTTATTCACAGATCTGCGATAGTTAAATAATAAAATCAATAAAACCTCGTTTAAATCAATTTAGTGGTCGTCACATAACTTAAGAAATGAGTGCATGAGAGCGTTGAACCGCTTTGAACAAGTATATTCCTGGGGAAAAATATTTTTTGAAAATTTACCCTCAACCACTTATGAGTGGGTGCCCGGTTCACTTCATTACCATAGACGAGGGAGCATGTGGCGGGGTGCCGGGCTGATGCCATAGATAAATAAAATATTCGTTTTTCAAATTTACAACCACGGGGCAGTCGTCGATGTCACGGACACTGGTTGTTGAATCTACCAATGACTCAGGGGTACAAAACCAATATGGATTTGAACGGCAACACCGACCGGTTAGGATAATAATATTATTAATTTGATAATTTGTAGAGCGCAGTTATTTGTGAAAAATCATCTCAAGAGCAAAAGTAGTATTTTCGCAGCAGAGCAAAATACCTGTCCCTTTCTTTTCACCAATTTCAACCAATCAAGCTACAACTTACGACCGGAGATCGTTTTTCATGGCATGGTTTCTAACGTTTCTGGAAAGGCTAGCTGTAATATCATAGTCTTGTGAAGTTTTTTACCGTATTTAACTACAATATATCACAGGAATCAGCTCCTGGCATCGATGTTGGTCGATGGCTTTTAGCTGGCGTTACCGGTACACAATGGACGCCTGAAGTTTAGAACATGTCTCCACGGTGAAGGATCTTGGAATCATGTTTGATAGTACGCTGACATTTCATGTTTATATTGACATGGCTTTTAGATTGATTATTATCCAATTTTTTCTACGTGTTCTAAGCAATTTAATGTAGATGTTCCTCGTGCTATATAAATTTCAACTAAAATAAAACATGTTCTGGAAAATCTCTTCAAGTTATTTGTGTCTGGTGTTTTAGATTTTTACCACAATTATAATTTAAGGCAGTTTTTTTTACATTAGCTCCACACAGGAGGTCCTAAGAAAGACAATTTTTTCCTCGGAGCATATGTCATTTTTGGGGATGCTGTGTGGTGGTTCTTTTGTGGAGTGGAAGTTCTGGGAAGGGAAAAGGTATGAGGGGTGGGTAGGAATCTGGGGGTCAATGTGTCTAGGAGTGACGAACGTATATTTCATCCGATGGGTCGAGAGAATCCGGCTGGCGATGTAAAATGTCTTCATTAACCAATCTCTGCCGATTCGAATCGCCACGCAGTAGGTGAACAAACGCATGTGCCGCCAAGATGTATACAAATCTCACCCCATGAACCCGGGCACCCCTGGTAAGTTACCAAACGTAGCGAACCATTTGTGGTGTTGTTTGGGTACCAACAGCCTCCCAAATTGTAAAGTTAGTTAGAAACAGCTAATTTCAATTTAGGGTACATAATTATAATGACATTAGTGACCAGCATATAAAACAAAAACAATTCCCCTTTTTGGTTTTTTACCCCTGATCGAATAGTATGGAAAGGTGCTTACAGGTGAATCACCAATTAGCATATTACCTCATTATAATAAAGGCGAACACGTGTGTGATATTGCACCTGATGTGTGTGCGGACAAACCACACTTAACAATACTTATGTTCATTAAACACGACAACAAATTAAATCATCAGATCGCATCCCCGAGATGTAGAAAGAGAGGGTACTGCGCCAAACACTTTCTTTATAACTTGCCATTGAGCAGAAAAAAATTCGAGTGGTGATTTACATAAGGCATCATGAAACATTCTGTATAGACAGTAAATTAACAAGACAATATAAAACATTAAATGGAGAAAGCATCACAGCTATTCATACAGAAAATAAATAAAATGTGTATTTTCAACAGAAGATAAATAAACTTTTACTAATATTTTAATATTTATAAACATATATGTGTGTGTGTGTGTGTGTGTGTGTGTGTGTATTCAGTGTGTTAAGAGGAACGTATGCGCGGCCCATTTCAGCCAGTTTCATACAAATCTTAAGTTAATATAATAATTTGAAGTTGAAATCAAAATACCCAACCAAACTGGTAATCAAAAGCTATATCAAAAATCTAGTACGGATGTGAGCCACTTTATTTATTTCTGCTTTAAATTATAAGATATAGGCCATTAAAGATTTTAGAGTTTCGTGATTTTAGAGGCAACTTGGGCAATTATTTGTGAGTAAATGAAAATTGAGATGATGAGAGATATGTAATAACAAATGTTGGACTGATGAGCGCGCTAATATTTTAAGTGATAAAAATGAAGTGAAAATGCTTAATAAATTAATTAAATTAATAAAACATAAAACTCGTTTAAAAGAGCAAAAATCTCGTGGAAGATATCATTTAAAGAAACATTGTGAATTTTTTCACTAATATAACTTGCAAAATAATAGAAATATACTTGTTTTTTATAATTTTTGGAGCATACTTTGCGATTTTTTCTATCGACGGAATTTCGTATAATTTGCGTTTCGGCGTGGAATGTATCTAGATATTATCTTCAAAAATAACATATTTTTTTTAAGAGCTTAAAAACTTCAAATATTGGGAGATATGTAAGAAATCGGTCGAAATTCGGATAGCGGCAGCTTAACTAGGGTGCCCGGGTCCAGGTCTTGCGGATGCTTTTGCCCATTTATTGCGTGGCGGGCCGGATCGGGAGAGACTGGTTGAGGTAGACCTTTTGACCTCTCAAGCCGGACTCTCTCGACCCATCGCCTTGCTCCGCAGTGAGAGGGATGGATTCATTCATTTATTACTCCTGAACACATTTACTTCCAGATTCCTACACACCCCTCATATCTTTTTCCTTCCAAGAACTTGCTCTTCTTCCTTTGCTTCCACGCAGCTTCCCCAAAGTGACGTAAGTTAAGGAATCTGGGGGAAGTTTTTTTTTTTAAGGGCTGTGTGCAGATAATCTTTAAAAAAATTGCTAAAATAAAAAAAAATGTTGTCAGAAGTTATTTTTCAAGAGGCTTTTGCAATCTACCATCAATCTATCGAAGTCATCACGGCAGTATAAATTCATGGCATATTCAGCCCAACACAATAACGGCCTTCCTGAGTGTCTACATTCATGTGAAATATGTTATATCCATACCCGGGGAGATCTAATGGCCAGTACTTCGCACAGATAAGATAAATACCACATAAATCGACGCTTCGAGGACTTTTATGCCCCCATTCTCAGTGATCGAACTACGGGGAGATGAGGAGGTTTTTATTGTCTGCCAAGTAAACTCGCATTTGTTACGCCGTGACCCCTCGATATCGCGGACTGAATTACCGCGGTTTGATCCCCTGGAGACGATGTTTGATGGAATAGTCTATATTTTAATGCCTAAGATGCATTATTATTTTATTTTTACTTTCATTAATTACTTATGTATATAATGCCGAAGTTTTGGAATACATTTTATATTTATATTTTGGTCATTTTTTCTTCATTTTCACCATAGAACGGTTATATCTAAAACACAAATTTCAGGTCAGGAATAAAAGGTCATTGAGGCAGTTTTAGTATTTATTAGATAAATATTTACAAAAAACCATTTTTTAAGTGAATAATTACTCTTATTATCTTTAATGCACTCAATTAATTGTCATTCATGATAAATGCATTTGTGAAAAACCATCTTTATTTAAATGAGACTTTAAAAAAATATATTTACATATTAAAAAAAAGATTTTCACCAAGCGAAATGTCAATAGGAACATTTTAGTTCTACAAAATATATTGTTTTTAATGAAAACTAGCGGTTTCCCGGCATGCGTTGCTGTGCCACTTAATAAAGAAATTGTTTCTCCCTGCGTGTCCTTTCCCATTTGTCCCGTTCCCCTTCCTCTCTCGCATCCCCTTCCCCTCATGCGTTCCCTTTCCGCCTTCTCCGCCCTCCCTCTCCCGCTTCCTCCGCCCCGCGAACCCCCCTCTCGAGTTTCCCTCCCCCCTCCCGAGTTCCCCTCCCCCCTTCCGCATTCCATACATTCAGTCCCGGTACATTCAGTAGCTCGCGTGCCACCTATTACAATTTTTTTTATACAAATTTCATTATGCCAGAGCTCACCGCTTCTTTTATACAAACATTTCCTGGCAAAATCGAACACAAAAAAAAAATAATAAGCTTAATTAACTCAGGGCTAATGTAGAAAAATAACCTCTATACCGCAACGTCACAGAATTCTAATACCACGCCACAATATCGTTTCTTCACGTCATTTCCACGCCCGAATCACGCTACCGTAATGCCATTATCACAACTTCTACTTTGGACGCTCCACCCAAAGTTCAAATAAACAAATTACATTTTGATTCTCTCTGAAATATCGCTGAATAGATAATGAACACTTCGATTGCAATCTAACCCTAAAGAATTATAAATCAGCATTACTCATTCTCGTTACATTATGATCTCTAGCGAAACCTGTAAGTGAAGTCACAAAGAATATATTTATGTAGGTTCAAGTGTTCTGTGCGTCGTTAGAAGTTGTAAGCAGTTTTGTATGCAACAGGAGTGCTAATCATTAAATGCATTATTTGTTATTCTAATTCAGGAATACAGCACGCACAAACAGCTTTCCCATGAAGTATTATTACAAGTGCATTATCGCAGATGCAAGTCGCCGCTAAAGTGCATGCAAATGCACTCCGTAGTTTACTTAACCCTTTATCAAATGGTTTATCTTTTACAATGCAAATATTTCGCTAAATTATTGAGTGAGCATTTGAAACGGCGCATTGACACTGAATTTATAATAACTCATCTTGCTGCATGGAAACACTGCGGGTCGCGACAGCTCAGTGGCTAGAGCAGTCGTCCGGATAGTGGCAGGTCCACAGTTAATTTTTTATTCCCTTTTTTGTGATTTCTGAAGTGAAACGTCTTTAGCGCCGTTAGTGACTTTAAATTTGGGTGAAACAGAAATGCGTCACAACTCAGTTCTACACAAACCCTCGGTTCTAATATAATGCCGTAAATTCGCACCTCGGCGCGTGCCTTCCATAGCGTAGTGGGCAAAGTGCCTGCCAAGTCTCAGCGGCCAGAGAGAGAGAGGGTTCGAATCCTACGAAATTAAAATAAAAAAAACATTTTTTATTTTGGGAAATCAATATCCAATCTTCAAACCACTTAAAAAAAAACAAGCAAAATTAAATAAAGCGACATCTTGCGACTTTCTAGTTTCACTTCCACCGCGTGTGAATTACCCAATCTGCTTTTTTAATTGTGTTTCAACCAGTGACATATTGGTTTCAACAAAAAATATTCGATATCCCCCGAGAATTATATATATAATATATATAAATAGAAACTTCGTAATGGCAGAGTGCACACAAACGAGGCGCAATATTGTTCGTCCGTCTCCTCACGGGGCAACTGAAAAAAACCAGTTGGCAACCCAATTGCAACTCAATCCACAGGAAAGCAACTTGCGAATTTCATTGGCTCTCCGTACACAGGCAACTTGAAGACCAGTTATCAAGCAAGGGCGACGCCGCAACTCGTAGTGCTATTCGCTGCGGCCGACCGGCGCGTTTCAATTGCCAGGTTGACAGGTTACGCCATGATTACGACTCATGACCTGTCAAGTTTTCGAGTAATTTGCGATATGTCAGAGCAGAATCGATTTTGTTAGAAGGTTGATAAATGATTATTATATAGCAGGGTTGATATTTGGTAAATTATTCATAAATTATATTTTTGTTAATCAAGCTGATATAATAACTGAACCGTGAATTGAATTGAGTTGCCAACCAGTTTTCGGTTTCTCCGTGAGCCAATACCCTTACAGGTATCTATTTTAAATTTTGAACTAGAAAATTATTTGAAAAAAAATATTGTATTTCGGGCGATGTTGTGTTAACCACGGTGGTGATTTCCTCAGATAATAGAAACTAGGGAAATGGGCTATGAGCCATTATTAGTATGACGGTATCGGTGGTCCAGGGGTAAGGCACTCTACTAGCGATCTGGAGGTCGCGGGTTCAAATCCCAGCGTGAGCGCAAGTAAATTTTATTTGATGAATTTGTGTTTTCAAAATTTGATTATTTTAAAAAATATAAGATATATTTGCCGCACTTTCCAGGTTGGAATATTCTCTCAGTTTCGCCCTGGTGTAATTCAGAAATGAAACGTTGATTGAAATGGCCAGGTACTTCCCACCTCCCTCTTACCTTATCTCCTTCCCCTCCCCACTTACTTTAATTCTCACAATATACCCTAATTAGGAATGCCATAGTCTCACTGGCTCCAGATGGTTGGGAGCAGTTGGGACTCCTGTGCGGTATTCACATAAAAAAATTAAAAAATAAAACCGCGCCAACAAATATTTATGCAGAAACTTTATTAGTTTATGCAACCCATTAGAAATGTAACATTATAAAATATATGTTTTTAAAACTGTTTTTGAAATAAAGTAAAATTAATTAAAAAGAAAAAAAATAGAGTGTGTAATTCACACACCGTAGAAGTGAAGCTAGAAAGTCGTTATATGTCGCTTTCTTTTCTTTTGCCTGTTTATTTTAAAGTGGTTCGAAGATTGGCTATTTATTTACTAAAATTAAAATGTATTAATTTTTTGGATTTCGTAGGATTCGAACCTTCGTTCGCTGGATTTCTCTGGCAGCTGAGATTTGCGACACACTATACCGCTGCGCTATGGGACGCTCGCGGCGATGCGCGAATTTACTGCATTATATTAGAACCGACGACCCGCCGGAAGAAGTTTCACTTCAAAAACAGAAGTACCGCCAACATTGTTCACTCCAAATGCTATTATTTATTGGCTCCGCCGCAGTTTTGACAATCTATGCAGTTTGGTCGTAGCTCGAAGAAAATTCCCACTCTTCATAACATAACATCCATTAATAAAATAATATTTAGTTACCTAAGCAAAGATTTATAATGCGAAGAACACATTGGTTTCTATCATTTAATTAATCATAAAATCACAGCGCATGAAGATTTTTTCCGCAGCCGGGTAACTTCCGCTAATCGGACGATTATAAAATGCCAAATCAAAACGTTCACACAAAACGATGCATTTATTATATAAAATCAATAATTCCTGTGAATTTTAAAACTCGTATCGATTGATTCACACGTTTGTCAATAATGCAAATCTGTTTGCATTTGAATGTGCAGATATAAGAATTTGCATGCATAAAAGGAAGAAGGGTTAAGGACTAGTGACACCTTCGTGTACATAATATCGTATGCAAATCGTCGTAAGCAGTGTACAAATAATGTAATTGTTTGTAAAATATGTGTGAACCTGTAGTGTTGTCGCGTTATGGACCGATGTTTTGTTGTTCATCTGCTGTCGATAATATTTGAAGTTTATTTCTCACCGAACAGTCTCTGAAATATGCACCTGCGATGTCATCTCTTCAAACGTATATTTGGTTAATAAGAGTAATGTGTACCTATTCAAATAATTACCATTATTTTCTTGATTTATGTGTGAATCACGGAGATGGATAATTGATTATTTATCTGACTTGTGCATTTATCTACACATAGCTAGTAAAAATTTGAACTCCCGCGGTATTACAGCGCTTCGATGATGTTTGACGAAAGCTACGTTCTAGATTCGCCGTTAGAGGTATCGGTTAGAAATAACTTCCAGCAACAACTCCATCTTTGCGAATATTTTGTCACGAAAGATTCAATTTTCAACACTTTTTCGATTGGATGGCAGTTACGATTATACAGGGTGTTAAAGCATGCACTTTTCTTTAACCAGTGATTCCTGGCATGATTTTGAATAAAAAAAATTAAATGAAAATTTGGTCTCCGCTGACTTTTAACGGGTCTTTCTTTCAATTTTTTTTTCTTAAAAATCATTAAAAAAATTCTTCCACGTGTTGTCACTGATCACAGCCAAATAACCCTTCACCCCGCCCCTAACTGTCCAATACCTACTGATTTTTTTTAATGTTTTTAGTCGAACAGAAAAAAATGTCACTGGAGACCAAAATTTAATTTACATTTTTTACTCCAAATAATGTCAGGAATCACTAGTTAAAGTAAATCAAGTACCAACATTCTGTACATTAATAAAATTGACCGATGTCGTTTTTAAACCTGTTAATATTACTACTTTTAAAACTATGATAAAAAAAATTGGGCGCTCTATTTTTGGATTTGTTTTGTTCATTGTGCTTTAATATTGCGTGTTGCACCTACCTACTCGTAACAGGTAAGTATAAATATGACAGATAACTCATAACACTATCCTTAACTGCAAGGCTGTCTTATTAATATGCATATTTGCAAATGCGCACCATTACTAATTGCAACGATTTGTAATGTATTCACAAATAATCTCTATATTACATAAACGTCTTTAATAAAAAAAACGTATTTTAATTAGCTCTTTATTTAACTGTATCCATCACATATTATACGCGACTAAACGCAGTAAGTTCAACAGTAGGAAGTCGGTGTTGTTTTTCTGCTTCGTTTATAATCCACGCAATCCTACCCTAATATTATCACATCCTTTGAAATTCATTAAAAAATCTATTGAAACCCTTGTGGCTGTACCTGTACTTAATGCATGGTTGAAATTCACCACCAGGAATAATCCCACTACCCCATTGTGGTTGTATTTATCCCAACAATGGACTGATAGTCGAAATGTATTGTTACGTCATTTGTCACATCATCCCTTATTCGTGGGGTGGGATGACACCTGCAATGAGGACGTAGTTTCGGAGACACCCCGCTGCCAAATTAATGCGAAATTATTCTAAATCGCCTTCTAATCATGAGAAAATTCCATGAAAATAAATACAATGCTTCGACGAAGATTTCCCTTTGACAAAAGTTAATAATTACGAACATTCGTCATGGATTGTTGTGAATGTAATGAACGGTATTTTCTTTAGAATTAGAATTTTTTTTATTATATTACCTACCCAAAAAAATACATATTAATTTATATAAAAATACAAAGAGGGCGAGACAAAAGAGACACAAAGAGAGACACAACTGAAACATAATATAGTTAGCTTAACATATTTTGGTGCAATAGCAAAACATTTTTTTAGAATTCATATGAATTACTAACGAAAATGTCTACGTCAGCACATTTTCACCTTTTCTGATTATATAGCCGACGCTGTCGAAGCTTTGTTTTATATTTTTTTTTTACATGAAATACCGCACAAGAGTCCCAACTGCTCCCGTCTGGAGCCAGTGAGACTATGGCATCCCCAATTGGGGTATGTTGTGAGGCTGAAGGTAGTGGGGGGGGGGAAGGAGATAGGGAAGAGGTAGGTGGGGAAGTACCTGGCTATTCAGATCTGGTCACTAAACACGGCTAAAGCCATTTCAAGCAACGTTTCAATTCTGAATGGTGGTCTTACACCAGGGCGATACTATTAGTATCTTCCACTCTGGAACGTGCCGCAAATATATCATATATTATTTTAAATGAATAAATTGTGAAATAACACAAATTAATCAAATAAAATTTATTTGCGCACGCCGGGTTCGAACCCGCGACCTTCGGATTGTGAGTCGAGAGTCTTGCCTCGGGACCACGGAGGCCGTCATATTACTAGCGTATCTGAGCTTTGCGCATAGTATATCAAAACCAGATGTAGACAGTGACCTTTAAGCAATAGCAAAACATTTTTTCTGAATACGTATAAATAATCGACGAAAATGTCTACGTCAGCATTATTATAAAGTGAACACTGTTTTGTTTTACTAGCAACTAGCATTGCTTGGGCTTTACGCATAGTTTATCAAAATCAGATGAAGACAGTGACCTTCCGCTTTGTTTTGAAGGTCAAGTGTGCGAAATTTCATCAATCTCTGAATAAAACTGTAGATTTGAATAAAAATCTACTTTCTCAATCTGCACACTCGTCCTTATGTTTTTTTACATTAACTCCACATAGGAGGCCCTGAGGAAAACACTTTCCTTCGGGGCCTATGTCATCTGAGATGCTGTGTAGAGGGTATTTTTGAGGAGATGAAGGAATGAACATTGGTCTTGAAGAGACCCGGCAAATCGTTCCACAGCCGAGCAGTTGAACACAAGAACGAGTCGAAGAAGCGACCCGTTCTCATGTGACGTTCGATGGATTCCCCATATCTGAGCTGGTCACTTAGAGTTACACCAAGCATATTAATGGAGGGCCTGTTCGGAAGATTGCTTCCGTTGAAGGAGACTAGATTTTCATTTCGATCCCTACATGTAATCAGACATGATTGGGTCTTTGAAACATTGAATTCAACGAGATTATTTTTACCCCAAGAGAAAACACTCTCGAGATAACGTTAAGTAAATAGAAGATGGATTGTATTTAAACGTACATAAATATTACGAATAAAAATGTATTTGTTTTGTTTTAGAGACAGCAGAATAAATCACTGTTATGATTTTGGATAGGTAGGTACATCTATTTTTTGGATATATAACTCTTTTTTTAATGTTAAATACGTGGTATTTTCACAAAATATATTATTAAATACCGAACACCAGATTATATCCAGGGTAGTTAGGTACCTTTGATTTCAATATGCAATACAGCCAAACGTGGATAATTCCTTATGTCAATTGATATTCGCCCGTTCGGACGAATCTGGCGGATAATACCTCCGCCAGCGCCAGCAGGTTCTGCAAACTAACAAGTCGGCGAGGGTTCGGTTCCGGGGGTGGGCAAATTGACATTTGTTGATTTAGTCACATCACCGCCCGCCATATCAGGTAGGTATCTACATAATATTGCACTCCGAGTGCAATTAGTTGGCGTGCATCTGGTGCAATGCCATTTGTTGCAACAACATGACGAATTTGCATGTTAAAACGATATTTCAAAATTTTAATTTTGTAATCTTTTTGGCAAGTGCAAAATATTGTTGGGAAGTCATGATAATAATGCAAATCTGTATTTTCTGTGAAAATTTGAGCTGTTTACAAATCGATGTTTTAAATTAAATATTGAAAATTAAGTAACTGCTACATGATTGTGCTCCCAGAAGAAAAAGGAGGAAAAATTTAAAGTCATTAATTAAAATTTCATCACTAAGTAATTATTTATAAAAGCTTTAAGGTGTTAATGTATAGGTATGTACATTCGTATGATGAATGCCAATGACGCCAAGTTATTATTTTTTTCTAATAATTTATTAAGAAATCACCAAGATTAACAAAGGTAGAGAGACATGTTCTAATTTAATAGAATTCTTCGTTTTAACGTAAGCAATACTTAGTTCACCAGGGTTTACTTAAAACTTTTTAAGCAAATCCTTGTGAAGTAAGTATTGCTTAAGAAAAATGTTGGTTTTAAATGTTGGTGGTTAAACTATTCTATTAATTTTGAACTAAAACGGTGCCACAAAATAAGTCTGCTGTGTTTGAAGAAGAAAGATATGTGTTTTTGTGATTTTGATTGAATGAACAGATTAAGAAAAATGTAAGAAGGGAAGGCCGAACCATAGACATTGTACGATTAGGATAAGGGAGTTGTGTCGGGCAGGACACGGAATAACAGAAGAACAGGCATGAGAAATTGTATGAACGTAGGTACGCTTAGATGGTTTGGGCATGTAGCTTAGATGAACAAAGAAAGGAGTGCAAAGAGAATATAATAAATTTATTTTATGACTCGAAAGTAAATGGTAGAAGAAGCCGGGGACGCCTGATAATAATAATTTGCTAGTCATATTTGGGGCTGCCGCGAGGGGATCTTTTTAAGGAAGGGGTGAGAGGAAGTTCTGGGAAGGAAAAAGACACGAGGGATGGGTTGGAATCTGAGGGTCAGTATGTCCAGGAGTGACTGACGCATGAATCCATCCCTCCCACAAAAGGTGTTAGGCTTTGGGTAGAGAGGTCAAATGGTCTTTCTCAACCGGCCTCTCCCGATCCGGCCAGACTCCTGGATAAACCACGCCCCATGAACCTGGGCACCTCTGATAAGTCATCAAACGTAGCGGACTACTTGGGGTGACCTATGGAAGAATGTGTTAGTTGGTTATCCAATGAATGGTTCACTGGGCACGATCCGGTGAATAAAATATTTGAGACGGCACGTTGAAATAGTTGAGGCAATAAATGGATGTGAACGAAGCAAGGAATATGTGTCGATTTATATGGCGATCTGTCATCCCTGCGAGGAAACTGCGTGATAGTAATGAACGTGTATGAAAAATTTAATGCGCCATGACAAAGTTGCGCGCTCCAACCTCTCTGCCTACCACGTTTGCGGAAAGATTTCATGATAGTTAGTTAGCTAGGCCCGTTTGTTTGGATAATCAATCCAGAAGTCTGATGAAGCCTGCTAGAGCCGGTTAGGAACCGGTCCTTACCACAGAACCTCCAAACACTTGACCATTCATCATAATTATGTAATTATTATTCGTTTAGTAATCTCGTACTTGAGTGATGGTACTTTCTCGCGATGTTTATAAACGCCCACCTTTCTAGTACCAAAACAAATCCGTTATAAATTCAGGAACAAAGATATTATTATGAAACACCACTCACATGGGATGAAAAAGCATTCACCCAAACACATTTTAATCTCAGAAACATTTTGTTAACAAATAATGCTAGACTTTTGATTGTTTCGCCCTTTTGCCTAAATTTAATTTATTTACGACCGACAACCTACGATTAGATTATAATTTACTCTGAAGGGTTTGGGTGATAAGAAGTTGTTGAAATCAGAAGATTTCAACGCAAAACCATATTTATTAGGTGACCGGACAACTCAGCAAAATGGCACTTCATTGAACCTTTGAAAAGTCATTAAAAGTGATGAAAAAAACTAGGTTAAGTGGGTTATTTAAGTTTGGTTGTGAGCTGTTTTTTTTCACGGTGGTGTTGAAACACCACTTTGTTGAGTTGTCATGTAGTTCAAATACATTTTTGAAAATTGTGAGCAAAACAATTTGTTTTGTCTCTCAGTAGATTTAGAAGCAATTTCACCGTTTTTTTTTTCTTATTCTAGATATCAAAAAATATGTAACAAACAGTAGATACGATTAAGTACATTCTGTTAAAGGGGGGTTGATCATGGTATAAACTGCATTGTTAAAGAAATTCCAGATAAAAGGTTGTCCAAATTTCATGAAGCCAAAACTCACCATTCCTAGTTTTTGTTGCTTCAGACACTAATAGTTTTACTCACAGAGTGTTAACGAAGGTACTTGATTTACCAGCGATTCCTGACCAATTATTTGGAATAAAAAACGTATTTGTAGTTTTGCTCTCGAGTGAATTGTTTTATAAGTGTTTTTTTCAAAACTTTTTTTTATTCAAAAACTGTCAAATGAAAATTCTTCTATATCACTCATGTCACGTCACTGATCACTCAGCCGAGTAACAGCTCAACCCCTACCCCCACTCTAACTGTCCAATGACTACCAATTTTTTTTATGTTGTCTGTTGAAAAAAAAACATAAAAAACTGTCACCGGAGACCTAAATTCAATCACATTTTTTACTCCAAATAAAATGGTTAATTAAGTCAAGTATGGCCCTTAACCCTGTAGCCTTAACCTGTACATTATTGCACAAGCTAAATTAAAATTACCTGAGTACCTACTTGTATAAGCAAAAAAATATATAGAGTACCTACCTAACATACCTAGATACTAGAAACCTAATTTGTGTAATATTAATTTAATGTCTGGTTCAATGCAAATATTTAGATTGGTTATCTTAAAAATAGTTTGTTCTTTTCAAATAATAACTTCTCAGTGAACACTAATGAACTATCCCTATACCTACCTACTTATAATTTTTCATAGGTAACCCATTTACCTACATTTTTAATTAAGCATAAAATATTATGTTTTCGTGGTGAATTCGAAATTCCTCTGCATTTTTACTGTAAGTATTACAGACTACAGACAAACAAGCCGTTATCTTTAGCTTCCAACTTTTCTTATCTTCGGCAGTAAATTCAGTGCTAAATTTAGATGGAGATTAACTTCTGTCGATGACAATAAGGAATTCCAGCCCATTTTTTAAAATTTAATAATGTGATGGTTTTTATGCTCTTTTGAACCGTGATTTAAAAATTCTACGTGCAATAAATAAAACTTGTATATTTAGAATCAGCGTTTCTTGATCTATATTAATACATATATTTTTAAACCATAATTTTTGTTCACCGAGTTCCTTTTCGATCAAATAAAAACTAACAAAAAAATTCTCTGGATTCTGATAAACAAACAAACTGTTACCATACAGTTTGCTTCGTAATATTATATTGTTCATAATATATACAGTCGAGAGGTTATTTTGTTTATAGCTCCCACCACGCCCACAGTAAAACGAGTAGCAGCAAACAGTCATTACGTATTGACTTCTCCTGTCTTCATAACATGAGGATGAGTTATGATGACTTAAACGTTAATTGCTATCTTCAGTTGATGATGGCTGGGCAGCTTACTTACATACAATAACAACACATGTAGAAATAATATTATGTTGATTAGAGCTTTGTATGCTTCTAGCCACTTCATAACCTTAATTTCCTATTCCTAAACCGGTAACTGAATAAAGCAGTAGGCAGCCATAGTTTTTTTTCTACGGTGTCGTGGAAGATCTAATCGGAACTTTGGAGGATGCATGAAACTTTCTTCTGGACATCTCGACACTTTCTATGGTGGATGGTTTATAATTCCACCCCTATTGTGGTAAAATTTATGCAAGATGCATTTATGTATTTGTGCGAATAAATGGGAGGTTTAAAAACTTTGAAAATTGCCTTATACATTTTTAAAAATTGTGTAATGTTTTTGTGAATCAATATGATACATCAATGGAAATATCAATTTAAGCGTAAGAAAAAATGCGAAATTGCTAGCAATTTCATCTAAATCTTCGCAATCGAGATGCGTTGCTTCATTTTTTTTACATGAGCACAGGAGGCCCTGAGAAAAATAATTTCCCTCAGGGCCTATGTCGTCTTTGAGGATGCTATGTTCTGGGAAGGAAAAGGGTTTAAGGGGTGGGTAGGAATCTGGGGTTCAGTGTGTCCTGGTCATCTGCCTAGACAAACCTCCCCCATGAACCCGTGCACCCCTGCTAAATCACCAAACGTAGCGAACCACTTGGGGTGATTTATGGCAGAGGTGTTGGTTATCCAATAAAGGTTCCCGGGGTGGCGGTACCCATCCCCGCCTCCCAAATTGATCCTCATTGCCGTGTTACAACGGTTAAGTCAATTTTATTCCATCAATGAATCGTTATACTTATTTGACTTTGTATTGTTTGTTCCGCATTAACCAATTCTTCAATATAAAATAAATTGAGTTTTAAAATCGATCTTTTAACATCGATAACTTGTCATCGGCGAAACTGAATAACAAAGCTATAAAACTTTATTTATTTTTCTCAAATTTTTTTTTTAATAAAATTCGATGCCAACATAATATCTACCTCTATTTTACATTTTCATTCAGCTATCAATCAGAAAGTCATTTGTGATTTTACTTGATATCGGCGTTTCGGCGACCAATAAGTTTGCCTTTGAGATATTGTCTGACCCTATTTAAATTGCATAAAAAGCCAGTTTTAAAAAGTTCGAATATATCTAACGATTTATTAAAAGAGGAGAATAATTTGTTAGGTTTACTGTTGCCTATCACGATTGCCTAATTTATTGAGAGCCTGTAGCAGATAATATGTATCTGTGAATGGCTTATTACATAGAAACACGCCTTAAATGGGACTCAGGTCACAAATCATTAGTTACAGCAGTTCCACCTAACTTACCTGCAAAGGTTCGAGGCTACCGTTGTCATGTTATTATTATTATAAACAAGTCATCTAGTTTCAAAACATGTTACATCTTTTTATTACGGTATATGGCATTGGTTTCATTTTCATCTACCTACGATAAAAGGTATTGTACAGAGATAAGATAACATTAATTTTGGTTGTCTTATAAGATGTGCAAAGTCAGCATACTTGTAAAACCTTGCCTAGTTTATAGACAGGGTCTTTGTCCAAATCTAAAAGTTAGAAGAAAAAGTTGTTGTCGAATAATGTATCTTTATCAGATTTTGAAATTCCTTTTTTATTTATAACTAGCTTTTCCCCGCGGCTTCGCTCGAATGGTATTACGGGAATTTACTATAGCGGTTGAACTTATCAATTATCCCCCTCCTCCCCACCCCCACCCCCTCCCGCATTTCATACATTCATTCCCTTACATTCAGTTTTCAAACATCTCGCCTGCCACGTAAATTTCATAAAGCTATAGCTCAAAGAAAAAAAGAATTATCCAATTTTGTTCATTCGTTCGGAATTTATGCGCTTACAAACATTTCGGATGTTTATTTTTAATTAAATATTTGGAAGTTTGTTAATATTATAAAAAAATTACACTATTTATTATTCAGTCTTTATAATCGTTACGAATTATATTTTTAATGTAGAAACTCTTATCTGACATTTATTCCAAAACAGAAGCTTGTCCAAAAAAACAAAACATATTCTAATATTTGAATTTTCTGGAGCAGTAGCTGACCAGGGGGCTGAGTACCTACCAGCTTAGAGCCCACAAATATATCAACATCGTTTCCATGGAAACGATTTTTTTCTGACATTAGAAATAACTCGCTTTTGTTAGCGACAGAAAATGTATAACAAATATAATATATTAATATTTATAATTTTATAACGCCAGAGCTTGCCGTCATATACAGACTATAGTCTTCGCATATAATTTAGCTTTCTATTGGTGAATGAATTTTCAAAGTCTTTTTATTGTTTAATGCGTGAAAGCGTCATAAACGAACTCTAGCAGTTTCGCATTTATAATATTAGTATGGATTACCCGTTTTTCTGAAAACAAACAAATTTTCGGTTTGACTGGATTTTATGAACACCGACAACAATTTGTTCGGTTCTTGCTGAAAACTACAGATGAAACATAAAATAATATACACAAAATTAGGAATATGAAGTGTTTCATATATTTTTACTCTGTTATCATGTTTAAATTTTGTACAAACAATTTTTTGAATAACAAATACAAAAAACTTTAAATGTGATTTGTGGAAAAAACAATGTGTCATCTTGTCACATTTATTTGGAGTCGAATGCATATTTCAAAGCTCATAAATTTCAGACGTTATAAACATATTGTGCAAAATCAAAACCGCGAGAGCTCTCCCTTCGATGGAAAAATTCGAAGGATGGTTTTCTGCTATACAGATTAGTTAGAAATGTCCAAATGCCGAACCATAGTCGGTCGAAACTATTTTTTATACGTTTTTCACGACAGCCAGACGCTAAATCAAAAGCAGTATTTCTGTACTTCAGCGTGAATTGAACCAACGCACAACGGTTTGATTAATTCCGTGTCGATCAAATGAAATATCGTGGATTAGGCCAATGATAATTGTAATCATGTTGATAAAATTTTATATGAAACCATTGAATAGTAAGACTTTTTGTGTGGATTTGGTCAATTTTCAATCTAGCCGACTGAATTAATAATATACAAAGATCAGGTTTGTCCAAGCGACGAGTCCAAAATCATAGAAATATATTCGGTCCTTCTCTTCTTTATTGTATTTACAAGTGGATTGGAGGCAGTATCAGGTTCAAGATGCTATCTTCGGTGAGTGTTTTCATCTCCCTTCTTCTCATCCGGTGTCATACGAGAAGAAGTGAGATGAAACCAATCTCAAGATGTATTTGATAATAATAATATCCCAAACGGTTTTGGCTACCGTGTGTAGCGTTTCGAATGTGTAATTTATGATGGTTTTTAATTCGTGTAGGAAGAATACTAAGCACTGACTTGGATTTACATTAATATTATTAATTGAACATAAACCTACATTTTGAACAGGTATTAGAATCGTTTCGGTTTATGTTTACACAAATTCTTGTTTTTTTTTTAAATAATAAATTCACTTCTACTTGCGTTAAAAACTTTTTTAATTAGGATGTGTTCCTCACTAGAAGTTCTGTACATACTAACTTAGAGCCCCGTTTTACAGTTTGATATGCTTAGGTTTTGTAGGTTAAGTTGGGTTGTTTTTTTTGTATATCTAAGTAGGATACCTTGATCAGATTAGAAAAGATTTGGAAAGAGATAGTGGAAGATTGAAAAGTTTGAGAGAGTTTGTGAAAGAAAGAGTGAATTTGAGAAAGATTGAGAACTTTCGTGAAAGTTTTCGAAAGATATATTGTGAAAGCCTGAAAAAGTTTGAGAGATGTTGAGAAAGAATGAGCAAATTTGAGAAAGATTAAGAAAATTCGAGAAATTTTGCAAAAAGTTTTCGAAATATGACTGTGAAAGACTGAAAATTTTTGATAGATTTTGAGAAATGAGTAAATTTAAGAAAGTTTGAACAAAATTGAATAGGTATATGAATGCTGTTCAAGGATGACGAATGTGAAGGTTAGATTTTTTTCTTCAGTTTGTAGATGAGTTGTCAAAGATTTAGAAAAAAAAAGTATGTAGGTAGGTACCTACTACGATTTCGCGTGAAAATTCAATACCTACACTATTAATACGTAGTATGTATTAAGATTAATAAGCTATATTTATTTTTTTTTTGTCAGATGATTTGAAATTATTTTTTAAAGCCCCATGATCATGGTGTTCATAGTGGAATATAACGATATCATTGTTGATATTACAAACAGCAAAACCAGTGAAAAAAATGATCACGCTCGCCGCACGAGAATTTTTGCTGCTTCAGCACAAAGCTTTTGATGACAAGATGTCGATCGATTCAATGGGCATCATCATCATGAATTGTTAAATATCATTCTTAAGCTTATATGATAGATAAAATGATTGATCACTTTGCGGAGAAAGCACATTCAATAATAAATCTGTCAAAACAAACAAAAAAGTTAAATACGTCGTACGTATAGATGCACAAAGGCAAAAAAGTTCTCCAGCGCGTAATGCGAGATAAATTATACATGAAACAAAAGGCAAGCTTAAAAAATATGAACTTTAACGACGGCAATATATAGGCTTTGAAACGTAGAACCTTTAGTGTTATAGACGCGTGTCCAGTTCCCAGAGTACACTACACAGTGTACACACGTGACAACTCATAATCTTCAAACAATTTATCTGCACGAAGGTAACACTTTCAGTTTGGGATGAAAATTATTAACTGTTCAAAATAAAGAAAGTCTTATTGTTGTTTCGACAGGGAATGTATTTTGTTTTTCTAACTTTTATCTCTTTTTATTCTTTAAGGTTAAACATTTTGCTTTCATAATTAAACCTTATCACCTTCTTGTGCCCTATCCTTTCGGAGGTTAGCTATCATCGAAACTTGCTGTGGTGGTGGGTGGTGATAGTAAGGTATGTCCTTGTTCTATTATTCGGTATTATAATAGAAAATGCTCCGAGGAACTAGCGTCATTAATTTCTTCGATACCGGTGCATAGTCGGGAAACACGCCAAAAGCGCGAACATATGCATACGGTTGACATTTGTCACATGAGAACAGGTCGCTTCTACGACTCGTGTTTCCTTCCTCCTATATATCATGGATCTCTTTAAGACCCATGATTACTCCTTCTTATCCTCAAAAAAACCCTCCACACAGCATCTTCCAAAAAAAACACACACCCTGGGGGAAATTATTTTCCTGTGTGGAGTTAGTATTTTAAAAAAAAACAGATCACACGAAAGGGTCTGTCGTTCGAATTTGCCTTTGCCGTCAAGAAATCATCAGATATACACCCAAAATTCACAATACCGAAAAATAACGCACAATAAATGATAAACACACCTATCGTATTTTTTTAACAATGTTTTAGTATAAATAGATTTACGTAAAATCACGACACAACATGTATCAAATAATGAAATAGAACACGTCCTTTCTTTCGTCTCGAATCCATAAGAAAATATTACTCATATGGAAACCTGTTTGTTCTAAGGTCAAATCCCATCTAAAAATCTAATAATTCAAGGCATTAAAGAGTTATGACAGTACGTAAGTCCCGCGACAATTTGTTTGCATAATCCAACAGTGGTTAGAAACCCATCATGACAGTCTAAACTAAAACCTAATAGCACCGACCAGAAAATTTCCACACAGTCTGCATTTTGAAATCCTATTATTATATTCTGGGTTCTTTTACCTTCACAAAACCCACATACACTCCTAGAGATTTCATATTCATCTCATCTGGACTAACACTGAATTACGCCTCTTCTTTGTGATTGCATTGTGTTAACGAGTGGTTTTTGTATGGTGATGGTTTTAGAATGACTCGAAAAGAAAAGTAATAACGTAGTACGCACGATTACTGAAACAGAGCATTCAAATTGAACTTAAAACATATATCACTAAATTATTTTGTGTAGATCACAGTGGATATCAGAATTATGAATTACGAAATTCTATAACTTCTGCGTCTTCCGCTAACTCCCATGCTATGAAAATCTCAACTTAGGTGTGATTTTACCGAACTAAAAAAAAATATAAACATGTAAATATATATATGTTTTTTTTTATTAGTTTCAATGGAAAAGTTTGTACATAATGTAAGTATGAATTATAATATAAGTAAACTAGCAGTTACAAACCCGCTCCCGCAGGTTTTTGCTGCTAGGCCCTGCGGGTGACTTTTGGTACGGCTTCGCTCAGTTGGTGTTGGTGACCATTTTATAAATCCAATAGGAACTGGTTCCAAAAATAGCCCGTTCCTCGGATCCACTGTCATCAATACAGCTAAGGACAAAGTAACCGAGACAGGCAACGACGTCATATGTAATATATAGCCGCTTGATACAACTCTGTATTACCGTCAATCTTTGCATATCCGGAGAGTAACAACATATTAACAAATTCGTAGCAGTTATACCTATGGGGGATACGTCCCCATCCGACCTGTTGACGTAAGTGGCGACATCTTGTGACGAATTCTTGAATTCAAAACCGAATTACAACGGTAGCTTTGCTTTAAATTCCACGTACCAAGATGTTATTGGTGGCGCAGCGCATATGGCGTGGCGTCATATTTACATGCATTTGAAGTCGGGTTCTGAAATTCAACCACGCAGACCCAAGCCTATTAATACTATTCGATATATATATTTAAAATTCTAATTTAATTAATATTGCGTCAATCTTTTATTACATCATTTACATTCTTTTTGCGTCTGCATTTGTCGAGTGAACAACTATATTTAAAATAAATATTAAATTAATAAAATAAATTTAATAATGTGAATATAAATGTTGGCGATACGAACCTCGTGTATTATGGGCTTCGCGTCATAACCGAGAAAGATCACCTATAGAAAGCGCAGCTCCCTGTGTTACCCGTCTACCGTGCGGACGCACCGTATTACACGTGCTTGTAAAAATAATATTCAAAGCATTTATTAATTAAATCAAGACTATTAAAAATGGGAATTATTTATACTTTCAGCTTTGTGAACAGTGCAATAGACCTCGCATCCAAAAAAGGATTTTTCCAATCGTTATTTGATAAATCAAAACGCAAAATTTCCTCTGAAATCGTAAGATTGATAAGTAGATACCTACTTAATTAATCATAAACCATAATATTTTCAATGTAACAGTATCACGAATCATACAATTATGTAAAACCCCATGATTTTTCACGACTGTGCGCTGTAGTACCTACCTATAATCTCTACTTATTATAAATTAAAGTCCTCCGGCGCGTCTGTCTGTCTGTCTGTCTGTTCGCGATAAACTCAAAAACTGCTGAACGGATTTTCATGCGGTTTTCACCAATATATAGAGATTCACGAGGAAGGCTTAGGTATATAATTTGTCAAGGTTTTGTGTAAATTGGTTGAAATACATTCTTATGTTTCTGAGCGGGCTGGCAAGCGGGCGGTGTGGATTTAATTTGCATGCAAATTAACAGATGGCGTTTTGTTTCGTTAGCCACAACAACGCGTGGCCGGGTCAGCTAGTTATAAAATATACTCAAAGTTTTTGACTCCACCATTCGTTTTTAAAAACAAATACAAACAATGTTGTAAAGCGTATAAACCAATATTTTACTAAATCTGATGTGAAGAAAAAAAAAATTGGTTTTCAATGTAAATTTTTAATTATTCTTTCTTATATCTTTTTTGACACGTAGGTAGAAGATATTAATCTATTTACTTGCGTAAATTATGAATACAAATATTTAGTCTGTTTCAAACACGGTTTCTTCCTGTGACGATACAATATTATTTAGAACCGCCAGCAATCCCGTGGATGAAGATACCGGTTTGGATAGGCGCGCAAAACAAGCACTCAGTCAGTCCACACCTGAGGAGAGGTTTTTTCTTCGTTTTACAAAAGGCCAATCGCGCAGGTAAGAAGCAATATAAACCCACCGTTGCCAATCAAATTTATAGTAGCCAGTCTGGCTCCGGAGACTGGTTTGCCGTCCGATGAATATGAAAAACGGATTCAAAATCTGCAGGCTCACTCAAAAAGGCCACCATACCTATACCTGCTTATAACCAACAGTCTAGAAAAGTAAAGGTTCTTCTAGGTCCGAAAGTAACAATAAAAATTATATCGTGATTACATTTACAATATTCTCACCCGCACGCGAATTTCACACAATTTGTTTACAGAAAAGAAAAACTATTTGGATTGGCTTATTGTGCAAATTATTGTACGATGTGTCGACTGTCGCCGAGTAACTACAAAATTGATCATCAAAAAGACGGAGCTGATGAACGTTATGCGTTTAGTGTGTAGGTTTTGACACCGCTTGCGGTAGTATGGGTGAACGATGACCTGCAGACTAGACCAACTATCATCACAACTTATTAAAGATTGCATCACACAGTTTCGATTATACCAAAAGAGACTGATAAGCCGAGGACTGATGTTGGTGCTTGTAGACCCATTGGAGTCTACTAGACTAATCTTTAGTAAAATTTTGGAGAAAATAATTCGACAAATGCTCTCTGCGTTCGATCTTTGTGGTACCAGGCTAACTGGAACGCGATGGAACAGTTCTGTGACCCAGCTATCTTGTTATTATTTTTTAAATGGGCATATAAATTTTATTCTAAACTTTTAACTTGTTTCTCTCCTTAGATTTGTCAATAACGAGGAGAAATTATTTCAAATTGTTTTATTTTCTTACGTACTGAACATATGTTTAGTTGATATTGAGTGTATATACGTGCACTAACAAACGCAGTATGCAGGGACACTGGTGGTTTTGGAGTCGTTCATAATAATTAAATGTAGATTCGTTTTTATTTTTTAAATCAGTCGTCATACGATGAAGCAGGTAAGCCATCAGTTTCCTTATACTATCAAAAGTGGTGGAACCCCTCCAATCGTTTCTTACTAATGATGGTTCATGTCCCTACTCCCCTATTTCTATTTTCTATAGTTAAACGCATTTACTTTAAAGTAGAAGGAGCAGAGGACCTCAAGTTAAGTTTGCTATCTGAATTGTTTGTTACTGCCTGCGTTCTGAGAACAAAATATCAAAATCTTGTCTATAATGCCAGTGTCAGACCTAGCTATATGCGCGCTATTTTATACTTTCACAAACGGCTTTAAACGCTGCTTTTTTTACTATAGCTCGAGGCCCTGGGAAAAATAATTTCCCTCAAGGCATATGTCATCTTTGGGGATGCTGTGTGGATGGTCTTTTTAAGGAAAAGAATGAAGGAGAGGAAGTTCTGGGAAGGAAAAGGATAAGAGGGGTGTGTAAGAATGTAGCGTTCAGTGTGTCCAGGTTATCCGCCGCCAGATCCAGAAAAATATCACCCCATGAGCCCGAGCACCCCTGCTAAGTCACCAAACGTGGCGAACCACTTGGGGTGACCTATGACAGAGGTGTTGGTTATCCAATAAATGGTTCCCGGGGCGGCGGTACCCATTCCCGCCTCCCGAATTGCGGTTGTTTCGTTCCTTTCCATCATTCGTGGCTAGACTCGCGTTCATGTTCACAAATTTATACGTAGCATTAGACTAGTAATGCCGAAATCTTAAAATTAAACATAGGCTATTTAAACTTTTCCTTAGCACAGATTTCTGGTCCAGAGACGTGACAGCCAAGACATGTAACAATTTTGACTGTTAAGACCTCTTCTAGCCAATAAGTTGAAAAAAAAAATGGGTTGCCTGCATACATTTTCATGTTTTTTATTCGACAAAAACTATAGTTTCGATTCTACCCGTGCGATGATTGGGAAGATTTATAATAAATGCAAATTTCGGTGAATCCGTTTGACCAAGTGCCTTATACTGGAATTATCGACGTGAGTGTGTTATAAGGTGAAAACAGTATCATCAGGACTTTGCGATGTTACTGGCTTCTGGTTTTTTTACAACCTCTGCCTATAAATACTTATTTTACTGCCAGTTTGATGTGAATTTAGCTTGACCGGATTTATGGGATTTTACAAATGAGCCATTTGCCCGGAATAACGTTGTATCTAAAAAAATTCTTGTTTTAAGAAAGTGAAAAAAAAAACTAAACTCATTACGTTTCAATACATTTTATATTTAAAATACAATAAACATACAATTCTTTTAAATAAAAAGTGCTGAAGAAAGGCAATTAAATAAGATTTCCATAAAAAAATTGACGGATAGTTTTGTTAGATACAACACTATTCCGGGCAAGGGCTCGATTATTATTACGTTAGCTTCATACAACAGGCCCATGATAACTTACCTCAGGGCTATGTCGTCTTAGGGGGTACTGTTGGATAGTCTTTTTAAGGAGAGGAAGAAGATGTGAGGGTTTGGGAGTAATGTGGGGGTCAGGGTGTCCAGGAGTAGTGATGTATGAATCCATCCTTTCAACTGCGGTGCAAGACGAAGCGTCGAGAGAGTCCAGCTGGAGAGGTCAAAAGGCTTACACAGTACACAGTCACCTTATGTTTTCGAATTTAGACAGGTGTTATGAAGATATTCATTGAATACAATTTATTAAATGCCATGATAGTTTTGCTGGCCCTTTTTGATATATTTTGTTTAATTTTTTGCAATATCTAATGAGTAGAACTTCACATTGTAATTAATATTTAATCATTGAAGACAATTTCAGCGACTCTCAGCACGAAAATTTGTAACAAAAAAGCAGAAAATGATTCTTCTGATGAAAATGGAATTAATTCTTAGTAGAAGTATGATGCAGTTAAATATGACCGAAGGGTATAGGGTCGAATTAGCTCAGTGATTAGAGCAGAGCCCCGGCAAGGCTAAGGTGCTGGGTTCAATTTCTAGAAGCTACCGAATCTTTTTCTGATTTTTCTGCTTCAAGTTATACGACTTTCTTTAGCCTCGCATTCCGAATTTCTACCGTTTTACAACAATTTTTCTCTTGAACACTTTAAGATTTTAAAGAATATAATATGTTATTTTTTAAGACAGAAAAAAATTTTAAATAGAAAAAAATCGCTATGTGTGCTCCGAAAATTATTATAAACACGTTTTTTCTTTTTTTTTTTTTTTTTTTTTTTTTTTTTTTTTTTTTTTTTTATATTTTTTTTATTTCTTTTATATATTTAATAATATTATTATTCAATTTATAAAAACAGTTTATTTATAAACAAGTTCTGCTGGGTAATTATTTTTACACGTGACAGCTGTTTCGCCTTCTGAAGGCATTATCAAACTGTCTTTCAAAACTTTTTTTCTGTTATTTCACAAGCTATATAAATGAAAAAAATCACTGTTTCTTTAAATACTATTTATGGCATTTCCCGAGATATGTTTGCTCTTTTTAAACAAGCGCGTATAAATATTTTTAATAAATATTTTCACAATTTTCGCTAAATTATTATCGTTTTTAATATTAGCACGCTCCCTCTAAATTCGTATTTTCATGTCTCCCCTTCTTCTTTTTGAGCGCTAAATACCGACCTTACCTCATTCTCAATTTTGACAAAAACAGAACTTACCAATTTCTTCCCGGTTGGTACAGATAGTGTATTGTTTATGTTTACCACGGCCAGTTTTAGTTCATGTCTGAAAGGGTTAAGGGGCATATAACCCAGAATAATCAGAGCCCAGACACAGGTGTTCCCTAACTGTTTTTTCTGCCGTTGTTTTTTAACCCTTTGTTGCTCGAGGCAAGATGTCCCTTTAGAAAACAAATAATTGGAGATAAACAACTAAACACGCCATGTTGTTTTTTTATTCCTTTCAGAAGAAGATCAGTTTTGTATTGTTGTTGTTAGTTGTGAGTTGATATTCCATTATTGTTTATTACGAAGAGATAAAATCGTAATTTTAATAATTTCTTAAATTGCATGAGTTATAGGTAGGTAGGATACTTTTTATTTGGGAGTTTTTATTGAAACATATGAAACATGCGGTTCCATGCCAACTGAGAATAAATTCAACTCAACACCTCCTCGAAAAGTCATTAAAAGCTATGAAAAAAATATTTTTAAGCTAGCCGATAAACCTAACCTAACGTAACCTATTTAACAATTTTTTTATAAATATTTTTTATCGCTCTAAATGACTTATCTGAGATGGTTTTGAGTTGGTTTCATTCCGAGTTTTCCGGTCACCGAAACATACAATAAAAGGGTATTTATATTACCTTTTTCTGTCAACTTAATTATTTAAAAGCTCAATGGTCCATGATATAAATGAATTTTTGTACGCTGAAAATAGTGTGGAATCCTTAAAACAAATTACAGAAAAGTTGTCCAAGTTTCGAGATTTGTAACATACTAGAGAATTTTAATGCTTTGGTAAAAATCAGCTTTGATAATAAATTTTAAAACACGTTATTTTAGATTCTATGCAATTAGAATTTATATTGGTTTGTAATAATCACTTTTTATTTAGCTGAGGAATATACAAACAAAATATGATTTTAAATAAAATTTTGCTCTTAAATCAGCTGACCAACCATCCCTCACCGCCGATAGATCCATCGCGACGTCTTTCTCTTTCCCAAAAACGACAAATGTAACAGAAAGAGAAGCACGACCATTATAACATTATACCGTGTCTGGCCTCGGATCATCGGCTTAATGCACCTCAAGTCCCTTTATCTGTAGATTGCTATCATTACGGGAGAGGCAGTGAGGAATATCAATTTAACTTGTAGACGTTCGACCCATGTCCGTTATTAAAGCAGGACCTGATTTAATTTTGATGTAGATATTAATTTTAACATTATACCATAAACCTGTTCGGAGTTACTTCTTGTAAATCTTTTCGAAATGTCGTATATAAAATTTAGTACGAAGAATTTTTTCTGGTGTTTATTATAATTTAATTTCTTCAGCGTTTGTCTTCTAACCTCTAGAGTTTTTTTAGTATAATTGCGTTTATATTTTTCTCGTTGGAAAGTGCAATCATCTATATTTCAGAAAAAACATTGACTTTAAGTTTATCTTTTTGAGAGGTTGAAGTTCATTCGTTTGAAGCTTTAATAAGTATTATTGATCAAATTTTAGGAATAAAGTTGGTTAACAAAAATAATTTAGCGATTGTAATCACTAAATATAAAGTTATAAAGTTAACTAACGGCATTTTTTTGTTTGTTACAGGAGATTCCTCAAGAACAGAAGAACACTTACAACTGGATGTCAATATGGAGAGTTCTTTATCGGACTTTATTCTACGTGGCTCCCAAATTCTTCAGTCCGTCTCTACGTGGGAGGTCCGTGTCTCTGGAAAATTTTGAAAGACCACGTATACCAAAAGACCGCTTTTTCAGCAGGTCTTTGGGAAACAGCCGTAGTTCTCTTTGCGCCATAATGGACACTTGTCCAAGCCTTTCTTCTTCAAGTTTCGAAGAAAGCAGCTCTGACTCCCTCGAATCTCCTACATCTTACTCCAGCTTTGAGCGAGGCATTAACCACTTAGAAGATGAAAATATCATACCAGGCACATCAAGAAATAGATGCCAAAGCCTTACCGAAAGGTCTTACAGACGTTTTCAAAGGGACAAAACAAATACAAATCAATATGGATCCAAATTTAATAACAATGCCAAAGGTAACCCAGAGATGCGGAAACGATCGCAATCTTTAAGCAATACGGCTACAAAGTCTTTCGACTCCTCCGATAGTGATGAAGTCGATCTAGACATCCATCTCTCTACTCCTTACAGCGAACAATGGAACAAGAAGCACTACCGAACATCTGAAAGGTTAATGTATCCGCAGATAAATGCTCTCACTGAAGCAACAAACCAATCCGACGATAATAATATAAAGTCTATTAGGACCAGGCGGTTTGAGGCGAAGAGTGACAACAAAGAGTCAATGGCCGCCGGTAAAGCGATGTGTAGACTGACTATACCAGCTGCTACATCTATGGCGAGTTCTGATGATGACGATATTACTCCCGAAGTCAAATATGTAGGAATGTTAGTGAATGGCGACATGTTTAGAAATAAGTAGGCCATCGGTGACATGAAAACACAATAAGGATAGATTTGTACAACAACAATATTGACGATGACGGAAGAGAACTTGAAGGAAGGACTTTTTTCTGCAAGTTTGACTAAAATTCGTAAACACGTTTAAATGCAACACGCATCTTTTGCATCCTTATAATACACTATCACTACTTACGACTACCTAGCGAAAGTAAAAATACTTTTCCAATTAAATTATGACTTAGTTAATAAGACGCATTATAAATTTTAACACAACATATGTATTAAATAAGATCGAAATAAAATGTTAGTAAAACGTAAGTTATTTCTAGGGTTTAAAAAATATTAAAAAAACAAAAAAAAATTATAAAAAATACATATTTATACCTGGTTGTACCTAATATGTAACTTATTAAAAATGTCCTTATTACATTCATATTTCAAAGTTTGTATGAATACAATTTAACAGATCTTGAATGTTATTATTTTCGTACATTTAATGTTTAAAAAAACACATTTATTATTAGGTTAAGTTACAATATAACTATCATTATATTGTAGATTGATAATGTAAGATTGTGTTTAGTAGAAATAATATTATCAAAGTTTAAGGAGTTGAACGTGACTATTCCGCGTTATTTCAATTTTTTCAGCATGCATGTTTTTCGTATACCTATTTTTTATAAATCTAATCAAATTGTTTTTTTATACTGTAGTTAGGTTGGGTTAGGTACGTATATTGCGGTGTAGTTACAGCAAAAGACTTATGACCTACAATATTATCTATTAATACTATTCATTAAAACGCACTTATGCAGGACGTAAGTACAATTATACGATGTGGCATATTCACTATATTCATTATTTTAAATAAGTTCTTAGGCATTTTATCAACACATATTAAAGTATTGAGGCGCTAACGAATGAAAGGGAACTCTTACTCCTAGCATAGGTACAACTTAAGATCATTTTTCATGATTTGTTGATGGCAATTGCAAAGGTGGATGCTTTATCTAGATTATGTTCAGAGTGTTTCCATTTTTTGACGACTTAATACCATCTCAAAATATTATTTCCTCTCGAATGACTATATAAGGACGAAAATAATGATCGTGTGTAAAGCAAAGAATTTTCATATGGGTTCTGTTATAATTTCCATAGCATCTCGTAATACGCCCAACAAGTTTCGAAGTCACCAGTCGGTGAAATTGTTG
The DNA here is from genome assembly GCA_936435175.1 of Glyphotaelius pellucidus. Taxonomy (NCBI): domain Eukaryota; kingdom Metazoa; phylum Arthropoda; class Insecta; order Trichoptera; family Limnephilidae; genus Glyphotaelius; species Glyphotaelius pellucidus. Next base: position 15,107,777 of record OW386551.1, on the reverse strand, counting down.
CATGTGTCACTCAACCATTTAAATTTTAATATTATGTATGTCCATTATGTAAAGGTAACTTTTTTCTTAACTTATTATTCCTTAGTAGCTAGGTAAAGTTTATCTAAGGATCTTACGATTGCCAAAATAGGCACATTCGCTATACCTTCAAGTTTCTTTAATCGATTACTGTTGTGTTAATTACGAAATTAATATTCGCAGAATTACTAAGGTAATGAAGTGTTTTGTGAAATTTCTTATAACGAGATGTGACAGTTTATCACCCGAAAGTTGCTCTCCCCCGGCATACTTACGTTACGGTATACCTACTTAAACAAAATATAACTATGTGTCCCAGAAGAGATGTGCCGCCGAATAACAAAAGTATAAAACATATTTTCATTCAAATGCATCAAGGATAAAACGACTTGTCCATATACTGTAAAACCAGCGTATAAGTACAAAAAATCGACAATATAAATAAATTCATTGAAGAAGATAACACTTATAATCTAAATGAAAACATGAAAGAAAACAAGACACAGAAAAACAGAAAAAAAACAATGGTCGCAACTGGGACTCGAACCCAGACCTCTCGTCTAACCGGGACGTGCGCGTTTTCCAATTTCGCTATTTCCACCTTCTGTCAAACCGTCATATTTGTCAATCTCATATTTCAAATATTTAGAATCATTAATATTATCTCCAACTAGTTCTTTTTCCATATTATAGGCAACTACTTTTTTTACTTTAAAAAAAAAAAAAAATATTAAATAAATTCATTTGATATCCATACCAATTATCGTTTAAGGTATTTTTGAAGTCGATTTTAGGTTTGAAACTGGTAAATAATGCATAAAAATTAAAATTTTATACTATTATGTTTTCGAGAGGCCAATTGTCGGGAGATCAACTGTCGGGTGACCTAATAATATTTATCTAATACCTGCATGAGATTACTTTTCTCAAAAATATTATTTAACAATTAATAACATTTCCAACGCACTTAGATAAATTTGTCTAGTGATCTATAATTTCATATGCAGTTGAAGATGACTCATCGGTCACCCCAATGTCATCGGTCGCCCCTATGGTTGGTCTATGAAATGTGTGCATAAAACAACCACAGGACACAGTTTTACATAATATTACCAAGTAACTGAAACGGTCATTAATAATTTGTTATTGTTTCCGCATTGCTCGCGAAACGGTGTCATATGAAACAGGCAGATGTAAATTGTGAACACCTTGAGTGCCATATAAGAAGGGCTCTCCCCAGGTCTAGTTAAGTCTAACAGTAGTTTAATGTTTTAAGGGCGGCTTGCACCAACTATCGCTTATTTTATCTTAAATTGTATTTAACTAAACGAATTTAAGTCACTAAATACATTTAACTTAAATTCGTTTAACTCCATCTTGCACCACACAGTTGCAGTGACTATTTAGTTAAACGTTGTTAAGCGTCGGTAAAACAGTTACCGCCGTTTAACGCGTCGGTAAAACAGTTACGTCGTTCCTTAGCATCTCCCACACGTACTTTCTGCGCAGCGGCCTATAGTGGCGAGGGGCACGTTTGCTCCGAAGTGTGCGTGTGGGGGGTGCTTAGATTTACGAGTGTCAAAAATAAAAATATTTTGAGGTTATGTTGTGGTTGTATAATTTATTATTTTATTTTGATCTAGAAAATGAGTGCCCAAATAAATAAATCCCGAGCGAGAGCTCATAACTTTTCAAAGAGGAACATTTTTTGCTTTTGAAAGTAATCCAGTTGTTTCAGATAGGAACAAAAAGTCACTACAAATAGAAATTGAGCACAAATGAATCATCTAGAATTAGAAGAAAAAATAAAAGAAACAAACATAACTATGAAATGAGGCAAAAAGAGATTTTATTGTTAGATTTAAAAATAAAACAATTATCTGAATATTTTTTATTTTTCAATTATTTCTTTTTCAAAGATTGTTTTACTACAGAGTGTATCAAATAAATTTGTTCTTGTATTTACTCTCTCACTATAAACGATCTACCTACGTATAAAATCTATAATTTCTTCGTCAACGTCAGAATACAAAACCCAAATGTCCATCGTGAATACAAATTAATAAATTAGACATATTTCAGCAATATTAGACAATCGGAAATCGAAGGAATAACCTAAAAATTTTTGACAGAACTTATTCGCTAAACATGTTTAACTCAGTTAAACGGCCCTTTTTGGGTATTTAACTTTGACAGTTCTTAAATGCATTTAACGACTTAAATTTTGTGGTGCAAGACGCCAAGTCGACTTAAATCAAATAACGTGTTTAACTTGATATTTAAACCAAATTTAACTTTTGGTGCAAGCCGCCCTAAGTGTTTTCATTATAAAATTAAGAATTACACACGCTTTTCTATAGTTTTTCATTTATGTTTTATGTTGTTTTGGTAGAACATTAGTCGCATTTTCAAAAATTGTCCAATTTTCCAAACCCAAAAAAAAAAGTTTTTTTTTAATTTTGGAAAAAAATGCAGTTTTTAATTGTAGGTAGGTATGTTGTTGGATAATAAAGTTTTACATCATGTTTATGAGAAATATAAAAAAAAAAAGTTTTGTGTTAATTTTTTTTTCTCACATTTTTCTAAAGCATTTTTATAGATTATTTAGAATATGCAAAACAAATACTATTATATTGCCAAGTAATTATTTTGATATGTTATTTTTCTTCGAAACTTGAAAATACTGCAATAAATCACTTTTGTAAAATAACATTTTTTTCTTTTATTCTCCTAGAACAGACATCATCTAGTTTGGCGGGTAACGTACATGATGTATGTAACGTCCAGAGTGTGTCCAGATCGGAATAGCCAGGTACCTACTTTTTTATGTGAATACCTCGCAAGAGTCCCAGTCCTCAGTCCCCAGTGCGACTATGGCATCCCCAATTTGGGTATGTCGCAAGACTGAAGGTAGTGGTGAGGAGAAGGAGATAGGAAAAGAGAAAGGTGAAAAAGTACCTGGCTATTCAGATCTGGTCATCAAACATGGCTAAAGCCATTTCAAGCAAGGTTTCAATCGGAATGGTGGTCTTACACCAGCGCTTATGAATATCTCCCACTCTGGAACACACGCCGGTAAGTATGCTATATATCATTTTAAATTAGTGAAATTGTAAAATAACACAAATCAATCAATAAAAATAATTTGCGCACGTCGGGCTTTGAACCCGCATCCTCCGTATTGCTAGTCTAGTTAGTACCTTCGACAATGACATAACTCTCGACCACGGAGGCCGTCATATTAGACGGACCTTCATGTTTCTTCACCATTTCCTTCAGCCTCACAATATACTCAATTGGTGATGACATGGTCTCACTGGCTCTCGTTATTAAGCAGCAAGAACGGTATTCACGTTGACAAAAAATAACGTGTTTTTTTAAGTGAAACTTCTTTAGCACCGTTGTGATTTGAAACACGATGAAACTGAAACGACACTAAAAATAGACAAACACGTACATCTATAGGATTTAGCCTGTGAGAATATGAGATAGAATGAAACCTTACCGTAATGGCCGCTTTGAATATGAGCTCACTTTTTTCTCTCCGCACAGGAGGCCCTGAGGAAAAAATAATTTCCCTCAGGGCCTATGTCATCTTTGAGGATGCTGTGTGGAGGGTGTTTTTGAGGAGAGGAAGGAGTGAACATGGGTCTTGAAGAGACCCATATTGTAGGAGGGAGGAAACACAGAGGCCGGCAAATCGTTCCACAGCCGAGCTGTTGAACTCAAGAACGAGTCGTAGAAACGACCCGTTCTCATGTGACTAATGTCAACCGTGTACAAATGTTGAGCGCGCGTTTGGCGCGTTTGACTTTTCAAGACTCCTATTGGTTAAGAATTTTTTTCATCGTTATCTGTGCCACCTTTGCCAAAATAGCACTGTTATTGTTAATTTTTTTCTCGGCGTTGATTGCTTTTTATATACTGTATATTCTTTGTTTCATATTATTTGATCAATGTTTTGTAAGGAACACTATAGGATTACTTTTAAGTTTATTATAATTAACCGCACTTGAAGTGAAATAATACAAACTGTACAGATATTAAGTTATTATTGTTATTATTATTATTTGTGCGGTGTTCCTTGTCTTCTTTAGTTTTTTTAAGGTTTCACTTCTGCCGCGTGTGAATTGCTGATTTTTTCCATTTTAAATTCTTTGATTTTTTTTTTATATGAAATACCGCACAAGAGTCCCCAACTGCTTCCGTCTGGAGCCAGTGAGACTATGGCATCCCCAATTGGGGTATGTTGTGAGGCTGAAGGTGGTGGGGAGGGGAAGGAGATAGGGAAGAGGAAGGTAAGGAAGTACGTGGCTATTCAGATCTGGTCACTAAATACGGCTAAAGCCATTTCAAGCGACGTTTCAATTCTGAATGGTGGTCTTACACCAGGGCGATACTGATAGTATCTTCCACTCTGGAACGTGCCGCAAATATTCTATATATTATTTTAAATGAATAAATTGTGAAATAACACAAATTAATCAAATAAAATTTATTTGCGCACGCCGGGTTCGAACCCGCGACCTTCGGATTGTGAGTCGAGAGTCTTGCCTCGGGACCACGGAGGCCGTCGTTTTTTTCGATTCGTTTTTTATAGTTTTCTTCTTGGGAATTAGTACCAATATTTTTGATATTAACTACCAATCAGACTGCGCAGCGCGCGATGGCATAAAATGCATAAAACTTAACGATGATTCACATAACGAGGTAAACCACGCAATTATTGTCGTCCGTCGCCGCACCGGCCACGTGCCGGATACGGGTCGGGGCGGGGGTACCATCCCATAATCAAGTTAGCGTCCCTTATCAACCTCTAGTGGGATTCGGTCAAGTCATAGTATTGTTGCCGAAGTGTTTTCATCAATTTGGGGTGGGAACAGACAACTTATTGGCGAATGAATTCCCAACGGTCTCTAAAAAATTAAATTAGTGTTGGAGAAATCGCCTTTTGGGAATATTATTTCTTAGTAATTTTCTGTTTTGTTCTCAAAAAAGGAGAACTTTGAAATGTGCGCCGAAGGAGGTAAGCAATATGGCGATCGGACATTTGATCCCCCGACAGTATAATTATTATAAAAGTAGAATTTATTATGCATTATTCATCAATTTCAAACCTATAATTGATTTTAAAAACACCTTTGACAATAAATTGGTATGGATATCAAACGAATTTATTCAGAGACGATTTTTTGTGCTTTATTTGCTGGTATATTAGTAGGGTGTCCCCCCGAAAGTTTGTGCACTTTATCCCCTAAAGTGCACAAACTTCGTAAGGTGATTGATTATACATGATAATACAAGTAAAAAAGTTAAATAACTTTTTCAAAATTCCATTGTTTAAGCCACCGCTACCCGAATTTTTACCGATTTCTTGCATGTCTCCCTTGAACTTTTTAAGTTTTTAAGCTCTAAAAAATATATGTTATTTTTGAAGATAATATCTACTCAATCCCCAAGCCGAAACGCAAATTATTTTCACTTTTACTCTATTAAATAACAAGTTATATGTATGAAAAAAATCACAGTGTTTCTTTATGTTGTTTTAGACATCCCCCACGAGATTTATGTTCTATTCTAAACAAGTCGTGTTTTCTTAAACATTTTCATAATTTTTGCTTCAATTTTATCGCTTAAAATATTAGCGCGCTCTCTCCAACATGCGTAATTACATATCTCTTCATCTTCTTTTCGAGCGAGGATGCGTCTTTCCCGAGGTTTGTGCACTTTACCCCCGGATACCCTGTATACACAAGTATTTTTTTATCCTTGAAGCATTTGAATGAAAATATATTTTATGCTTTTCTCTGCACACCCCTTCGGGGACTAAGTTGCATTACGTGCAAATAGGTATATCTTATTTTCCCTGAACCGACTGTTTATTGTGTATAAGTATACCGAGGGGCCAAATGTCAGGGGATCAACTGTCATGGAATCAAACAATATATTTCCTTACAAAACCGTTGGGAAAGTGATGGGTCCACTTCAATGTTATGTTCTTCTGGACACTAAATCCGGCCATCGCTATTAGCAACGTTTCGATTCTAAATAGTCTTTCACCGGGACGATACTTGAGCATCTAGATATCTAACAGCAAATGTAGTATTTTGGATCTGTAAGTAACATCGTAAAATATAGGTATATCATTCTGCCAACAACCGAGGTGACCTCTGAATCGAGAGATCAAGAACCTTCCTTATATATAGATGTACATACATTTATAAATATAAACCTAATTTCTGGGCGGGCAAATATCACATAATTGGGGTTTTGCCAGCAAAAAATTCAGCACCCTCAAACAGGGGCGGATTAGCCGGTAAACTGTATACGCGCTGGAATAGGGCCCCGCGCTGACGGGGGAACCCAAAATTTTAAGATCAACATATAAATCGGAGGTGTGTATGAGAAGTTCATTACAGCTTGGTACATCGTTCTACTGTCACAGTGCAGAAGCGCCGCTTTCGCCTCTGGCGGTAAAAATGAGAACCTCTCGGTGAAAACACAATAAAACATTTTCACCGAAGTTTACTCCAAACGAGCAACGCCGGGTACACGACGGCTAATAATAATTAAAGCATAATGCCATCGATCACACGTCGCAATGGATAACGTGATCAGCGCTCTGCCTCGTCTGTACGGTGCTGCTGGAAAGAGACAGAGAGCTTATCACGTGATGCGTCAGGTTGTATTCAGTGGCGACGTATGATGGAATATATATTTTTTGTTTTCTATTGAAAACAAAATATCTTCGGATGGCAAACCGACATCTACAATTTTTACTCCAAAAATGCTCAGGAATCGCTGGTAAAAATTCGGGTAAGTGCTGATACGCTCTGCAGGTTCATCACTAATTATGTAATGTCGGGATTTCGAAGGAATGTTTTCATTTTATTCATGATAAACTGCTGCCATGCAATTAAATAATAACAATTAATATCATCAACCAATCAATAATCCCCTGGAAAAGTTGGCGAAAGCATATCCAGAGTTTAACAGTCTGGAAGAAACAATGGATTCCCGACCCGAATATGACCAGGAGAAGAAGGACATCATTTATTTATTTTACGCCATTAAAAGGCTTTTACATTACAACGATAGATTATGAGTTACAGTGGCACAAAGAAGGATATCAGTAGTATTAAGGACAATTTAAGAATGAATGAGATAAACATAATATATAAGAGAGATACAGTTATAACAGAGAGCATTCTATATAAACAGAATAAAAATATGTAAAGAAATGTAACTTGATAGCAAGTATAATCGTGCAAAATCGTCAACGTGTCAACATCAATATCTATTCATAAATTAGCATTGTTATTTGCAAATCGTTGAGTTCTAGGTATTGGCTTGTAAAATATCTGAGATATGTCTGCTAAGCAGCTGGCGGAGGCAAAAAAATTGGGAATGTATGACGAGCGATATGCTGAAATAGGCCAAAACCAAATTTTCTTTTATCTTTTATAGCTAAGTCTGTCGGCCCCATAAAACAAATTCGACCGGTCAAATAACGATAATTTAATCGTTTTGCCTTTAATAATTAGCGGCTCTGGAATTTTCGTTTTGCCTCCGCATTCCTCCTCCTAGATATGTATATATATATATATGATAGTGGCAGGGCCACTAAGAATTGAATTAATTTTTTTTTCTGTTTTGCACATCGGGTATCTATTTGAGATTGCGGCTACAAATCCAGAACAAGTTGTTTTAAATCCCGGCGTCCGCAAGTAAATTTTACTTGATTAAATTTTGTTGTTTCTCAAATTATTAATATAAAATACAATAAATTTACGGCACGTTTCAGAGTGGTAGATATTTTCAGAATTGGCCTGGTGAAAGACCAGCTTTAGCCTTGTTCAGTGACCAGATTTGAATAGCCTGGTAATTTCCCACCTTCATCTTCCCCTCCCTTTTACCTTCAGCATCACAACATACCCCAATCGGGGATGTTACATTCTCACTGCCTGCAGACATTAGGAAGCAGTTTGGGACTCTTGTGCGGTATTCACATAAAAAAAATAATTAATAATACCTTTAATGTTAAAAGTCATTTATTGTGTGGTTCAAAGTCTACGTCGCCCCTGTCCTCACCTTGGGAACTTATTCAACCATATCAGTCACATTGCAATGGGCAATAAGACGAAGACGATGTCGTCCTTTGTTGACCTGTTCACATTAAGGAACCTAAGGGTTGAATTCAGATCAAAATACCGAATTGGGGGTTTAGAATACAGGGGCCTATCTACCAAAACCTAGTTTTGAGATAAACTCAAAAATAGAAGTAATGATTTGAAACTCTTGTTTGAAAAGACCTGTGCAAATAAAAAAAAGTGTATTTCTTTATTATTTTTTTTACGTGAGCTCCACACAGGAGACCCTGGGAAAAGTGATTTCCCTCAGGGCCTACGTCATCTTTAGGGATGCTGTGTGGAGGGTTTTTTTTAGGAAAGGAGGGGGGGAGAGTTCTGGGAAGGAAAAGGGTTTAAGGGGTGGGTAGGAATCTGAGGTTCATCTGCCTCCAAGACTTAGACAAACCTCACCCCATGAACCTGGCAACCTGCTAAATTACCAAACGTGGCGAACCACTTGGAGTGTCTTGTGGCAGAGGTGTTGATCCAATAAAGGTTCCCGGGGCGGCGGTACCCATTCCCGCCTCCCAAATTTATGTTCCTAACTATTCAGCAATACTTGACACGTAAGTTAGGATCACAGGGGCCTTTCCATAAAGAGATTATTTTCAGATGAGAGTTTTAATGATATGAAACTAGGAAAATTAAATACATTTAAGTGTTTGGGAGGCGGGTATGGGTACCGCGGCCCTGGGAAACTTTTATTGGGTATATCAGATATCAACACCTCTGCCTACTGTCACCCGAGTGCTTCGCTACCTTTGGTGAGTTAACAGAGGTGCCCGGGTTCATTTGGTGAGGTTTGTCTAGGTCTTGGCAGCGACTGTCCACTTGGCAGGTCTGCCCACCGATCGAGGGAGGCCTTTGACTTCTCCAGCAGGACTTTCTCAACCCGTTGCGGCGCAGTTGGAGGGATGGATTCATACGTCCTAGACACAATGACGCCCAGATATAATGTGATATATTTTTTTGACTAGTAAAAATATTATCGCACTACTTAAAACGCATTATATATATACAAAGAGTATGTGCCAAGACCAGTGTTTTTTGGCAGCCCGTCCTCTGCCTACATGTGCAGCGAAACGGCATGATGGGTTAGTTAGTTAGTTAATAACTAAATAATGTGAAGAAAATCAATTTATATATTTTTTTTAAACATACGTTTCACTTGGTTGACATTATTAGAACCGGAAAAAGTAACCAGATGAATTGTAAAATATTATATTTCGGAAGAAACAAGGAAATAGCAGGTAACATATTACTTTAATCATCAAAAGTATTAAAAATAGAGAGAACTTAAAACATATCTATCAACATTACGCGCAGACAGATACCTACTCGATTTGAAAAATCACAAAGAAACACATAAATCTTCACCAAAACCGCAAACAATATATTCGTAGAAATATCACGACCGCAAAATCTTTACCACGGCTGCTAAATCCTGAATTAATCCATAAAATATTAAAGTAAAATTCCAATTAGTAAAAATGACGCAGATAACCTTTCTTAGATTCATCGTTAAGCTTTACATGATATGCTTTATCCACACGTGGCCCTTAAATTGGAGGTGCAATAAAGTTTGAATCGGCGAAATTCAGTAAAGAATTTCACCATTTCCGTTCTGAGATAAAAAGATCATGCTATAAAATTAGGTTTTTTAATACGCACATCGCACTTAAGGTTAAATAGAACATACATTATAATCTATACGTTCACAGATGGCGCCATTTTAATTGATTTAGGAAAAAAACGCGGTTATAAGTTATGCTTTGGAATTAATTGTTTGCGTCCGTACCTACTCAATATGAATATGTATAAATAGTTTTGTCCATAAACAAACTCGTATCTTTCAAGAAAGGCTAACAAAAACAACATTGGTTTGAGTCGCCGATACAATATTGTATTTTTTAGCTTTTCTTTAAAGATTCGATTTGTTTTATGGACAAAACTATTTATTCATCTTCGTATTGAATACGTGCGGTTGAAATAATTATGTACCCTAAAGGATAAACCACGTAAGTCCATAGCTGTGTTTGGTTTATCCTTTGAGGTACAAAATTAATTCTTCTGAATATTTTAAAGCACAATTTGGAAGAATTGTTTTAACCTAAAATAAGTAAACTTGCGCCATCTATTTATTTATTTATTTATTAACGCCCTTTTTGGGGGCTTTTACATATTTTATGAATAATAAGATATATACAGTATTTATTGTACATAATTGAAAAGCCTCAGTAACAATATTTTATATTTGTTTAAAGATACATTGAAGATCTTTTTCGTTATTTGTTTTGGGGTGTTATGCCGTGTTGCGCTACCTTCTTCTTTAGCCAACGTTTCGGACAGCGTTACAGTGTCCATCATCAGGGCAGATGTGTAAATGCAACACGGCATAACACCCCAAAAACAAATAACGAAAATACTTTTGGCCGTGAAAATCTAAAAACTTATCTACATTGAAGATGTCCACATGCATAATTATTTCCTTCCATTAGTATTCTGGGCAAAGAGGAATACATATGTTAGTTAGTTCCAGAATTTCTGCACTGAAATAAATCCTGAATTCTGGTATTACGTTGTGGTATCCGGAAGCTTATAAGTTCAAGCAATACCGGACTACCAACTAAATCATTTACAATTGTATATAAAAATACCAAGTCAGTGAAAATTCTTCTGTCTGACAATTTGAGCATATTCATATCATTTAACAGAGTGTTATAGTTCAACATAATTGCTGGAACATCCATTTTTAAATTTATAAAACGTAAGAATTTGTTTTGTATTATTTCAACAGCTTGCACATAAGTATTATAAAGTGGATTCCAGACGGGAGAATTGTACTCCAGCTGACTTCTAATATAAGCAAAATATAATAGTTTAAAATACTTAATTTTGTTAAAATTTCCATATATAAATCCCAATATTTTTAAGCCTTTATTACAGATTTCTGTTATGTGATTAACAAATGAAAGATTTGATTGAAAAGTGATGCCTAGGTCTATGAAAGGGCAGAATCTGAATTCTTTTAAGCATCACCTTAACTAAACTTTAATCATTGAAGACAATATTAGTGACTCCCAAACGAAAATTTTAAACAGAAAATATAGAAAAGATTCGATCGCTTCTGGGAAATGTACCAGGACCTTGACTCTGCTCTAACCACCGATCTATTACAAATAATACCTAGAAAAATTATAAAAAATATGATTTTTTTATATTACATATTTTTTCCAATTAACCTGTACAATTTCCACCAATTTTCATCCTATGGTGCTTTTTCTATGAAGTAATTAATATTTCTGCGGTGTTTGGTTGAGAAAGTTTTAATTCCATGCTAAAAACCAAATGCTGGTGCAACTAACGCGAAAGAAATTCATCAAACCTCTTATGGTTTTTGTTATTTATTTTTGGGGTCTTATGCCGTGTTGCGCTACCTCCTTCTTTAGCCAACGCTTCGGATAGCATTACGAAACGCTGGCTAAAGAAGGAGATAGCGCAGCACGTCATACCACCCAAAAATAAATAACAAAAATACTTTTGGCCGTGATAATCTAAAATCATATAAAGCTTAGGATTGTTTTATTAGAATATACCATCAATTTATTTTTGTAGCGTCCTACCTAAAATAGTAATATTTTCCACGGTTAGGAATCACTTTACTTGCCACATTCTGTTTTCCCATTATATCGGCTACATCGTAAAATTATACGACCCTCGGCCACCCCTGACCGCCCCTGACCACCCTTGGCAACCCCTGACACCATCGTAGCGAGGACATCTTAATGACCACATTGAATACTCCTGAACGGCTAAGGTATCATGATTGTGATATACAATATCTATTTCATGTGATTGTTGGAAACCTCTTACCTTCTTACAACCATTCCATGGTTTGGCGGGGCATATAATACTAGATACAGAGAGAGATCGCACGTGACGTTATTGTTCCAAAATCTTCAGTCTTTTTCGTTTTCAAACGCGTGGTAATGAAGAGGACGATCGTCGATGACGTGCGTACGAGTTCTCTATAGGACTACTTTATAAATATTTCACACGTTCAACGACGTGTATCTACATAATATTATGAAAAAAAAATGTCGATGACTCAATTTGGAAGGCGAGTGTGGGTACCATTTATTGGATAACCAACACCTCTGTCACAGGTCTCCCCAAGTGGTTCGCTACATTTGGTGACTTAGCAGGAGTTCTCTGGTTCATGGCGTAGGTTTGTCTCAGTCTTGGCGGCGGATGAGTATGTCCACCAACTGCGTGGCAGGCCGGATCTGGACTGGTTGATCTCTTCAGCCAGTCACTATTGCCTTGCACCGTAGTGAGAGGGAAGGATTCATCCGTCCGTCACTCCTAGGCGCACTGGGAGTCACCCAGATTCCTATCCACTCACTCCTCATACCTTTTTCTTTCCCAAAACTACCTTTCTTAAAAAGATCCTCTACACTCAACACGGCATCTCAAAGATGGGTTCACGGGATGATATTACGAGTGCGGATAGATAAAAATTGGTTGATGGAAACCTAACATGGACCTTTCCAGCCACACTCTTTCCACCCATCGCCTTCTCAATCAGTCTCTACCTATCCACCCTCGTAACCTCACCCCATGAACCCTGGAGATGGGATGTCGTGGAGGGGGGGGGGGGGGGGGTATTTTTAGAAAAGGAAGGAGAGGACGTTCTGGGAAGGAAAAGGATATGAGGGGTGTGTAGGAATCTGGGGTCAATGTGTCCAGGAGTGACGTAAGTATGAATCCATCACTCCCACTGCTATGCAAGGCGATGGGTATAGGCTAGGTCTCCCTCAATCAGCCTTTACAGATCCGGCCTTGAAACCTCACCCCATGAACCCGGGAACCCTTGAGAAGTCATTAAACGTAACGAACCACTCGACCTACGGCAGGGGTGTTGGTTATCCAATATATAGTTCTCGGGGCGGCGGTACCCGTACCCGCCTCCCACATTTAAATGTCATGTCTTCCCGATACGTTTCTTTTTACATCCTGCGGTCATAATTTCTTTGACAGTTCATATTTTTCACTTAACAAAACCATATTGTCGCCTTTCTTGTGACTGTATTTATTTTCTTCACCTGTGCGTCAAATATCTTATTTCCTAAAAAGTATAAAAACCTTACCTAACAATAGCGTACTCGTACTCTTAGGTATTTGTTACGTAATATAACATGTTACATAATAACAATATATATAATTGTTTTGGCAGCCTATGTTGTTCAGACGGTCGTAAAACCAAACGCTTTCAATCAGCACTCAGCAGAGTAAATGCAAGGTAGTTATAATGTGTATATATTTCCTCCAAGCGTAAATGCAATAAATATTGTCGACGCATTATTCTCATTGTCTTTGACGGACAAAAAGATTGTATCTCGAATGCACTTACGTAGGTTCAGTTTGTTAAGGGGAGTTACCAATACTGTATAAAAAATTGACTTTATTTATTATATCGTTTTCTCTATCGTAATGATAACGATAAATGAAGACAATATAAGCGAAACTCAATCGAAAATCTGAAAACAGAAAAATCAGAAAAAAATATTGACACCTCTGGGACTCGAACCCAGGACCTCTCGCTTTCCGGGCGAACGCGCTAACCACTACGCCAGCGCGTTCGCCCTGGGTTCGAGTCCCGGAGGTGTCAATATCTTTTTCTGATTTTTCTGTTTTCAGATTTTCGATTGAGTTTCGCTTATATTGTCTTCATTTAATTAAACATTACAATTTGAGGTTTTACTCATAAAGTTAAGTACCCTCGCCTATTCATGTTCGATGGTTTTATGCTCAAGTCTAACGTTTTGCTCGATGCTTTTCTGTTCGATATCGAGGCAACGGCTTGATGTGGAAAAGATTCAAGGTCCATATTTTTGTCGATATTTGACAGAAAATCGGTCGAACAACAGACAACGCATCGAACATGTTAATCGCCCGTCTTTGGTCCGATACGCTTGTTGTCCTTATCATTGGAGAAAAAAATGAATATTCAGAGTTATCCTTGCGATTTATTGAAAATTTTATTCGAAATTAATAATAAACCGTTTTTACCACTTTTATTGTTTACAAAACCAACATGTTTCGTGAGCTAAGCTCACTTCTTCAGGGTTTACTAACTAATTATAAATAATAGGTAAAAACAATGGTCATAGACATAGACAACATAATTATAAATAATAGACATAGTCAATGGAAAGGTAAGAATGGGTAGAGGGAAGGGGGGCAATAGGGAACAATTTACAAAGAAAACAGGTTTAATACTGGGTCATTTAAAAACAATTTTTGGTTATTAATAATATTCAAATTCGCATTCACGCTCTTTCTGATCTCTAATATTTCTAATTTATCCAACTGAATGCCATTAAAATTAAAATGTAGCAATTCAATTCCACTATTGAAGTCAAAAGTGTGACTAGTCTCCAGCAAATGATTGGCGAACTCTGAAAAACTGTTATTGTTTAAAGATTTCATAAATATGTTCTTTAATGGGTTTATTATTAATTTTTAATTAAAATGGTGCCACAAAATAAGTTTGCTGTGTTCGAAGAAGAAAATTTTATTATTTTATTTCCTGTGCTTATGAAACATGAAGTCAGCAAATTTGATATTTGACTATAAATAAATATCTTACATTTGACCATATATATCTGAGTAGACATGTTCGATCGAACCAAAATCAAACATGAACATATATGGGTACCTAGTATGTGGGTCTAATAAAAATGTAACGCGCTGATAATCACGTCAACTCATATCACCAAACATGGCCTTGACGATAAAAAACCTCGAAAGGTTTTCCTCCATTATTTGACATCGAACTGACGCAAAAAGCTTTCACTGACATCTCTTTCCCAACAATTTGTTGAACAAAGGTTTTGGGTGATGCATAACAGTCATAGCAAAAGAATTGATTGATTAGGAACTACTGTCACTATCGAAGAACGTACAATAAATCAATATATTACGCGAGTTGGCGATAAGCAGATTTCAGATTGAAAACGTATTCTTATAATCAATATAAATTATATATCCTTGTAATCAAAGAGAAACCAATTATGGATATCCTCATTATACTAACGTTTTATTTATTAATTATTATGTATCTAAAAATTTAACAGTTTACACTTACAAAAGCTATCATCATTATAACAGGAGATAGTTAATGTATGATATTATACAAAAATAAATAAAGAAAATGTAATGACTATATAAGTTTCTGACCGAGACTACATACCTCTAGATTTTTATTTTTTTAAATGAGCTCTACACTGGAGGCCCTGAGGATAGTAATTTCCCTTAGAGCCTATGTCATCTTTGGAGATGCTGTGTGGAGGGTTTTTTAAAGAATGGAAGGAAGGGAGAGTTCTGGGAAGGAAAAGGGTTTAAGAGGTGGGTAGGAAACTGGGGTTCAGTGTGTCCTGGTCATCCGCCTCCAAGACCTAGAAAAACCTCACCCCATGAATCCGGGCACCCCTGCTAACTAATTAAATTTTAATTTATCACAATTTCACGTCTCTTTTCATTTATATTTTTTTTTCCTGTGTATTACAGATTAACGTAATCCTATTACAATACACATAAAATATTTATAACTTTTAACGAAAAAAAATTTAATAATACATATTTTAGAGTTGTTGCCTAAAATTATTCTTGAAACCTTCAAGGCCTATGTTGAAAATGTCAAGGGACCTAGAGATTTCATTTAGCAGCACCATACCTCTTGTCATGCTGTGCTTGGCTAGAACGGCTGTTCTGCCGTGTGGGATATAGAGCAACTCGTGGTGACGACCCTTGCAGTAGTTGTTCGGTACGAACAATAGCATTCTAAGAGGTATGGGCTATCAATGTAATAGTTTATAATTTTATAAGCTGTCACTCTAAGGGTTCCATTCCTTCTAGATTTGAGACTTTCATAGCGCGTTTCCGATAGCAAATCCGGATGATCCATATATCGCGGATATTCACCATGCATTCTCATATATAGATACCTTAGAAACTTTTTTTGGATTTGATCCAATAAATCTATGTATTTTTGCTGGTATGGGCCCCAAACGGCAGAAGCGTATTCTAATTTTGATCGTATAATGCAGTTGAACATCGATGTCGTTAATTGTTTACTTATTATTCTTATCACAAATCCAAGAAGTTTTGTGACACGATGATGTCAACTCTACTTCATGATCTGAAAAGTAAGTTTGGGATCAAATGTAACCTAGGTGAAATCCATCAGTTTCACAGATGACACTATTTCATTATTTAGTTTATAATCAAATTTGATCGGGTTTTTGGACCGCGTATACGTCATAGTGACACATTTTTTTTATATTATTTCTTACGACATAATATTTTCGACATGAAAAAATGGTGCATTTAAATTAGTCGCATTTTATTTCAATTCCACATTTTATCAATAAATATTCACAAATAATTATTACGAGTCTTAATCATCGATAATTCAGGTACTTATAAATAATATTTTTTTTTTAATTTTAAAGTATTCCATTGTAAAGGTGAATAATAAATTAATGATCACTGACACGCATCAACATTATAAGAAATACATTACGATGTACATGCGACGTACACTCCTTTCAATGCTCCGTGATGACGTAGATATGAGCACTGCCTGGGAATACTATATCTACTATTACCTTCCCAATATCTTTAGACACACTATTGTCCTACAAATATTTTTATTTTTACAGGAGGCCCTGAGGAAAACAATTTCCCTCGGGGCCTACGTCATCTTTGGGGATGCTGTGTGGAGGTCTTTCTAGGGAAAGAAATGAGAGGAAGTTCTGAGAAGGAAAAAGGAATGAGTGGTGGGTAGGAATCAAAGATATTGAAGTACAAGAGATATGCTATGATGTCCGCCCGTCCGTCAGCGGACTACTACATAATGGGCGTAGTTTGAATACAAAGAATTCATATGCCAATGAATATAAAAGCGAATCAAATCGTACCATTGAAGTCAAATTTTTTTTGAAAAAATGTTTGATAGATCAAGATTTTTTATATTGATATTATTTCTAAGCACCTGGATGTTAGCATCCATTGATCGTATAGGCTTGTAAACCGATGTTTAAATATGCCTATGAAATTGTGCACCTTTGAGTATATGTACGCCTTTGAGTATCTTTTTTACGCCTATTTATTTTAATGCCTAGAGGGAAATGCTGCTAAAATTTACCACCTAGATAATACCACCTGTAATAATTCTGCACTGTAGAAATAGGTTTGTTTGTAAGTTTTGTTTATATATTTTACGCGTTTGTATTGTAGTCACTTGAAATTTTAATCTTCGTTATCTATTTTCGGTATTGTGGTTTCCGTTATGAATTTAGCGTTGTAATTAATTTTGTGAAATTGACCTGCTGACAAACTGCTTTGACAGTTTAGCGGGTTTAGCTTTTAATGAAGATTAAAATCAAATGATCCTTGGATGATAAAGTGTAACGAAATTTTCACAATTATTGCAACTATTATATTACTCCTATACAATACCTCCGAAATCATATACGTAGTTTAAGTTACATTCTTTGTTACAACTTGAAAAGTTCAGAGTTATATTCGTACAATTCGTAGGTGCAAATTGCAAATTTTATAACACGAGCATTTCTCATTTAATCATGATTATCGAAGTCGGGATGAAAAAAAATCAAAAACTTATTTTATTAATTTATTCTCCAGATGTTCGGCCTTTTCTATTTAGCTCTAATACGATAATACCATGTATCACCTACCTAAATCAGAGAAAATTCTTCATAACGGGCTATCATTTGGGTATAAATAGTTTATTACTTGCGGTTACAATTCTTTTCTGAGATATGTATTTCAGTAGTAAATATTATAAGAATTATTCATTACATTCCACATTTGAGTTCTAATACTTGCAGGTTAAAAGGTTAAAGCAATTGGAATGGAATGTTAGACCAAATTGACGTACAACGTGTGAATATTATATGAAGCAAGCATGATTTTATGGAAAAGGAATGCGGGGGTTGTTGTACCTTAATAGGGGTAATTTTCCATAGGGGATGATATTTTTTTGCAATGTTTTTGCCTTCAAAACTTACAATATTTATTCTAATCACTACTTCATTTTTAACTGATTGTAAAACAAACACCTCTGGTTAAATCAATGTAAGTAAGTTTGTCTAATAAATATCTGTCAAGAACGAGTACCTTATATCTTATATTAATTACGTTATGCAATGTGCGCATAAGCTATGAATTGAAGGTAAATCATTTTTTTCATTCCATTAAAATTAATTTTAGCAAGATTATAAACATCCATGTATTGTGATTTGAGATATTTTCACGGCCAAACATGATTGAGATATGAATGATTTGAGATATTTTCACGGCCAAAAATAAATTACGACATCTAATTAAATAATATCTATTAATTATCATGTAGAGCGAATGAACAAAGGAGAATATTAGACGAGCATGTGAATGGTAGAAGAAGTCGGAGAAGAAATTATAGAATGGTAGTGTACGCACTAGGAAGACGTGGTACGATCAAGTGAACCAAATGCTGAAGTCAATGTCAAAAGTCAGAATAACAGATTTTTTCTTTTTTTATGTGGATACCGCATAAGAGTCCCAACAGTCCCAAGCTGGAGATGGTGGAGAAGAAGGCGAAGAAGTTTTGTTTGAGAAAAAATATACGTTATTAGTTGTCCACAATGTAGTGTCGGTACCTACAACCCCGATGTATTGCAGTGAAGCATGGAATAGGAGAGGAAGGATGAAAGTATACTGAATGCTATAGAAATGTGAACCCTGGGGCGTATTTGCGGTAAAACCGTATTTGTGTTCGTGTAAGAAATGTGGAGATTCGCAAATAATGCACGGCTGATGTACGCTTAATGAGTAAGATTAAGAAAGGGACGCTCAGTTGGCTTGAGCATGTAAAGCGAATAAATGAAGAAAGTAGTGCAAGGAGAATGAATGCATGAGACAATTGTGAATGGTAGTAGAACTTGGGAGAGCCCGAGGAAGACACGGCAAGATCAATTGAATCAGATACTTGAGTCGGGCCATGTCAAGAGTCAGAATAACAGAAGATGAGACGATGTATGAAAGTGGCAAGTATGTGCCAAGACCTAGTTGTTTGGCGGTCCATCCTCTATGTCTATCTCTGCGTGGAAACGCGTAATGCTAGTTGGTTAATGATTGAAGATTGAAAAATTCACAAGAATCTCCCCAAATTTCTTATATTACCGAATCGGATAAACATATTTTATATTTTACTTTTATTTAACCGATCTGACTAATAAAAATGTTAGCAAAATTGGTAATTTTCTAAAAAAAGTCTCGTATTTGAAACGAAATCACTATACCATTTTATTAAGGCTTTTGAAGCACCCCTAGCAAAGAATTTCCCCACTGTGAGTTTTATAATGTGGGAAATTCTGAGTAGGTTAGCAATCGGTGTTTTCTATCGCATTCCAGGATGTACGGTGATGGGAAAGGAAAAAAGTGTTTTCTACCATGACTTAGATGTCATTTAATTTCAATCATTGAAAAAAATGGTTTAATGGTTTTGTGACAAAGGTAGCAAATTCTATGACGTGACGGAAGATGAAACTTATTATGCAAACAAATATCTGCCAGAAAACGAATTTAATAACAATTTAGTCATCAATTATTGTAATATCACTGATCACAAACAACAACATTTCATGGTCAAATACTTTAAGATAGATATAAAAACTTTCGTACAGCTAAAACAAAGGAAAATCTTGCTACAAAAGGCCACGAATAAAATTTTTGCTAGAAGATTCTTTTCCTGCGATTAATTTTTTATCTGAGATATCTTTCTTATGAAAATACTAGTTCTACCCGGCTTTACTCGAGATTTCAATATACTTTTTTATTATAATATTTATTTCACCATATTATTATGACGTCTCATTTCGGTTATTGATAGTTATATGGATATTTCTTAACCTCCGTAAATCATGACGGAAATGACATGAAAAAATTTTGCGTTTTTCTAGGTCTCCTATGAAATTGATCTTAACAAGAAATGGGCCAATTTCAAAACTCAAAGTTCACAGTTAAAGGTTTACATCTTTATAGAACGGGAAGATGTTTGATTGTTTCAAATGATGCACGCAATCAACTCCCTTTTGTATGGTTGTACGGTACTATCGATGTAAATGATGGCGGTGGAAAGCTATGACCAGGCTGTTAGTAAATGTACGCCAGCAAAGTAGGTGCCAGCAAGCAGGTGACTCAACTGAAAGGAATGCTGAAAGCCTGAAAACAGCACGCGAGCTCTCCTGAGTAGCTCACATTCCTTTGTTCCGTGAAAATTAATCGGAAGCTGATAGATAAATAAAAACACGATACAATAATTTCTATCTACTTGATGGGATTGTAATTTTTGTAGTGTTTCATTAATGGTCGTCGTGAAAATAACACTAAATCAATCAATAACGCCGTGATAGTATTGCTTTTGTACGCTGTTTTGTGATATTTCGACTCAAATGTTTATGATATCAGAATCTATAAAAGGCTTTTGAAAAAACTAAATAAATTAAATGAGATTAGCACAATTTTTAACGTAGGCGAGGTGTTTTCGAGAATGAATGAGGAAAAGTTTTTCCTAGAAAACGTCAATAAACAACATAATTACACAGTATGTTGATAAGTTGAGAGAAGTTATCAAGAAAACACAGCTCGAGTTGTTAAGTTTCGCTCTAAAATTTTTAATGTTTTTGGGATTAATAGCTATACTCCGAGCTTTTGGAGTTGTTCCGCAATTAACTAAACATTCGATGTTAATTTAATGTTGCTCGTTTTAGTTATGTTTTATTCTCATTTCATCAATTTCAAAAGCAGACCTGTGTCTTTTACAAACCAATACACTAGCTACTAAAATATCGCCATTTTTTAATGTTTGGGCCCTCGGAATACCGTTATTATGTTTTAGATAATAACGGTATTCCGAGCTTAAAGAGGTGTCGATATTGACACGGTTAATTTAAAAATTGAACCACGTAAATTAAAAAGCAGAGTTGCATTTGATTGCAAAATGTAACATAAATTGCCTTAGACCTTTATTTGGATCTTAGATCGCGAAATACTTTCAAGCGCACACCACGCTTCTTCATGTAGAAGCCAACAACACTATGCAGCAAATAACTTACCAATTACTCGCGCAATCACAACATATACCCACTACATAAAATCACTACAGTTAGACTTTTTTCATGATTCCTTGCTAACATTCAATACTAAATTATTAATTTTACTATCACTTATTAGCATTACTGAAATTATGTTTAAATTACTTATTTTTTCATTAAACTTATACTAACGGTCGATAACCACTTATGAGCGTGTAATTTCTTAATTTCAAAATTTCTATTTATCTCTCAACACACTTTCTTTCATTGTTCTTTTGACTTTATGTCTAGGTTAAATATTCCCCGCAGGAAAAACTTAACCCTTCCACACACTTTTCCATGAATGGTCATCTAGTCAATCCACTCTATGCAATTGCACTATATAAGTATAATAAATACAAAACAATACAGAAACCAATTGGGAAAATAATTCACCGACTCCAGATATTTTCATATCAGAGGGTTCGGATCGATAGAACTCCTAACTGGACCGATACATCCTACTGATCCCTCAATACAAATATTTAAAAACTATTATTTTTATTAGTATTACTCTTGTATTCATTATTTAAGATTAAGAACCGTTCCCATCCCGGGCGAAATTACTGATATTGTGTGAACCTGCGTAATACGTACTTTAATCGTGCATAATTTAGTATACCTCATCACTTTTATCATATACACGTTCGTCTACATATATGTAGGTACGTCTTGATGAACAAAAAAAATTGATCGCTCCTATAGAGGGCCCAAACTACGACAAAGTAATAAAAGCCACGTAGTGTGGGAAATATTATCCATTATCTTTGAATAATAAATATTCACGATAATTGCCGTAACAAAGTGTGCAGGTAGGTTCAGCATCCCTCCAACTAGGAGCCCACAGATTCTTCTCCCCAAGCCTATCCTGACCCGCGGCTAGACCCCGGGGGGTGTCCCTAATTGACCGCTCTAAACCCTAAAAAGTCACGAACTTATTAATTTACCCTAGGATTTAAATAAAGACCGTTGTTGTGGTATATTTTTACTTCGATTAGCTTCGTTCAAGCAGAGAATATCTAGCGAACGAGGCAATTTGTAATTACTACCATGAGCTTGAAATAACTATTTAGAGTAATCTTTACTACAAATCAGTTTACATAAAAAATTTTAAGGAATATTTTGGACATTTTGAAACCTTTCAATCGTTTCGCTTGAGTAGAAATAAAATTAATTGTTAATTACTTCATTAAAAATATCAGCGTAAACCACTAACAAATGTATTTTTTCAATAGAAATTATACATATTAGCAAAAACTTTAAAAAATACTACAGTTTCCCTTGATTAACTTTATAAATATGTATGTATAAAATTATTCACAAAATAAATAAAAACCACTTTTGCGCTTGAAATCGAGTGTTTCTAAACTAAGTTTTCCAAGCGATTAATGATAATATTTTTTTGTGAAAAACCACCCTAAGGGAGCTATACAATTTATAATTCTATCTATATAATTTTATTATTTACAAACGGATACAGAAAACATACTTACCTGGCAGGTCAATTCCGATAAATGGGTCGTTCTTCTTTTTAACCTACATAAAGTTGTCCCCACCAGTAAGTGGAGAAATTTTCATCAGAATTACCAATATTATTATTTTATAATTACTTTAAAATCTACTGAGCTAAAGACGTAACGTTTGTGTGCGTTTAAAAAAATATGTGTTTATATTTTTGTAGTAAAAATTAGGTGACGAGGTGTAACTCCTCGTGATGGAAGTATATTTCATGCAAATCACAACTGTCTTCTGCCACCTCGACCTGCGTGTATTCTATAATGTTACAAAAAAATGATAAGAAGACAAAAAATATAAAACTATTTTTAAACTCCAAAAAGTATAACCTATCAAGTAACAGCAATTATTATTTTTATTGATGTTTAATAAAATATTTTTGAAAATCTCAAAAACTTGTCTCCTACAATTTGTATGTCATACGACACTTCTGTCACGTGGGTTTTCATTCGAAATAGGTATACACGCTGCTCGTGTTTGTCATCCCCAAAAGACATTTTAGGCCTCCTTGCCCCCTTGCTACAATTTTCCCTCTGAGATCCAGAGAGATTCATTTATAGTAAAAACAAAATGTGACGTAGTTGTGGAAATGTGACAAAAGTGTTAAAAGTTATGTATGTTAAAAAGAAGAACAACCCATAATACACACTTTTATTAGAAAGTTAATGCTTGGAGAAGGTACGATGTTGTAGGAGGATTCTATATTTAAAACACTGGACATTTCATGATTTACATTTGCTCCTCCCCTTACTCTTGATATTACATGTATAGGAAGATTAGTGGCAAAATGATTGTTATGCCTATTACCTATATTTGTGGCGGTGTAAGGCGCAAAAAGAATATATACATTTTTGGCTTGTGGCTTCCACAGTAATTCAGCAGGGCAAAACAAAATGCATGATATCAATTGAATCTGTAATAAACATAGGTCTTTCAATTGATATTCAATTTTTTACGAGAAAAACTCTCTTTTTATAACTTTTGAAGGTTATTCCCATCAACGTAATATATCATTGAAGAAGAAGATAACACTTTTAAATCTAAATGAACATATGAAAGAAAACAAGACACAGAAAAACAGAAAAAGACAATGGTCGCAACTGGGACACGAACCCAGACCTCTCGTCTAACCGGGACGGCGCGTTTTCCAATTTCGCTATTGCCACCTTCTGTCAAACTTGTTTTCTTTCATATGTTCATTTAGATTTAAAAGTGTTATCTTCTTCTTCAATGATATATTACTTTCAATTGATGTTCAACTGTTGTTGCTTGAGATGGTGCCTCCATTGAGGTCAGCAACCCATCCAAAAATAAGAATTTCTTTCAAAGGAAAAATGCATCTAGTTCGGCTTTGCTGGATGGAATTTAGCTTTTATTGAAATTGTATGGTCTGATCTGAATAATGAGCTTTTAGATTAACACAACCTACCGGAAGTTTAAAGGGACGATAGCGTTCTCGTATTTAGCACGGTCGATCGATGAAAGTTTTATTGATCCCGAACGCGACTGCAGATCGCTATCATTCTTTCAAAAGTTCACGTTAAATAAATTAAGAACACCTAGTCGATGTTGAACTGTTGGTTGTTCGATAAAATTTTAATCGATCTGATACTAAATTTGGAGATCGCATATTCTGAGTAAAAAAAATAAAAACATCTCTAAAGTAAGATTCAGGCAGTTCAAACTGTTATGTTGGGGCTACATAAATAATAACTTTAAAGAAATTAAACACTTCAATGTATTATAGTCTGTCAATTGAGAGTAGAAAATATAAGAAAATGGAACTACAAAATTTGTAAGCTAGCAACACCAAAAACTGTAAATCACATTTTAAAAAACATTTTTTCTTCTTAAAAAAAAAATGAAATCGAAGACGCACTGTTGACAATAATACATTTGATTAAATGGTGTTTTAAAAGGTGATTTGCTTTTATTTAATTTAACATAAATTTGAATTTAACAGTAAGTATTTAGAAAGGAAGAATCACTAATGGTGAGTTAAGTTACACTACTTTTATCAAAGCTACAGAGACTCTCGCTCTTATGCGAAGAATCTCAATTTCTGTTGTTATTTTTATTCTACTTAACAATAGATCACCGAAACCCATTTTTTCTGAAATTTAACGTGGGATAACTAATGCGTTATTACTATGGGAAGGTACGAGTAGTTTGGATAATAAAATATTCGTTATTTAAGCGCAATTAAAATATTACGAAGAGTGGTTTCCCACCATTGCGTTCGGAGGTCGATTTACTGACCTCCGAGGGAAGGAGTCGGGCGTAGCCTGCGGCCCTCCGCTGCCTGAGAACCCGGAGCGATGCTACCAAAACCTCCCGCAAATAAATATATCCGAAACAGTTGGGGCCATGTTTTTAACTGAACTTTTTAGTAGCTAAACAAATATTCTTCTTCTTATTTAAGAGCCCCCTGGCGTTCAGCTTTGAACGTAGAAAGCCTGCAGTTCATTTCAGATCGTCAGCCCAGGTCATCTGTTGATTTCTGCTCCTCTTGCCCGATCAAGGACGCCATCCGATGATAGTACGATTCCAATATGGTTCCAACGGCCATGACGTCGCGCTGTGACTCATTCCATACAAGTTAGAAGGTATTTAAATCATTTTAGATTTTTTGAACAATGACATGAAGGCAGTATTACCAGATACACAGTGTGAAAAAATTCGTCTAATGCATTGGGGTTTCTTACTCCACAAGAGTCCCAACTACCCAGAAATGTAGGAACTATAGTTTTCCCAAGTTGAGATATATTTTGATGCCATAGAAAATGGGAGTGAAAAGCAGACGGGGAGGGGTGCCGTTGGTTGATTCTATTTCATGAAATGTTTTGTAACAAAATCACATAGAGAAAATAAAACATTTGAAATGCGAATATATCAAACTAACTTCTTTATCGAATCTTTGATTTTTTTTAAATTTATTAGATATATACACACAAAAATAAGAAAACTACAATATATATTATTTTTGTAACGTTTTGATGAGTGATAAAATACCTAATGGAAGATGGAATAAAATTAGATGCCGGAAATAATATTTTTAACATTGATATGGATACATCATATGAAAGGGTGCTGAAGTAGACATTTTTGAAAACATTTTTTTTTTATTGCAAAAAAATACACAGATATGTCTAACAATATATTTTGCATTACTCGTGTCTCTCTTTGCGTCTCTGTATCTCTTAACTCTAATTTGAGTGATTTTTTACAAAATTTAGTACTTTTATGTAGATATTACATATTTTTTGATTTAGTACGTTTTTGTAATTTTATGTACACACAATAATTTCTCATGAATGTCTGTAAAACCCAGTATGAATAAACAAATTGGAACCATGGAAATTATTGCATTTATTCAAGTAGGTACGTTAGAGCAAACTAGAGCATAAAAACCCAGCCAGATTTGGAAAAGTCTTCAGGACACGTTTGCCCTCCGGGCCTCGATCCTTCCAAGGCCCGTCATTTGAGCCTCGTTTCTTTTCCTCGAACAAAGAATAAAGCTACCATAAACGACTCATTACTAATAACATGCCTGTCTCTACACTGGTAGGCAGTAAATATAGAGTAGGTACATCCAGGTGAAAAAAAAACCTAAAGAAACCTTACGTCACGAAAAAGATAAATAAGTACCAATCAATTTATGAACAATACCAGTTCACATTTTAAGGTTTCTGTACAAGTAGATAAGGCATGTATGTACATTAATTTGCAATGAGGTCGAAATGAAACACAAAAAAATCCTTATAAAAACATCAAACACAAATATCCCATCAATGGGTTGCCATGGTTATCCACTGGTGAGTAAAAAAATTATAGAATTTTTTTCCCCCTCTGAAAGCCATAATGTTATACATTTTAGGGTGAGCGTACCTGGTTTTAGTGATTTTTTGCTCACCTATTTGTTTAACACCCTCCTTGCTAAAAAAGAGCTTTTGGTTTATTATGTATTTGCAATAAAACCAAAATTACGTGGATTGATTTTGGAGCTCATATCCTCCAAAATAAAACAGAAAATAGTAGTTCCGTTTCTTCAATACATTATGGCGAATAGAACACATTCATAGTATGGCGAAACAACCTTACAATTATTAAAAACAAAATTTTATCGATAGCACCGCGAATCACCGACAGGCTGATTGGACGAGATTGCACATTTATTCCTTTGCTCACGTCCTTCAGCTTCAGCCGTTTTATACATTTCCTCCAGTGTACTCTAAACGCGACAAATTTAATTTTGTACGAAGTTTTATTGTTAATAAATCTGACCGCATAAACGGGATTTATTATTTAACAAATATCTTCTTAAACACGATCGCAGCTACCAATACAAACAATTTCCTTAAAATAGAATATCGGTCATAAATTTTATTATTTTATTACAAAAGATGGTAAAATATTTTTTGTTTTGTTCGTGAAGTCCTAACTTATCGATTGACCGTTTAAATTATATTTCAAGGTTACATATCATTAGTTGAATGTTCATGAATATAGTTATTTTAACCCAGAAAATCTGAACATATTATTCAAGTATCATGATGTCAGAACTCAATGTTTGAGATTTTTGCATTTGATTCATGTATTTCTTATCAACGACCTAATGGGCTTTTACACGATTTTTACATGGAGCGAGTGGTGGCCTCCGTGGTCGTGGGGCAAGGCTCTTGACTCGCAATCCGAAGATCGCTGGATCGAATCCCGACGTACGCAAATAAATTTTATTTGATTAATTTGTGTTATTTCACGATTAATTAATAAAAAATAATATATAGTATATTTGCGGCACGTTCCAGAGTGGAAGATACTCTCAGTATCGCCCTGGTGTAAGACCACCTTTCTGAATTGTAACGTTGCTTGGAATGGCTTTAGACGTATTTGGTGACCAGATCTGAATAGCCAGGTACTTCCCCACCTTACTTTAGCACATCTCTTTCCCCTTTCCACTACCTTCAGCCTCACAACATAACCCGATTCAGGGATGCCTTAGTCTCACTATCGGGAGTATTTGAAACTCTTGTGTGGTATTCACAAAAAATGAAGAACGGATTTTTTAATTATTAGACAGCGAAATGAACACAATACTTACATTTAAAATAAGTATTAATACAAATAATAATAATTTAGTTGATATAACAATTTGGATAATTAATACCTGATACATTTTAGGCATTGCTTCCCGCAAATTTCACCAATTGCCTCTAATTAGTAGAAAGCTGCTTATATTTAATAGCCGGGTAACTCCTTTAACCAACCCTTTGCATACCAAGTTTAAATCTTCGTTAATTCCATCCCTGGAGATGACAGTAATACCAAAATACCGATATTTTTTAATGTTTTTTTTCCATTTAATTTAACCAATTTAGCCAACCCCTTCGAAAATTCAACCCCTTAATATTTCCGGATGAATTAAAACACCGCAGATCGTTAGGTACCTAAATTCTTTCAATAAATAAAATTTTTTGAAAGAATTTAGGTACCTAACCGGTTGGTTAAAATCAGTTAACTATTTTAATTTACATATACTTAATTTACATTTATAAAGCAAAGTAAAAATACTTGTTTCATCTTTAATCACAACCTTAGCACGGTTTGACGGCCTCCTTGGCCTATCGACTAACAATCCGTAGGTCGCGGGTTCAAATCCCGGCATGCGCAAATACATTTTATTTGATTAATTTGTGTAATTTCCTAATTCATTAATTAAAAATAATTATTAGTGGAAGATACTCTCTTTATCACCCTGGAGTAAGACCACCATTCCGAATTGAAACGTTGCTTGAAATAGCTTAAGCCGTGTTTAGTGACCAGATCTGAATCAGGTGCTTCCCCCACCTTCATCTTCCCCATCTCCTTCCACTTTTCACTACCTCCAACTTCACAACTTATCCCAATTGGGGATGCCGTAGTCCCCTGGGTAAAGGCGATTAGGAACAGTACGAAATGTTCAGGTTCGTATCATCTTCTTAAACCTACCCTGCACTCCACATCATATAAAACATAATGCAGTAGATTATAGAATATATTACAAATAATATTATGTAACTATATAAAATAATTACCTACTGTATAATGGAATGAAACAAAATAAAATAAAATTGTTTTCAAAATTAATTTCTTGAGATCTTTTCATTTCAGCTGTTATAGATTTAAAAAATCAAAACCATTGTACAATAGAAATGCAGTTAATATTTTTAGCAAAACATTGGTTGTCTAAAGTAAAAAATTGGTTGTCTAAAGTTGGTTCACGGACTATAATTTTACGTGATAACGTCATATAATAACGATGGAGTGGAAGAGAGATGCGTCATAAGCCGATCGCTTAGACCGAACGCTTGTTCCGCGTTCTCGCTTGTACGCTCGGCTCAGGCGGAACGTGACAATGAGTCATGCTTTTTCGTACATGCAGCCGGCGTTCATCGATTTATAAGACGTTATCACGTCAAAAAATGTGTACAACATACTTAATATCACTATAAGGAAGTAAACAGCAAATTAATGTCTCCACCAGGAATCTCTAAAAAAGAGACCTACTAATAGATACAATTTTTATAATACTAATATGAACTAATAGGTATTCAAAATTTTCAGCTCCCTCTTTATTTGAAATAAAAATCTCGTCTTAACTTTTTTTGTTATTTGAGAAGAACGTACGTAACAGACTCACTGATTTTCAACCGAACCTTAATTAAACTCTTAATACGTCATCCTATTTTGTATAATTGCCCCGCGGAAGAGAACGCAAATTGGCCTCAAAGGGGTTAAAATTATTTTCATACAAAATACCGCGAATTAATTACATTATAACCGTGTCCCTATCGAAATTCATATGGAAAAGAGGGACAGCCGTCAACCCCTTCAATTAGCTCTATGCACAATCAAACTTAATGTTAATAATTTTAATCGCTTCCAAACTGGAAAGATTCCAGGATTTGTATGGTAAATGCCAAACGAAATTGAATGAGCTGTAATTAAAGCAATTTACATGCAAATATAACTAAAGAAGTGTTTTCATGATTCATGTGAAAGTTTTGTGTACATTATTCAAGCATATTTCTCATTCTTGTTTATAGTTACAGAAAATGTGTACGTACTTACCACTGAATAGACAATTCGTAGAACTATGATCTATGCCGATTTGAAAGAAAACGGTTTTCACCAATTCACAAACGACCTTTCGACTGGTTGGCTTAGACAGATCGATGAAATTTATTCTGTCCAAGAATTTTGGTTTTAAAATACATATATTTGAATTTCGATTACGTTTTCGTGAATGAATGAATGTAAATCTTGGAAGTGGAAATTAACCCACTTTCCGACATCCGATCAAGCTGAAACTCGGCAGACTCGTGGTTCGATTCTATCACGCCTACACACGTATTTCCTCAAAATTTGATAAAATGATGGCGCAACGAAAGTCGAAACTGTTTCACCACGTAAAAAAAAAATTATAATTAAAAAACTTTGTTTTTATGGGTTGTTTTTTTCATTATATATTTATTTATTTATATTTATTTACGCCCTAGTGGGCTTTTACATGAATAGAAGGAAATTTATATTCACAATATTAATTATGTGTGTTACAAAATCAATAAAACAGAATAAATAAGAATGCAATTAACTCGTTAGGTGTAGAATATTATAACAGAGATTAAAAGAAATTAAATAGTATATTCTCCCAAGTTCGAGATAGTGGGTCAATGGCATCCTTAATTGGGGTATGTTGTGAGACAGAAGGGTGTGGGGAGGGGAAGGATATGGGAAGAGAGAGTTTGGGAAGTACCAGGTTAATCAGTGCTGGTCACCAAACACTAAATTCTGATTGTTGGTCTTTCCAAAGCTGGACATAAAAACATGTGCAATAGTCAATATGAATCATGTAAGCTTTATTATGCTTGCTATCTTATTTTTTGCATTTATATGAAAACAATCAGTACTCTAAGTATGTATCTTAGATACACAGAGATCCAACCTTAGCCAAATTTAATCAAGATGTCTTTTGTAATTTGAAATTCGTATGTGCTATGCAAACATGACAGTCGCACTTCCATCGCAACAATTAGCCAGAAACACGTTATTCAGATCTAGTCACCAACACGCGAGATAAACAAAAGAGCGCGCATCCCTTCGCACCATTTCAGGGTGGAGACTTCAATTGCTGAATAAACATGTAAATGACTAGCGCAGGGGTGGCCAAACTGTGACCCGGGATTTAAAAGTGATTATGTGGAGGTCCTAGAAACGGAAAACTAACATACGTAATATAATATGTACTGTTTAATAATAATAATAAATGTTTGAAAATGCAATTTTTTTCAATTTCTCAAGTTTCAATTTCTCCTATTTTTCGCTGTTTTTTAAAATAAAGATGAAAATTTACGGGGTACAAATAACTTGACAATATTTAAAACAAACCTACTACTATCAAAATGCGGAAGATCTTGCTTGTGCAGTGATGGTGGATTAGCCAGTAGTGGAATTGAACCCATGTCGCCCGAGTGATAATCTCAAATATTTGTTAAGCACCGTGGGTTCGAACTCAGTGTGTGAATTGAAATGTGAAGGTTTTTTCATACGATTTTAATCAAAATTTTAATTAAAACTACCTAGATGCCTAGACATTGTAAATTATTGAGATTTCGGTTTATTACTATTCTATTTAGTAGATTTTATTTATCAATATTCGTGAGGTTTGTTGATAAAATTATCGAAATTGATTTCTGTAATGAATAAATAAATACAATCATTGCTACCCTGGTGATATCCCTCGCGCGATATCAATTGTGCATTAAAAGAGATTAAAAATAAAATTATCTTCTGGATTATTATGAAAATCTAAACAAATCCCGCTAGAGGAATAATTTCCAATATTTATAAATAAACATTTTATATAAGTTATAACATCATGTTTGTGGACCCCTGTGGACAGCGTAACCCGTCAGAAGTACAAGGGTTGTCCCTACTTTGTATAAGTGAGGTGGAACCTTCGGGAACATTGAACAGGGGAGTGTTTTACAGGGAGCATTTGAAGATGAGAACCAAATTAACACTTAGCAGCCCTATTCAAACAATAACACACATCGGGGTAGGTGGGTGTTTGTCCTTTTGCGAGTAGCTCCAACAATCGTGGCGTAGTCCCCCACGAACCCTGCCACTAGATGGTTTAGGGTTTTTCACAGTTTTTTTCTTTAATTGACTTACGACTATCGGTATTTTTATATTGATGAATAGCTCACAAAAGGGTTTTTTTATTAATCCGCCCAAATATTACTATTTCCAAAATGGTATGTTCTTGCTGAAAACAGCTGTGACGTCACACCGACGAAGCATCTTTTGTGTTGAAAAAAAAACTACGTAGGAAGAACCACGACCACAGCGACGTCATTATATCTTTTTAAATTATCTGTTGTGACGATTATTATATAACTAGCTGACCCGACGAACTTCGTACCGCCTGAAATAAATTCAGTTTTTTTTATTAAGTTAAAAATTACACAATGAAGCAATTGTCGATGCGTAACTGTCCGTGTTTTGTTTTTGTCAGTATCAGAGATGGCGTTGTGTAAGGATTTATATTTTTGTGATTTTCGTACTTTTCCACTTACGGGAAAAGCGTTTCATTTTCTTTATACGTGTGAGGGAGATTTGTTATAATTATTGTATTTTTCCTTTGGGGGGGGTGCAGACATACGTTCACCGTTTGTCTCATTTTCGACTATTGACATTTAGTGTGTAAGAAAGAGGGGCAGCATCAGCGCATTGATATTTGACGTTTTTAATTTTTTTGGAATTGACTCACTATTCAATATTTTATTTACCATAATATTGCTGCTGCTCTTTCAAAAGATATCTCGTTCCATATAAAATGTATGGGGAAAAAAAATTTCTTCCTAATTTTTTTTTCGTGAATTTTTCCGATGTTTTAAGAGTTATTCTGCTATTCGGAGTGGAGACAAATCCAACAAATCAAATAGTATAAAAATCGGTCAACCCAGTCTTGAGTTATAGATGGTGTAACTAACCAGACTTTGTTTTGTTTATTAAGATGGCTTATTAATTTGCGACGACGAGAAAATAGCACTGTTAAATTTTTGACTAATATTGATGAAGACACAGCGTTAGTCCCTACACATTTCTTTGTCGAATAATCCTTTTATTTTTGGCAAATCAGGTACAATCTATTTATCACTTTTAACACCGAATGACTTTTTCAACCAATCAGGGATAATTGGGAACCTATTTGTTATAAATATACATATTAAGGTCTTTATCACAGAAACGTACGCGCGCATCCTCACGAAGAAATTTTAAATATTGTAGTTGTGCTACTGGGAGCTATCTTGTGCTTTTGTTACCTGCAATAATAATTTTCAACTGATTACATACGTTTTTCCAATATATCGCCGATATACCTCAACTGATCTCATTTTACTGGATAACAAAATATCACGCCATTGAGTTCTCGAATTAACATCAGTAGATATTATTGCTTATTCCTTTTTTTGGACTATATAAAATTGTTGTTCTTTTATCGGATAACAGCCTTCAATTTTCTACAAAATACTGCAAATATGAAAAAATATATGGATTCCTTCAAGTTTTAATTTTGATTGAACAATTCGCACGTTCTTCTGATTGGATCCCCGACACCAGCATTTGTACGCGTCACCGAACGTTGTTTTCACCGGACAACGGATCATAAATAAACGGAGATCCTTATATACATATATACGGACCTACTTAGCACATGGTATCATCGACAGCGCTTCATTTGTCTCTTTTAAAGCAGTTTCATCCTTTGCATAAAAGGGTATTCAATCATATTTAACGAATTCGTACCGTGAAAAATGACTGCAAAAGAGATGAATCTGCCGGCGTAACAACAGCTAAGGGATGATGATTTGCAGAAAATGTGATTACCCTTTACCATATTATGGAGAACCCCTCAACTAGAATCTGAGGTCTACTTACATTAGCAACAATTCGAAAGTTTGTTAAATGAATTTAAACAAATCATAATGCTGTAATCATACATTCACCTTATCTAAACGGCAAGCGATAAACATTTTTTGGTAAGCACATACTGTTTTTAAGTATATTTATTTTATTTACATGAATACGATAAAACGATATATTCACACCATCTTATCTGATAATCAAAAATTATTTTTGTATTTTCCACCAAAAACTAGCAGATGACCTCTGGCATCACGCGTTTCAATTTTTTTTAAGTGAAACTTATGGCACCGTTGTGATTTGAAACTCGATTAAATGGAAACGACACTAAAAAGAGACAAAGAGCACTTTTATTGTTAATTTTGTTCTCTTGGCATTGCTTCGTGTATACTGTAAATTCTTTGTTTCATATTAATTGATCAATATTTTGTAAGGACTCGTAAGGAACCCTAAAGTATTTAAAGTTTATTATTATGGTTAAGCGCACTTGAAATGAAATAACACAAATCGGCGTTATAAAAATATTATTTATATTATTTGTGTGGTGCTTCGTAGCCTCTTGTCTACTTTAGTTTTCTGAAGATTTCACTTCTACCGCATGTGAATTGTTTTTGTGTAACGAAGTCCCATCACAATCCGATTGGCATTTCGTCTGAAAATTAATTCGATCTGTAAAGTTGTTTTGCTTTCCGTTTTCGGTTCAGGATAGTGGCCGTGTTGAATACTGCCTTTTAATAAATCAATATGCCCAATAAATCAATCAATAAAATGTAGAAAATTGTTAAAATGTATTGATGAATTAATGTTTTTATTATAATTATTATTATCTGTCTGCCAGTGTTCGTATGGATTATTCTTAGTAATCCATACGAATTTTGTCATATCTGAATTTTAATGGTACCTACCTGCCTGAAAAAAGTTTTAAAAAATTAATTGTCATTGAGAAATGGACGTTTCTTTCGACAATTAAACAATATATTACCTACAATATTATGTGGTTTATAAATAAGTAGGTATTAAATAAATTTTGGTTTTCATTTAGAAACATAACTTTTAGGAACTTGAGGTCGCTGTTCACAGAACTGGATACCATTAAAACATTACTGATATTTTTTATTTATTATTTTATATAATCGATAATACACGTTTGAAAGATAATTCCACCATGAAATATCAGTTTTAAAATCATAATTCTTCGTTTAGAACGCAATATTTATAAATAGAAAATGACAACATATTTATTTATATACTCGTACGTTCTTATCAACAGCTGCGTTTTTCTAATCGGTTGAAAAATGCGTTTTCTCCAAATACGCGATAAGATGACTTCATATTGAAGTATTTTTTAATTGGATTTCACACATTATGAAGTTTTCCGCTACATTGTGATATGATAACAATGTCGAGACGTAATATTCAAAAAATATGAAATACATGCGTGCGAAAAAACACAGAAAATTAATTTAAAAAAAAAACGGTTTGCCACCGAGATTCAGCTCAAAACCTCTTCTACGTACAATTGCATTTGCCAATTTTTGTCAATATCATATTTCTACAATTGCAACTGCGATTTTCGTCAGTGTCATGTTTTTTTGAAAATGATTTTTTTTTTTTCAGATATTGGAAACATTCGTATAGGACCTGTAGTCTGCAGCTTTTTTAAAAAATTAATAATGAATGCAACATTTAGCAGGGGTGCCCGGGTTCATGGGGTGAGGTTTGTCTAGGTCTTGGAGGCGGATGACCTGGACACACTGAACCCCAGATTCCTACCCACCCCTTAAACCCTTTTCCTTCCCAGAACTCTCCTCTCCTTCCCTTTCTTTAAAAAACCCTCCACACAGCATCCCCAAAGATGACATAGGCCCTGAGGGAGATTATTTTCCTTAGGGCCTCCTGTGTGGAGCTCATGTAAAAAAAACATTTGATTAAAATTTAAGGCGAGACTAGCAATCGAAAGGTTGCGGTTTCAAATCCCGGCGTGCGCAAACAAATTTAACATTTTTTTCTACAATTTTAATTAAATAAAAAAATATATATAATATGTTTGCAACACGTTCTAGAGTGGAAGATTCTACTCTCATTCAAGATGCCTGGTGTATGACCACCATCCCGAATGGAACATGGAACGTTGCTTTAAATGGCTTTAGCCGTGTTTGGTTGAACAGATCTGATTAGACAGGTACTGTTGTATTAATTGTTTTTGTGTTTAATTCCTAGAATTCCAATTAATTTTAAAAAAGTTTGCAAATATTTTATTTTTTTTATTATTATGACAGTTTTCGGATAACAAACCTAAAAAAAGGAACTTCTCCACCTTTCTCTTCCCCATGTCCTTCCCCTCCCCAAAATCTTCACCCTCACAACATACCCCAATTGAGGATGCTATAGTTTCACTGGCTCAAGACGAGAGTATTTGGGACTCTTGTGCATAATTCACAAAGTTTTTTTTTTTAAATAACGTTTAAGTTATAAATTTAATCGCACTCCAAATAAACAGATTTATCAAAATCTATTAATGTTTTAATATTTTACCTACCCAGAAACTTCAACATGGTACGTTTGATATTTTTAGAAGGATAAATATGACGAATTGCGTACATTACGAATAACGAATTCATAATTACGAAGTGCGTATAACTGAAAACGACAAATTAAACAAAATCAGGGCAATAATCGATCCCATTTTAAAAAGCTTTGTAAACGACAAGTCCTGTCAAATTAGTTATGTGCGTGGCGCTTTATATTAACTGGATGGTGGAAAGTGCACGAACTCAAAGCGGTAGAGCCAATGAAAGATATTGTGGGTAGGTAGAAACGAAGGTGGGACGTCGCTGTGACTAGATCCGATTTGCAGTAATATAGGTAAACGGTTAGGTAACAACAATGCTTCATGGCCCACATCGCTTATTTCTTTTAACTATATTGAAAACAGAACGTATTCTCGAAGAACCTGAATCTACTATCTGAAAATAAATTATACAATCTACGTCGTAGTGTACCTGCTTATCTTTTGTACTACGTAGGTGCATTTATACATTGGTTATTAATATAATATCAAGAGTTATTAATATAATATCTTATGATTGACCGGTAAAATTATAAATATCTGATGATCGCATATTTATTGAAACGTAAGCCACTATTATCTACTGACGTGATACAGATGTCAAATTTACATGATTTAAGGATAATCACAGACTCGAAAGATTTCAAAGCCAAACTTAAAACTCACATTTTCAGACAATCTTATCCATAATTGTTGAAATACTCGCCCAAATTAAGCTGAGCTAAGATAGCAAGTTAGTACCTACCTACTTTCCTAGCGTCTTACAAATGCGTCGAGCTGAGCTAAAAAAGGTCAGAAACTTTTATTTCATAGTCCGCCATTGTCAATAAGTAAATGTGTAAATCTGTATATGTATATAAAAATGAATGTATATTCGCTTGCTTGCATGCTTGTTCCTTATGTGTTGCTAAACCATTCATCCGATTGCAATGAAACTTTGGGGATTTGATGTGTGCATGTCCGCGATGGTTTATATATGTATAATAATAAGCTCTGGCGTCATGAAATTATTTCCTACAAACTTTAGTGAGTCCGCAATGGTTTCTCTATATAGTGGTGAGCTTTGGCATAATAAAATTATTTCTTAAACTATTCATCCAATTGCGATGAATCTTTGGTGAATTGTTGTGAGCACGCGAAGGTTTCTACATTTATTGGTGGGCTCAGGAAATATGATTTTTTGGTGAATTGTTGTGAGCCCGCGAAGGTTTCAATATATACTGATGAGCTCTGGCAATATGAATTTTTAATAAAAAACTTGCAATATGTGGCACGCGAGCTGCTGGAAAACAGAGTGTACCGGGACTGAATGTATGAAACGCGGGAATGGGGGCTGGGAAGGCGGAGATGGCGGAGTGGGAACGAGTGAGGGGAAAGGGCCGCAGGAGAGGAGGGGAGGCGGAAGGAGAACGGGTTGAATGGGAAAGGACACGCAGGAAGAAACAATATCTTTATTAAGTAGCGTTACAATGCATGCTGGCTTGACCGCCGACGTGGTCCAGCGGTAAGGCTTTTTGACTCGCAATCCGAAGGTCGCGGGATCGAATCCCAGCAAACCATTTTATTTGATTAATTTGTGTTATTTCACAATTAATTTCTTTAAAATAGGATATTTGCTGTACGTTCCAGAGTGGAAGATACTCTCAGTATCGTCCAGGTGTAAGACCATCAATCAGAATTAAAACGTTGCTTGAAATGGCTTTAGCCGTGTTTGGTGACCACATCTGAATTGCCAGGTACTTCCCACCTTCCATCCTTCCCCTTTCCACTACCTTGAGCCTCACAACATAACCCATTTCGGGGATGTCTTAGTTTCACTGGCTCCAGACGGGAGCAGTTGGGACTCTTGTGCGTTATTCATATAAAAATAAAAAATAAATATTTTTAAAATGCCGGGAACTCGCTAGTATTTAAATGATAACGTCAAACCTAAGTAGAATTTTTAAACTTTTTTAAATTAAAAAAATCCAGTCCTTAAATTGAACATTGAAAATGTAAATATTTATTAAACATATCAACACTTCTTTTGCCACTAATCACATTCATTCGAGCAATAAAATGCTTACCTTTAATATAATATTACGTTCAGATAATGTTTTTTTAATTGTCATTTTCAACATTGGAACTGTTTTTCAAGAATTCTGACAATCCCGAGATTTTTCACGTGTATGCGATATCAATGTTTCTAATAATAACTTCGCGTGATCATTTGTCGCGCGATTTGTGATGTCGCAATAATTAAATTTGTAACAAACGATTCAAATCTTGTTTGCTCGACCATCTCTAATGAATCTAATATTGTGATTGTTTACAATAATCTTTTAATAATGTTTAATTATAGCTTCTATCGTCGTGTATCAAATAATGATTGCATCCATCGATGATTGTATCAACAAAAGAATTGGAAAAAATCAAAGCGTAAAAGACAAAGATTTTTTTTATTATAAAACGTCTATTTTCAAATTCTTAGTTTGACTGAGGTTTGAACCTTCCTACCCAGTGATCGGAATCAAACGCGCTACAACTGGATAAAATCGCGAATTAGTAAGGCCGATATTTATTTGGTATGCTAACTACTTTCATTTCTACAAATTTCAGAAAAATATCAAGATGTCCGTTATTACCACCAAGTACTTGAAAGAATGCATTTTGGGAGGCGGGTATGGGTACTGCCGCCCAGGGAACCATTTATTGGTTAACCAACACCTCTGCCATAAGTCACCCCAAGTGGTTCGCTACGTTTGATGACTTAGCAGGGGTTCTCTAGTTCATGGGGTGAGGTTTGTCAAGGTCTTGGCGCCCGATGTGTCTGCCCACCTGTTGCATGGTGAACCGGATCGGGAGAGACTGGTTGAGGAGGCCTTTTGACCTCTCCATCCAGAATCCCTCAACCTACCGCCTTGCACCGCAGTTGAAGGGATGGATTCTTACGTCCGTCGCTTCTAAACGCACTGACCCCCAAATTCCTACCCACCCCTCAAATCTATTTCCTTCTAGAACTTCCTCTTCTTCCTTCCCTTAAAAAACCCTCCACACAGCATCCCCAAAGATGACATAGGCCCTGAAGGAAATTATTTTCCTCAGGGCCGCCTATGTGGAGCTAATGTAAAAATAAAAATAAAATTGTTTATTGACAACGAGTTTATCTGGCAAGTTTAAGTTCAATAGGATTTCGGGAAGTGGGTGAATTACGTGAATTCCGAATGAATTCATTCATTGAAGAAAACTAAATCAAAATTCAGATAGTAATGGCATTATCATCATGGAAGCCCGTCTGATTCCAGGATCGAGCATAGATGAATATTGGAGAAAAACACTGGCTCCTACAATCTGAGATCCGTTGGAACAACAAGAACCTGATTAAAGACTTTACTATATTTTTTTGTGAATAGTGTATCTAATGATGCTTTTTTATTTTTTATTTTGTTAATTTTTATCTTTTTATTTATTCACAATAACATTTGTAATTATACCCTATATGGGATGTGTGGGATTGCACTCCCCTCCCCACATCCTGGAATAAAGACCTTATTATTATTATTATTATTATTATTAGATACGTGTTCTCATTTTCGCTTTCATTGTGAAGGTTGGGGTTCGAGAATATGTCGTTAAACCACTAATAATAACCAATAATACCAATCACAGAGTATATACTATATGTATGTGTATGTGAATGTGTATGCGTATGTATACGTATGTATATATATATATATTTATATGCATGTGTGCAGGTCTTCGACCAAGGGGTATACTAGGTCAATGGTGCAGGTACATGTATTTATATGGATGTGTATGTATGTGTATGTTTATATATATTTTTTATATTCCTCTAATAGAATTAAATACTTTTTTGCTCTTCTAAATAACCAATGTACAATAAATATTAAAATTTGAAAAAGAAAAAATTCATATAAAACTTTCTATTACAACACATAAATACTTGTCATACATAAACATACATAAACACGTAAACACCTCAGCACAGGTTCTCCTAGTGAGGTGTTCACGAAACATACAACAATACCTATCCACAGTTTCACCTTCACAAACCTACCTTACACCCAACAATAAAATTACGAAATATATTATGTAAAAATGTTTTCGAAATTGATCTATAGGTAAATACTGTAATATATAGAAATAAATAAATAAAATACTTCTGAAAAAAGCATATAAATTTGTTGACATTTAGTTCTGGTCATCAGGATATGATTATTGTATTCGGAAATGATTCAAGTATTTACGGTTGTAATTATCACGTATAATGCATATATCCTGTTTCGAATTTCTGAATATCGAGGGGGGGGGGAAATATAAATGGATTTGTTTTTAATTTCAAAGGTTGTACGGGAACATAGATAGATAGATTAGAAAGATACAATTAATAGTGTAATTTTAGTAAAGTTAATCTAAAACAACAAACAACACAACTTTGACCGAACTTCAAGGTGATTTATCGATTTTCGTTGTTATAAAAAATGGGAATACATAAAAATATTTCTGGATAAAACTGGTGAGATGATGAAAGAAGCATCGGTGCAGAAAGGAAGACAAATGATGGAAATCCATTACACATTGGTTAGGGTGGCCTTAATGCATACATATACTGTATACATACTGGCCATAGGCTATAGATGGTGAGCATAATCTAATAAGTCCTCCCACAACCATTATAATATTTGCTTGTGGTGAGCGGTATCACGTTATTTTTTATGATACCTACCACGTGACCGAAATATTTTTTTATGAATTGCATGTGTCTTTTTTTCAAATGTAATTACTATTTTTTTCCTTTTCGGGTTTGTTAAGATTAGGTTAAAAACGTATGAGACGTACGATGTATGAATTTGAATGTCGTTCGAAATGTGTGCCTAAAGAAAGTTGGTCCGACTTCTTTATCTCTCTACCCCTTCGGGAAACAATGTGGTGATTAGATGTAAGGTTTTTTTACATTAGTCGCGCATATTATTTGATTCATTTGATTTGGTATGTCGGCACAAAAAAAGCATAAACCGAACCGTCTTTATCAGAGTAATGCTGCAGCTCTTTCTTACACCCTAAATGATGTGTATAAGAATTTGTGGAAATGAGACAAACGATGTTCCAACATCTGCTTCCCTCAAAGTAAAAACTAAATCATTATCATACATCTCCCTCACACGTATTAAAGAAATGAAACGCGTTACTGTCGCCGTGCCGTAGCCCAAGACTCTTGATCGAGGCGGAATATAGTACCTATAGGCCTTGGTGCATGACGGATTTTGAAGTGTACGGATCAAGTCAATGCCATCGAGCAATGATAGTACCATTTTACTAGTAATATAGTATTTTTTTATTAAAAAAATAATATTAGGTTCCTTCTGCTAAACTATTAACACAAAAAATTTATCTACCTAATTACACGTCTGCAATGAGTGATGTGCCTATAATTTATACATATTATGTTCTTAAAAATGCTCTCGATAACGAGTGTGCTTCACGGATATATCAAACAATAGATTTTACTAAGTGGACCCTTGTAAACATCCATTATCGCTAAGTAAGGTAGTCCCCCAATTCTTGGAATAATTGGAATCAGAAAAACGCGAATGATTTTTATGATTGCATCGGATTAAAATCCAGATAATAAATCGAACTGGGTCTTTTGGGTATTCCCGATATTATTATTTCCGTTATGTATGAGTTCTGAAAATATACTGAATAATATTATTGAATGCTTTGACAGTATTGCTTTTATTTATGGTTTTAAAAATAATTTATCCGGAAATATTAATAGAATTATTGAATTAATAAAGATTACAATAACATTCAAACGTGGAAAAACGCGTAGATTAGAAAAAGGTTTCTGGTGCAACCGAATTGAAACTCGGGTCTTGCCCTTATCCGAACAATTAAATGGACGACGTGACAAAAATGTTATCAAATTACTTTTCAAAATTATAAATAATCATGTAGAATCTTCCATTTTGCCCAAAATCAATACCAAACACTGTATACTAAGAAATCCTGAAACATTCCGTATTCCTTTTAAAAGATTTCCCAACCGCTTTATTACAACATTCACTGTAGTGAAAATTCGAGACATATTTGACTTCACATAAACTAGGCTTGATTTTCTATTGTTTTTATGTTGTTGTTGTTTTACACACTTATTTTTGTGATTTTACATATTGTTGTACACCGTTGTTGGTCACTTTGCATTAGTTCTTAATAATAATAATAATTGGATAATTTCTAGAGCGCCGTTTGTGTGAAAAATCAACTCAAGGGCGCTGCAAAACTAATTATGAATTCTTAGGCTCTATTTAACTTTATTTACAAGTAGATACAGAAAACACACTTTCCTGGCAGGTCACTTTCGATAAACACACTTTAATTCGAAAGTATATGCTTGGAGAAGATATGGCTTTATGAGGACATAATATTTAAAACACTGTACATTGCAAGATTTTGCATTTGCTACCCCCATTACTGTCAGTATTACGTTTATGAGAAGACAAGTGGCAAAAGTAGGTTTGATGTTTATTTTGCAAATAGTTATTTCTTCCCTTTTTTCCCCTCTGCTGCGTACATTATTAATAAAATTATGTGGAAAAAAATCACTTCAGGGTGAAATATAGTTATGTTACCGGTACCTACCTAACGATGATAAAGAACATAATATTTTTTTCTCGTCTTGCTCACTATAATCAAGTTCGTCTGCACTTTTACTATAATAATAATAATAATAAGTTATGTCTTGCAAATAGGTATGTTACAGAATTACAAAAATTATAATCAATGCTATTTACAATCTTGTTGAAAAATGTAACATAGGTTTCTTAAATTATTCATAAATAAGCAAGAACCCCTCTCTCAGGCGAAGGTGAAGGCCTCCTCTAAAGAAAATGTTCGTGAGTAGATAAAGTTCTGATGTTATAGGATACTTTGTAAAGCTCATATTTTGTTTTGTTGGTAGGGTTAAGTATTTCTTGTGTTTGTGTCACTTCTTGTATTGTTGAGGATGTTTGGAATTTCTTCTTCAGAG
The DNA here is from genome assembly GCA_936435175.1 of Glyphotaelius pellucidus. NCBI lineage: Eukaryota > Metazoa > Arthropoda > Insecta > Trichoptera > Limnephilidae > Glyphotaelius > Glyphotaelius pellucidus. The sequence goes on along the minus strand of OW386551.1, from coordinate 15,064,346 downwards.
GGTTTTGGTCTTCATCTTCCACGGTGACCAGCCGGGTTGGAAGATGAGGTTTGATTTTTAGTGTTGTTTTTTGCGTGTTACCTGTGTCGGAGGTGGGCGGTAGTTGTTACAAGTTGTCAGCTTTGACGTTGGGAATGTTGTTTTGATTTTTATTTACTTAGAAGTTAAGCATGCTTGGATTCACAATTCCTTCAGACGGGCTAGAAGGTCTTCTTTTGTTTTGTCTGTTTATTTTTCTTTTTGGCCTCAACTTTGTTTCCGTCGTCAGACGATTTTTACTATTAGTTCAACTAAATGTTCTAATATTATCGATTCGTGTTTCAATTAGTAATAGATTGTGTGCATTTTCATCTGTATTTATTACTATTGATACCAAAATCACCCCTGTTAAATAACATTAACCCCTGGGACACACTCGTTTGGCTTCCCTAATCCATCCCCCGAACTCGTGTTTTGGTAGACAAAAAATAAAGGACCAGTACATTTATTATCTGTCATCGGGGGGAGTTTTTTTTACCCCATATCTGTTTTGTGTTACGTCAATATTCGATTATGGAATAACGCCGTGAAAAAAAATACGGTTTATTTGTTTATGATGTGTTTTGGTCGCACATTTTTACCGTTCTGGTCATGTTAAATTAAATTACGAAAACGTTTCCATAATTATGGGTTACTTAATTCAATATCGGTTTGTGGGTGATATTTTATCGTCGATGAAAAAAATAATCTACGCGATTTGTAGCTGCATTATTTTGGGTACATCATAGTTTTTTTATGGGTTTTTAGCTGGAATTTGTAACACTGTTTTGGCAAAACCGAAATTGTAGTGGATTTTGTCAACTATGTTGAACGATTTGTGGGTTATTTGATGATTTCTTCAGTGAAATCAATATTTTTCCAGTGGATTTTTATTATTAAACTAGCTGGCACCCAGCATGTTTGTTATTCCATTCAATAAAGAAATTGTTTATCCTTATAAGATTTCCCGCAAATATATCAACATCGTTTCCACGGCAACGATTTGTTTTCCACGGAAAGCGTTTTGCTTAGCAATAACTCGCTTTTCTTAGGGACAGAAAACGTATAATTAATATAATATATTAAAATTTATAATTTCATAAGCCAGAGCTTACCATTATATGCAGCCTATAGTACTCGCATATAATTAAGCTTTCTATTGGTGAAAGAATTTTTAAAATCGTTTTATATAAAACAATGATACGTGAAAGCGTAACAGACAAACACACGCAGTTTTGCACTTATAAGTATTAGTATTAGTATAGATTAGCAAACCGATGAAAATATCGGAATTCAAAAATATTATTTTTTAGTTAAGAAGGTGATAAACGGCATTGTGAAAGCCGTAACATAATAATCTTTATTTTATTATTATTTATTTTGTTCATAAATTTTGTAATATCTAACGATGAAGAAAAAAATTACCAAAATAAAAGTAACCAAAAAGTAGGCAGTATCAACAGTTGTGGAATAAATATACGTACCTGCTTTACTGATACATTCTCAATAATGTTAACCCGTCAGGCTAATTTATTCGGTTTTCGGAACAACTCGTAAAAATCGTTGTCTCTCTTACTATCATGGTTAGAAATATGTGTTAGAAATGGTGTTAGAAAGAGAAAACACCACGCTTTATATTCAAATCTAAAAATTGAAAAAAATTATTAAATTTTTCAATAAATATTTTTACAAGAAACGACAAAAACGGAGTTTACGTTAACGTTTATAATATATTTACCTAATAAAAAATGTGTGTATTTTTTTTTTCGTTATCACTATTTTTGTCAGGAAAAGCGTAAGGTGGGCCATTTTCAAAATTTTCTTATGTTTGCATTCAAAAAATTTTATATTTCAAATATTATCCGCCAGAATAAGATAATACCACGGTAATACGAGCGGGTTACGTGAAATTGTACAAATTTTACCTAACCTTCTCGTATTATCTTAATCTGCGATTATGAGTAAATGAGTAGGTACCAATAATATAATACCACGGTAATACGAGCGGGTTAGGTGAAATTGTACAAATTTTACCTAACCTTCTCGTATTATCTTAATCTGCGATTATGAGTAAATGAGTAGGTACCAATAATATAATACCACGGTAATACGAGCGGGTTAGGTGAAATTGTACAAATTTTACCTAACCTTCTCGTATTATCTTATTCTGCGATTATGAGTAAATGAGTAGGTACCAATAATATAATACCACGGTAATACGAGCGGGTTACGTGAAATTGTACAAATTTTACCTAACCTTCTCGTATTATCTTAATCTGCGATTATGAGTAAATGAGTAGGTACCAATAATATAATACCACGGTAATACGAGCGGGTTAGGTGAAATTGTACAAATTTTACCTAACCTTCTCGTATTATCTTAATCTGCGATTATGAGTAAATGAGTAGGTACCAATAATATAATACCACGGTAATACGAGCGGGTTAGGTGAAATTGTACAAATTTTACCTAACCTTCTCGTATTATCTTATTCTGCGATTATGAGTAAATGAGTAGGTACCAATAATATAATACCACGGTAATACGAGCGGGTTACGTGAAATTGTACAAATTTTACCTAACCTTCTCGTATTATCTTAATCTGCGATTATGAGTAAATGAGTAGGTACCAATAATATAATACCACGGTAATACGAGCGGGTTACGTGAAATTGTACAAATTTTACCTAACCTTCTCGTATTATCTTATTCTGCGATTATGAGTAAATGAGTAGGTACCAATAATATAATACCACGGTAATACGAGCGGGTTACGTGAAATTGTACAAATTTTACCTAACCTTCTCGTATTATCTTAATCTGCGATTATGAGTAAATGAGTAGGTACCAATAATATAATACCACGGTAATACGAGCGGGTTACGTGAAATTGTACAAATTTTACCTAACCTTCTCGTATTATCTTAATCTGCGATTATGAGTAAATGAGTAGGTACCAATAATATAATACCACGGTAATACGAGCGGGTTACGTGAAATTGTACAAATTTTACCTAACCTTCTCGTATTATCTTAATCTGCGATTATGAGTAAATGAGTAGGTACCAATAATATAATACCACGGTAATACGAGCGGGTTACGTGAAATTGTACAAATTTTACCTAACCTTCTCGTATTATCTTAATCTGCGATTATGAGTAAATGAGTAGGTACCAATAATATAATACCACGGTAATACGAGCGGGTTACGTGAAATTGTACAAATTTTACCTAACCTTCTCGTATTATCTTAATCTGCGATTATGAGTAAATGAGTAGGTACCAATAATATAATACCACGGTAATACGAGCGGGTTAGGTGAAATTGTACAAATTTTACCTAACCTTCTCGTATTATCTTATTCTGCGATTATGAGTAAATGAGTAGGTACCAATAATATAATACCACGGTAATACGAGCGGGTTACGTGAAATTGTACAAATTTTACCTAACCTTCTCGTATTATCTTAATCTGCGATTATGAGTAAATGAGTAGGTACCAATAATATAATACCACGGTAATACGAGCGGGTTAGGTGAAATTGTACAAATTTTACCTAACCTTCTCGTATTATCTTAATCTGCGATTATGAGTAAATGAGTAGGTACCAATAATATAATACCACGGTAATACGAGCGGGATAGGTGAAATTGTACAAATTTTACCTAACCTTCTCGTATTATCTTAATCTGCGATTATGAGTAAATGAGTAGGTACCAATAATATAATACCACGGTAATACGAGCGGGTTAGGTGAAATTGTACAAATTTTACCTAACCTTCTCGTATTATCTTATTCTGCGATTATGAGTAAATGAGTAGGTACCAATAATATAATACCACGGTAATACGAGCGGGTTACGTGAAATTGTACAAATTTTACCTAACCTTCTCGTATTATCTTAATCTGCGATTATGAGTAAATGAGTAGGTACCAATAATATAATACCACGGTAATACGAGCGGGTTAGGTGAAATTGTACAAATTTTACCTAACCTTCTCGTATTATCTTAATCTGCGATTATGAGTAAATGAGTAGGTACCAATAATATAATACCACGGTAATACGAGCGGGTTAGGTGAAATTGTACAAATTTTACCTAACCTTCTCGTATTATCTTATTCTGCGATTATGAGTAAATGAGTAGGTACCAATAATATAATACCACGGTAATACGAGCGGGTTACGTGAAATTGTACAAATTTTACCTAACCTTCTCGTATTATCTTAATCTGCGATTATGAGTAAATGAGTAGGTACCAATAATATAATACCACGGTAATACGAGCGGGTTAGGTGAAATTGTACAAATTTTACCTAACCTTCTCGTATTATCTTAATCTGCGATTATGAGTAAATGAGTAGGTACCAATAATATAATACCACGGTAATACGAGCGGGTTAGGTGAAATTGTACAAATTTTACCTAACCTTCTCGTATTATCTTATTCTGCGATTATGAGTAAATGAGTAGGTACCAATAATATAATACCACGGTAATACGAGCGGGTTAGGTGAAATTGTACAAATTTTACCTAACCTTCTCGTATTATCTTAATCTGCGATTATGAGTAAATGAGTAGGTACCAATAATATAATACCACGGTAATACGAGCGGGATAGGTGAAATTGTACAAATTTTACCTAACCTTCTCGTATTATCTTAATCTGCGATTATGAGTAAATGAGTAGGTACCAATAATATAATACCACGGTAATACGAGCGGGTTAGGTGAAATTGTACAAATTTTACCTAACCTTCTCGTATTATCTTAATCTGCGATTATGAGTAAATGAGTAGGTACCAATAATATAATACCACGGTAATACGAGCGGGTTAGGTGAAATTGTACAAATTTTACCTAACCTTCTCGTATTATCTTAATCTGCGATTATGAGTAAATGAGTAGGTACCAATAATATAATACCACGGTAATACGAGCGGGTTAGGTGAAATTGTACAAATTTTACCTAACCTTCTCGTATTATCTTATTCTGCGATTATGAGTAAGGCGGTATATGATTATTTTCAAAATAAAATTTGAGAGCGATGTTCATCGCCAATTCAAAACAGTTTTTAGTTTTCGGATGCATTCAGAAATGTTTCATTTATATGGATTTTATTACATAGCGGAAATATTTTGATCTTCTGACAAAATAGGCCCGAGGCCTGTTGGGTTAAATGCTGCTTGGTGTAATTTGTCGGTGCATGTCTTATGCCCGTATTGATTGGAATAATTATTCTTGACACATAATTGACTCATGTATGTGTATTTAATACCTGCATAATAATAACGTAAAGTCCTTGAATCGAAGAAAAAATAACACGTTAACACTGACGTCGATGTGTATGGTATTATCGTAGTGTGAGTCCATTACCCGTAATTCTCCATAATCTGCACCTACAATATAAAGAGATGTACACGTATACATATATTACTGATATGTGTAACAAGTTGTAAAGGTATGTGTGTGTTGACGTGCCAGTCTGTCTATGGTTATCGGTACACATTGTATACAGGCATACTAAGCCCCCGGCTCGCGAGCCAATGAGGTGCCCCAGTGAAAAAAAGATGTTTTAAAATAAACATAATATTGTTCGTATAGAACAGGGTATAGAGTATGTAGGTATTAGACGTATTACTTGAAATGGCTTTAGCCGTGTTTGGTACTAGATCTGTATAGCTAGATACATTTTTCGCATCTCCTTTTCCCCTCCCCACTACCTTCAGCATCAAAACATACCAAAATTGGGGATAGTCTCACAGGCTCCAGACGGTTGAGAGCAGTTGGGACTCTTGTGTGGTATCCAAATAAAATAAGTTATATTATATGCAAGTAGGAATTTTTAGCGGTTTTTGGCTAAGCCATAATAAAATTATTTAATAAAAATATTTGATTTTCAGATATGTATTTCGACTTTGGTTGTACGGCCGTATACCGCCTGCATACTTACTTGAAGAAGTAATCTTTTAGGGGGTCAACTGTCCGAAGGATCAACTGACGGGGGTTTCAACTGTCGGGGGATTAACTGTCAGGGGGATCAACTGTCGGTGGGATCAACTGTCGGGGGATCAGCTTTCGGAGGCCAATTGTCACCGGATCGATTGTCATGTAACCCTTCTGAATATATGGGATTTATCGCGTTTTTAATTAAATAATAGATTTTTTAAATGGTTAAAAAAGCATAGAAATATATCAATGGTCATCTGAGAAGAAGTCAGGGACGTCCGTGGAAGTATTTCAAGAGTCAGAATATTAGACGGATATGTATGAATGTGAATGAAGCAAGGAGTGTGTGCCAAGGCCGAGTTGTTCAGCGGTCCGTCATCTCTGCATACCCTTGCAGTTAAACGGCGTGATGGTTAGTTAGTAAATCTGATGAATTAAATGTGGAAGTATTAAAAAATTACTGAATAGTTTTGCGAATTTTTGATTTTTGCATTTTTTTACAAAGTAAGCAGTATGTGTTTAAAAATTTAGTTTCCGACCCGTTAACAAAATATTGTTATATGGAACATATAGCCCAACTGTTAAAAAAAGTTGCTTATCGCTGATCATATAGCACAAGTGTTCACTTTGTAAACAAGAGAAAAAAACAAAGCGCACCCGATTATGGTCCACTGCACAATATCTTTTACATGGTAATAAGGATTATGTTCGCTTGCCAATTACCTGCACCATTGCCTTAGGTCCCCAGGATAAGTTTGCAGGTCAAGACATGCATCCTTGAAAACTGATAAGGACTCAACAGTTTAAAATAACTTATGTCGAGTTTTAACTGCAGATGAAATTAGCTCTTTAAGTTATGTGAATAACGATCGTATTTGTTGATAAATTTTTCCGGTGATGAGTTTATTCGTTAGTTTAGTGACTAATGGCTTTCTTTGCTCAATATATACAATATAAGAAAATAAACAAAGCGTTGGATTTTGTATTGTTATTTTATGGGGGTGAAAATTTGTGCAAAAAATGGTTGTTGAGCAATAATAATAACATGGGTTTGTGCAGACAAAGGAAAAGAAGTAAAACTAAAAGGCTGAAAGGTTTTAAACTTAGTTTCAGGTGTCGCCAATTGTAAACAGTACTAGGCTACTTAGGTACCCGTGTACTCCATTGTTTCATTTTTAAATAATGTTGTAAGTAATAATTACCTACGTACATGTTGAGTTTTGCAGCCTCCTCTGGAGCCTCATGTAGGATTCACTTTATGTGCCTACCTAATTCTCTTTCCATTTTATTGTTTTAATGTATTATCTATCTGTTAGATAATATCGTGGGGTAATTACTACAACTAGGTAAATTTGAAATCACCTTTCTTGGGAAATTGAATAAGACGTTAATCAATCTGATAAATCGGTTGCTGTATATTTATACTGATAAGAGTGATAAGTATGGTTTAATCGTAGATTGATGTGTTGGAAACCGTAATTCTTATATTTTGGAAATAATAAAATGACTCTTCATTTTTTATGTGTTTATTTACAAAAATGGAATGACTTATGTAATTGTTACAGTTGTTACACAAAGCAACGAAATCAACATAAAATCACAATCGTACATTGATGTGTTGGGAACCGTAATTCTTATATTTTGGAAATAATAAAATTGCTAATAATTTTTTTGTGTCGGTTGTAACGCAAAATGCAACGAAATCAACTTTATTACCAAAAAATTTTGTCCTACAACCAGCTATCTAATTGCCTAATTGAAATATGGATCTGGATGCATCTAGTTGCCTAATTGAAACATGAAAAAAACATTCGTGGTAACTAGAGTTACAATAATAGATATAAACGATACCGCTTTTTGGAGATACCCCACAAACATCTCTGTATTCTACCCACTACAGGGTTTTCCAATAAGAGGTGTTATTTTGATATTCAAATAATTTTAGTGCGTCGTTCCATTTTTATTAATGACGTAGTTTTTACCTGTCAAATGTCAAAAAATAACAGCTTCAAAAGTGACATCTACTGAAATAGCGGGCTATTCAAAATAACACCTCTTATTAGAAAACCCTGTATTTATGATTTTTTCTTGTCCCAAAATTTGTTCTAATAACTTAGTGGGATTGCTATCTAACAAGAAGCGAAAAAAAACGCACAAACAAAAATACTCACTCATTTGTCAAGATGACTTTAAAATTGTCATCAGGAAACATGAAAGATTAATTATACACGGTGTTCGGAAACTTATAGTGAACTTATATTACACGAGATTTGGTTTTCCAATAAATCTTGTCCGAAATTGGAGATTACCAGATCAAATTTTGAAAAAAAATCTGTGTCTAGGGCTTTATATCAGCTGTTTAATGCTTTTTAAAATGCGACGAAGCGTAGACCCAACTCTAAAATGTTTTTTTAACCTTTATTTGCCAAAATAAAACCTTAGATAGGTGCTGAATCGTTACGCTAAATAATACAATATCATATATCATATAGAGTATATACCAGTCGACTGTGCTTTAGTAAAACCCTTCAAGTCACATTCTTGGGTGCCTATATTTCTTTTCGGTGGTTTTATGTAGAATAGTCTTCGAAGTATAACATGGTAAAATATTTTTGCTGATTTAGGCGCTTTTAATATCTATTAAAAACTAAATTTTTGAGTAAATTTTTTATGGTTATTAAGGTGGTTTTGTGGTGGTTTTTGAGGTGTTATTTCGAAAAAACCATAGATGAAATTAAGAAAATGTTTACAAAATAGACTCAAGCTTTCCTCTCAATCCTTTTTTAAAACAACAGAAACCTTTGAATATACTTCGCGACAAACTTTACCATTTTTTATAAAACCCAATGGGAAGTACCAAAAGGCTCGCGGGCCAGACGAAGCCGCAAGATGCCCACGAGCTGCGGGTTGCTCATTACTGCTCTAAGATTAGATATACATAGAAAATTATTTATTTATTTATACACGCCTTGAAGGCTTTTACAATATCACGTTATTACAGGTATATACATTATTCAGGAGTACATTATTTAATATTCTCCTGAATATATAAAGAATATTTCTTTATTAATATAAATAATATTAATAAATAAAATAAAGTATATTAATTATAAGTATTTATATTAATAATATATTCCTCAGAAATAAATACGAACACGAACAGACACGAACTCTGAAAGTAAACAAAAACATTGGTTGTACGAGTAATATGACCTGCATCCACTTGCACTGACGACTGGCAATAAAAAAATGTAACAGGTTGCTGAAAATCTATTATGCTGTATGCTATTTGTCTAGCCCCAAGTCTAGGGGTTTTGTGTTTGCCTGAAAGCCATAATTTTTCGGAACAACAAAAAATCTCACATAAAAGACCATTTTTTTCAAAATAACCACTTGCACACGTGCAGTTTTCAGTTTAGAAGCCATAAATCAGCTGATGTCCCTTTCATATTTCCATTATTGTTCACCAAAAGGGACTGGTTTTGGAGGAGAAAAAAACAGGGATACGAAGATATCCTAAAAATAGGAAACCCCCGATACACTAAAATTATTTTAACCAAATTTTAACAAAATGGCGAACTGTTCGCCATTTTGCGGAAATTAATTTTTCAACGATTCAATAATATCAAATATTATTGACAACTTGTTGAAGTCCCGGCGCCGCCCGGGCTCTACGCAGAGTTTTTCGAAGTGACATGTAGAAATGAGACTTTTCTCTTGTTTTGAAGGTTAAGTGTGCAAAATTTCAACAATCTCGGAATAAAACTAAATTTGTGTGAAAATCAAATCCGCTGCCCGCCTGCATGCCCGCCAGCATGCCCGCCCGCCACAAACATTCTTTTTAATATTAAAAGAATAAACAAAACAATTCCAATCGTAATTTATTATTAAAACCCTGCCATCTTAAGGCAACGCTTCCCGGCCCAAAAAGAAGAAGATGGAGAGATGTAATTACGAATGTTGGACAGAGCGCGCCAATATTTTCAATGACAAAATTGCCGCGAAAATTGGGAAAATGCTTAATAAAACATGACTCATTTAAAATCGTGTCTTAAGTATCGTTTAAAGAAACATTGTTAACTTTTTCACAAATGTAACTTAACTAGAAATAGACTTGTTTTAAATAATTTTCGGAGCATACTTTGCGATTTTTTTCTATCGAGGGAATTTCATATAATTTGCATTTCGGCGTGGAACGTATCTAGATATTATCTTCAAAAATAACAAATATATTTTTAAGAGCTTAAAAACTTCAAACGTTTAAGGGAGATATGTAAAAAATCGGTCGAAATTCATTCATCAGAAGCAAATTCATTGTGGTACATACAAATGTATTAGTCTGAAGATGCATGTAGCAACTTGAAACCGTTCTGACCAAAATAAAACAGTTATTTCCTCGCATATTTTTTCATTTCAATTCGTTTCATTCATTTTTATCAATTAAAATCCTCGTGCCCATGCGACACCGAATTACAGAATTGCTTATTATATTCCGAATAATTATACACCTACATTTAAAAAATCAGAGAGTCTTTGCAATTCACACACGATAGAAGTGAAATCTTCAGAAAATTAAAGTAAACAAGAGTGGGGAGGCTACGAAGCACTACCGCACGAAGAGGAGACCGATAGGCTACGAAGCACCACACAAAGAGGAGACCGATTGTACATTCTATCGCAGGCTAAATCCTATAGATGTAGGTACGTATTTGTCTCTTTTTAGTGTCGCTATTTTTTGTTTCATCGAGTTTCAAATCACAACGGTGCTAAAGAAGTTTTCACTTCATAAAACATCCCAAAAATAATCTTTAAAAATATATTTATAAGCATAGATTTACTCTTTTAATTCATCTATGGATTTAAGCGGGAAACTGGTCACATTTGGAATCAATTTTAAAGATATAAATGACCTTTTTTGTTTTGATCTTTCGTTTTAGAGTAGGTACCTAATTCGAGAACGAAGATGATTTTTTTTTACATTCGGTCACTACGGGGTTTACTGTCAGCAGTTTATTGTCTTTTAAAATGCGGCGATGCGTAAAACCTTAGAGTAAAAGTGTATAACCCAGGTCCAATAGTTTTTTAAGTTAAATTTTAAATTGTCGTTTTGTTTTTTTTTTTTGATTTTTTGGGCTCATCTCAAAATTTTTTGATATGTCCTAACCTACTTTTCATATATTTTTCCTTCCCAGAACTTCTTATCCTTCCTTTCCACAAACCGACCCTCCACACAATATCCCCAATGATGACGTACGCCCTGAGAGATTTCTTTCCTCGTGGTCTCTGTGTGGAGCAAAATTAAAAACAAAAAATTTTCCTAACCAAAATGTTCAATTCAGTTTTTGATGATAAGTAAGTCACAATTTTCGTACAAATTAAAAAAAATGAGGACATCATTTTTTTCATATCAAAATGTCTACCGCAGCATCCCTTCAAACAACAACCACAACATTGTGAGTCATCGACTGCTTGACGCTATTCACCTCTCAGAGGAGATCTGGACCATTTCTCAGAAACAGGTCTCCGCTTCTCGGATCTTGGTGCACCGTGCTGTTACCTGTACACCTGTTGGGGCTGCACTAGATCTACCTGTCCCTTGCCTTTACCTGCCCTTTACCATATTAGGGCCCCTGCACACACTTGTCGTTCCCGTTCCTCTACGGTAGAAGGGAAGGTGTCCGGGATACGCAATCACAAAAACCGTGGATCTCTTTGAATTACTTGTTTTATTACCAGTTCTTTGACATTCAGTGAGAGTTTTTTTTTTCTTTTTATCAAAGCACTACATGGCAAGGGCGTATATAAAAGGAGGTTTAGTGGGTTCAAAACTTCCCTTCGACTTCGGTTTTGCGTAGGAAAAAAGAGAATGGTACTTGTAGATTATATTTCTGGTCAATACAACAATATTATTTGCACTATCTCTCTTATCAAAGTGATGTAAATATTTAGCTGTGGTAAGTAGAGATCTCAAAACGCGTTCTCATAAATTTGTCAACCTTGGGGTCACTCCCCCCCATGTAAATGATATAGCTACGTCCTCATTATGTGACTATTATGACAAACAATTTTCTAAATAATTTTACGACTTCGCACAATTTTCAACATTTTTTTCTTTTTGATTCGTAGCTCATCTGAGATAAATGATGTTGAAAGTGTTTGTTTTGAGAACTCACACAAGCGACAAAGTACCTACCTACCTACGATGTACCTATAATATTTTTATTAGAAAATTATTTTAATTGACATTTCCAAAATTGAAAGTGATTTTTTGAGAAATCAGGCTATGCGTGATTTTTCGCGGTTCTGCAATAGTTTAAACAACAAGCAAGCCGACGCGCGAAATTTCCGCATTATATTAGAATCGAGGACACAAATATCGTGACGTGTTTCCGTTTCATTCGAATTTCTAATCACTAACGCCGCTGTAGAAGTTTCACTTCAAAAAGAACACATTGTCAGACTTTTCATTTGACTGTAAAAACATTTAAAATGTTTATGTTCGAACAACGTACACGTGTTGTCCCTTTGTTGCTAAAACAATAAGTAGGCGCAAGCAAGACGAAGAGGTGTTTCTCAGTGACATTTCGCAAAGACTTCACTGTCGGAAATGTAGACCATCATTCAAAATCGAAACATTGCTTGTTATGACTTTAGCAGTGTTTTGCGACAAGGTACGTTTCCATTTCACTACCTTCCCCGCTACCTTCAATCTCACAACTTACCCCAAAGGGAATGCCATATTATCACTAGATTCAGATGGTTGGCAGCAATTGGGGTTATTACAACAATTTTTATTTATTCACAGAAATATTTTGGTTAATTTGCACCAAAACCACAAAACACTACATATCAACACAAACTCTACTCAATACCCGAGTCAAAAACAAAGAACTTCTCAAAGCTCTTTTTGTCAAAACCATAACTATACGGCTGCGATTAGACAAACAGAAACAATGACCAAATTCAAACACAAAATAAATACTTTGTGTTATTAGATTGCAAATATAGGACGTCCCACTTTTGCAAACATCACCTGTAAAACAAATCACGCATCTTTACGACTATCAATTTACGTACTTACCTAAATAAAATAATATAATTCTGCCAAAAATATCTATTTTAGTACATCTTTTCTTTCTACAATCGTAATATTATTCTCTTTATAGAATTAACCTTCACCTCCGAATCCTTTCTTTTTGTTTTTAATCCATTAATCTTTTAATTTTTATCTGAGATGTTTTTTGTTTCCTGAAATATTTACGTCACCCGTAATCGAACTTTATACAGATAAATTAAATATTACGATTGGATTTTGAAACTCGAAGAACGGTTTCAGAGAGCATGATGTTTCAAAGTTACAGGGTACCTACCAACCTCATCAAAACAATTATAGCATTATTCTTAAAATTGTCTATCGGACAGAGTTTGAAGATACATTACGATAGAGTTCTCCTTAAAAACGGAACAAAACTTAAAACCAGCGCCATTTGACCGTGTAAAACGTATAATTATTTATTTGCTAAAATCCTTCCCAAAGTCAGTGGGACAAAGGCAGTAGACTGACACAAGTTTTGGCGCCAATGTTCCGTTCCTCGAGCACCACCACTACCTCAACTATGTTTGGCTACATTAACGTGCCTACCTGCTGTATAACCTTTTGTGTGCATTAAGTTTGTACAACTTACGAAACACAGGGTTGAATTTGTTTAATTATAAAATCAAACTAGTAACATTTTAAATACATCCATTTAGTGGATATGGTGGTAGCGGTAAGGCTCTCTAGCGGTAAGGCTCTTGACTCCCAATCCGAAGGTCTGCGGGATCGAATCCCGGCGTGGTCAAATAAATTTTATTTGATTTATTTGTGTTATTTCAGAATTAATTCATTAAAAATAATATATTTGCAGCACGTTTCAGAGTGGAAGATACTCTCAGTATCACTCTGGTGTAAGACCGCCACTCGGAATTGAAACATTACTTGAAATGGCTTTGGCCGTGTTTGGTGACCAGATCTGGATAGCCAGGTACTTCCCACCTTCCTCTTCCCATTTTCTTACCCTCTCCACTACCTTCATCCTCACAACATACCCCAATTGGGGATGCCATAGTCTCACTGGCTCCAGACGGGAGCAGTTGGGACTCTTGTGCGGTATTCATATTCAAAAAAAACTTATGTCATATTGGGGGATGATATGTGGAGGGTCTTTTTAGGAAAAGGAAGGAGTGGAAGTTCTGTGAAGGAAAGGGTATAAGGGTGGGTAGGTAGGAGGTAGGGATCAGTATGCCCAGCAGCGACGGACGTATGAATCTATCCCTCCCATTGCGGTGCAAGGCGATGTTCCGAGAGAAGTCAAAGGCACTCCCTCAACCATTCTCTTCCGATCTGGCCACACAGTAGGTGGGCAACAAATTCGCCGCCGAGACCTAGACAAACCTCACCGCATGAACCCGGGCACCCTTGCTAAGTCACCAAACGTAGCGAACCACTTGGGGTGGCCTATGGTGTTGGTTATCCAATAAATGGTTCCAGGGCCGGCGGTACCCATACCTTTCTCCCAAATTGAGTTAAAAACCCATTAAAAGTAATGAAAAAAAACAAGTTAAATAGGTTACGTTAGGTTAGGTTCTCCTTAGGGCTCTCCTTTTTTTCATAATTTTTAATGACTTTTCAAAGGGGTGTTGAAATGGCACTTTGTTGAGTTGTCATGGAACATTGTTTTTTCATACTCTGTCCAAAGTCTAGAATTTTATCTAATTTTGACTTGTAAAGTATAAAGTACAGTATTGACCAAAATCAAGTGCTTTAGCGTCGGTAATTTGTTTTATCTTCGGCCAAGTCCAACGTCCATGTTAAAAATGATTTTATCTTCGTTGTTATCAATACCGCAAAGCTCACCGTCCAAAGTTTTTTTTTTTTTTAATTTTCAAAATTTTAGGTTCCCATATTCTGCAAAGTCCATGTCCAGGTTTATCTTAATTGTTTTATCTATACCGCAAAGCCGAAAGAACAAGGTTATTTTTTCTTCCAATTTGGACATTAATCCAAAGTCCAATATCCAGAGTATAACGTCCAAAAAACAATATTCAAAGTCTAATGTCCAAAGTTAATGTCCCATGTCCAAAGTCTATTGTCCAAAGTCAAATGATTTACCTTCAAGACCCGATCCGTTCATGTCCGAGTCGAAACACAGTTTCCACCTCGCCTCGGGCCAGTGGAGACTTGTTGTAGCCCGCAGCCTCCCAGACGGGATGATCCTAAAACCTGTCCTCTCAACTCGTTTATCTCCCTTTCTGAACCTTTGTCTGAATTTGGACAAGCCCGGTCCATTATTTTTATTGTTTTGTTCAAGGATATCCCCAAGATCAACGGGAAACGGTGAAAATTACTCACATCAGCAAATATTTATAATTCATTGAAAATAAAACGTTATTACTTATTTTTATGGCGCCAATTTTATTAAATATCACCTAAAGATATTATTAAATACTAGCTGGTACCTGGCATGCTTTGCCATGCCATTTAATAAATAATTTATTTCTCCCTATAAAATTTCCCGCAAATATATCAAAATCGTTTCCACGGCAACGATTTGTTTTGCTTAGCAATAACTCGCTTTTCTTAGGGACAGAAAACGTATGGTAAATAAAATATATTAATATATATAATTTCATGACGCCCGAGCTTATCCTTATATACAGCCTATAGTACTCGCATATAATTTAGTTTTCTATTAGTGAAAGAATTTTTAAAATCGTTTTATTGTTTTATGCGTGAAAGCGTAACAAACAAACACAAGCAATTTCGCATTTATAATATTAGTATAGATTTGTAGAAAATAACTAAAAGCTAGCTAAAATAAATAATTAATTAACTACACCCTACTGACCCTACTTAGATTAAAATATGAGATAATGCAAATGGCAATATTGAATAGAAATACCAATCTTCACACGTATCTGCAGTCTGCATTTACTTTTTGACACTAAACGGGAGTTAATTAGTTATTGAGGTCTTTAGTCATATTGCAACCACTTTCATTTCGCAAAGATCGAACGGAATAAATTCACCGTGTCTTAAACGCTTTATTTTAATGCAGCGCTATGGATCGCTTATACGACTCCTTCCAATTCTAAGAGCTTTGTTATTAGTTTTGTTGCTATTTTTTTCTTATTAGTTTTGTTATTAGCTTTGTTATTAGTTCCATCAATTCAGTAAATTAGTCAGTAATTTTGCGTAACGAACCACATTATGTACCAAAAAATATTTTTGACAGTTTTGACGGCCTCCGTGGTCGAGGGGTAGGTAGGGAAGGTCGCGGGATCGAATCCCGGGATGCGCAAATAAGTTTTATTTGATTAATTTGTGTTATTTCATAATTAGTTCATTAAAAATAATATATAATATATTTGCGGAACGTTCCAGAGTGGAAGATATTCTCAGTATCGTCCTATTATAAGACCGCCGTTCAGAATTGAAACGATGCTTGGAATGGCTTTAGCCGTGTTTGGTGACCAGATCTGAATAGCTAGGTACTTCCCCAACTTCCTCTTGCCCATCTCACCTCCCCAATACTTCAGCCTCACAATATACTCCAATTGGGGATGCCTGGCTTACTGGCTGACGGGAGCACGTAGGACTCTTGTGAGGTATTCACATGAAAAAAAAAAACGAAACTTATCTGATACCATCAAGACCGTGCTAAAATTAATAGTTATATTAATTTAGATTTTATTTTTTTTATTTCTGATTTAACACGTCAATACGAAAACATACGAGAAAATTATTTCGAGGCATGACTATTATACGCATTTATGACTAGAAACGTCACTAAATTTCATTACCTACCTTCTGACGAAACTGTACCCGCCATCATCATCACTATCAGCCATTGTCTATTAATCCCAGACTGACGGACTCGCCACGCGTACGCAAATGATAAGGATAAATGCTCTTTTAAAAACATATTTAGTCATCGATTTTCTTAAAAATGAACTTAGATGACTAGCCGAAAACATTCACAGAATCGAAACAAATAACACACACCCCAAAATAGGAAATTATGATCCAATTATTATCTTTAATATCCATCGTACCTACTACACTCATATTACTTATATTACGATCATCAATTCGGATTCCTCGAATCAATAAATAATCGAGAGTGTCCGATAAAACATGAATAACAAATATCCGATAAAATATGAAAGCGATAATTACAGGTAAATGCCCCAAAGTGCATTGACTTTAATAAAGGTTTTACAACTCGGTACAATAACTTATTACACTACTGTGTTGCAATAATAAAGCAATGACCCTGAAATGGGCAATGTCCGCTACAAAAATCTTAATTTATCCTTATTCCTCATGTGATACATCTAAGTTGTGAAAAATGCACATCATCACGAAAATTTTGACACAGATCCAAAGGATTGGTGGATATAAAGTACAGCTTTTATGAAAGCATCGGCGTACAGAATATCTACTTTGTGCTCGACAAGCAAACTGGACAATTTGGAAGCAAATTAAATAGTGACTGGCTGTCAAATAAAAATATTTATTTTATTTTGTGAATTAGTATGATCCATTGTAAGCCTTTAATACGAAGCACTGGCGTGTGATAAAAAAAGTATTTATTAACGTAGATACATTTGTGTGACGTAGGTTGAATTTGTTTTATTTTGTGATGAGACTTAAAATCACTTTTGCCAAACGCACTATCAGTAACCATTTTGTCTTATTTATACAGCACACTATTGGTTGGGTACCACATAAGGCTATTAACACCTCGGAACCGGTACCACTATGGCATATGTTGAGAGGGTGATGGAAGTAGGGGAGGAGAAGTTGAAGGAGAAGACGAAGGTTGAGAATTATCTTAATTTCCGTAAGCAAAGCTTAAGACATACAAAGACGTATCGCTTTCGAAATCAGTCCAACGTTTTGTCCTAATTGAAATAATCATGAAATATCATCAAAATCATAGGGAAGAATCTGTTATCTCATCACAAATTTTAGAAGGATTATTCTTCTTTTCAAGGGTATTTTTTTTAAATTTAATTAAAATTAAATTTGATTGTTTTATTATCAAGTTCTGCAAGTATTTTAGTATGTATTATTTATGACAGCTGTTTCGGTTTACAAGACCATTTTCAAACTGTGGTTAATCCACTGTTAGGGGACTTATGATGTTTAAGTTTAAGTCGTGTATACAAAATCTTATTAATTTCATTTTTATTTTAATATATTTAATTAAAATTAAATTTGGTAGTTTTATTACCAAGTTCTGCAAATATTTTAGTACGTATTTTTTGTTACAGCTGTTTCGGTTTATAAGACCATTTTCAAACTGTGATTAATCCACTGTTAGGCGACTTATGATGTTTGAGTATAAGTCGTCTACACAAAATATAAATAATTCTTAGAACTCCATTTAATTTTTTTTTTTTTAATTTAATTAAAATTAAATTTGATATTTTTATAAAAATTTAATTAAATTAATGCAGATCTTGATAATAAAACAATCAAATTTTATTTCAACTAAATTTAAAAAAATTAAATGGAGTTCTACGAATTAAAAACAAAAACAATTAATAATTTATATTGCTAATTATGTGTGTTATTATTTATGAATCTTTCAAAGTTTTTAGAGGCTTAAGATAATTAATTATGTACATGGTTGTTCAGTGGAAATTTTATGTTGTTCACTTGTTTAGGTACTAATAAATAACAATAACATTTATTAGTTGATTATTTATTATCTTACTTTGGACTATTTTATTCAATATCATCAAGTCATAGTAATTTATAATTTCCACGAATTAATTCAAAGGGTATAAAATGCGAATGACGTAGGAGAATCCTTATATAAAAATATATTTTTTAAAAAAACTCTCTACGATCAAACGATTGTTAATCCTTCTCGGATTTGATATAACTATGTACATCCTTCTTAGGGGATTTTCGCGAAGCTTAAGGAAATTAATGAAGGTAAAGAGAAAAGTTAGCAATTAAAACGGCCTCCGTGGTAGAGGAGTACCCGAGACTCTCGACTAATGAGCGGATTTTATTTAATTAATGTGTATAAATAAAAATTAAATAATTTCTAAAAAATATATCTTGTAGTAAGTTTGAGGCACATTCCAGAGTGGTGGATTCTGTCAGTATTGCCTCGGTGTAGGATAACCATTCAGAATTGAAACGTTGCTTGAAATGGCTTTAGCCGTGTTTGATTAACAAATTTTAATAACCATCTCTTCCTCTTCCCATCTCCTTACCTTCCCTCATTTCATACTTCAGCCTCATAACACAACCTAATTGGGGATGCTATGGTCGCATTGATTCCAGACGGTTGCGAGCAGTTTTGAGCGGAATTCACATAAAAAAATCTTATCAGAAACATATCAACAATAATTTCATGCAACTATTAAACTATGAAGGGTTGCTTAAAATTTAAACGGGGTGACAAAATCGTTTATTATAATAAAATTTGTATTTGTTTTTTCTTATCGGTAATTCTAGTTTGAAAAAAAGTAAGGTAAACCACTTTTAAAAAATTTTATGTTTGCATTTGAATATTTTAAAAATTATGTGTTTATTTCTAATAATAAAATTCGAATGCATATTTCATCACTTTTCAAACATAGTTTTTAGTTTTCGGATATATTCAGAAATATTTAATTTAATTTAATATATATATTTACGCCTTGACGGCTTTTACATGTAACATTGGTAAGTTGTACAGGAGCAACATAACAAGTATATAGTACAAAAAATAAAAGGTACAACTTTACATATTAAAGTAGTTACAGAGCAGTGAGCAGTGAATTTGTTATGTTAACAATTTGATATTTAAGGATTGTTGCATAATATCTGCATACATCTATGTTTTAATATTCCTTTTATTTGAACTTTATTGCAAAAAATTGAATTTTATTGCACCCCAAGTGGTTCGCTATCGCTTTGGTGATTTAGCAGGGGTGCCCGGGTTCATGGGGTGAGGTTTGTCTAGGTCTTGGAGGCGCATGACCAGGACACACAGAGCCCCAGATTCCTACCCACCCCTTAAACCCTTTTCCTTCCCAGAACTCTCCTCTCCTCATTTTCCTTAAAAAAAAAACCTCCACACAGCATCCCCAAAGATGACATAGGCCCTGAGAGAAATTATTTTCCTCAGGGCCTCCTGTGTGGAGCTCACGTAAAAAAAGGAAATTTTCTAATCCTTCCCACAGAATATTTCCGAAGTCTTCGCCGCACTCTTGAAACGCACGGCGCTGAAAAAGAAGATGGATAGATATGTAATTACGAGTGTTGGACAGAGCGCTCTAATATGTTGAGTCGTAGAATAGCAGCGAAAATTGCGAAAAAGCTTAATAAAACACGACTTAGCATATTTTTCGATTTTTTTCTATCGAGGGAATTTCATATAATTTGCGTTTCGGCGTGGAACGTATCTAGATATTATCTTCAAAAATAACACATATTTTTTTAAGAGCTTAAAAACTTCAAATGTTTAAGGGAGATATGTAAGAAATCGGTCGAAATACGAATAGTAGACCCTTTTATCCCTATCTCAAGCCCTCAAAATCAGAAACATGAAAGAATCCAGAGCATCCCAGTAAAATCTGCCACGATTGTGTGAGCTTTTCCCTGGCCCTGGATAGTGGGAACACTTCCCATTTGTGCAATAATTACTAAAATTATTCACAAAAAACTGCTTCCAAATATTTTTTTTATTAAGCCGCCGTTTCTGACAAAATAACATCTATCTTTTCTTATTTTTTGATATCTTAGTGTTTTCATGAATGGGCTCAACATGATGACGATTTGCAGTTCGTAGTGGTCCGATTGTTGATCTCATGGCGGCTTGGTCCTGTCTGCGCCTCTGCCATGCGCGTGGGTGCACTGCGCATCAGATGTCCGTGTTTTATTGGTCACAGCAAAGTGGGGTTACCAACACAAGGAAGGGTCAAGCACCTGAGCCGTCTGAGGTCTGTCGTCGGATAGCAGAAGCCCAAGGATGCAGATTATCGATGAAAACATAACGAAAAAGATAAAAATAGGTACTACAGCATTTTTTGCATTTAACCTTCACCGGTCGAATAGTGCGCCCTGGGAAACAAAAATTGTTCAAGTGTCGCGTCTCGCACTTCACGGTGCAGCGTCTGTCCACATATTTTTTGAATCTCGATAAAGATTTTAATTTCTGTTCGATTATGATCAAAGCAAGTAATCAAACTACTAGGAAAAAAAATTGGCTCAATTGTGATAGCATATTTAATATTGATGTAGGAAGTAGATTAATGAGTGGAAGGTATAAACTTATATATGGTGTGATATCTATAATATTTAAATAGAATCTCATTTAGAGATATTTTTCCAAGAAGTGTGATTACCTACCCGTTTTAATCACAATTGACAGGAAATTAATTTTCGACTGCTTAAGGCGCCGCTTCCCGGCCCAAAAAGAAGATGATGGAGAGATATGTAATTACGAATGTTGGACACAGCGCGCCAATATTTTCAATGACAAAATTGATGCGAAAATTGGGAAAACGCTTAATAAAACATGACTCGTTTAAAATAGAGTAAAAATCTCGTGGAAGGTATCTTAAGTATCATTTAAAGAAACATTGTGATTTTTTTCACAAATGTAACTTGTAAAATAATAGAAATAGACTTGTTTTAAATAATTTTCGGGGCATACTTTGCGATTTTCTTCTATCGAGAGAATTTCATATAATTTGCGTTTCGGCATGGAATGTATCTAGATATTATCTTCAAAAATAACATATATTTTTTTAAGAGCTTAAAAACTTCAAATGTTTAAGGGAGATATGTAAGAAATCGGTCGAAATTCGGATAGCGGCGGCTTAAACCAAAAAAAAAATATAATAAGAAAATTGTTGCAAATTCACTGCCATCACGCTCCTTTCACAAGATTCATCATTAGCTTCGTCCAGATATTTCGCACAACATTAATTTAATTTAATTTTAATTTTTTAATTTAATTTAATTTTTTAATTTTAATTTTAATTTTAAATACATAAACGGCTATACTGCCTTTTATAAATAAACATATAATAGAGTACAAAAGTAAGAAAAATAATATCATTGTATAATAGTAGTTTTAAACTTAAAAATAACATACAATTATTTTGTGTATCACAACAAAAAATAACAAGAAATAAAAATGAGAAATATCATCATTTCATTTCAGCATGTCCATATTGCGTATATAAAGTTACATTATGAAAAAAATAAAAAACTTAAAAACTAAAACCTAAAAATAACATACAATTATTTTGTGTATCACAACAAAAAATAACAAAAAAGGACAATGAGAATAAGTCATTTAAAGGGCAAAATCAAGAGAACGAAATAATTTGTAATTGTAAATAAATGTGTACATGTATTTTTAGGACATTTCCATTAAAACAGTTGTAAGTGCCAACTAAATCGTTTAGTTACTTTAAGTCACTGTCAGCATGCGGACAGTGTGCTAAGTGGTAATTAAGTTTAAGTCACCGTTAAGTACCTACCAATTTAGTTGCCCCGATTATAGTCTTTTATATTTATTCGCACAAGTAACCCCTCCACGCATTCTTCTAGTTAGGTAAGGGCTACTGTCGCGCTCTTTGGACAGGCACGCAATAAAGTTTTACTAGGAAAAAAATATTTTACTACATCACTTACTTAATTGCACGAATGGACGGCACTTATCACGGACAGTTTAGTTACCACGTATCACTGTTCTTGCTACTGACGCGTAGGTGTTCAACTATGACTTGTTACTTGTTAAAACTTCTTCAACTCGCGTCGCACGCCTATCGGAGGAGTCTGTTGATATTTGGTTTTTAATTTAACTAAAATATTTTCTTATTTGACTTATGAAATAGAACAAATTGTACTTTTAGGGGGTATTTTATATCCTCCTGATAGCTTATCCTTACGATAACATTTGCTTAAATGCGCGTTCTGTTTTATTTTTTGTTTGTATGGTGCGCATGTGATTCTCTTTCGTTCGTATATCTATAGTCAGAGGTTCGAGCCGCCCTGTCCCAGACATAATCTGACCTGACCGGAATTCCTCCAAGGCGGAAATTTCGCAAGAGCCAAGTTTCGGGGAATGACCGAATTACTCATCTCTTACATATTTACTCCGTCACCTACAAAACAGGAAAATATTCTAGGCCTTGGATTAACAAATGATTCGGTATTATTGCTCACCTATCCTAATGATTGTGCGTTGTTGTTTTCCAAAGCAATTACCCCTTTCAATGAAATTTAAAATGGTTGTTTCTAAGGATTTTGATCCGGGAAAATTATTTGTTCAATATTTTCCTCTGACCTACGTGATGCTGTGATTGTACGTCCATTTGCTTTCATTCCTCTAGAATCTGTATACGCACAAACCACCCGGTCACTGTCTCTGGAGAAAAAGAAGATGGAGAGATATGTAATACCGAATGTTGGAAAGAGCACGCTTATATTTAAAACCATAAAATTGGAGCGAAAATTGTGAAAATGTTTAATCAAACACGATTTGTTTAGAATAGAGCAAAAATCTCGTGGGGTTGTCTAAAACAACGTTCAAAGAAACACTGTGAATTTTTTCATTCATATAACTTGTTATATAATATAAATTATAAATTCGGGTAGCGGCGGTTTAAAGACGGCCTCCGGGGTCGAGGGATGAGGCTATTGATTAGCGAACCGAAGTTCGCGGGAACCATTCAATTAGCTAATGAATGTATTTTTTTTTATATAAATGTGTATAATTAGATTAAAGTTACTATTTGTATCATTGATAATATATTGAAATTTAACAAGACTGTGTGTAATATAATTTTAAATAATTTAACAGATGGCAACATAAACAAAATTATCAATTTAACAACAAACAGATTAAAATAACTGGAATATATATTTATATTTTTATTTATTCGTTTTTTGCTATTGTGTACGAAAGCATTATGCAAATATGTCACTTCTATGACTTATTTTTTTTTTTTTTTTTTTTTCAAATGATAACGATTCCTGCCTTCTTTTTTTTACATGATATAGTTTTGATTGAGATTCCAATGTAATAAACACTGTGAGAATTATAGAACTATTTATTCCTATCAGAATTATATTACTAGTACTATCAGACTTATAATCTTTCTCAATTTTCAGTTACGGAGAAGAACTCTTCGATATCTCTCATTCACTTTACTGTTTAAATTATTTTTATTATTATATATATATATTTATATATTTTTTTTATTAAAATATAAGATAGATCATGAAATTATTAATACATAAAAATAATGAGATTGCCTCTACTCAAACCTATCGTATATTTTCTTAAAAACAATTTAAAAATAAAAAAATGAAAAAACTTCGATATATTTCCTGTTTGAACATTCGGATAGGAAATATATCGATGAAAGATTTAGTTTTTATTTTTAAGATTAAGCTTTTATTTTTAAGATTTAGTTTTTATTTTCTGTTCACAAAACAATGAGTTTATATTTTGGTTTTCTTTATAGTTTTAATATATTATCATTTTATTTATTTAAACTTTGTAACTTTTCTCAGTACTTTTACAACTATCACTATATTTAACTGCTTTACGGCCTTTATAACATTGTACTTGAAATGATGTTTACATTTGTAATTATTAGATACAATATTATGTTTTACAAAAAACAACAACTACCTAATGTGAACTAAACCAGGAAATTTGACTGTCCTAAAACGGGAAATCTCCTAGTTGGACGGTCAAAGTATTTGTTTATAATGTATATGTATTTTGTTTCAATAAATAAATAAATAAATAAATAAATCCCGGCGTGCGCAAATAAATTTTATCGATTAATTTGTGTAGTTTCACAATTAATTAAATTTAAATTATATTTAGTATATTTGCGACACGTTCCAGAATGAAATGTACTCTCAGTATGTACGCCCTGATGAAAGACCACCATTTAGAATTGAAATGTTGCTTTAAATGGCTTTAGCCGTGTTTGGTGACCAGATCTGAATAGCCCGGTACTTCTCCACCTTCCTCTTCCCAAATCCTTCCCCTCCACATTACCTTCAGCCTCACAACATACCTCGCTTGGGGATTCCATAGTCTCACGGGCTGAGTTGGAAGTATTTGATACTCTTGTGTGGTATTCACTCAAAAAAATTTTTAAATACACTGAGCCGTAACATCTCAGAACACATTTTGTGGTAAAGGTAAATGCCTCCCAAATGATTTCTTTTCGCGAAGAGTTCATATGTACCTACTAATTTGAATTCATATATTTTTATACACAAAAAGGGCATGCAAAATCAACATGTAAGAATAATAATTGAACTAATAAAATCAACATATTGAAGACTTAGAGCCGCGGGGTCCTTATAATCCTTCGTACATCCTTAAAATGACGGAAACGCGCTCACATTAATCATCCTGCTTACTAATTTTATATAATGGTAACTGGCGTGTACCTTATTTTCCACAAAATTAATTTTAATTAAATTACGTGCTTTATTTACCTGTGTGATATCTTTATCGTTTCCTCTGCACTTTCGCAATAAAGGGAATGCGAATGACCCGTAATTAGTTGAACCTTAAAATTAATTATTTTCTTTTGGTTAACGTAATGTATCATAATTCGTCTCTGTTTAGTTCCCACTTTGCTTTAATTGTCTATGGGCTCTTCGGGTCACATGGTCTCGTTTCTGAGATGTGCCGAAGGAAATCGAAGGTAGATGTGCAGACTCATTATAATTCTAGAGCTCCGCAGACAAAAGCTAGCTTTCAGTCACAGAGGACGTTCGTTATTAAATTATATTTAATTAAATGAAAACATTATGAGCGAAACTCAATCGAAAATCTGGAAACAGAAAAATCAGAAAAAGATATTTACACCTCTGGGACTCGAACCCAGGACCTCCCTACTTTCCGGGTTGGGCGCTCTTATCCACTGAGCTAAGGTGTCGATATCCAATTCGGTCACTTCTAACTGTACCATACTTCGACTAAGAACCACTCATATTATCTACATTTTTCTTAACGCATATTTTTATTGGCTGCCATCTTTATGAATGATTGCAAGATTCAACTCGAACTAAATGCAATCTAGATGGTGTCTGGATAAATTATTATCCATTTTATTTAATGTGCGATATCTATTGACTCTTCTGCAAGTCTAGGATGAATATTATTATTTTTTTATTTTAACTTTTTATGAGTAAAACCTCAAACTGTAATATTTAATTAAATGAAGACATTATGAGCGAAACTCATAATGTCTTCCATTAATTAATTTCCATGTTAATCAATCCAAAACCAAATAATAATTTCCATGTTAATCAATCCAAAACCTATTAGATTAAAAACTAGTTTGTTAAGTTAAGTTGTGGGAAAAGGTTCGCCTTCCCTGCTTAACTTATAAGTAATATTTCATTTTGAGAGGCGTGTATGGGTACCGCTTATTGGATAACCAACACTCTGACATAGGTCACCCCAAGTGGTTCGCTACGTTTGGTGACTTAGCAGAGGTGCCCGGGTTCATGGGGTGATGTTTGTCAGGTCTTGGCGGCCGATGTGTCGGCTCACCTGCTGCGTGGCTGGCCGGATTGATAGAGACTGGTTGAGGAGGTCTTTTGACCTCTCCAGCCAGAATCTCTCGACCTATCGCCTTGCACCGCAGTTGAAGGGATAGATTCATACGTCCGTCACTCCTGGACACACTGACCCCCAGATTCCTACCCACAACTTATATCTAGTTTCTTACCATAACTTATTTTTCTTCCTTTCCTTAAAAAAAACCCTCCACACAGTATCACCTAAGATGACGTAGGCCCTGAGAGAAATTGTGCAGAAAATACCCTCTGAGATCTTGTGAAAGGAAATTTTCACGGCTGATTAGCAATTTATCCACAAAAGTGTTGAATATTATCTTTTCGTTATCATTAAAAAATATATATTTATACTGGTCTTGAAAAAAAAAATCTGCTTCTCTGAACTCTGTTGTTCAGTTCGTTTTGCACGCAATATCAAAGCCAAAGCAATTATAGTATGCACACTTACACAGAGTAGTTTTGAAAATCTTTTTAACTGTTTATATATAAGATTAGTCACAATGATGTTGGCTCCATATATCTAATATATTTATATTCTATTTTAATAGTCTTAAGCCCGGTCAAAGCCGGATAATAAGTCTAGCAGATAATTATTAAATTAAATTGTACGTTGTAATGGTAACAAAATAAATTCAGAAATTCAAATTAGAATAAAATACCAACCAGTTGATTCAATTTGTATATTTATGGCGGATTAAAAATGTTAACACTCGAAAAACTGAAAAGCAAATGTGCAATTCAAACTGCATATTATAGTAGCAGATGCTATCGCAGTTGCATTTTACTAAATTTGGCGTTAAATTGCATTAATTGGCACTCTCGTGTGCGCTGCACCGATGTTCACAATGTACTGTTGCTGTTGTGTGTGAATTTTGTAAGGATGTGGCCAACGTAATAAATGAATAATTTCTTTTTGAATTTATAATCTTTATGTATAAAAATGAATGTTTTTTTGTATATCCTGTACGCGCTTCTATACCATTCATCCGATTGCGATGAAACCTTGGTAATTTGTTGTGCGTACGCCCGCAAAGGTTTCTATATAATGTTGAACTCCGGCATTATGAAATTTCTGTTAAAATTTTACAATAGGTGGCGTGCGAGTTGTTTTGGAAAATGAGTGTATTTCATATAGTTTAGCAGCAGGGAGGAAAGGAGAACACTTTGTTTCTTTGATTGGCATTGCAACACATTCCGGGCACTGGCTAATTTAGTAATAAAATGCAAATATTTTTTAAATGTTTGGATATTGATAAGCTATAAAAGCACACATAGAACATCGTAGGCGGTTGATATTAGCGATAACTCTTATTATTATTACTTACTAGTGACAATAACCACATTATTAATATGAACACTGACCTCAATACTTCCTTTTGTTTATATACGTTTACTAATTTTCATTGCACGAGTCGTCTTTGTCTCTTGTAAAGTTAATTGCGTAATAAGATAATTAATTGACAGAGGAACGTGTCTGATTACGTCAAGATTTTATAGGCATTGAATAAAAATAAAACTGATTTTCTGCCATCGAATTTAGGTGCAATGTTAACTTTTTTTTTTAATTCAAAAACACTTTAAAAAAATAATGCTCGAATGAAAAAAGTCATTGCGGTCTTTATGGAATCATTTTTCTTATAAAACAATAATTTTTTTATTTTTTTATATCATTAAAAAATACGTCATTATATTCTGTTGTGTATTTTTCGCTATGAAATTCTGTGTTGTGTGTACTTTCTGTATACGTGCATATATTGGCCGCTGCAAAAAATCATTGCCACTCACAGAATTTGGAAATAATTTTACATTTGTTTATTTAATATTTATTTATTATTTTATTGAATATATAAATAATACTTATAAATCTAAATAAAACATAAAAAAGACAAAGGAAAATATAAAGGCAACGGTCGCAAATGGGACTCGAAACCAGGATCTCTTGTCTTACCGGAACCGGGACACAACGCTGAATTGGGACTTATATTTTTCTGTATCTCATATTTAAAATTCAGAATTTACAATCCTCAACTATTTTTTTCCCATATTTTTAGCATTTTATGTGTATAACCTTCAAGATTTATTCCAATTAAAATTGATTTCTTTATTTCTTTACGTTCTCCATAAAACATTCTCCGTTCTCCATTTCTTTACGTTAAACATAAAACTGTATATACACCGACATATTACAAAGATATATCAATTTTTTTGTTTTACTATTTTGTGACTTGCGTCAAAAGATAATGCCGAATTGTCTATAAATTTGGTTTAGCATTTATGAATGCCGCAGACGCATTAGCCTAGGAATATTTATATTTAAATAATTTCTAATAATTATTGTATAGCCTACAAGCATAAATGTTTAATAAATAATAAATATCCAGTTTGTACCTCAAATAAATAAATAAAAATATGTATTAATATTATCATACGCCTACACCCTACACGGGCTTTTAAAAAAATGTGACATACATAATCATTTTGGGGAAAAATAATCATGAATATGCTATTTAAGTTGTTATAAAGAATTCGGCTGAAGAATGCTAACATTGATTATTATTATTGAAGAATGTTATTATAGCCTTCTTACGACCATATTCCAATTCTATGAACACATTATAAATAAACCAATCATTTAACATTGTTCCTTTGGTAATAGAGCTAATACAACTTTATATTTGGTATTTAATTATTTTTTAGTTATATATATTTTTGTACGGAATGGAAACCGGAAAACTTTGCCTGGGATTGATCTCGTAGATTTGAATGAAAGGCTTTTGGAAGTTGGTTCTACACACGCAATCTAAATATCCTGGACAGAGAGACAGACCAATCCAAGCTCAGATAGAAAAGGGAAAGAAATAATAAGTTGAAGAGTTTACCTCAACTTTGTCGATCATTTCCAGATGAGTGAAACGGTGACCGGACAACTCGGAATGAAACCAACTCAGAACCATCTCCGATAAGTCATTTAGAGTGATAAAAAATCAATATAAAAAAATAGTTAAATAGGTTACGTTAGGTTAGGGTTATCGGCTGATTTAAAATTATTTTTTCATAGCTTTTAATGACTTTTCAAGGAGGTGTTGAGTTGAATTTATTCTCAGTTGGCATGGAACCGAGCGAAACATTCCTTTCTTGAAAAGAGGAAAAATATTGAGCAAAGAATCCTGTCTCATGTTTTAATAGTTTTAAGTATATTTCAAAGTTCCATTCATTGCTAATGATTAAAATGTTACCAAACTAAGAAAATCCTGGCATCAAATCTGTTTAAATATGTACCTACGACGACGCCAAATTTTTTGAATCCGCTTCAGAAAAATAAGTGGCTTTTTACTTCACGGATAGGATGCGTGTACTTATACGGTACTAAAATATTTTACAGGATAAACTGAAGTGTCATTTCATAAACCTACCCAAGTAATAAGTAGGTACCTAATCTAACCACAATGTTAAAGCTTTTTTATATTTTGATTCGTTCTTCTCGGTCTAACGCGAAATGGTTTCGTATGTTCATTTATCTTCAGAGATAATGAATAACAATCAAATGCTTTTGTAATCCATAAACAAGAGGTGTACACGTACACCTTGTACCTATAACCATAAAAAAATTATGATTTGGTGTGATTAGGTATGCTGTTTTTTGAATAGATAATATTAATGTACCAATCAATGTAATTCACTTATATGTAATACGACATTCAATAAAAACATACTACAATGGGAGATCAGGAAGATGATAAATTATTTAGCATAATTAGTATAAGTTGTTGTTTTTGCAGACTTATCTTATTTCTATTGTTCTAAAATTGTATTTATGTAAAATATTCTCAGATATAATACCAGATAATATACCAGAAGCTTCTTTTAGTTTTCCTTGTCTAGAGGATGCTTTGTTCCAGGGGATAAATAAACAATCAGGATTGGCCTGAAACACCCCCTTTAAAAATTGAAATGGCTTTAACCAAGTTTGTTGACTAAATTTGAATACTCAGCCCGTTACTTACATCTAGTATCTGGGACATGTCATCAATAATAAATTAACGGATGATGAAGATATTGACAGGCAGAGGAGAGTACTTAGCATAAAATGCAACATGCTCAGTAGAAGATTTCGGCTTTGCAGCCCACGGTGAAAAGGACGCTTTTCCTAGCCTTTTGTACCACCCTGTATACATGAATTTTGCAAATTTGAATTGTGCAAATTTCAAAAAAAGGACTATGGAAAGGCTTCGAGTGCAATATAATAATGTATACCGTCTAATGTTCGGACTTCCCAGGTACTGTAGTACCTCTTCAATGTTCACAGAAGGGAGAGTTCCAGGATTCGAAGCTTTATGAAGAATAAGGATTGCAGGACTGAGGGGAAGGATAAACCACTCCAGAAACGTCCTCATCATGGAAGCCCGTCTGACTCCAGGATCGAGCATAGAAGAATATTGGAGAAAGACACTGGCTCCTACAATCTGAGATCCGATGGAACAACAAGAACCCAATTAAAGACTTTACTATATTTTATATGAATACCTAGTATCTAATGATGCTTCTCTTTTTTTATTTTATTAACTTTTTATTTTTATTTCTTCATAATAACATATGTAATTATACTCTATATGGGATATGTGGAATTGCACTCCCCTCCCCTCATAAGACCATTATTATTATTATTATTACTTACCCCCCCCCCCCCCTACTCCCACACACTGCCTATTGCCTGACAATATACCCCAATTGGGGATACCATAGTCCCTCCAGCTCCAAATGGTTGGGAGCATTAGCGACTGTTGTTCGGTGTTCACATTTAAAAAATACCAAGAAGGTGCCTATATATTTCATAAGGCATAGGTTTATGAATCTTACGAAAGAACCAACATGTTACAAAAATATTTTTAAATGTAAGTGGTATGGTAACCTATATAAGTTTTACCTTCATAAGTTTTACATGTCGTCGCCTTAGTTCTTAATTGTCCAAACGACCATTTTAGTTTTTGTTCAACCTCCACTTTAAAATTAAAAATAAAGTATGAAAAATGACAGTTAATGACTTAAATAAGCATTATTTAAACTAATGAGACCTTTTTTACCTTCACGGAAAAAGCTTTATCTTACACCTATCATAATGTTGCATTGAAATAATGAAAGAAAACCTTCTCCTCTCGTAAAATTTTCTAATGGTCGTTTGGACAATTAAGAACTAAGGCGACGATGTATTTAATACTAAATGACTTTTTTTTCATAATAACAAAAAATAATCAATACCAACGTAGAATGCTCAAATAAGTAATAACAATAATAAAATTTCTAAACATGATGACTATTTATTATTATTATTTTTATTATATTTGATTTTTAGATAATGGAAGATACGTTTTAGGTTTCTTTATCATTTTAACGTCATACATTAATACGTCGTAAAAGGGTTTTGAAAATACGAAAATATTATGCAGATCGCTTGCAATATTGATTGACAGATTTCTATTGAATGCGTGGGAATTACCATATTTACGATAAATAAATTATCGCCTGTACAAATAAACAAATTTTACCACAGACGACCTTAAGTTAGTTGTGTACTTGTAATAGTCAGTGTCGTACCGAGGATACAGGCAGCCTGAGCCACAAATAATATCTTCAAATACACTTATTTTGGGGCAACATACGAGCAAAGTGGCATTTGCTAAAGATTTATTGGAGACGAACCATAATTTTGATTTTAATAATGTAATACAGTAGCTACACAAAGACTTTTAGACAGACGTGATAGTTTAAATATTATGTATAACCAAAAAATATTTTTAAACGACCTTTTTTCACTGAGGACAAGATCTTCAAATGGACTTTCAGCGCCATTTTGTTTTTATGACAGTTAAAAGGTTCCCGTTAAAAGCCGATTCCAAGTCCGTTATAGTTTTTGAACAAATTGTGATCATCAGGAGGGGACAATAATCATGTTGTTAAGTTTGTCAGCTTTTTAGAATTTGATAGATAGATAAAACGCATCTAGAATCGGCGTTTAACGGGGCCCTTCCAAATGTAAAAAACAACATAGCTCTGAATGGCCTGTTGTGAGTGTGGTTACTTGTTATTGTGGTTGCGCCACTGCTTAACATCTGTTTACCAAACTGTATAACTAATAAGTTATTAGTAATAACGATGGATCGTTTATAGTAAAAACACGTAGAAAAAAACCACACGGTCGATCACGTGATAATTAACCAAAGCGATAATAAAAGTGCGGTCAATTGATGTGTCACCAGCTGATTAAAATATTGTCCTATGTATAACAACCGTCAGAAGGTAGGTACCTACCTATTTGAAAACTGATTATGAAATTCCCACGTTTTCTTGCACATTTTAGGCAGTGATTACTTAGTGGCTATAGACAGGATGTTATGGGACGTACTTGACTTACTTTAACCAGTGATTCCTGACAACATTTGGAGACAAAAATGTTAATGAAATTTTGGTCTCCGGTAACCTTATAGATGTTTTTTTTTTCAATTTTTTTTTCTTCAAAATCCAACAAAAAAAATCTTGTCACTGGTCACCCACCCCGCTCCGAAATGTCCAATACCTACTGATTTTATGTTTTTTGTCGAAAATTTTTTTAAAAAAATATCGCCAGAGACCAAAATTTTGTTCACGTTTTTTACTCTAAATAATGTCAGGAATCACTGGTTTTAAGTCAAGTACTAAACTAACTTAACACCCTATTTAAGTTCTGATGAAGCTCAAACTAACATGAATAATTTTTGGCTGATTTATGCATCACCGTTTTCGTGAAAAATCACCTAAAGGACGCTGTACAAATAAGTTTATAGTAGAATTAATTTAATGGCTTACAATTAAGTTTTATAGTTTTAACTAATGACTTACATCTAACACCTATAGATAGTGACTCGTGATTAAGATTTATAACTGCTGACTTAAAACTAGTGAATTTACAACTGTGATTTAAAGTTGTAGATAACATTTAAAAATACTTGATTAGGGTATTATTAGCGATAACATTGCAAACCAAACTACGAACAAACTCTGTAGGTAAATGTTCAAACGTAACATAGGTAAGTTTTTGTAGCAAGTCGAAGCAGCTTTAGAATTTTATACATGAATATTATATTCTACACATTTTATACAAGTTGTATGTTTTATTTTATTCTTATTTGATATTCCCTCAATTCTTTTCTCAGAATACAACATTCAGTGTTCAGTGTACTTAGTCACCCATATTACCTGCTATATCTTACCTGAGAAGGCGACAAGCTGTCTGGATACCTGGAAGATTCGATACGTTGTGAAACCTGTGTTGCTCCCAAAATTTTCGATTCACAGCAGCAACGATACGTCAGTAATGAATTAGAAATTCTGAAGTTATCGATTCCATGACAATTCAACAAACTGACATTTCAACATTCCTTTGAAAAGTCATAAAAAGTGATGAAAAAAATAGCCCATAATATAACCTAACGTAACATATTTAATCTAGTTATTATCATCACTTTAATGGCTTTTCAAAGGAGTGATGATGTGCAACTTTGTTGATTTGTCCTGTCACCAAAGTCATCATACACCTTTGTACCAGTTATGTAGATATTATAAAACAAGGTTTTTCAACGCGCTGGTTACAGGTATTATAAAATATGTAAAAGATCAGGTAATCAGGTAGGTATCTATTTAATCTTTCCTTAACCCAACAATATAATGCAAATATTGTGAAAATGTTCGTTCGACATTGAAATATTTTACCGCTTCGGATGTAATAAGTTGTTATAAATAATCAAAACTAAATACATCATGCTTGGACTGTCCTTAGATGAAATTATTCTGACCTTGGATTAAATTATTTTGATATTAATATTGATTCAATAAATTTGAGAATGACTTTGTCGTCCATGTGCTGACAAAATATTACAGATTTCGTTGTGATTTATTGATTCTTTTTCACTGTACTAACTTATAAATTTAATATAGAAAGTATATTCGTTATTTGTTTTAGGGGTGTTATGCCGTGTTGCGCTACCTCCTTCTTTACACAATTACACATCTGCCCTGATGATGAACACTGTAACACTGTAACGCTGTCCGAAACGTTGGCTAAAGAAGGAGGTAGCGCAACACGGCATAACACCCGAAAAACAAATAACGAAAATACTTTTCGTTATTTGTGGCCGTGGAAATCTAAAAACTAAGTATAATTTATTAAGAACTGAAAACATTCTAACGTTTTCAGATAAAGCATAAACTATAATAGACCAAAATGCTGCCATAATGAAATCTTGCAAATAAAAAATCAGAGGGCCCAAGAAGTGTACCTTCCCATTATCGAATACAAGAAATCATTAACAGACTCAACCTATAAAGATATCTATCTCTCTTTGACGCGTGGCAAGTTCATTCCTGTGGAAAGGGATCGAGTTGCCTGAAACAGGTAGTTTGAGGGTGGATCGCGTGGCGTGGACAAACGGCTCATTGTTAGCACCTGTTGGAACAAGTCGGGACTTGCACAGATTTGATGGCTTTGTTTTTTGTTGGAAGGACTTTTAAGGTTGTTTAATGGGAGTTTCGCCTTCAGGCCTCAACTCCCATGGGATATCTTTGTATTATTATATAGGAATCATCTTTAAAAATGAACAGACAAATTACTTAGGTATCTATGCAATTTCTAAGATAAGTACGAATGTTACTAAGATGCATTTATCAATTTATTTAACAATCCCTTTCGTTTCCATGACAACTCAACAAAATGGCATTTCAAAACCCATATTGAAAAGTCAATACAAGTGATTAAAAAAATAGCCCATAACCCAACATAGTTAGCCCATAACCTAACATAGAAGCTAGTTTTTTCGTCCCTTTTAATGACTTTTTCAAGGGAGTGATGAAGCGTCAATTTGTTGAGTTATCCGACAAGAGAAAGGAGGATGACGTTATAAATATATATATTTTTTAATTTCACCACTATTACTGCATCTACTACTAGCTCGTTTGTGTCTCTGATTATGAGCACCTTATCAAAATAATGTGGCATGATAACGGTGGTCTGATGTCGGGAGATAATAAAATTTATTTATTTATTTATTTATAAATAAACGCCCTTTTTCGGGGCTTTTACATATATAGCATAGAAAAAACATTTTATTGTACATAACTGAACTGCCTCAATAACAATATTTTAAATTTATTCAAAGATAAATTGAAGATGTCCACTGACTTGGTATAATTGTTTCCCTCCATTAGTATTCTGGGCAAAGAGGAATACATATGATAGTTAGTTCCAGAATTTCTGCACTGAAATAAATCCTGACTTCTAGTATTACGAAGTGGAATTCGGAAGCTTATCAATTCAAGTAATACCGGACTATCAACTAAATCATTTAGAATTTTATATAAAAATACCAAGTCAGTGAAAATTCTTCTGTCTGACAATTTAAGCATATTCATATCGTTTAAAAGTGTGTTGTTGTTTAACATATTTGCTGAAATACCCATTTTAAAATTTAGAAAACGTAAGAATTTGTTTTGTATTCTTTCAACAGCTTGTACGTGCATATTATAATGAGGATTCCAGATAGGAGAATTGTACTCAAGTTGGCTTCTAACATAAGCAAAATATAACATTTTAATACACTTTATATTGTTAAAGTTTCTAGTTAGCCTAGTTATAAACCCCAACATTTTTAAGCCCTTATTACAGATTTCTGTTATGTGGTTAACAAATGAAAGATTTGATTGAAAAGTGATGCCCAAGTCTTTAATTTGCATTAATGTCTGAAGAGCATTGTTATCAATGTTGTAATTAAATATCACTGGATTTTTTATTCTAGAAAATCTAACAATTTGACATTTTGAGATATTTAAATAAAGTCTATTTTCCATACACCAAATTAACAATTTGTTGATATTATCTTGAAGAATGTTGCAATGATAAATATTTTCAATAATTTTAAAAATTTTGAGGTCATCAGCAAAAAGTAAGATAGATACATCATGAAATATTT
Organism: Glyphotaelius pellucidus; assembly: GCA_936435175.1. Taxonomy (NCBI): domain Eukaryota; kingdom Metazoa; phylum Arthropoda; class Insecta; order Trichoptera; family Limnephilidae; genus Glyphotaelius; species Glyphotaelius pellucidus. The sequence continues at coordinate 15,027,755 of OW386551.1, read as the reverse complement.
TTGTAAGATCATTTATAAACAAGATAAATAAGATTGGGCCAAGGTGTGAACCCTGTGGAACTCCACTTGTTGCATTAATTTTTTCTGATAGGGAGGATTTAATTCTAACTATTTGTTGTCTTCCAGTGAGATAGCTTTTAAACCAGGCTAATATATTGCCGCGTATACCAAGCTTTCTTAATTTCCAAATTAAGATTTCATGGGAAACTGTATCAAATGCTTTACTGAAATCAGTATAAACAGTGTCCACTTGTTTTTTTTCTTTAAAAGCATTGTTTATAAAATTTTCATAAATAATTAAGTTGGAAAGAGTACTTCTACCTGGCATAAATCCAAACTGGTGAGGTGATATAACAGGTTTTATTTGTGTAAAAAGTTTGTCAAGTATTAGGCTTTCAAAGAGTTTCGGTATGGTGGATTGAATACATATAGGTCTGTAATTACAAACATCACTTTTATCACCCTTTTTGAAAATTGGAGACAAATAACTAATTTTCCACTTATCAGGAAAAATTCCACTAGATAAAGATAGATTAAAAAGTTTGGATAATGGAAGAGCAATTACTTTGATACATTCTTTGATAAATATTGTAGGGATATTATCCGGTCCAGCAGATTTGTGGATATCTAAGGATTTAACTTTAGTAATTACATCAGATATACTTATGGTACACTGTGAAATATCAAGAGTTTCATCTAGAGTAGTTGTTGGAATAGGAGAATTATTTGAGTCTGTTGAATAAACACTTTTAAAAAATTTTGCAAACAAGTTAACAATACCATCAGTATTATTGCTATGGCTGCCATTTAGGTGCATAATGCTCGGAAAATCAGAATCATCTTCTTTAAGAGATTTCGAGTATTTCCAAAAATAACTAACATTATTTAGTATGGAGTTTTGAATATTATTTAAATAGTTACGGTAGCAGGTCATAGACATTTTTTTACACGAAGTTCTTAAATCTTTAAATTCAATATAATCAGATTTTTTTCGATATAATTTATATTCCTTATATACCGGTTGTCGGTATTTCATCCTTGTTCCTTGTAGATAAGCTCATACAATTCGCGGAGAATTTTCTCGAATAATGTTACAACTTGAGTCCTGTAGATCTAAGGTTTTATTTAATACCTAGCGCAAACCCGTGAAATATCAAGGGATATTATAATGATAGGATTTGTAAAGTTAAAAGTATTTATAAAAAAATATTTGCCTTCGGAAAATTGCCTTTCAAAAGGCGATCAGATTTACCTTTGGAATTAACACCATTAATAACTAATTAGAGGTTTTTTTATATATAAGACCTACGAATATGGGAAAAACGGTGAAATTTTGGTGGATTCATTGGCTTTAATCCGAAGATTGCGGTTTATATGTTTTCATATTAATATTTGGAGGCACGATGATTATCTGAATAGTTCCATAAGTCAGTTCCAATTTTGATAAAGAGGGCAAATCCAAGTTCTTGGAGTCATTGAACCGGCGAGACATGTCACCGAAATTTTTATTCAAAATTATTGGAAAGTAAATTCTGGGAAGGAAAAAGGTATGAGAAGTTGGTAGGAATCTGGGGGTCAATGTGTTCAGGAGTGACGGATATATGAATCCATCTCTTCCACTGTGGTGCAATGTGATGGGTCGAGAGAGTCTCTCTCTCAACCAGTCTCTCCCGATCCGGCCCGCCATGCAGTAGGTGCAATGCATCCTTACAATGCATCCGCCGCCAAGATCTAGACAAACCTCAACCCGTGAACCCGGGGCTAATTCACCAAACGTAGCGAACCATAACTTAACTTGACGTAACCCATTTAACCTAGAATTTTTTTTGTCTAGTCACTTTTAATGTATTTTCATCACTTTGTTGAGTTATTCGGTCACCAGGGAAAGGAAAAAAGGGTTAATATATTTTTTTTAATTTCACCATAATTGCTGCACATCTACATGCTCCTTTATGTCTCTAATTACGAGTAACTCGCCCATCAGCACGGTCGATCGATATATTAAGATTTATAGGATAATTTTCGGTAACTTCTCGTCTTTCCCTGGGACAACTGCAGATCGCTAACGTAAAAAAAAATAACAGTTGATTTCAAACAAATTAAGAACACTTAGTCATTATGAACTGTTATTTATTCGTTGGCGATCTGCAGTCATTCTAGGGAACGATGAGAAGTTACCGAAAGTTATTCCATCAATCCTTATCAATCGACCATGCTAGACACTAGACACCCTTATCATAATAATGTGGCGTGACTTCGGTGATCTGATGTCGGGTGATATTACAATTTATCAGGTAGACATCCAACCTTGTAGATAAGCTGACATAATTCACGGTGAATTCTCTCAAATAATGTTTACAGCTTGAGTCCTGTAGATTTTAGGTTTTATTTAATAACTAGCGCACACCCATGAAAAATCACGAGGTATTATAATGGAGGATGTGTAAAGTTGAAAATATTTATAAAAAAAAATTTGCCTCCAAAAACGATCATAAATTTACCATTGGAATTAACACCATTAATAAGCACTTCAAATATGGAATTATTAATTAATAAAATAATTTTAGTACTTACCTGCTTTATCGTTTGTCTCAATCATTATAATCTTGCCTCAATATATTCCCAAATTTAGGGGTGTGATTTAAAAAAAATTAAAAATAATTATGAACTTTGTGAGGTTTTTTTATAAGACCGACAAATATAAAAAAAAAACGGTGAAATTTTTGGTGAATTCATTGTCCTTAATCCGTAGATAGCGGTTCATATTAATTTTTGGAGGCATGATATTTATTAAATCGAATGGCCATTGAACAACAAGAAACCCCCGTTACTCGAGTGGTTAGTTGGTACCCACCTATCGCTTATCTGAATAGTTCCAAAAATCAGTTCCAATTTTGAAAAACAAAGTAAATCCAAGTTCTAGGATTCATTGAAGCGGCGAGATACGCCACCGAAATTATTAATTAAAATTTTTGCCTGATTCTTGAAACTGAAACACAATCTTGCATTTTTTAAAGATTATCTTTACACAAGAGGCCCTGAGAAAAAAATCCCTAAGGCCCTTTGTCATCTTTGGGGATGCTGACCTGAAGGAAAGGAAGTTCTGGGAAGGAAAATTGTATGAGGGATTGGTAGGAATCTGGGGGTCAATGTATCCAGATGTGACGGACATATGAATCCATCCCTCCCACTGCGGTGCAAGGCGCTGCGTCTAAAGAGTCCGGCTGAAGAGGTCAAAAGGTCTCCCTCCACCAGTCCCTCCCGATCTAGCACCCTGGAATTCCTGCTAATTTACCAAACGTAGCGAACCATTTTGGTTGACCTATGGAAGGAGTGTTGGTTATCCATTATATGGTTATCCATTAATTGATTTTAACATTTGGGGGGGGAGTCTCGTAGACATGAAATTGTTTAATCTTCTTATCTTTTTATCGTATCATCGTTAATAAACGAGCCAATAAGAAATATGATCGGGTATGTCTACTGTGTAAATATTAAATCGATTGTTATAGAAGAAGAAGTCAGGGACTCCGAAGAGGAGGTACGGAACGATCAAGTAATCAAATACTTGAGACGGGTCGTGTGTCATGTCAAGAGTCAAAATAACAGAAGGGTACATAGGTATGAGACATTATCATGATGTATGAATGTGAATGATTGTGTGCCAAGACAAAGTTGTGTGGCTTTCCATCCTCCCTATCGACCCCTGGAAGAAACGTCTATGATGATTGTCATTTTTTGTTGAGTTATCAAAGAGTCGCCAAAAATTAACCTGACAGGCTGAAAATCAGTATCTAATGGGGACCCTTCAAATTTTCAAAATATCGCTGATCGTCGGTGAAACAATTTATTTCAAATTTTCACTAAATTAATTTTAACCTCAAAACAACTCTCTGTAAATAAAGAGTGACATCAACATGAATAGAGTTTAAAAAGTATTTAAGGGTAATTTGCGTGCATAAGGGTGCTTTCCATTTCATAATAATATTTTGTGTAAAGGGTTCATTAGCACTGGGGTTTGGTTGAGGACTCGTATATTAGCGTAATTCAAATCCTATCAATTTATAACTATTTTAACAAAGATTGAGAAGAGAAGTGAAATGTGTGGTACCAGTGGGACAATAGCATCTCCAATTTATTGGGGTACGTTGGGAGGCTGATAAAGTGAGAGCGGAAGGAGATGGGAAAAAGAAAGTTGAGAAGTAAATATCTGGGTATTCAGATCTGGTTACTAGACACGATTAACTCCGCTTCAAGTGAATAAAATCCTTGTAGACTACCCCCCTCTCTTTTTTTAGTTCAATGCCTCATAAGAGTCTCAGCTGCTCCCGTCTGGAGCCAGTGAGACTATGGCATCCCCAACTGGGTTATGTTGTGAGGCTGGAGGTAAGTGGGGAGGGGATGACGTAGAGAGGGAAGTATCTGGGTATTCAGATCTGGTCACCAAACACGACTAAAGCCATTTCAAACAACGTTTCATTTCATCATAATTTCATATTTTAAAAAATAACAACCCATGTGAAAAAAATTTATTCTTTCATAAATACATCGAATTTCAAGAGTATTTTAAAACCTAAAAAAATGTGTCACTAAGGTTTCAACCTTCCTTCCCAATGATCGGAATCAACAGCGCAACAACCATTCAAAATTCCGTTTTTTTTAAACAATTATTTGCTTTAATTTCTTGGATTCTAAAAAAAATGCAAATACGTCCGTGTGTTTGTACGTGATTGCCACCAAAATATATGATGCTTTGTCATCAACAACGAGTCTATCTGCGAGCTTCAGCTTGATCGACTGTCGGAAATAATTTCCACTTCCAATATAACATATTTATTTCGACTTGTTTTACAAACAAAAGTGGAATTCTATTTGAATTCTGGATGCAATTAAAAAGTATGAGATCTTATTTAGTGGTACATTTTTCGTATGGAAAGAACAGCTTTTCAGCCGCTGTGCCCTGCACACCACTGCCTAATCTAAACTAACCCTGATCGTAAAAAATGTGTAGAAAACATTATTTTATCAATCCTTATTTAAGTGTCAGACCAACGAACCCTTCAGCTCATTAATAACTTCAAAATAGATTATCCCCGCGGTTGTTATTCGTCCATTAGTGTTGTTTATTAAATTATGTATACATCTTACCCATTTAATATCGTGTTAATCAGAACATGGTAGTGTGTTATTGTAACATCAGTTAATTGACCTTTTATTAAGTAAAAATATGTAAATTAATTAGAAGCCTGTGTCTGTAAATAAATAAAGAGTGACAGGACATTAGAATAAGTTGATGGACGCACTAGAACAGTTTAGAAAGGGTGGAACACAAAATTATGTAAAATGGTGGCTTGTACCTACCCACCTATTATTAATTTTGAAATGCAACGTTTTCAGAACTCCCCAAACCTTTTATTTTTAAAACAAAACATTTTTAAAGGTTATGTATGGGAAGGAATTCTTATAATTTCTTTCATTTTTATGTGAATACCGCGCAAGAATCCCAACTGCTCTCAATCGTCTGGAGACAGTGAGACTACGTCTTCCACAATTGGGGTATTTTGTGAGGTTGAAGGTAGTGGGGAAGGAAAGGAGTTGGGCAATGGAAGGTGAGTAAGTACTTGGCTATTCAGATCTGGTCATCAAACACGGCTAAAGCCATTTCAAGGAACGTTTCAATACTGAATGGTGGTTTATCACTAGGACGATACTAAGGTCTAGTTGTTTTCCGTAATTTGAACAAATCATCAAAATTAATTTTTAAGTTCAGTGAAAGTTCTATCCAAGTTCTGTTTTTTTAGTTATGTGAAGTAACTGGCTCACGATGAAATAACAACAGAACTTTAACAGGACTTGAAAATTAACTTTGAAATTTGATGTTCAAATTCTGTGAAATAGCCCGCCGTAGATTATCTTCTACTCTGGGACATGTCGGAAATACACTGTAGGTATTATATTATTTTTAATTAATTAATTTTGAAAAACGCGACCTCCCAATTGCTGGAAGAGGTTACCTCTCGACCATGAACGAAAAAAACATGGTCTTTGACTTTTGACATTATGTAAGTAAAAATCATGGGATTGTCAGAATTCGTGACAAATCAGTTCCAATTTTGAAAACATGTTAAAAATAACATATTATAGGTCGGAAGGTACCTACTTTATTGCTTGTCCGATTTTGTAACCCAAAACTGTCTAAAAATGATGACACTTCATTTCAAAGCAAAATTTAGTTCATTAAACAGATTGAGCACAGCACTAACGAACAGCGTAGACAACCAAAACGTTTCATTGTATTATGGCCTTTTTTATCATTTACGCTTTTTATTTAAATAGTTTTATTTAGGTACCTACCTAATCAAGTCAACAGCCAGTATTAAAAGGTAGAAAACATGAAAGTAATAAAAGTGGCAATAAATTCCTTGAAAAATAAAATTTAATAATTTGACCTTGTAAAATAAATACGTCATGTACATAAACCCCTTGAATATCGGCTGATAATTCGGGGAACAGCACGAAAATTATCTCTACGAGTTTTGGTCAAATATCGGAAAACAATGGATTCCACATATTTTTTCCTTGAACATCATTTATCCCTACGTAGAATTAATAATTTCTTCCCTAAAAATGATATACTCAATTTCGTATTGCTTTAAATTTTACATAACTAATAAACAACCGTTGACAATAGATACGTTGTGTAAAATTTAAAACTAGCAGTTTATTGGTAAGGTTCCTAAAATTTGTAAATGTGCTTTCGTCGGGTTCTGACGTCATCGAAAATACGTCCTTTTTATCGCTAGCTCTACACAGGAGGCCCTAAGGAAAATAATTTTTCTCCTCTGGGCCTAAATCGTTTTCGAGTTTGCTGTACGGGTGTTTTTAAAATATATTAATTGAAAGCAACCCAAATTGAATGCATACAAGACACGCCCCGCAACTTACGTTTCGAATAGTTTTTAGAATCAATTTTTTTTTTATTTTGTAGTAAAACAGTTTCGACTTTCCGCCACTGTCCGCCATATTTTCTTCCAATTTCAAAGAAATACGTATGTGCGCTTGTGCCAGCAAAAGTTGTCATCGACAACGAATCTATCTACTGATTTTCAGCTCGACCGAATGTCGGGAAGTGGGTTAATTTCCTCTTTCAAAATTTGCATTCAATCACGAAAACTAAATCGAAATACAAATGGACTATTTAAAAACCGATGTAGCCACTGACTTAGAACCTACCTTTAGGTTTTAGCCCATTTATCATGCGCTCTGTCTCTCTTACAATGCCTGATAACGTTTATCACCATTATATTTGATCGAAATGAAAATTTACTGATGTTGATGAAACGAATATTCTTATAGATACGCAAGCAAAGTATTATCAGACTTTTGGACGACGAAACCCACCCACATCGCATATCTTGAGTTTTTTCGTATGTGAGCATTGATAAATAAATTTGGAATTCTTCATATTTTACTAATTATTTAGTTTATTCTCAAACAAATATTGATTTCATTGAATGTTGAGAACCATTAAATATTAAAATCATTTGAAATTAGAATACTCAAAATAATGCATAAGGTTATGACAAAAATTACGACAAGCCACTAGCCGCCCGTATGATAAAACACTGAAGGCTTGGAGAACCAAGAAAAGATATCATATCTATATTTGATATAAGTCAATTCAATTAGATCGCTAGTACTTCGCAATTTGAGTTGGGTTACGCCAATAGTTGGTATATCAGAGGAGTAGGTACGTACATACGTCTGAGACATGAGCATGATTTTTTTTTACATTAACTCCACACAGGAGGCTCTGAGGAAAAAAATCCCTCGTGGCCTATTTCATCTTAGGGGATGCCGTGTGGAGGGTATTTTTATGGAAAGGAAAAAGAAGAAGCTCTGGGGAGAACAAAGGTATGAGTATGGGTAGGAATCAGTGTTATGTCCAGGAGTAACGTGCGTACGAATCCGTCCCTTCCACTGCGTAGCAAGGCCATAAATAGGTCGTGAGTCCAGCTGGAGAGATCAAATATCAAATGGTCTCCCTCAACAAACCTCCCAAACGTAACGAACCACTTGGGGTGACGTATGACAGGGTGTTGGTTATACAATAAATGGTTCCAGGGACGGCGGTACTCATACCCGCCTCCCAAATTGTAATATTTAATGCGAATGAAGCAAGAAACACTATGTCAACACAATGTTAGTGGCGATGTACAGGGTGTCCGGGGGTTAAGTGCACAAACTTCGGGAGGTGATTCTAAGTACATGATGGTGGAAGTAAATAAGATAAATAACTTTTTTAGAATTTTCAAAGTTTTTTCCCGTACAAAAAGCTTTTTCCATGCAAACAATTCAACTTTTTTACCCGAAAACTGTTTTAAAACGGTGGAAATTCGAAAAGAGTTGTTTATCTTTTTTACTTGAAGGTAACTATTTTGTAGAATAGTAATGCGTGTTTTCATCCCGCGACAAAATATCCCCAACAAAGCATCCTCAGACAAAATATCGTACGGATAAAACATCATCCAACAAAATATCTACTAAAACCTAATCTAACCTAACCTTATTTTATATTTTACTATTTTTGAACTAGGTATAATTTATTGTCTTACAGGATACCTGTATTATTTTTCCCCATTTTTTTTAGGTTGGTTAGGTTTTAATAGATATTTTGTTGGAGGACGTTTTGTCCGTAGGATATTTTGTCGGAGAATATTTGTCATTTTTGTTATTTATTTTTGGGGTGTTATGCCGTGTTGCGCTACCTCCTTCTTTAGCCAACGTTTCGGACAGCGTTGCAGTGTCCATTCTCTGTCAGTGTCAGTTCTGATGAGACTCATCTGCCCTGATGACACTGTAACGCTGTCCGAAACGTTGGCTAAAGAAGGAGGTAGCGCAACACTGCATTACACCCTAAAAATAAATAACAAAAATACTTTTGGCCGTGAAAACCTAAAATCATACTTGATATTTGTCGGGGATATTTTGTCACGGATTGAAAAGTCGGAATGGAACCGTGAAGAATCACCTTCCTAAGTTTGTTCACTTTACCCCCGGACACTCTGTATATTATTGTTTCTCTGCATATCCTTGAGGAAATGGCATTATTGTTAGCTATAAATATAATCTTCAATGCAGGTACAAGTAGAAATATAGGAAGAATCCAAAATATTTTGATGTGCGTAATACGTAGGTATAAATATAAAGAAACTTAAATTATGAATCTTTTATCCAAATCTGGAAGGATCAGGTTATTTTGATATCTTTGTCATATCGATCATTCAATACATTGGTATTTATTGCACAATAATTTAATAACTTAGGTAACGCATATTAAGAATACATCAAGCCTTAACTGTAAAGGCGTGTACCTGCCTACCTACGTTCAAGGTGACGTGATACTATAATCCAGTAAATGATAACCTATCACCCTATCAATCAAATACATCTTTGTTTGTATACATTTCAGAAAAATGCAATCATTATCATCATATTATTAGCAATATTCGAATGCTCACCATAAATCAAATATTATTTACACGTGTCTGGATTTTTCATATTAAATATGCTATAAAGAAATACCGGTTTACATAACGGTCCGGTACATGACATTTTGAAAAAATAAATAAAAAAATTGATTGAATAATAAAAGATGCAATATAATAAAATATAACATAACAATCTTAATTAAATAATTTCAATTCCAGGCTAGTAGTGAATTATTATTATTTGTTTTAATGTTCTCCCATAATAAGCAAATGCTTGTGTGTATGGGAGGAGGTATTATTTGTTTAGTTATTTAGATTTTTTTTTGTTGTTTTCATTGCTGTTTTTGTAGTTTTTTTAAATTTATTTTATGTACAGAATAAGAGAAAAAAATGAAAATAAATTTTTTTTAGATTTATTTATTTGTTAATTTTTGTTTTTTTTTTTTTAATGGTTTTTTTGATGGAGGACTCAGCCAGCCGAGGAATCGAACACGCGACGTCAGGGTGGGACCCAAACGCGTCAGACTGACTGGTCGGAATACTGTATTTTTGCTTTCGACATTAGAAGTCCATGAAAAGGATGGTAATAAATAAATGAATATTTTGTTTATTTTTTTAAATTAAAACAAACACTTTGTATTTTAACCACGAATTAATTAATATTTTGGGTTCAATATTTTTCCAGCTAGTTTAAAAAAAAAGTAACTGCGAAAAATGCGACGTAATTTGATATTATTAGTCATAATCATAATCTAATCATAAATCAATATTATATATAAAGATATAATTATAAATTCCAACATGATATTTTTTATTGCTTCTCTGTGCGTCAAGCTGTCTGCAAAATAATATTTTATCTTTCAGATAAGATCTACGTGCTTCTCGTTATAACACATAACATTACTCATAAAAATACGATCTACTTATAGGTACCCACATAGATTGCGCAGATTTAATTAAGAGTTTTATAATCACCTCATCCACCACACCCCCGCTTCCCCTAATATAATAAATTAATATCGTTGTTTAAAAATTGAACGTTAATTATAAAAACATTTTATTTTTTAATGTAAAGGTATTCAGTTGTTTTATTTACAATATAAAAGATGGTTCCATGCCAACTGAGAATATCAACTCAACACCTCCTTGAAAAGTCATTAAAAGCTGTGAAAAAAATCATTTTAAATTAGCCGATAACCCCAACCTAACGTAATCTATTTAACCAATTTTCTGTATGTATTTTTTATCACTCTAAATGACTTATCTGAGATGGTTCTGAGTTGGTTTCATTCCGAGTTGTCCGGTCACCCTTTACAAATACCTACAGCGTTGTGGAGGTATTTTTTCGCAAGAACGACGCTATACAAATTATCCACCTATTATTATTATTACCATTACGACGTCACACCTCCTCAGCGGACAAATATCAAATGCACTAATGCAGTAAAATGCACAAAAAATAACAAATGCACTGCAAATAATGCCCCCTCCAATCCAAAAGCGCGGCAAAATCACCAAGTTGAAAACAAATAACAATAGTACTCAGACATCTAAACCAAAAGGGTGTCAAAGTCGCCCTTATTGCGCGAGCAATTTCATACGCTGGGTTACTTCCTTCTTCCATTGTCTCCGTTTGTACCGTTCTTATTGGCTATGACAAACCACGCCCGATCTGCAACGAGTTTCCAATAGTACCATTTACGCACAGAGTCCGGATAGGGACGTGCCCCGCTCCATTTTAGGCCGCCGCGCAAAAAAGTCTCACAGCGAACTGCCTTGTAAACCCTTACCTTACTTTCGGTCTTTACTTTTCTGCGCGGCGGCCTGAAGTGGCGCGGGGCACGTCCCGCTCCGAACTCTGTGTGTAAAGGGTACTAATACACCATGGCGCCACTGTACAGTCCGGCCCTAGAGCTAGTGTAGTGGCTGGTGACTAGTTCGCTCTCGTAACGCTCTCGAGCGCGTCAGTTAGAATTGTTCGCCCGCCGCGGGAAGACGTATTGACATTGCGCTCGTGCACAGTTGGAAAATTTAAATCGAAGTTTTAGCGAGCGAGAGTGCATTACGTTACAAAATAATTCCCCGAATGTGACAAGCAAACACACTGATTTTGTGAACATTATATTATTTTTACACGAACTTTTAGTCTAGTTTTAAATTAATTGGTGAAGTTTTTGTTTACCTTTCTGCACCATCGGTAGAACAATAACGCCGAGTGTTGACGTTTTAAAAATTGTGGTTTCTGTGTATACAGTAATTTAGTTGCGTCATTGCGATTTCATCTGACATTGGCCTACGGTTGAATGACCCGATTGGCATATATCCCAGTGTAGTCCTGATTAGTCACTCCACCGAAGTACGTGACACGCGCAACACCTGAACTCTCACTTTTAGAAGATCAACACACCTGAGGAATCGACAGATTTAAAAAATAATATTTTAAAGAATATAATACAGTGCATGCTAACTAATTAATAATGGCAACTGTCTACCGCCTCGCTCGTCCGGAATACATGGATCCACGCGTGGACTTGTTCCACAAGTACCTGGCTGAAATACTGCACGTGTTCTTGGAGCTTCTGAGATACGCGCAATAATACAACAGTGATGAACACTAAATAAATAAACTAAAAACTCAGTGACCATATCCAAGTGAATCATAAATAAATAATCAAGTGCATTAAAATGGCGATCGGTTTCATGCCCACCGACGAAGATACAGAGGCTAGGTACGAGCGACTAAATCGAATTCTTCTGGAGCTGTACGAGCTCGTCCAGCTGATCAACAGGGAGGGTCCTCGGGCTCCCGAGCCCCCGGAGTCTCGCAGCCCGCCCAGCCAACCCAGGGGTGAGTGGACCACCAGCCTAGCTAACCTGCTCGATCTCCTGGCCAATACGGCCGTCAGGTCGAGACAAGTCCCCGACTGAGCGAACCGGACCAACCGGACTCTTTGAAACTAATCGAAGTTACTAAACTGCGTATTATTATTGTGTCGTGCCATCCCTAGTGCGTGAGGAACGGGAAATTAGGTACCTACTACAGAAGTCAGAAAAACTCCCTTTCTACCTCTATATAGATCTGTCAGTTATCCTAACGTCTTGTCAAAGGTGTGGAATGAAAGAATGCCAGTTTACTGTGAAAGGTGGGAGGCTATTAAAAATGTTATTAATAAAATAGCTTGCGTTCCATCCCAAGCGAATGTTGGTGAATTTGAGTGGATACGAATAATTAGAAAATAGTTTTGGGTACCTACTATCTGCTTATTTAGAATATAAGTTTTTTTTTTAACAGCTGATTATGAATCATATTTCCTTTTTTATATCGAAAGCTTATCAGAATAGTATTTTATTAATCCGTCCTTATCATTTCTGTGAATAAATAAAATAATAATAATAAAATAAAGAAATAGATGATTGATATAATCACATGTAAATTAATTAATGTATAAATAAATAAGTAGAACTTTTATTTCGTTTTTTCAGTTTCAATAGACTTACTTATATGGCTGTCATGTTAAAACATATTTCGTCACTTTTTTGGTAAATATTAATTTTTTCACAAATTGAGATTTGAATCCCATATTTTAACCATTTATTTACACGTGCGAAAACATTAAAAATACAATTTACCGTGTAGCGTAGGTACCTATCTTATCTTATTTATTCGCCAAATAACTTATTCAAAAACGGTCCAAATTTTTACTGTTAAAAAAAAATTGTATAAATTTATTATGTGCGAAAAGTATTTCTAAAATTTAAAAATTACCACCTGTGTACTTTAAATTTCTCCTGTAGTAAAATTGACAGAATGGACTTGGGAGATTTACTAATTAAGGTGACAATTTATAGACATCTCCCTTGTACTAAAAAAATCTCAAAAATATTTTTATAACTGAAACACTTAGGTATCTACCTTTTTATTTTATTTATTTTCGTAATAATTGTGACAAATTTCATTTATTTGTGATGTCCTTTCATTTTTGCGTGTGCATCTTTTTGTTTCATCAACTTTCATTCTTACTAGCTGTCGCATTTGTCATACAACATGTCTGTTTTATGTACCTATTATATAAAAATGTGATGAAATAAAAATATGTTCGAATAATCACTCTGTTTTATTTTGGAAATTATTCCAATATCTTTCTGCACACATAATAAAGTGAAACGAAACTAATGGACACACAAAATAAATTAAAGTTTGTAACAACCTAAAAAAATCACCATTAAAGAATAATTTAAAATAACAACTCGATGGAATAAAATCCTTCTCAAAACCATTTGCAATTATAAATCAACCTGATAATTTGGTTGTAATAATAATTGTTTGCAATCCATAAGGGATTTCAAAATATCAATTATTCAGGAGGTAATACTAAATCTTATTCCCACTTTATTAAAAAATGTATCAATTGATAGCAGTGGCTACCTTTAGAAGACACACAGGTAAAATAGACACATGGAACAAATACCTTCTTCCCTAAACTTTAGTAGCGTTCTTGAAGAAATGGTGCCATAGTCAAGTGTTATTAAAAGTTTACTACCGACAAGTTTTAGTTTAGTTAAGATGAAGCTATACGTGAAATCCTATTTAGATTAATCTTTACGACGAATCTGTTTACAGTATGAACATCAAAAAATATGCTACGGCTAAATTGAAGCTTTTACTAGCTTTTCTGTGTTTTGGAATTACAATAAAATTATTAATTACCTAACAAAAAATATAGGCGTAAACCACTAAAAAAATGTTTTTGCATGACTTAACTATGAAGTAATAATATAAGAAACAATTTTTAAAAAATACTCCTTTACGGCTAAGACTATTTTTGAGGTTTTGTATGTTCTATTTCATTCTAATAAAATTATGCACAAAATAATTAAAAACCACTTTATCGCTTACTTGCCTCGTGCAAATACGACACTCGATTTTTAATTTTGAAGGCATGAGAGTCGAAATATTTCAAGAGTTTATATTCCTTTTATATGCTCTTTAGGATATTGAGTAAAAATGATGCCATATAAATAAGACAAGTATAAGAGATTCATATCTAAAATTCTTAATTCTTGTGAATTAAGAAAAATATATTGGAAGATTTTTTCAATAATCATTGTGCAATACGCCAATCGTCATCGTGACCCCAATTCTAAACGGTGGGTTTACCGTTATATCCTAGTGCCTACGAAATTCGGCTTACGTACTGTATTTTATACATTTCTAGAATTTGCTACCCGACACTGACTAACATTGGCATTCTTGTAGGTGGTACCTTCATATATTTAACATGTACCCCCCATCACAACATTCCCAAAGATGACAGGCCGTCAAAGAAATAATTTTCCTCACAGCCTCCTGTAAAAAAAAAGTAACACTTCACTGGAAAAAAAAATGCTGTTAAGAACAAAAATTAATTGATAAATAGATAATTAGGTAGGTGATTAAAAAGGAACAACTTTTATTCAATCAAGAGGAAAAATTAACAAAAACTGTAATTTGCTGATGTATGCTTAAGAGGAATATAAACGCTAGAAATATTTCGATTCTCATGCCTACAAAATTTAAATTCGCGCGTCGTATTTGCACGAGGCAAGTAGGCCAAAAAAGGTTTTTCTTATTTTGTGCATGATTTTATAAGAATGAAAAATGTTAGAACATACAAAACCTCAAAAATAGTCTTAGCCAAAAAGGTGTACTTTTTAAAAATTGTTTCTTATATTAGTTTGTCATGAAAAAACATTTTTTTTAATGGTTCTCGCTTAAATTTTTTGTTATGTAAATAATAATTTTATTGTAATTTCAATACATAGAAAAGCTAGTAAAAGCTTCAATTTATCCGTAGCATATTTTTTGATGTTCATACTGTAAACCGAATCGTTGTAAAGATGAATCTAAATAGTATCTAAATGGATTTCACGTACAGCTTCATCTTAAGATATGTTGTCGTATAATATCCTCACACAAAACCCGGTTAACGATAGTAAAATACCTATTATTATTATGAGGAGACCTATGAAAAATCACGTGATATTATAATTTCAGGATTTTGTGAAGCTGAAGGTTATGCAAAGAACACTTCAGAACATGGACAATTATAACTCAAGAAATATTTCCGAAAAGTACCTACTAATTTATAGGTTCTAGGTAAGTACCTACCTAAGTAGGTAATTTGTCGTTTGTCTGAATTATTGACAAATATGTTATTAAATTATTTTGATGACAGTATTACGCAGGTAGGTACTTCGAACTCTACACATAATCGGTTCCAATTTAAAGCAATTCCGAGTTACATAGTTCATTGAACCAGAGTAATGCGTGACAGACACACAACCGAAATTAGTGTTTTAATTAATAAACACATTTACATATACCTATCTAGTAGGAAACAAAATCAAGAAAATGTTGAGCAGTTACCTAACTATTTTGTAGGCAGGTATTACATGAACATAAGTAAAGAATCAGTAAAAGGAATACACAAAATAATATAGGTCATATCTAGTCGTCCAAGGGTCCACCCTACCACGTTTTTATACTACGTACAACTTTGGCTTCTTTTCAGAATTTCTCGGAAATGTGAGAATGAATTATCTTTTTTTTTTGATAAATAATAATATTGTATCGTTATTATTCAAACATTCGCAATCAGAAGTTCCGCGATAGTAGTACATGTATGTTCAGTGGCGGTCCGTGAGTTTTCAGTGAGCTAGAGTGCTAAGATTGAAAAATACGACATTAGTGATTTAATTTATTTACTAAGCCCTTTTTGGGGGCTTTTACACATGAATCATAGGAAATGTACAATATTTATTGTACACAATAGAATTGTTTAAAGATTAATTGAAGATGTCCACTGACTTGGTATAATTATTTCCCTCCATTAGTATTCTGGGCAAAGAGCAATACATGTATATGTGGTAATTAGTCCCTGAATAGCACTTAAATAAATTCTGACTTCTGGTATCGTTGTGGTAATGTTGTTGTAGCAGAAAATGATTTTTTTTTTTAAATTTCAACTTTTTGTATGAAGATCTTTCAATATGTGGATGCGGCGCATCTCTTGACTGAAAGAATCCTGAAAATATTCATACAAAAAGTTCAAATTTAAAAAAAAAAAAAAAATTCATATTCAGCTACAACAGCGTCAACAACGTCATATTTTTCAATCTTAGCGCTCTAGCTCACTGAAAACTCACGAACCGCCACTACACATGTGTATTATCTTATCTGTTATCTTATCTTTTATCTTATCTTATATTTATAATGGTGGGGATATGTACCTAATAGGGGTACCCACCCAAATGGTATATAATTCATAGAATCTCTCCGCTCGTAGGTGTCGCTCGTGCCTTTAGTTAGTGCTCAGTTTATTGTTTATTTTAAATATTCATTACAAAATGGCTGCGTTTCTCCCCGAACTTGATTTGGATTTTTTAAGCTTTGCTTTAAATTCTGAATTCATTCCACCAGATTCTAAATACGTTATAGTTATATTTCTATTTTATTTATATACTTATTCTTTCGGCTTGCTCAATTAATCAGGTTGGTAAAATCCAATATTAATTCGTATGGTAGTTAAATAACTGCAACTAGTAGATAAAACCTGTATTTGTGGCATACATTGGCGAAGAAATAAACTTATGGTTTTGTGTGTAACTCTAAAACGCTGATTTCGGAGTTACCCAACCCGCGAATCAATGTGTAATTTGTGAGTACTTTTATCGCTGGTAATCTTCATATAAGGTCACGCCGAAAGTAAATAATAAAATTACCGGAATTGAAAAATAATCCATTTCATAGTTATTTAGTTATTTTGTTATCTTTAAAAATGCGAAATGTCAAAAGAAAACACTTACCAGTTAGATAATAATATTACAGATAATTACAGATTCAGGAAATGCAAAATAATTCGCATATTTGAAATGTAACACAATAATCATTAAAATACCTAGGTACATTATTTTCGAATTCCATTTTCGATATCTTTAGAGGAAAATGTACAATTTAAAAACAATTAGTTTTTCATACCTTTTTATTTTCGCGTCAAATGCTTTTCTTTACTTAAAAATATTTATTTACATATTTTCCAAATTATTAACTTTATCAAGATTTCTATTGAAAGTTCAATAAGTGTAAAATATAAATAATACCTGATTACAAAAAAACTTTGTTTAGATAATTTTTTCGTTTGTTTAATAATATCGTTTGTTTTGATAAATAAACAAATTATTATTTGCGCTTGCTATCTAGTATCGACACAACTCGTGTCGTCACATATCTAATAGGTAGGTTGGAAATTACATAAAAAAATATTATAAAAGATAATAATCTTAATTACTTACTTTTATAAATAAACGACAGTTTTATATGAACTTGATAATTAAAAATTATTGGAATATAGCAAAATGCATTATTCTGAATATTAATCATGTTTTTTTAAACAAATTTTAGGTAGTAGGTGCGTATATAGGTAATACATTATAATGTGTTTTTCTTATATAAATAAATTGTCACATCACATAATTATATTTTTTGATATTGCGTTGTGAATCATTGGTAGGTGGGTAGGTAGGTACCTAGGTACATTTACATTTTTTTAAAGAAAGACCGAAGATAAAAGATGTAAATTATAACTTTAAATATATGTGTAAGTAATTATAAGCACCTGCTGTCAAGCCAATTGCAATTGGCTTAGCGGGACTGGATTGTTGATTTATAAAATAAATAAATAAATTTAAAAAAAAAAAAAAAATTCCCGGGCTACGAATAACCTGACAATTTGTTTTAAATCTACTATCGTTGATAGCAAAGTGTTCTACCCAATGTGTTAATTTTAATTAATTCTATTGAACTTTAATCTCAAATACTTTCCGAGAAACCTCTGGGATAATTTGAAAATTAACAATCGCATAGAAAAACATTTAGGTAGTTCCTAGTTTGACCGCTTACGTATTGCTGAAACACGATTTAGATATTTTTTAAATTTTTGCGGTAAAAATAATTTTTTACCATCATATTTTTTTTAGGTACAGAATAATCCGAGATAATTTTTAAGTGTTTTGGAAAATTGTACTACTATTCTCTCAGTCTAGCCTATAATAATCGGAAGAGCTACCGACGGCATTTTTGTGTTTTATCTTTATACTACCTATCATGTCGTATGTCAACACGATATGAGATATCTAATTTATTTGTCCTTCGGATAAAAGTTTAATTTTAATCATTAGTAAAACTCATAAATTTAAGAAATAAATAGTTAATAAAACGAAATGAATTCACGAGGGCTTTTAATGCATCCACACAATGTCATTAAAAATTTGTTAGGAATCTTCTGTTACTCATTTTTAACGTAGTTTTGTAAATTGTGCATTATTTTAGCTTGTTGAAGATAACACTTCTGATGGTAACTCGTTAAGAAATTAGTAATAATCTGTTTTTTTTTTGCCCATGAACATCTAGGTAGATATCATCAAATTGAAACCTTTAGCTTTATCGAAACCGATTCTTTGAACTCTGCAAATTCGCTGTAGATCTACCTCGAAACCGTTTTCGGTTTTAAAAAAGGAAGCGATAAAGTTCTCACTCGATTTCTATATTGTTTTAAAAATAATTAACACAACGCAATTTATTCCACGTTCTTGAAGAGATAATAGCGATCCATGGTTTGTCATAGTGCATTCTGTTTCTGTTTACGTCACAAAGTCGTGATGACTGATGACATAATACGCCATTTTCAAAAATGTGAGCATTTGACCTGATGACTTTTGCCCCACCTTACAATAATATAATTTTATTGTTAGGCGCATTGACCGGATTCCCTTTCGTATGGTTTTTTGTCTTATTGAAAGGCGAGTGGGAATTTGGAGCGGTAGAGAACAGGAAAGGAGATGAGAAGGGTGATGAAAGGTAGAACAGGTGTCTAACTGTTGAACTTATCCGGTTACAATAAATATCCAGTGACCAACTCATCCCTCATTTATTTTTAACAATAGGTGATTGTACAGAATTAGAGTTATGGTCAAATGATTTACAATTTCTTGAATGTGAGATGGTTCAGTAGCTGGTTTACATAGAAAAGCTGCAGCTGTAGGTGCATTGAGGCGTTGAGTAACGTGGACTCAATTGCTTGTTTTAGCTGATTTGGGTTCGGTTGTAAAGCATGAGATTTGATGTTGGATTTTTTTGGATAACCTGCGTTACTTGTAAATGTTGCAGCATCTGCCTTACTAGTAGAACTGGTGTAGTAGTAGATAGATACTTTAGTGTTGAAAATCGTCCGCCGCCTCAAGAATGAATGAAATGTTTTACGTTGCCTGTATGAGTACATGAAATTGAAGTTCCAAATAAATATTGTGTTGTATCATTCACGGTTACTTATGCTTTATTGTTTTCTTGTTCACAGTTAGACCACTGTCGGATTCAGCAGCCCCAAGGCTGCCCGACCTGGTTTCCGGGAGCATCTGTCCACCTCGCAGAAGGATATCATCCCAGCGCTCCGCCCCGAGCAGCCCTTCCTGCAGCGCCCAACACCACTCCAGAACCTTCTCCGACCTTTTCCATCCTGGTCAAGCCGGTCACCTCGGAGAGGTCTCCGCCGTCCCTCAGAGCCCGCTGGACGATGAAGTCTTCTTCTCCGCCCCTACCGTAAGACTCGCCCAGCCCAGACAGCGCAGGCGGAGAAAGCGGTCATCCAGCTTCAAAGACGTGAAGAAGAGAACTAAAGCTCAGACCGAAGGGTCCAACGAATCTTGGGAGGATGAACAAACTAGAATAGAAAATACCGATAGGGGAACTTCAGCTAATATCTTAGAACAGGTTGGTTTTACTTTTACCAACTAACCAAAAAACACTTGGTAGATTTGTGAAATATTTTAATTAACGAATAGTGTGTATATTTTATGTGCGATGAGATGATTCTTTGTATGCTGTTACAATTAACCATTAAGATAATATTATAAACTGGAAATCAGTACATAATTATTTCATTGCGATGTAATCCGGAAGTAGAACTACAAATTATGATCTCACTTTTAATTTTAAATCTTTCGTAGGTGTTTTTAATAAGTGTTTAAAATACAAAATGAAATTTTAGCTATAATTTTTATTTGTTTGGTTTTCAATAAATATTTCTTCATTGTGACTTTTTTTTAATGATTATATCCTTAGTAATTGAATACAAAACGTGAGGGAACATGATATAGATTATTTTTAAAGCTAGCTTCAATTCCTTTGTCAATGTTTAACTTTCTTTATCAAAGGCTCAGAGGAAAATTGCATTTTTCCATTTCCTTAATTCTGCTCAATGGCGGTGGTAATTTGACTACAGGGGAGCTAAGATTTCCCATTACTGAATTTAATTTGCACCTCCCTGACCCCTGGGGAATTTTTTATAATTAAAGTAAAGATACCCACCCTTCATTTTTTATGCGTAGGTATGTTCACAAAATATATTATATTTTTTATTTATTTGACCGAGTATTTACAATAAGATAAAACATAAAATAATTTACAATGTTATAAATAAAAGTATTGTGCATAACTGATTAAAATAATTTATTCAATTTGACACTAAATAAAAAACTTTTTTTTGCGCCTCAATTTTTCATTGTAGTTTTTCACCATCACTTAATTTCAGAGCATTTCTGCCCCATTTTACAACCTGTCTCAATGATCCGATACTAAATTGCGAACTTCTCTTTAGCATAAACCACTTTCAACCAAATTTCCTTTGTCATAAGACCAGGAGTTATTGCTTCAGTTGTTTTGGTATCTCCAAATATATTGCTGTTCTTGCGATCTTCATATTTATTAAAAAAATTATAACAAGATGGTATCTGAAAATAGAAGTTCATCTGCATATTTGGAGGGTTTTCACATCTCTAGCAGTTTTTTTTTTTTTTTACAGTTAATACCGCACAAGAGTCCCAACTGCTCCCGTCTGGAGCCAGTGAGACTATAGCATCCCCAATCGGGGTATTTTTGTGAGGCTGAAGGTAGTGGGGAGGGGAAGGAGATAGGGAAGAAGAGGAAGGTTGGGAAGTACCTGGCTATTCAGATCTGGTCACTAAACACGACTCAAGCCATTTTAAGCAACTTTTTAATTCTGAATGGTGGTCTTACACCAGGGCGATACTGATAGTATCTTCCACTCTGGAACGTGCCGCAAATATACTTTATATTATTTTAAATGAATAAATTGTGAAATAACACAAATTAATCAAATAAAATTTATTTGCGCACGCCGGGTTCGAACCCGCGACCTTCGGATTGTGAGTCGAGAGTCTTGCCTCGGGACCACGTAGGCCGTCAAGCAGTTGTTCGATTTTCATTTTCACATATTTATCTTTTTAGAAAGATGATTGAGCAGTGAACTAACGGATGTCATGTTTTCTTTTGTTGCAGGATACTGTCGACTCATCAGCATCTTCCGGCGTGGAGAAGATGGCAGAAGTGACAGAGTCATCCTTCGTCCGCCTCGGGCGTTCCTTATGGACCGCGGTGTTCCTGGTGATTGGCTGGAAGCTTCTAGTGAATAAACGATGAACTTCTGATGAAGCAAGTTTCTCAGTATTTGTTGTCCCGACTCCCGACTGCTGCCCACCAGTACCAGTACCAGTCTCCTGGAGAATAATTGGCTGGCGGAAAGATGTTACTCCACTACAGTTCTGGAGTGATCAGTGCGAAACAATCAAAGATTTACAAGTTATGCCTTGGACAAACCCAATCGGAATGTCTGCAATAAAATTATTTTTTATAAATTCATTTTATTAGAACGTAAGAAATTATAACATTATAACCATACGAAAGAAGGATTATTTTGGTACCAACAAAATAAATTCTTCGACGTTTCTTTAAATGGTTTTTTGTAATATTTAGAAGATTAATAATATCAGACTGCCATTATTATTTTGGTCGATTTAGAAAATTGATAATTTTAATACGAAAGGAAAGCTCAAAAAGCCTCTTGTGATTTTAGTCTAAATGTTCGACGCGGGGTTAAACGTTACCCCTCGTCCAAAATAATACTTGTAATAATAATAATTGTTTTATCGTCTGTGTTCCAAAGAATGAAGCCTAAAAAATGATTGATCTCATTTTAAGTAATGAAGGGAGTGTAAGATATTCACAGAAGTGCCAATATTTTGTAAATAAGCTTGTATCTCACTGGCGCTGGTCGGGTGTTCTTCTGGCCATGTATTTTTGTTCATTCTTGTTCGTGTTATACGACCACCTACAATTAGTGCCCTAGCTCGTAATGTTTTCATTCTTTATACTATACCTATTCAATATTAGTATTAACTTTGCTATTTTACTTTGTGTGATTTCTTACTTTTATTAAATGTTAATGGAAATTTGGTGTAGATACCTACTGATTGTCGGTGTCATGTTTTAGTTAAAATTTAAAGATTTTTTTAAAACATTGCGAGTCGAGAAACGTTTTCCAAAATATTGTTTCGATATTTTTGGTTTTTTGATTTAGTGGCATACGGAGCTCAGGGCCAAAAAGGGTCCCTTTCTCTTTCATCATGAGTTTATAATATATGGTTGTTGAAAATACCAGGTCTATAATAGTACCAATTGATGCATTTAGTATTCCAAATATGAATTGGAAGAATAATTTACATAAAATATATATTTTTTAAATTTGAAGTATATTTTTTTTTTATCAGTTTCTCAACTCGCAACCATATGTACATACATTTTCGTATCAGTATGAATGAGTGTGTGAATGAATGTTTATTTGTTTGTTTGTTGTAAAAAGGTGTAGATTTGCGCGGACCGCGGTCTGTTGGCGGTCCAGAATAGTTTTCCATTGATCTCCGTTAGTTAGGCCGGGGTTTGGGATGTCTGACGCCTTCGGCATCCGCCCGAATATTGTAAAAAGATAAAATTATGTTTTTGTACAGTATTTTGTGTTGGCACTAACTTAATGCACTAATGACTGGCACCATTCGCCTTGCCATTTCGTGTATCGAAATTGATATTATTTTAATCGAAGAATTGTGATTGTTGCTTGCGATTAAACAAACACTCGATGGCAACTCTTCGTTTCTAAACTCACAAGAAATTAAGAAAAATTAATTTTTGTATTATCAATTTAAAAATTTTATGTAATTATGTACGTAACTCCAAATGAGTGGATAACACGAGGTGCCTCACGGAAACCGTGTGTCAAATTAAATATTCAATGTAATGTCAATTTTAATGGATTATAATACATGGTTAAACTGCTTGTAAATAAATATCTAATCTAACTCCGCTTCTTAAGTATCAATTCTTTCCTTTTATAATATGACGATGTATTTTTTATAAGCTTAGCACATAATTCAATTAAAAGAATATACCTTTTATTATTTTCATATCAAATACAATAGTATTTTAAGCACTTCTGTTGGTGATTCTGTAAATTAAAGTAATTTAAAAAAAATATCTCGATTGCTTAAGACAATATACCCATCCTGGGAAAAACACCTTCCCTCTAACTCTAAAGATACAGTATGTAAGTAATGTAACATCAGTGTCTTAAGTCAAATACAGTGAAACCCTCTTAAGAAGTTTTCCAAGGGACCGGATAAAACAAACTTCTTAAGCAGGAAAACCTTATATGTGGGAAAAATTGGGCCAATTTAGGGCCAAGGGACCGTAAAACCAAACTTCTTAAGAGAGAACGTCTTGAGAGGGTTTCACTGTACCGATTTGAAGGGTCTTCTTAAGCAACCACTTAATATATTATAATAAAATGTAAGTGTTAGAAATATTGTAATTGTTGAAGAAAACCGATCCTTTGTTAAGACATGTTAATAATAAAACACCAGTAAGTGATGTCAAAGACGTCTACTTTTCGAAGGATCGTTTAAACAATTACTTAATGTAATATTATCAAAAGCGTTTCTGTGTTGAAATAATAATATAGGCGTCAAAAAGGTGACTCCGAGAAGAAATCTCAACAGTAAATAAATATGGCTTGTAATATTCGTAAATCGCATTTTTTTCAACAGATAAAAAATTATTTTTCTGTTTATTTATAAATATAAACGCAACAATTGGACTAGATTAATTTCCGAATTTTTTTTTCTTCTTTTTTTTCTTTTTTTTTCTTTCCTTTTTTTATTTTTTTTTTTATTTATCTGTGAGATATTCCAATGTGAAGAACGTTTCGGAAACACTTTCGGTTGACGCCTTTAGCGCATCAAAGCGATTCTGTGATGAAAGCCCCAGGCAAAACCAATCCTCTGCAACTGATCTCGGATTAGGATTAGGTCTTAATTTGTATCTAATTTTAAGGTTTAATTAATGGTTAGAGCATGTTTACGATCTCCTTGCAATCCGGTTTGCATTTGGTTCAATTGTTAAATAGCACGAGTACATATTTAACATGAAATATTAATGACATCTTTACCATTCATTTAATAAATTTATGCACTGGATTTTCTATGTAACTAAACTATCACGCTGTACATTCGCGAAAACTTTGATATTTTCTTTGGGCACAGTATATCTTCTGTTTATAACAGTTTACCAATAAAGATCTCTACGTTTTAATATGAATTTAGTTTAATTGTTGGGGCTGATATTTTTTTATGTATTTTTAAGGTCCTTTTTTTGCAATATAACTTTTATAAAACAGCTTCCGTGAATTATTTGTCAAGCCATTGAATGAATTAAATCTATTCTTTATAATTATTTCTTTTTAACTAGTCATTTAAATCAGTGATTGATTTTTAGTCTTGACTAGTAATTATTTGAAATAAATAATAGTTTCATTCACAAATATTTATTTTATAAAAAAAACATTTAGATTGTACAGATATTATTTATATTTTAACTTTTATAGTTTATATTATTATATCTAATATTTACTTAACCATAGAAAATTAACAAGTAAATCCATATTATAACAGTAAAGATTTCTATAGTTTTATGTTTAAATGAGATGGCTTACCTTAGAAATAAATGATTGTCCATTTACACCGGCGCTGCAATCTGCAACCCTCGTCACCTCCAGGCTCAGGTCACCTGCCTCTCACCACTGTTTACTTCCAGTTCCTTTTGCCAAAACAAGGTGGTCCGTGATCCAAACCATTCATTTCATTTCAATTTTTGTAAAGATAAAAGTTACATCTCTTTCTCATTTACTGTAAATCGTTACAAACCTCATTTGCCTAACCAATGCCACTGCCGATCCGTTTTATGTTTGCATCTCTTTGAGAAGTTTTAACGCTTGAAATTCAATAGTTTTATTGCTTATATCCCAATTATAATATAAATGCCTGCACAATACCATGGTATTTATATAATTGCACAAGGACCAACTGGCCGAAATTACGAATTTACCTAAAAATGACCAATATTTCAAAATGTTGATAAAAATGTAACTGTGTTTTTCTTTACCCAAAATACGAATGTCTTAAAAAAAACTATTAAAACCGATCCTCTAACTTACGTATTTTTTTTATAAAAGAATTAGGTAATCTTTTCTTATTGCGCAGGCTTCGCTTTAATATTATAAAATGACTGACCAGCATTTTCACCGTGAAGAAAATTTCATAATATTGTAAGCGTGTAAACAATGTAGCCTTCAACAATTCTATCTAAAACAAAAAAAAACTTTTTATCGTTTCCAAATAATAATTACCAAAATTGTGACAATTTGTAATCAAAGATTATCTATTTTAATTCAAATATATTATAATAGTTTAATATTGATGAATAAGATTTATCTACTCGTGTATTCGCTTGTTCACATGTTTAAGATATTTGATATTCCTTGCAACCTGTGTACAAGTAAATTACATTAGCTTATTTTATGTATTGTATAATTTCTCTATGCAAAAGCTCAGCTGGGAAGTGTGAACACAAGGATCATGTTTATATTTTCAATGCCCCCGCACTGTTAGAACAACCTGGGCAATAACAACATTTCCATATTTTTATTTATTTAAAATTTAAAAGTGGAGTATATCGAGATCCTTGTGGGAACCTGCTTCTGGGCCGAATGTTTTATAATATTATACGGAGCTATATTTATCTTATGGCTTTTTGATTGTTCGTAAAGTGAAACTGTTTTATGTACAGAAATTTACGATTATTTTGTAATAATTATTGTTAGATATTGTATTTTGTATATTATTGGAAGCGCCAGTCGCCACGGCCTGGTGTGTTTTGTACGGAATTGTTACGAAGGATTGAATAATTATGCTGTAAAGTGGTAACTAATTTAGGACCCGCCAGATCGAACTATTATATTGACATTATTAATATTATAAAGTTATCGATTGAGTTTTTAATATTATTTTATAAATAAATGTAAATACCGAATGAAAATTAAAACTGACATTTTATTTCAACTTTCCCACAACCTAAATACATATTACCAAATGCACTCTTGAGAACATTTATTGTACGGTAATGATGTACATTTGCAACTGGAATAAGTAATGTACATTTTTGGTAAGTAACTACAAACTAATAGAAAAACACTACTCGTCGCTCGAAATATCTTTTACAGTCAAGTCAGAGCAGAAGTGGCACAACCCATACTACTAACATTATTTGTTTTCCCTTGTTTTTTACCCCAGTGAAACATGATGTGTTTTTTTTCTATGATACCGAGTATACCGACACCCCTGTGAACAGGGTTATTGCATTTCTGCTACCAAGGGCTGATTTTCGCTATACCTACTTAGAAATGTTATAAATTCAATTGGGTTGTCACGATTACTAACGCTACAACAAAATGACTGACGTAAATATTTCGCAGATTTAAAAAAAAACAAAACTGGAATACTGGCCTCAAATAAAATTGTTTATAGGTTATGATGACAAAACCAAGTTGTTTTTTTTTTAATATTAGATCCACAAAGGAGGCCCTGAGGAAAAAAATCCTCAGGGTATGTTTCATCTTTGGAGATGCTGTGTGGAAGGAATTTTTAGGGAAAGGAAGGAGAAGAAGTTCTGGGAAGCAAAAAAGTAAGAGGGGTGAATAGGAATCTGGAGGTCAGTGTGTCTAGGAGTGACGGATGTATGAATCCATCCCTTCTACTGCTGTGCAAGGCGATGTGTCGAGAATCCAGCTAGAGAGTTCACAAGGTTTCCCTCAACCAGTCTCCCCCGATCTGGTCCGCCGCTCATTAGGTGGGCAAACGCATCACGCCGCCAAGACCAAACAAACATGAACGCGGGCACCCCTGCTAAGTTACCAAAAGTAGCGAATCACTTGTGGTGACCTATGGCACTGGTGTTAGTTATCCAATAAAGGTTCCTGGGGCGGCGGTACCCACATCCGCCTCCCGAATTGGGTGACCGGAAAACTCAGAATGAAACCAACTCAGAACAGTCAGAACCACTTCAGTAAAGTTATTAAGAGTGATGAAAAAAATGATTAAATAGGTTACGCTAGGTTAGGGTTATGGCTACTTTAAAATTATTTTGTCAAAGCTTTTAACGACTTTTCAAAGTGGTGTTGAGTTGACTTTATTCTCAGCTGGCATGGAACTGCCAAATTGATACAAAATAAATATTCGCCCATGCATTCCTACAGGTCGAACGACTATTTGGTGGTTTTTCGCACAAATATATATTGATATTTCAGAAATATTCACAATTTCAAATTTTATCGTATCCATATATGTAAAAATTAATGTATGTTTGCTTGCTTGTTTGTTTGTGCTTTATGTATTGCCATATGCATAGGAAATGTTTGAAACTTTCAAAATAACTTATTTCCACCTTCACGACGATTTCTGGATTATTACAAATTACATTCACATGACAATCCATCTGAAAAGTTTTTAAATCATTACAAAAACTCTTACGAAACTGTCAAAAATGATATAATTTAAGAACATTTTTAAAACCATCGATTGTTCAATCAAAATTCAATTTTCGAATAAACTTATGGAAATGTGGTTAAGCACCAGATTAATGAGATGAATTATTACTTTTTTCAATGGCCACATTGTAGTGCGGGCAATACTGGTCACGGCGACCGCTTAAAGGAACCTACGACCTACGTCATTCCGGTCCCGACGCTGTCCTCATTAACACGTTGCTAGATTCTAGATTTTACATTTCCACTGCGTTCCTTCCGCTGCCGCGTTATTAATCAGTAAATTTGTCTAAATAAATAAAACATAAAAACGTGGCGAAATCTTTAATTTCTTTGAACACCAAGTCCCTTCCGCGGAGCCTAAGGTAAGCATCTTCCACAGCATCAGAAGGAAGTCCAGAAAGACAAGATTCTCGCCACAAACTCTTTAAATTGATGAATTTATTTGAAGTAGTCACCTATGATACTAACCAAAATCGAATACTTTTAATTTAATCAAGAATTATAGATATTTTAAATACGTATCTATGTTAGGTACCATATTTGATTGATTTTTCTTATAATATACAAACATGAAGGTTTGTAATATATGAAAAATGAAAATTTGTATAAAAAAAATTACAATAGTTGGCATGCGAGCTTTTTGAAAACTGAATGTACCGGGACTGAATATGTGGAACGCGGGAGAGGGGAGGGGGTTCACGGGGCGGGGGAGAGGGAGAGAGCGGAAGGGGAAGGGGATCGGGACGAATGGAAAAGGACACGCAGGGAGAAAAAAAAGATTTATTAAGTGGCATTGCAATTCGTGCCGGGAACTCGCTAGTTTATAATCAAATTGGAAAAGTCAAAAGAACAATTTGAAACGCTCAGAGAATGAGCATGGTAAATATCTATTTCTTGCGAGTTTTTCAAGTACAGGCATCAAGGTATTTAGTACCTACATTATTTTGGTACGATAATTTTTGCTATCAATAATTCAGTTACCGTTTTTATCATTTATTTGATAACAACGGCTTCCGGCTAGCGAGTATAAAATTTAAAAACTTCAAATTTACGGACACAATATTATCGACTGAGTGGTAAATTGTAATAGGTACCGACATTCATAGGTATAGGACTTTCAGGGGGTATTTCATCCATCCTCCTAATAGCTTATCCACACGATAACGAATATTAATAAATAAACAAATAAATAGTTGCAACGGGTAAAACACTCGGTTAACTTATCCGATATATAGCCTCTATTCATAGGTTTAAGTACCGAATAGTACACTCAGACTTTTTAAATAAATAAAAATGTATCTTATCGTATGGATAATCTATGCAGAGGATGGTGAAAAAGCTCCTCAATCTAAGTTCACTTCATAACAGTACCTACTCACAGACATAACATGACAGTATGCATAACTTACATACACCGTGATTCGTTTAGACCTCTCAATTTGGGAGGCGGCTACGGGTACCGTACCCAGGAACCATTTATTGGATAAACCCCTGTCATACGTCATCCCAAGTGGTTTGCTACGTATGGGGTGAGTGAGGTTTGTCGATGACTTGGCGACGAATGCATTTTCCCACCTACTGCTTGGTTACCAGATCAGAAGAGGCTGGTTGAGGGAGACCTAATCTAGATTACTCCAGCCGGACTCTCTACCTTACACCGCAGTGGGAGGGATGGATTCATACATCAGTCACTCCTGGACACATTGACTTCCAGATTCCAACCCACCCTTCATAGATTTTTCCTTCCCAAAACTACCTCTCCTTTACCTAAAAATACCCTCTACACGTCCCCAAAGATGAAATAGGACTTGAGGATTTTTTCCTCTGAGGTTTCTATGTTAAGCTGATGTAAAAAAGACATTTTCAACTTAGAGTTCGAAGCCAAAGCTCGTTGAAGTCGGTTATACAAAATGTATTTTGGCATGCCGAATATTTTGTTATTTCATTGTTATTAAAATACTGAAGATTATTAAAATAAAGTTTATCTGAAAGTGATTATTTTCAGGGACTGAATTCAAATGAAAAATAAACAATGACTTGATATCTTGGGGTGATTTTACACAAAAACGGCGCTCTATAATTATTATATGGAATATACTTGAGAAAAAATAAAACTCGGAAATCGAAATTCGTCTACGTAGTTATAGGTACCTATTTTATACGATTTTTATCAGTGGCTTTATTTTTTTAAGTTAGATTTCGACAGCAATAATTATATTTTATTTATTTATTAATTTTGAGTGACGAAAGGCAATTTGCTGTGAATGATAAGGGGATTAATTTATTCAAGGTTTTCGTAAGATGATAATATTGTTATCTGTATTTTTTTGCTTTCAATATAGACGTAAGATATATTTTTAAATTGTGATGAAACACAATGGAAAAATATTATTCATAAAATATTTCACAATCATGATAATATAGAAAGTCATGAATTTAACTTAAAAATATGTACAAAAAAAAGTTGCGATACAATTCAGACCCGGAATAAATCACGAGAAAGTTATAATTTCAACTTGGAAAATTAAGAAAGTTAAAATAATTTTCTGTTGAAAATATGAAATTGTACATATAGATAAGTATATAATCGCTTTCTGATTATTTTCATACAATCAGTTCCAATTTTGAAAATGAAAGTTTAAACTCAAAGCAAATCCACGTACGAAATACAGACACGCAACCGAAATTAGTATTTTTGATGATTATTATTTTTATCTTCAGTCAAAGCGACACCTATGGCCAATTGCGCCAAGCTACGTGGAAATATACTTTGGTAGGAAACCTCGCTAAATAAATTTATCGGCGTATTTTATGTTTTCGTCCCGTCTGTTTTTTACAAAAATAAATTGATACAGGAAAATTTCTTATCAATTTCAAATTGCGACCAACCGCTGATAGACCGTATGTAAGATATTTATTTTTATCAGCGATGAATAAAAATGATTGCTGTCTCTTTACAAGATTATCATTGAAAAAGAAGAAAATTACATAGGTCGATGTCGAAGGTCCCGTAGGAGTGTATTTCAAATGTGTGATAACCTACCTATATATAACTGGTCAAACTGTACTTATCTTTTATTTAGCGATAACAGTCTAGGAAAATACCTAGGTAAAAACGTATTGACACGTAGACGTCGGATTATAGTATTATGCATTTGCGTAACATGCAAAACCCATATTTTTAATCGATAAGACATATTTGAGCCCTTTCAACATAATTATTCATTTTCCAACCGTTTTATAAGTACCTACCGACTTATAATTTTCCAAGGTTCAGCGGTTTCCACCGCGGAAAAACGATAAAATGACCCACATTTC
Organism: Glyphotaelius pellucidus; assembly: GCA_936435175.1. Classification (NCBI taxonomy): domain Eukaryota; kingdom Metazoa; phylum Arthropoda; class Insecta; order Trichoptera; family Limnephilidae; genus Glyphotaelius; species Glyphotaelius pellucidus. Next base: position 14,996,125 of record OW386551.1, on the reverse strand, counting down.
AGTTTGTAAACAAAGAGTTTGGGATTCGACAAAAATCTTATTTATATTATACAAGTTAAATAAGCCAAATTGGATTATTATTGTTGATTATAAATATTATACACGATCACCTCAGTCATAGTACAAATTTCAACCGTTAGATGGCACTGCTTCAGAATTTCCGACATTGAAAACATTAATTTCGTAATGTTCCGATCCTGACGCAATCACGCGTGAAGTTTCTTCGAACAAGGGTCAACATTTTAACACAACTCACAATATTATGGATGTGTTAAATTAAGATGGTTAGTATAAACGATATTTTAAATCTCCAGCTTTTGACTTGCTATGCGAATGGTAAGGTGTAAGCAATACCACCTCAAACCATACCAAACCACCCAATGGATCAAGTCAGCCTCTCATTTATAAGAGATCATCCTAACCTTGCGTACCTACATAACCACAAACTTCATTAAAAATTGAATGTCAAGAAAGTACCTCGTTACATAAACTGTCCGGGGGTAAAATGCACTTGCATCGGGGGGTGATTCTAAACTCAAGATGGTAGAAAAAAAAAATACTTAAGTAGGTACATCATTTTTTAAGTGCAAACTTCTTTAGCACCGTTATGATTTTAAACTCGGTGAAACGGAAACGAGCGACTCTAAAAAGAGACAAACACTTACATCTTAGGATTTAGCCTGCGAGATAATGAGATAGCAATAAAATATTTATTTTATTCACGGTCCTCGGTTCCAATACACTACGATAAATCCACGGTCCCATGCAACTCACCTTAAGTGTAATGGCAAATCGGCCTGACGAACCTTTGCAGACAGTCAGCCGGCCAGGGATCGAATCCTACAAAATCCAAATTTAAAAAAATATATATTTTTGTAAAATCAATATCCATTCTTCAAACCACTCAAAAATGAATAGGCAAAAGAATACACAAACGAAAGCGACTCCGAAGAAGAAACCACATACACTAATAAGATGACCAAATGTACAGGATAAGGTGTACTGGAATTCGACGATAAAAATATGGAAAAAAATCATCTTTCACATTGATAAAGAAAACTTCGTAGTCTTCCCACTCTTGTTTACGTTTTCTGAAGGTTTCACTTCTACCGCGTGTGAATTGCACATTACGATTTTTTTTCTAAATTATTGAAGTAAAACTTTTCTTCGCACACTTGGCTTGGGGAGTAAGCTGGTGAATGCGTGACGAGAACGTTACGAAAAGTGTGATCCGGGCGAGGCGAACGAATCATAAATAAGTTTTAATTCAGTCGTGTGGTCTAAAGCAGTGGTTCCCAACCTTTTTATCGCCGCAGACCGGTCAACGTTTGATAATTTTACCGCGGCCCGTTGAGGGAGTGGTGGGTGGGGGGAGGGGGCGTTGATGATTTATATTTTAGATTGTTTTGATATTACACGATATGTCACCTAAAAAGTAAAACTAGTACTAGCCTCAAAAATATAAATATCTCTTAAAATATAGTATATATATACAGGATTCAGATTTTAGTAAATCCATCATTATACATTTACAAATTTATTAAAATAATTAAAAACATAATAATAAGCTCTCGTTGGTCGCAACAAAAGTATTTTGTTGAAAAACGGGAAAAAATTAACCAATACAATCAAACGCGTGTTAGTTCTTATGTTACGTATTTTCCATAAAACGATTCCACTTGCATTTGGGCAAGCAGAATATAAGAACGGTGACTCACGTCATCGCGTATTACTCGAGCCCTTTACGTTATACACATGAGTGCGCAAGATGAAAGCCCAGTCGTGTTTTTTTTTACTTTGAAGGTAATAGATTCGGCGGTTACTTGGCGTGAAGGGGTTCTCAACTGAATAATTATTTTTATATATGTTCGATTTTTTTTACATAATTTTGATTTTTAAGCAGGGCCTTGCCACTGCCCGGTACCGTTTGATCCACGGACCGGTACCGGTCCGTGGATCAAACGGTACCGGGATAATTGAACTTTTGAACAAAGAATTGATTTTTTTATCTATAAACTATCTTGAAAAGTTTTAATTTCGACAGTTGTAAAAACGAAAAATAGCGACACTAAAAAGAGACAAACACATACATTTAGCCTGCGAGAGAATGAGATAGTATAATCGGTCTCCTCTTTGTGCGGTGCTTCGTAGCCTATCTTCTCCTTGTGCGGTGCTTCGTAGCCTTCCCACTCTTGTCTACTTTAGTTTTCTGAAGGTTTCACTTCTACCGCGTGTGAACTACACACACTGATTTTTTTTTATTATTTTAGAATATACATTGTAGGTACATTATCATGTAGAATCACCTCCCGAAGTTAGTGCACTTTACCCCCGGATACTTGTATGTTAGGATCTTAAAGAAATAGAAGGCCGATTTACTTCAGTATCCCGACGTGGGGTGTTTGAGTTAGTTTTGGTATGCGACACCCCAGCAGGGTGGGGCTGTTTAGCACGGTCGATCGATAAATATTTTATCGATAATGTCGGTAACTTGACATCGTTCTGAACATGACTGCGGATCTCCAACGATCTAACAACAGTTCATAACACCGGTCAGTGGTTGAGTGGGCATCGCGTTTGGGTCCAACCCGGGCGTCCTGTGTTCGATTCCTCGGCTGGCTAAGTCCTCCATCACAACACAAGCAACAGTTTCGGCTTTCTGTCGTGGTAGTAGGAGATTTTCAAACATTGTTGGGTTATTCGTAACTCGGGAATGTTTGTCTTTCTTTAAAAAAAAAAAAAAACAGTTGCTAGAATACAATTCCATTGTGTGGTCCCCATATTATCAAATCCATATAAAAAAAAAAATTGAAAGAGTGCATCATAAATTTTTACGATTTATTAACTTTAAGTTACACCTATTCAACACATTAACTATATTTTCTTACTAAATACGCTTAAATTGCATTCCCTAGAAAATAGAAGAAAAATAAATGACTTAACTTTTTTGTTTAAAATTATTCACTCTAAATTTGACTGTTGTGAACTCCTGCATCTCATCGACTTCACTAAGCAAAATATATTATTCTACAACAATAATTCTGAAATCAACCACCACATACATGCGCCTATTCCTCGATTTCACATATTTGGAAACAAATTCCTCAAAAATATCGACGTATTTAATATAAGTTTACCACTATTTAATAAATACCTGAATGATACTTTTACGTAGCGTATGTTGATATTTAAGGATATTTATAATTTTATTTATTTTGATATTAAAAGAGCAATTGCATAAATTTGTGTATTATTTTTATTATCCTGTAAATTTTGTATTAGTAACCTGCACTGATTATTATTTCTTTGCCATCTGCGACTTAACCTCTTAAATGCCAGGGAAGAAACTCGAAATTTCGCGATGTTTTGACTTTGACGTAATATTTTGCGTATTTATTTTATGCTATCGTATATAATATTTACCGAAACACGTTCCCTGAACAATAAACTATGCTTACAAATAATATTACTTGCGTTTATTTGACAAATTGATAGTTTTATCGATCTTTTCATGACATGCGACCCTCAAAGTTTGACAGCTCAAATCGCGGCAGAAATGTCATTTCGAAAGTCATAGATATGTGCAAAGATGATAATTTGAGAGGCTAGGTGTGTTCCTTATATCTGTTACGCCAAGAACAAGAATGCCCCAAGCGATTCTGACCTTGTCCTTCATACATTTTCTTTATACATAAGGCTTAAAATCTAATATCAATTTTTTTTTATGGCGCGTCCTGGGCGCGCAATCGGCAAACCAGAGGAAACTTTCTCTTTTCTTCTAATACATTATTTTTACTTTATTTTATCTTTATATCTACTATTCTTATGATGTTTATTTCTCCAAGTTAATCTTTTTTATTTAAAAACTGTGTCTTGTATTATACACTATTCACGTAAAAGCCCGTCGGGGCGTTTAAATAAATAAATAAGCGTTCTTAATTAAGTCGACGTAGGTTAGCGATCGAGGTTAGGTTCAGGAACGACAACAAGTTACCAACATTATCGATAAATTCTTTATCGACCGACGACCAGCACGAACTTCCTGCAGGTTGTTAGTCACCGCTTTGGGAAACTTTTATATTGTAATGTCTATGAAAGGTAATAATATAAGATAGCGCACAAAAACTGTTCATTACCATCGTGTAGATTGTTGTAATACACCTTTCGTTGGTGTCTGACACATATTTTCACATCACTAATGTTACAACATACATAGAAGTCTGGCAGAAATGTACTGCGCAGAAATTTAAAAATCCAGTCATTTATATGAATATAATCATTGTACTTATTTTATATCGGTAAGGAATGTTGTTTAATTTTCTAGAACGGATTATTATAATGTTCATTCTTATCTAATCTTCATTATTCATTACTCATTACATTACATTATCAATAAGTACAAAATAATATTCTTTTATGTTGAAATCAACAGTGCGACAGAGAGATAAAATCGCTACTTATATTAGTCCCAGCAAGAGATCGTACGGGACGTCATTGTTCTAATATCTTCTGTCTTTTTCATTATCAAACAAGACCCGTGAGAAGGAAGAGGACGGGCGTCTATGACGTCCAAGAGCTCTCGTTGGGACTAGTTTACCCGTTTTATCGTTCTGTCAGGGCCGCTGCAAAAACTGAGGTGGTATTTCAGAATCTTTGATAGCTTATCTATAGAATACTAGCTCTGAAGTTCCCGGCGATGCCCGGGCTTTACACGGAGTTTTCGAAATCAAACGTGGACAGTAAGACAGTGACCTTCCTCTTGTTTTGAAGGTCAAAACCTTGACAAATTATATACTTAAACCTTCCTCATGAATCACTCTACCTGTTGGTGAAAACAGCATGAAAATCCGTTCAGTAGTTTTTGAGTTTATCGCGAACAGACAGACAACGCGCCGGAGGACTTTAATTTATAATATGTAGAGATTTTCCAACACAAAAAGTTTATCTAGACGTTCCCTAAGCCGAAACGCAAATTCAATAAAATTCCCTAGATAGAAAACACGTTTTTTTCACTAATTTTAGAAGTTATATTTATGAAAAAATTCACAGTGTTTCTTTAAATGCTATTTTAGATGTTCCCCATGAGATTTTTGAAGTGAATCTTCTGTAGCCCCGTTGTGATTTGGAATTCGGATGAAACGGAAATGACGCACCGCATAACAGCACCTGTGAAGCATCAAACTACTATCAAGGCTCCTATTGGTTGAGATATAAAACGGAAATGACGCTAGGTCTGCGCTCATTGGCTGCTTTGATTATGACCTCACTCTTCAAGGCTCCTTGTTTCTTCATTGGTTGAGATTGTTTTGGTAAAGTTTCGCTTCTACCGCGTGTTAACTGCACTCGATTTTTTTGCACTATTTTAAACGAGTCGTGTTTTATTAAACATTTTCACAATTTTCGCTTAAATTTTATCGGTTTTAAAATTAGCACGCTCTCTCTAACATTCGTATTTTCACATCTCTCCGTCTTCTTCTTTTTGAGCGGATATACGGCGCCTGAATGAAATGAGTTTATTTATTGACAAAGCTATTTATTCATATTCATATTGCGTAAGTACGGGCCAAACAAATAAGATCTTAATTTTGGAAAGCATATGAAATAGCAGATTACGAATTCTTCCATAAATACATAAATAATTAGTTATTATCTACTTAAAAATATGTCATTGAAAAAATGATGGGAATAACCTTCGAAAGTTTTAAAAAAGAGAGTTGTTCAAATAAAAAATATGTGTTAAAAGTATTTTAGTAAAAATCATATATTTATTATTTTGTTCGTTAGGTACCTACTTGGGTACAAACAAAATAGTATGTTTTCTTTTAAATGTCTAGAAAATTGTTTAAAAAAAAAACGTTAGGTAAGCTAGAAAAGATATTTTTAAAATATAAATTAAATAATTATTTTCGGTCCGTTACCTTTCCTTCCGTTCTCAATTGATATGTAGATAGAAAAAATAAATAATATTATCATCATTTTTTCATTGTGCGCAAGTGCTCGAACGGCTATCGGTGGGAGATAAATTTACTAATTAATGATAATGAAAAATAATTGTTGCCATTATCAAAACAAATCAATTTAAGAAAAAAATAAGTGATCACAATATCACTCACGTAATGTAAAAAAAAAAATGCTGCCGAAACCAGGGATCGAACCAGGGACCTTTAGATCTTCAGTCTAACGCTCTCCCAACTGAGCTATTTCGGCTGATGACGTCTCTGATTTTAAAACTATGCATAAACAGTATGTATGGTTTCCACAGTGAAAGAAAATAGTAGTCTGAATTCTATAATAGTTTTCGCTACTTATATTATTTTTGTTCCCTCTCTCGGTATTCTACAATGGTTTTCACTGCTAATTCATTCTAAAATTAATCTAAGTTTTATGTTCGTTTTTACGGAGGGACTGTTTGAAAAATATTCACTGAAATAAACAAAAAATAATATTTTTGTAAGCGCATATCAGTTATCTAACATATTTTCATAACGGAGGTGGGAAATCTCGATTAACTTATCAATCATTAAAAAAACATAACAACGACAGCCAAATCATTTTTACTTAAAAATTGATATAATTTTTGATTACTTTCTGATATTGCCATGATTATAAGGTGTGCAAGAAATTATGACATCCCAAGTTGGAATTTGGCATCCTACATCCTACATGAAACTGACTTCAGTCCTTAGCTATTTTCCTTGCCGTCCTACTCCAATCTTCTTCCAAATAGTTCACGGTCTGCCTTTGGGACCTCTGGGACCTCTGGGACCTCTGGGTCGCCACCACTCGGCACCTTGGACAAAATGGTGCTTGGTGGTATCGTCCCTATCATCTTGCTATCATTCTACTTTATGGCACATCCATCGATGGCAAGAAATCCCACCAGAAAGTATTGCAGGGGTTTATAAACATGTTATCTTCCTTCTGTAGCTACATACCAGCGGAGTACACCGAGTTATCGTGGTAGACACCAGTAATAAATAACTTGTCCAAAAATGAAAAATCAATTTTCGGGCATACAAAAATCATGTTTCGAAGGAAAAAAGAACATATTTACGTATTTATTTAATTGTGAAATATATGTAACATAATTAAGACAATTACATAGAGTAGATACATTAAATAAACATACTAGGCTGCTGCCTGTTTCGTGGTGACCAATGGAATAAAGTTATTTTGTATGAAGTCTAGTCTAAAAATATGGTACTAGTATATAATGATGCTTAAAATTCGACAAATTATAATAAAAAATAGAAAATAGAAAGGAGAAAAAGAAGTGCGTAAGAACTAAATCATAAAAAATATACCTACGTAACTTTTTTTCTTCTTTTTTTAAATGTATGTGCACGCATGCATACATGTATATAGGTTAACACATAAAAAAATTTTCGTAAGCTTTTTATTGAGAAAATAAATAAGAATCTTAAAGCTTTATTAAACCCAATAATTTTATAATTTTCCTTTGAATAATAGGCAAATTTTTTTTTTAGAATAAAGTGTTTTTTGCCGTCATTATGTTTAATTTGTAGTACCTACTCATGAGAATAAAAATATATTTTTTTTTAATTTAAAAAATAAGTTTTCGAGGTCGATGAGGCAAAATTATAATGAATCTAACAATGTTATCAGTTATCACGTTAGCCACAGTTTTTCAAAATAACACATTCTTATGACTTATCATAATAAGTGTTATTTGATACAAATACTTTACGAAATAGATAAGTTCTTAAAGTAGCTTGAAAAACAAATTTAATTGCTAAAATACAAACTGTGCTGAGATGTTCATTGATATGTTTTTTTATCAACAAAATCTTTTGAAAGTAAAGAAATAGAAAGAGCCAAAAAAATTAAGAAGCTATGAGTAACGCTTGCACGGGTAGACTTCGTGACCAAATTTGATAACAACACGAAAAATTGATTATAACACAAACTCCACAGATACTAAAAGATTACTGATACGGATTATGCACTGAACTCACAAAAATATAAAAGAAGTGTAAGACATGACGCAGTAACACAATCTTTCACAAATTTGAAAATGATATTTCAGAAGTACGAAAATTACTAATCTATCTTTGTCAACGTAATATTATGCGATTAACAATTAATATGATAACCCCAAAGGTCGGTTCTCATTTATTATACGCGTAGCTTTGATGTTAAAAAAATATTGGACTTACAAGAAAAAGCCTAGCTTTAGTAAATCAAGCATATCCATCGACCAACAATTATCGATTCACATGCCTGTTGAATTTAGAACTTGTTTCTCAATAACAGGTACCTAGAAACTAGAAACTTGTGTCGAAAAATGGGATTCATCTCAAGAAGTAGATGTTCGCATTAAAATGGTAACGCTTTAATTTTAACTTATATTAATTATGCTAAAACGACACCATTTTACCGAAAAAGAACGCGAAAATTAACATTGATTTCGGCAAAAATATTGCGAAATTTTCGGGTTCCTACCGATTTATATTCCAGACTAAGAATATTGGACGAATACAAAAGCCGTTGCCTTTAATAACTTCGAAATTTAGTTGACTGGGAGTGTGAAGATTGCCCGGATGATAGCCAATCATTTAAAGGAGATAACACCAGAAGAAAAAAAACATTTTTTCCACTCATGGTGTTAAGATTATAATATATTACCATTCTGCCCACCATGGCACTGAAGGGAGCTAGGGGAATATTATACCCGAAGTAATGCCTATAATTATCAGATCACTAACACATTGCATGCGCCCTTCCATTCAAGGCATATCATTCCAGTAAACCGAGCAATGGGTGTAATCCATTCGCCTACCACAATGGCGAACTGATTTACCGCCAAAAATAAATAATAGTGAATTAAACTCCAAAGGCACGTGGCTGGCTTTGAATAAGGAATAATAGAAGCTTACAGCTTTGAGCTGTTATTCATATATTTTATTCTTGAAACATCTTTATTAATTCTAGAAAACATTATTTGTCGAAGAAATTCATAATTGTAAAACCTTGATTGTTTGAACCTCATTTATTTCGTACTTTAAGCAATTCAAATAATAGTTAAAAAATTTTGCACATTCGAAAATATCTGACCTTTTTGGTGCAACCGTTTTTTGGTTCATCCAAAAATATACAGGTTATTAAGGGACTTAACTTATTTTAACCTGTGATTCCTGACATTATTTGGAGTAAAAATATTAAAGAACATTTTCCACATGTTGATTACCGAAATCCGAAATTTCAATTTTATTTTTTACTTCAAATAATGCTAGGAATCGCTGTTTAAATGAAGAAAAGTATTTTCTTTACTTTACTTTACAGTACAATCCCTTTACGTAGATGGAAACTATTTATGAATTATTTGTTTAAACTACCCTTACTATTTTTTGTCTAAATTATTTAACGCGCTATTTTTAGGATAGGCAGAGTAATTTTCTACTCCACTATGTCACAACAACTTATATCAAGTCGAGGTGGTCTACATAGCATTCAAAGCCTTTGAAAAAATCTCACATAGCATCTTAATTCAGAAAATCGAGGCTGTGTGATGTAAGATGATCTGCTTCGTTGGTTAGCCTCTTGTAAGCAAGCTGTAACTATATAAGGATTCTGGAGTTCCTCAGGGATCTCACCCTGGCTCACTCTTATTTAATATTCGTATGAATGATGTTTACAAAAATATTATAAATTCTCTGCTGTACCTGCTGTTGCTGTAAGATGATGACAAAAAGATTGTCAAAATTATTAAGGTTGAGATGGATAGAGCTTCAGGATGACCTGGACTCTCTATACGTAATGTTTAAAAAATCGCCTTTTTTTAATGCCGATAAATTTAGCGTCATATCTTATTCTAGAAAGAAAGCACAATATTATATCCCAACATAATTATGAACAATCTTTTAAATAGGGTAATTGTAATTAGATGTCTTGGAGATCTATTAGATAGTAAGCTTCTTTTTCAATATCAGGTAGAGGGTTTTGAAAATTATAGATTTGAAAGTTCAGTTTTCACAAATTCACAAACAATTAATCTTAAATCTTCTCTACATATTCTATGTCAGAAGCCACCTAGAATAGGCTTCAATGGTGTGGAACCCGCATTTTTCTACATTTATATCAAACATAGAAAGAGTTTAGAAAAAATATTTTTAAATGTTTCTTGTCGCAAGCGAGAAGGTGAAAACTATGTCACCATAAACCTTAAAACTCTAGGTAAACGCCGAGATAGCAAAGGCCTAATTACGCTTTAAGATAATTCACAATTTTATTGATAGACCTACCTTTAACAAAATATTTATTTCAGATGTCCGAGTTACTCGATCTCTGGACACATTTTACATTCCTAAAAGCATTACTAATTATCTTGAAAATGTATTTACAAGAAGAGACTGTAGCACCTTATTCACAAACATCGACGTGTTTAACATGAACGTCGCTAAATTCATAACATTTAAAAAAAATAACATTCGAGCGAACATTTCCTTTTTGCTTTCAACAGTTAGAATTGAATAACGTCACTTCCTCTTATAGCTATGTTTTATATCCATTCCATGCCGAAATTTAAACCTAGGAAATTTAATTAAAAGAAAACAATTGTTGTAGCTTTAAGTAAAGAGAAGCAATTCATCAGAATTGTTTCTGTGAGTAATTTATTGATTTGGCGTTCCTTAAAGACGAGACAATTTCAACATAGAGTGTCCCGAATCTAAAATAAAATACCTACAAACCGATTCTTAACATGACTCTTAGATGTGAGTAATTTATTTATTCGGCATCCCTTGAAGACTAGACAATGTCAATGTATGACCCGAATTTTTCCATTAGCTTGCGTATATCATACATTTTCCTGAAAAAAATCACCATTTTATACATAATAACGTTATTTGTTATCTAGGTATACATAAACTTACTTCTCTTTAAATAACGGTAATTTATATGCAACGCCAAAACGTTCGTATGTTTCGGGCAGGGTATTTATAAAATCATTGTGTTTTTTCAACCCATGGTCCCGTAATTACGTAAATTCGCCTTCATTGTCATTGACAAACCACTCGCATTTGTGGACGGGAGATGAGGAATTAGGACCATGCCTGTGTTATGATCCTTGGAAGACACGCGACCCGCACGTGTGTCTATTTTCTTTCAACATGAACCCTGCAATTTCATTCGGATAAAAGGAATGCAACCAATTCAGCAACCAATCTCCAGTATATACGGAACCTAACTCAATAATCGGTTCTTTGAATGGTGGCAACGGGGTATTATAGATGTGGTCAGCGGGCGTCAGCTTAATCCAAAAAATGTACAAAATAATTGTATTTTCTTTTACATGACATTAATTACTGATTGACATTAAAAAAGGTGATTAAAAGAAGTGTTTAAACGAATGTATGGTAACACGTTTAATATTAAATATGGCTAAAATGTACAACGCTGCACAACTCTACTTATCTACTTATTATTATTAAGTCTGATTATTATTATTAATTAAAACGAATTCTGAAGGTGACCACTAAAAAAATTCACAATCATTGCAAGTAAATCGACACACCCCAGAGTGTTTATAATATCATTGAAGAAGAAGATATAAATCTAAATCAAACATGAAACAGATCAAGACAAAGAAAAATAATAAGATAACGGTCGCAACAGGCAATCGAACCCAGGATACGATATCTTTCCGAGACAGATTTCCGAGACATTCTCTCGGCCATCGGGACATATTTACGTTGTCATTTTTAACATCTCATATTTCAAATTCAGAATTCACAATATCATCTGCAACTATTGTTTTTCCCATTTTTTGTCTATTATATTTTTTTAATGATTAAAAAGTTCTTAACGAATTCTTTTGTGATAAACGCAGCCGATTTTATTAATACTATAATAATGGATATCACCTTTGAAGGTCATTATTGAATAAAACATTTAGGTAATTGTTTACTTGTGGTAAAATTAGCCCCGAAAGTAAAGTAATCTAATCAGAAGGTAAGAATGTGAATAATTGAAAAGATAAAAGGACGACTGACTAATGCAGGTTATGCACGAGTAAGTACATTTTAATAATTTTTATTAATTTCTTTTGTTTGGTTTTCAGGCCTATTCAGATATAGGCGATGTTAGCTGTCGCTTGGACAGCGAAAAGCGAGAAGGTACGCGGTGTTCTCAGTGTTCAAACCTACGCGGATATCACATCTGCTACGGGTAGCGAAACGTTGTTGATTTTCACCTGTCTAGTCAGTCACGTTCATGCCGTTCCTGAATAAATACGTTCCATGACAATTAATAAAAAAGCAAATTCAACACCCCTTTGAAACATCATTAAAAGTTATTTAAAAAAAAAGAAAAACATCCCATAACCTAACCTAACGTAGCCTATTTAATGAACTTTTTTCTTTTAATCGCATGATAATGAGTTGCAGTCCGGTCACCAATACATAGGGAAGTACATACGTCAGCTGCAAATATCGCATATATCTGAATATACATTTAGTCGCTAATCTACACAATATTCTCCTTTTACATTATGGTGTCAACAATTCGGAAGGTGGTATGGATATCTACCAACGCCCTGGGAACCATTTATTGGATAATCAACACCTCTGCCGAGGTCATCGCGAGAGTTTCACTTTATCAAATGCTTTATTGAGTCAACTTGATTTCTAGTTGCCAGTGACTTGGATATATAGTAGTGATACATGCTTAGATTAGTAAGAGTTGATCTGGCAGTGATAAATGTCTACGGTGGTGACTAAACAAAGGGGTCCGGGTTCATGGGGATGAGGTTTCTCCAGGTCTTGATGGGAGATGCGTCTGCCCACCAACTGCGTGGCGGGCCGGAATGGGAGAGGCTGGTTGAGGGATCCCAGCTGAACTCTCCTGACAAGGGATGGAATCATACGTCACTCCTGACACACTAGCCCACAGATACTTACCAATCTCTTATACCTTTTTTCTTTGGCAGCACTTCCTCTTATTATAAGAACCACCACTCAACGCCCCCAAATATCACAAAGGCTTGAGGGGAAAAAAGGCACCATGTGCTTGTTATTATTATTATGTATTTTTTCTAGAGTCTTTTACCATTTTTATTTTCAATAATCGATAAAATAATAATACCTGTCGCATCTACTTTAGAAAAACCAAAAACATTTTTCTGATTTAACATTTTTCGACATAGGTTCCCTTTCTCCCAAATGCCAAGGAGGAAACGACGTAAATTTCGCGAAGTTTTAACTTTGACGTAATATTTTGTGGGTTTATTTTGTGCTATCGTATATTATTTTTACTGCAACACATTCCTTGAACAATAAACAAAGCATAAAAACAACATTACTTGAGTTTATTTAATACATTTAAAAACTACGACGCTCTTAATTTGACAGCTCAAATCCCGGGAAAAATTAAGGGTCAATGTTATAGAAAAATTTAATAAAAATTATTCCGATTGGCTAGGTGTGTTTAATATACCTCATAAGTCAAGAATAAGAATGCCCCAAGCGATTCTGCTCTTGTCCTTCATACGTTTTCTTTATACATAAGGGTTACAATTGCATTCCAAAATAATAAAAAAATGAAAATTTTAGCGTGTGCGCCGGCGCTCACCCGGCAATGGACCTGTTAAAAACCTCGTAAAACTTGAGGCGTAATTGATTTTCGAAACGTTTGCATCATAATCCTCAGCGGCTTGTTCCCCCACACCAGTTTGGATAGGATAGCATGCAACTAATTATTCTGTTATTGCGATATTATTTACTTTACATTTACGTCAGTGTTTTTAATACAAAGTCTGTTTTTAAACTGTGTATTCATATCCTTGCCAAATATAACTGAGAAACAGCCTTTTGTTTTGTTACGTTGTTTATTGTTTTAGAGAGAAGGGGACTACGAATCTATACTGTATATACCTACTTTCGATAATAAAATTAATCAATAAAACGTATGATACAAAATTGATAAAAATATATCTTTTCGGTGCCTACATGTTATTATTATTATTATTATTATGAAAGACATATATTGCTAGAATTTTAATAATAACCAAAAGTAGTTAGATGCACCTACCTCTAAGTGACCAGCTCAGGTACGGGGGCTCCATCGAAGCCAGAGTTAAGTTAGCCTCTCAGAAACTGGGCGTACTGCACAGGGCCCGCAGATACTAATAGTACATAACTGCTAACCTGTGTGGCACTACCTCATACTTCAGCCAACGTTTTGGACAGCATCACAGTATCCATCATCTGTACACTTCTGTCTTACAGATTACCAAAAATAAATCACGATGACACATGGCCGAGTCCATTTTTATTATTTTCCTCGGGGACTCCTGTGTGGAGTTAATGTAAAAAAAAAGTTATAAATTTTATTTATTATTTAAAGAATTTATGCCGCTGTTCTAACAGAAGTTGATGTTCAGCGTAATATGGATGATCGGGGTTCGCTTCTCGTCCGTGCCAAATTTGTGTTGGTGTTTTTTTAATATTTATTGTTTTTTGTTTTAGATTACATAAATATTGAAGACTGTGTTGAATTGGCTGTAAAACAATCCTAGATTTATTTAAAAAATAGTTTTTGTAAAATTATATTCTATCTATAAAGAAAGATGCAAATATTCAGCTATAAAAATCCCACAATTGAAATATTCCGTGATTTTTCACGCTTCTATTTATTTAATTCCATTTATTCGAAAAGTTTTCCAGTGTGTTCAAGGCCATCTTTAAACTGTGGTTAGACCACTTTGAAATGACTTACTTATATGATTCTAAATTTCAATTTTGAAGGTGCCTTAATTGATTTATTACCGGTTAAACCAATTTATGAGAAAATAATTGTGATAATATATTCTCTATTTTCTGGGATATTTTTAAATCGGTTCTCGACAACAGATTCTCTATTTTCTGGGGTACTTTTAAATCGGTTCTCGACAACAGATTCTCTATTTTCTGGGGTAATTTAAAATCGGTTTTTCCCACATTACATGTTAAAGTATTCTTAATTGTTTGATGATGACGTGACTGCTATTGACTTATTTAAATTTGTTATATTATTAATATTTAATATGGGGAAAACCGATTTCAAAGTACCCCACAAAATCGATATTCAACTATCACAATTATTTTCTCAGGTAATAAATCTATTCATCCATCTACAAAATTGAAATGTATAATCCTATAAATACGTCGTCTCGAAGTGGTCAGTTTGAAAATGTTTTTTTTTTTTATTTTAATTTTAATTTTCAGTCTCAAATTTCAGATTGAAAATGATCTTGTAAGTCGAAACAGCTACTACTATAATTAAAAAAAAACTAAAATACTTGCAAAACCTAAAAATAACATCACTAAAAATAATTTAAATTACAAAAAAAAAATTAAATTGAAAAATTGAATTAAAAAAATTAATCTTTTCATATTTTCGTCATGAGCTGTGAAGCTTTGAAAAGTATATTTAGCTGTGAAGCGAGAAAGCAGGGTTAAAATTTAAAATGTTAATAAATTCTTTGCTCTATATATTATGATTAATCTCAGGCAACGCCAGCTCGTCGTCAATGAGTAGGTACGGATTGTTGAGAATTGCCGGAACGTTTAATTAAAAATATTAATTTTCTAATTATGAAAATCTTTTGATCTGTCGTCAAACCACGCGCGTAATTCAATCACTCGCTTCTCTCGCTCTCGTGCACGTTCGGGTGACTGCCGAGAATGGGGGATATTAATATTTCATTCCCCCAATAATCCGGGAATTATTAAAACGCGAACTTGAAGATGGGGTGTCGCTTTTGACGCGAAATGTCGCACTTGTTATAAAGGTATTAGCGAATAAAATACACACGGACGTTGTCATCTTTCAAGCTTTTTGTGGGCCACTCTAGACGAAGCGCTGGGCAACAATTTTAAAGGTAAAATGTTATAAATAATAGACACAAAGGAGATGCGCAAAAAGGTGTCACCAATATCGTTCACCCATACTTATTATCTTTGGTAGTCGATTATACAAAGATAACTAGGTAGGTAATGTTTATTAATGATAAAAAATAGTAATAATTTGCCAAAATGAATTAAAAATATAATTATTATTTATTATTTTAACTTTATGAGTAAAACCTCAAACTAATATTTAATTAAATGAAGACATTATGAGCGAAACTCAATCGAAAATCTGGAAACAGAAAAATCAGAAAAAGATATTGGCACCTCTGGGACTCGAACCCAGGACCTCCCTACTTTGCCAACCCGGAAAGTAGGGAGGTCCTGGGTTCGAGTCCCAGAGGTGCCAATATCTTTTTCTGATTTTTCTGTTTCCAGATTTTCGATTGAGTTTCGCTCATAATGTCTTCATTTAATTAAAAATATAATTTTTAAAAATTGGAACTGATTGTGTAAACGTAAAGGAATCGGACAAGTGATAAAGTAAGTAAGCAAGTGAATCAGACATGTGCAAATAATATAATACTATATTTTATTTGTCGTTTTAAAAATTGTAATTATCCATAGACATATGAATATTACTAGATCTGTCCTAAGTGATAAAAGTGTATTATTTCCCCCTCCCCATACCGGTTCTATTTGGAGCAGGCTGAAAGGCTATTCCCTAAAATTTGTAAGAAGAGATCGTTCTTCTGCGAGAAATGCTGTCAGATTTGTGTGATTTTCTACGGCTGTTATTTGCTTTTTCTATCGGCCGATGTCAACATTTCAGCAGTGAGCTGTCGCGTATTTTAGTTTGGGTCGTTTTAAACACAAATTCCTGCAAGTATGCATGATTAATTAGTCATTTAACAGTCAGTGACTGACGTGAATCTAAAAAATGCGACGTCATCATTCTTGTGTGAACCAGCGTCGAGCTATCACCGGAACATTTTACGAAATAACACGGCAAAAATGGTGGCTTGTTCTATGAAAACGTGTAAAAATGGAAGTGACAAAGAGAATAAACCCAATTGTCGTATTACATTCCATAGGTAAGAATTATTTTACTTTATTTTAAGCTTATAATATAATCAGTTTTAGTAACACATCTATCACCATAATGAATGTAGGCGTTTCTCAAGTTTGCTCGTCGCCGTTTACTAGGGTAAGTAAATTATGAAACATTTGTTAAAGTGTCCTAACTAAATACGGCAACAAAATATTCGACTCTGAAAACAGGTGAACCTTACTTTGCCGTATTTGGACTTCGCAAATTTGTTCATTACGTGGCGAGCAATTCGCGCCCACATGTAAAAAGGTCTATTCATTCAAAAGCAGATTTTACTTTTAAGAAGTAAATGGTGATATTATTATGCGAGATGCCTATATACTGTCAGATTGATTTATTGACGAATCACATATCATCAAAGTCATCTTCCCCCCTTCGCGTCCCGCCGTAGTTGGTTTGTACCCCTCACCTGTCTGTTCTCGTCTAATAATATTCATATATCTATGTAATTATCCCATCTCGTGACTTCTGAATGGTCTGCGCTAACTGAATAATTAAATTGAACCAGAATTGCTGGGTGAATATTGCAAATTGGTATCTGTTTGCATGATGTATTTTATTAAATTCATTTTGTGATCACAAAAAAGTTGCCGGCCACTGGAAATATGATATTAAACGACCACGGAGAGAATAATAGTGGCTTAATTCTTTTGTCAGCATTTTCAACCGGCGTTGCTCATTTAATACGTCGTTAATTATTTTCCTCTTTAGCCAGAAATATTACATAATACCATAGGTTGTAATATTATAATATCTACCACTAAAGTGTGCTGAAGATTAGATATTGTAATGTCACTGTGTCCTTTTACAGTTGAAACTGAATGTTAGATTTATTATTTTTTATTGTATCTACCTAATATAAAGAATATAGGTTACATTTATGCGTACATATTTTACAAAATATTGTATTTAAGGTCATCAATGGTCATGAATGAAACGAAGAGCTCTTGTGCCTGATAAGGGAGCCACGATTCTTACATAGGTTGCATATGTTATATGTTACTTAGGTATATATTTTGTATAAAATATTTATTTTGTAATTTAGGTTTTTTTTTAATTATTTTATTTTATTTATTTGTTCAGATTGGTTGATAATACAGCACAATTCAGAAGGGAGATTATTGTAGTTTTTTATGGCCTGGTTAATGTAATGGTTTTGCATTTGTGTTGTTTTAATATTAGGTGTAATAAATTAATGTCTATTTCACATTTGTTTTGTAAAATGTTTGAGATTTTGTATTATTTTTTTTCTTTTTACATGTTTTTAGTAAAAGCTTTTTTAAATATGTCAACATCATTATTTTTGGTAATGGAAAGAATTCAAAAAGTGATTCTGTTAAAATGGTACAATTTTTGTGTTTCTTTTAGGGGGCATCATTAATTAGGTGAACTGTTTTTTTTTAATTTAGCCCCCCCTCCCCTTGGTGAGATTAAATTATATTTGGTGGGACCCCCCTCACGTGAGACTAACACTACACTTATTAAATGGCCTTATTTATTTTCATAATAATAGATAATTTTCAAGATAATAATAATAATAATAATAAGTTATTTATTTCAGCCGAACAGAGCGGTGGGTGCAATACTCTGTTAGCCATATAAAAGTATACATTACATACTATATGAAAAAGAAAAAATAAATTATTAAAAAAAAGATTTAAAAAGAAATATATACAAACATATTTAGTACTCGTATATCTACTTCTAATAATAATTTTCAAGATTAGATTTTTTCAGCCGGCAAAATAAGACACTTCAAAAGAAGTGAAATAATTTAATTTTTGATTGGTGAGATTGTACTGGACCCCCCCCATTTTGAGCGCACGTAAATAATAGATGACCCCTTATGATTTTTTATATGAATACCACGAGTCCCAACTGCTCCCGTCTGGAGCCAGTGAGACTATGGCATCACCTATCGGGGTATGTTGTGAGGCTGAAGGTAGTGGGGAGGGGAAGGAGATGTGAAAGAGGAAGGTGGGAAGTACCTGGCTATTCAGATATGGTCACCAAACACGACCAAAGCCATTTCAAGCGACGTTACAATTCTGAATGGTGGTCTTACACCAGGGCGATACTGAGAGTTTTTTCCACTCTGGGACGAGACAAATTAATCAAATAATATTTGCCACGCCGGGATTCGATCCCGCGACCTTCGGAATGTGAGTCAAGAGCCTTACCGCTGGACTACGCCGGCCATGTGATGATGATTCTTTGAGAAAATTTTACTGAGTTTAGATTGTTTTTGTAAGATCCTCTTCAACCAATATGTAATTCCGTAGATAAGCAAAGAGTGAACAAGGTCATAGTACACATTTTTGATATATATTACATCATTAATAATATTACGTTATACATAATAATATATATTTTTTACTCCAGGAGACATACACGTACCTATATGCACGGGTAATGCAATACAGTACATTCCACAATAATTGAAGTTTTCCCGGTACTTATCTATATAGGTCCATTATAATCTAAAAAAAAGCACCGTAAAGCATTTTCATTCCGTAAGGCGAAAAATTCACAACAACTTTCTCTCATCTCTCCTATCTCTTCTATTTAAAAAATAAACAACACCAAAAATATCTCGATGGTCTTCGGCGGTTCCATGGTGTAATGGTTAGCACTCTGGACTTTGAATCCAGCGATCCGAGTTCAAATCTCGGTGGAACCTGTGGCAATTTTTTTTTATTTTAGTTTTTTTTTTTAAATATAATTACGATTGTAGATCTACAATCATTTTATATATATTGCGCAGGCCGCTGAAAGAGGAATTAATGAGGTTTATTTTTTTAAATACAATATGTTTTGAGCACAGATTAAGATATTTATATTATTTTATTAATTTTTTTTTAAATTTTTAGTAGAACTACAATCATTTATGCAATCTGCAGACAGATGAACTTGAGGTCTTCATGTTAGCGATGTTCCTGACCGCACGGATTAGATTGTGGACAAATAAATTATGTTTAAATAATTTTTAGTGCAGAATACTAATAAAAAATCGAGTGCAGTTCACACGCAGTATAGGTGAAATCCTCACAATAATTTACCCACAATCTCAACCAATAGGAGCCTTGAAGAGTGAGCTCATAATCGAAGCGGCCAATGCGGTAAGGTTTAATTCTAGCTCATTTTCTTGCAGGCTAAATCCTGTAGATGTACGAGTATATAAGCAACACTTTCGGCTTTCTGTGGTGGTAGTAGGAGATTTTCAAACATTGTTGGGTTATTCGTAACCCGGGAATTTTTGTCTTTCTTTTTTAAAAAAAAAAATTAAAAAATATGTTCGTCACTTTTCAGTGTCGTTTCCGTTTCATCGAGTTTCAAATCAGAACGGTGTTAAAGAAGTTTCCCTTGAATAATATTTATCATACTCGCCATTATTCATATTGTCATTATAATAAAACAATTTTTTCATTAATTTGGCCTTGTCATATGTAGAACGAGCAATTAACCTTTCCGTTTCCAAGTTCTATAACTTCCTACCGATCCCAAGATGTCACGCCAGCGTTGCAGTTCGTCTTTACTAATATATTAAATGCGAAAGTGATTGTGTGTGTTTGTTACGCTTTCACGCCTAAATCACTAAACCACTAAACCACTAAATCGATTTTAAAAATTCTTTTACCAATAGAAAGCTACATTATCAGCGAGTAACCCAGGCTGTATATAATGGTAAGCTCAGGCGTTATAAAATTTGTATAAATGAAAATGTGTGTATTTCATATATTTTAGCGGCAGGGAGGAAAGGCAGGGGAAGGTGGGGTTTGCGGAGAGGGAAGAGGAAAGGCGGGGAAGACGCAACGCATGCCGGGTACCAGCTATTATTATATAACTATTTACACATTTTTCGGTGAAAAAGTTTCAACAATAAATTTTTTCATGATATTTATTAATCAATGTAAATAAATAATTTTATTGTAATAAATAATAAAACCTAATTTTTAAATCGTTCATCTGTTCAATATTTACATAGGCGTCTGCAACATTTTTTAAAAGCTTAACTTATAGTAAATAGCTAAATAATATAGTATATACGTACATTTTAATGAGATTAGTGTATTTAATATTTTTACTAATTTCTACCTATTATTTAATTTAATTTAGATGTTCTTTTTATTTTATAAATTGCTTGAACGTTATTTCACATACTTAAAATGATGTAGACAAAAATATTCCTATTTCAAACAAAAACAATTAATCTATTTAATTTGTATATACACATAATACCTATATCTAAACACAAAGTAATATTTATGTTTTTAATTTAACATTTTGTAATAAAAAATATCTTATTTTGACGATATAATGATATCGACATTAAACATTAAAATATTTATTATTTGTTGTTTTCTTTAAGTACCTTCATACTAGATTAGATTATATTATATTATTGATGTGATAATAATGTAAAACAACATTATTCCTTCGCATGACAACGACATGTCAATCAGCATAAATGAAATGTACGAAAACCATGAAAATAAAACAGTGAAAAATGGTATTATACTGAATAAATAATAGATAATAAACAACAAAATTCATGCAAACGTCTTACGAAATTAGATACAAGCTTCGTGAAGATTTTTTAAATCATTGGAATGAATTATTTCTTTGAATGTTGAGATAACAAGTATGTGATATATTTACATTCGGTTAATTTAGCAAGGCAAGAACGAGACTCTTACTGATTATATTCCACTGAATACTTTTTCAGTGTAAAGAACTTATTTCTGAAGGGGTGATGGAAAGGTCCAAGCATTTCCGCTTCTTCGTTCTGCGACAACACCTTTTTCATCCGTCTTTGTTGCCGGGTGCCTCCCTTCCACCACAATCTCCGGGTGGTTGGGATCTCCGTTCCCCCTGACGATGTAAACTAATTTCTTCTGTGAAGATGAGGTCTGTAATTGATTCGGGTAGTAGCTTCCTCCTTGATTCGGTTTGTAGTTTCCCCCCTGACTGTAAGATGGCGCCTCGTACCTGTAAATATCCGGTCTATAAGTGGGCGCCGATATTGCGGAATCGAATTTTAAGTTTCCGGTTCCGGTCCGGTCCGGAAAAATCATTCTCGTGTGGTCATAAAATGGCAGCGGCTTCGGATAGTACAAATTCAGTTCGTCACTTTGATCTGTTGCAGTTGGAAAAAATAAGGACTTTGGACGTTTATTGCTTCCTCCATCGAAGTTTGTTGAGCTCGATGGAAATTTCAGGAAGGAATTTGTATACAAGTCTTCAGGTTTGTTATTTAAATAAAGTTGATCTTGATATCTATCGCTGTCTGGAAATTTTAAAATGCCATTTTGATGTTCATTATTCAGCAGACCGGCAACGTTGATATCGTGATAACTCTGGGATATGTAGAGATCATTGGGGGAAGGTGAACCGATGTTCTGAATTCTATCTGCATCTCTGTTGTAATCGTAATAAAATGATGTCAATGGTTTTGTTAGAATTCTTGCTTCGATTTGTTCACCACTATCTTGTACGATATTAGAGTTGTTAGAGTTTCCCCGATTTTGGTAATTATACTTGTAAGGGTACCTTTGATAGTTTCCAAAATCACCCCCATTTTGATACAGGCTGGGTCTTTGGTTGTATTGGCCTTGGTTGTTTTGACCTGCCAGAGATTGTCCAAATAGTTGCACCAACTGGCTTAAATCAAATGGCCTCTGTTGCTGTGAGTCCTGTTGGTAATTTGATCCGGATTGGCCGGGGATAAGTTGCCCCAGTAGTTGCGACAGCTGACTAAAATCAAAAGGTTTTTGTTGTTGTGAACCTTGTTGGTAGTTTTGTCCCGACTGACCAGAGTTAAATTGTCCAATCAGTTGGGACAATTGACTAAGATCAAACGGTTTTTGTTGTGAGTCTTGTTGGTAGTTTTGTCCCGACTGTCCAGAGTTGATCTGTCCCAATAGTTGCGTTAGCTGACTTAAATCAAAGGGCGGTTGCTGTTGGTTGGATGACTGTAGATTGTTGATTCCATTGAAGTTTGTTTGATCTTGAGGAAGTCCCTGGAGCCCTTGGAAGAAGCGGAAGAAGCCTCCGTTGTGGTTATTGAGGTACTCCACGAGCCTGTCAGGATCCCTGGGGCACTCTGGATAGGCATATCGACAGGACTGCGGCCTTCCTTGCGACGTAACCCCCAGGAGAGCTGCTCTACCAAATACCAACAGCGGAGATACACTTCCAGACAAAGCTGATAATAGTCTGAAATTATAAAAAAGTAGATGTTAATCGACAAAATAAATAAATACTTCTAGGATGGAGCAAATGAATATCATTAATTAAAAATAATAATTACCATTGAAGAAGAAGATAACACTTATAATCCAAATGAAAATATGAAAGAAAAGAAAGGTGACAATAGACAAATTGACATTTGACAGAAGGTGGCAATAGCGAAATTGGAAAACGCGCACGTCCCGGTTAGACGAGAGGTCTGGGTTCGAGTCCCAGTTGCGACCGTTGTTTTTTTTCTGTTTTTCTGTGTCTTGTTTTCTTTCATATTTTCATTTGGATTATAAGTGTTATCTTCTTCTTCAATGATATATTACGTTGATGGGAATAACCTTCAAAAGTTATAAAAAGAGAGTTTTTCTCATAAAAAATTTAATAATTACCAAATTGACTTGGTTTCGAACGCTTTATAATTAAATACATTAAGGATAAAATTTGGTTTTATATTTTTTTTATTGGTCCAGCAATAAAACAATTTTTCTTATTGGTTACACGTTACACCACTATTTAATAAAAAAATAATGATCAACGTATTTAAAAACTAATGGATACAAAGAATACATAAAATAATATGTAGGTATTATAAGAATAGACAAATAAGATATAGTTATATTATTCAACATTTAATATTTTGCGCATGGCAAGAGACGGGCATCTGCACACATTTTGCTTGTTGTCTAGCTTCTGTTTAGTTATAATATTTTTATTTTCGTTTTGTTATTTTGTTAGACATTTATTATTAAAAATTGTCCAATTATTGAATCAACTGCACTGCCCTATCCGTAAATAACTCATAGAATTTACATTTTTATTGTATCTATAGATTTTATTTAAAAAAAAACGTACCAACTTTGAAATAGTGGGTATTTTATTTAGGTAAGTCGGCAAGTAGTTTTTTCGCTCAATAATAGAATATCCACTTGGAAATTAATCTATTAATCTGATAACATTACATTTCATGAAAATAGTATCATACAATTAATAAAATTTATCAATGATGTAGTGTAGTTTCTATTTTCAAATATTTAGAAATAAATAAAAAAAATTCGTGACGGATTCATGTTTACCTTTATGTAAATTCGTTACGATACCCCCGATATAGATTAAGGAAATTGAAAACAACTTACGTGAAAAGGGACTCCGTATTCAAAAATGAAGGTAGAAAGGTATTTTGCCGGTAGCTCGGATTCCCTCCGGCGGCGACCTCACATAAGAGTCTCGGCACACATTTCTGGTCATCATGCTTGGCTATGGAACTAAGGGCATTCATCAAACTTCCAAAGGGCCCAGATCCTTGGTCGTTGTAAGGGCCAAGTCCTGGCCCTTGAGGGAAGTTGCCCTGCGGGAAATTGCCTTGAGGGAAGTTCCCTTGTTGAAAGTTCCCCTGGGGAATGTTACCTTGGAGGTAAGGATCCTGAGGGTATGAAGGGTAATTCTGTTGGTATCCAGGTCGTGATCCATCTTGGTAGTAACCGCCAGGATTACTTTGAGGATACGGAGGATAATTCTGAAGGTATGGATCTAGTGGATCTTGTGAAATTGGAAAGGGTGGCCGGTAACCATTGGGCCGCTTTTTTGGTTTCCTCTTCCTTTGTGGTCTGTAAAATGGACCTTGATTTAAACTTGAACCTTGTTGGAAGGGTCGATCGAACTGACCGTTTTGTGTATACGGAGGTCTGCTAAATTCTGCATTGCCGTTGAATGTGTTTGAAACATGGTTGGGGTTGTAATTTTGTTGAAATTGTTGAGCATATTGTCCTGTCTGAGATTCGGGTCTTTTAAAATTTAAGTAATTTCCGTCAGACTGATCTTCACCCTGGTTATAATTTTGTTCCTGTTGATATTGCAAATCATACGGCTGCTTCTGAACATATTGAGGTCTGTTGAATTTGATGTTATTGTTTACAAAGTTTGGGCTTTGATCTTGAACATAGTTGGGATTTAAATTCGGATTATCCGAGTAGAAAGGATCGTCTGGTGTATCGTCATCATCGGTTGGAAATCTAAGTCGAGGAACAATTTCTTGCTTTGCTAACTGCGATAGAAGCCTGAAAAGAGATTTTTGTTTTAAATTAGTTAATTGGGATTTACAGCTCGCAATTTACACGGTGAAAAGTTATTCAAACACTGATAAATAGGTTCAAAAATTGTTGGCTTACTGAATAAGATCGTTGGCAGTGTAATTAGTCCTAGTAGAATTATTTTTAAGATCGTCATTCATCGATTCACTTTCTTCTGCATTTGTTTGATAACACCATATCATAACAAGAACTAAACACAGCTTCGGGAACATTTTCACTTAACATTAGCACTAACTAACAAAACAAACACTTTAAAAACAGAACTGTAAAACTTTTCTGCGTCTCCAGAAAAAGCATAGTTTTTAGCGACTGACTTGAATAATGAACCGCTCGCAAATAGAGTTGGATCACTTGTGCGACGAGAACTTAAGACGAAGAACCCACACATTAGGTTGCCGGTACCAACTATTGAGGTTAAGTTACAGACGTAAAGAGAGTTTGGGAGAAAGTGAAGGTCTTTGCAAGTCCGTTGTCCGCTGGCTTGGTTTGGTCCGAGTAAATTGATCGATAGAGAGTTCGAACTATCGCGTTTCGCTTTTAAGAATCCTTTTTTTTAACAACAGTATGGCAATTTAACTTAAGACTGTTAAGGACTTAATTAATTTCACACATATTTAAGTAATTTTGTAAAGTAAAAATGTGTACATTGCTTAATTTTTTAAATGTGTATATTGCTTATTTTTTTTCCCTGAACTGTCAAGGCGGAGAGAATTGTAGATCCCTTTGATCTACCTAATTGTTAAAAGGAATGCACAAGTTTCCTTTTTGAACAATAATTGCATTTGTATTTAAGGCTAAAATAACTGAATGCTCTCTTTTAATCAAAATGTATTGCAGATATTATCTAGAAAAGGTGGGCCACAAAATATGACATAATCATTTGACAACAAATCTCTAAACGATAGACCAACGATCGGACTCCTCTCCCCCTTTGCATGTTTTGATTAAAGCATCATTAATATTTCTAAAGACATGTGAAAACAGAATGAAGTCACCATCAGAGCTAGAGTTTATTGACTTACGCAAAGACATAACAGAACATTTGAATATGTGTAGGTAACAGGTAACACTTTCCTTGCCCATGTTTGCTCGAGATGACATATGACGAAAGTGAGACGCGAATATAATTTGCAAGGATTACGTAGGCCGCATTGGGCTTTCCACGTAAGTACTTAATGATGGCGTCATCATTAGCAGACCCAAACTTAGAATTTAAAGTGTGTCGTTTTTATTATTTAAAATATCAAGAATTCTCAATGTAATTTTGAGAACTGTGATGGAATTTGAATACCATAAATTCTTAATATTATGATCACCTTTACTCACACCAACCTAATTAAATATTTCGCGCCTCGGCTTGGGCTTTCGAGCAATTATAACCAAATGAAAATAGCTCTAAATAAATTTCGTAAAATATATATATATATAAATATATATATTTTTTTTTTAAATAAAGAAAAACATTCACGGGTTACGAATAACCTGACAATATTTGAAAATGTCCTACCACAGTAAGCGGAAAATTTTGCTTATGTCGCGATTGAGGACGCCTGAGTTGGACCCAAACGCGATGCCAACTCAGCCGTTGACCGTTATATTAGAATAACATGCACGATTTTGCAAACCTAGAAGTTTTTAGTTTTCATTAGGTTAGTGTTAGGTTAGGGTAGTGTGGGATTGAGTTGTAAAGAGGTGGGATTGCGTGCGAAATTGAATAATCTGAAAGTATGTTGCCTGTAGTATGCTGATGATGCAGTGCTGATTTCTAATGGTATGGAATATCTACAGTCTCTCGTGTCTAGGATAAACGAAGTATGTAAGAAGAACGAGTTAATTAGGAATGTAAGTCTTTAGTCGTGGTGTTTGAAAGAGAGAACAAAAACAGTGCGCAATATAGTTGCGAATGATGAATGCTTGCAACAGATGAATGAGTTTGTGTATTTGGAGAGTATGTTTACGGGAGATAGAAAGCTGATAGAATTATTAAAAGAAGGATAAATGAAAAGACCCATAAATATCAAGGTATATTATAATTACAGATTTTAACTTATTTTTTAAGTACTTTAAGAACACCGTTATAGAATTTATTGAAAAAACCTTACCTAAACCATGAAGTTGTACTTTAAAAGTTACTGAAAACTTATCCAAAACATAATCTCCCTCAGCACAGGATCTCCAAATGAGGACGACTTAGAAATTAATCAAGATCTCTTATATGTATTTTATAAGTATCTTCAAAACATTTAAAAATATAATAAAGTAATTACATAAATAAATAAAAAAATGAAAAAAATCGTGTAGCTGAAAGCATTTTAAAAAATATATTTTCCGAAGGATCGCGATCATCGCCTTTCAAAAATAAGAATAAATTTACATCTATCAATGACATCATAACAAGAC
This sequence comes from Glyphotaelius pellucidus, assembly GCA_936435175.1. NCBI lineage: Eukaryota > Metazoa > Arthropoda > Insecta > Trichoptera > Limnephilidae > Glyphotaelius > Glyphotaelius pellucidus. The sequence continues at coordinate 14,968,442 of OW386551.1, read as the reverse complement.
ACGTTGTATTCATATCAATCGACCAAAAAAATGTGGCAACGCTTATAAAAAGGAAAATAACTTTATGTATTTGCTAATGAAATAACTATACGGGATGTCCTTTGAACATAGTTCAGTGAAAACACGCGCGTTGTCTCAGTAACGTATGTTAACGGTAATCTACTTGGACAATCAGTTAAACAAAAGAATTCCCATTTTAAATAAAGAATTATTATTTATACTTTTGATATCTGATTTATCACTTGTGATATGATATGATACTTACCATTTCCAATCAATTTTAAAAATTAAAATATCATTAAACATGGCTGATACTATGCACTACCCAGGAATATAATTATTTAAAACAAATTGCACACCCATGCATCGACAACTGTTTAAGAACGAAAAATCAGAATATATTTTTTGGATCAAGAGCAATAACTAAACTTTCCGGAAGGTATACCGGTTTTCGTCCGATTGCGATATCTTTCATTGAAGATCAATAAATTAATAACTTATATTAGAACCGATGACCTGGGGATCAAGCACAGAGAAATCGGTAATTTTACAAGATCGGATATATAGTTACGAGCACAGTTTCACTGTTGACAGCCGGAACGATATCGACGGGGAATAAATAAGAAATCGATATACTTACGCTGGCAATACTGGCGGGCCTGTCTACAAACTCACATCCCATTACGTCAAACGCCAATCAAATATCGTAATAAGTAAAATTTACAAAATTTTAAGAAACCCCCGACACAAAAAAAGGCTGATAACCTTGAAACGCCTGAACAGATTTTCATGAATTGTAGCTAAGAACCATCTCTATTACGTCAGCTTTCAAACAAAAAAAAATGCATCACAATCGATCCATTCGTTTAGGAGCTACGATGCCACAGACAGACAGACAGACAGACAGACATACAGACACACAGACACGTCAAACTTATAACACCGCTCCTTGCGTCGGGGGTTAAAAATATTAATAAACTGGCAAAATTGAATTGAAATACTAACCTATATATACATTGGCAGTCCGCATTTCCTTTTTGACATTAAACGGGAGTTGATTAGTTAAAGAGGACTTTATTCCTATTTTAACCACCTAGACCTCACAGATCGAACGGAATAAATTGATTGCCCCTTAGGTGCATTATTTAAGTCTTTGGATCACGTATATGACTACTTTCATTTCTAAGAGCTTCGTAAGTTCAATCCGTTATTTCGTTAATCCAGTAATTTTGCACAAAAAACGACATTATCCAAAAATAAGCGTGTATTGATAGTCGAAACTTATCTGATGCTACAGAGGCCGCGCTAAAATTTATCGATCGTCGCGTCGGTCGGAATATCTGTTAAACGTAGACCGTGCTTGCAAATATTGATAACTGAGCATGAATGATGGATTTTATCAATATCGTATTGATGTAGGGTTTTATTGATCGCCAGGCAAGACCTCCAGTAGATTTATATTGCTTTTTTAAATGGGCAAAAATTACTAGATGAAAGTAATTTGGTGTCTGGTCACAATTTTTTTTTGCATTTTCGAGAGTGGCGGATTTGTACATAATTGCAATATAAGACCATAGATGTTTAACGAGAGCTGTTTGAAAAACTATAACGTCATCCTCAGGGTGTGGGATGTTTTGGCACTCTCACTTGTGTTTACTATGGTTCTAATCTGTGGGTGTTTTCTTTAGAATTTACTCGTAAGCGTAAACAATTTGGAATTCATACAATGCCTACGTTGGTTATTCGATTATTAATAACCAACGTAGTAATTAAAGATTCGAGTACAAAGGCGCATGAGCAGCTTTGAGCTGGTCTGGAAACGAGTGGAAGCTAACAGAAATAATGCAATCGGGACGAGAAGTGACATGATATTTGGGGATGTTGTGTGAAGGGTCTTTTTGTGGAAAGGAAGGAGTGAATCCGATAAACTGAAAAAAATACTGAACAGATTTACATGCGGTTTTCACCAATAGATAGAGTGATTCATGAGGAAGGTTTAAGTTTATAATGTGTCAAGGTTTTGTGTAAATTGGTTGAAATATATAAAGGAGAATGTCTGTATGTGGTGGACGTGCGGGCTGGTAAGCGGGCGGTGTGGATTTAATTTGTATGCAAATCTACAGTTTTGTGCCTGAGGTTCATGAAATTTTGCACATGTGACCTTCAAAACAAGAGGAAGGTTATTTGACATACATTGATTTGATTTCGAAAAATTGTAATGAATAAAACATAATGTTGAATTTTGATTTTGTTGAGGTGTTGAGTTGACTTTTTTCTCATTATCTCCAAATTTAGTATTTAGAGATGTCTGCCTAATCAACTAGACGATCGAATGCTCATAATTAAAAAAGAACATTGCCAGATATTCGTTTGTACTTTTGTCAAAATAACTAATGTAGACACTTTGTTGATAATTTATAGAAATTTCAGAAGAAATGTCCTTTAAATGCGTAACATTAATGTAATAATGACTTTTGTCTCCTTTTAAATGTATCTATTTGAATTTCGATGAATGAATATCTTGAAAGCGGAAAATCCCTCTTCTCGACATCCAATCGGGCTTAAACTCGGCAGATAGACTCGTTGTGGACGACAAGGCATTCTGTCATCTTTTGGTGGCGCTCACGCCCGCACAAGCATTTCACTGAAATTTTATGAAATGATGCGTAGGACCGTGGCGGAAAATCGAAACTGTTTCACTACATAATAAAAAAAATGTTAAAAAAGTGTTAAAATAATACTTTGTACGGGTTAATATTTTTTATTTTGCTTATATTTGTATTGTGTAAATATCATCTGAATATTTTTTTGTAGTTTTACGTACATATTCCTTTGACTGAGCATTTGTAGTTTTATGTGTTGCATAATATATATAATATGTAGCACCCCCACACGTAGACTTCGGAGCAACCGTACCACGCGCCACTTCAGGCCGCCGCGCAGAAAAGTAAAGACCGAAAACGGTTTACAGCGCAGTTCACTGTGAGACTTAAGGGTCCACTATTCGAATTTCGACCGATTTCTTACATATCTCCCTTAAAAATTTGAAGTTTTTAAGCTCTTAAAAAAATATAGGTTATTTTTTAACATAATATCTAGACACGCTCCACGCCGAAATGCAAATAATATGAAATTTCCTCATTAGAAAAAAATCGCAAAGTATGCTCCGAAAATTATTTAAAACAAGTCTATTTCTATTATTTTACAAGTTATATTTGTGAAAAAATTCAAAATGTTTCTTTAAATGTTACTTAATATACGTTCCATGAGATGTTTGCTCTATTTTAAACGAGTCATGTTTTATTAAGCTTTTTCGCCATTTTCGCTGCGATTTCATCACTTAAAATATTAGCGCGCTCTGTCCAACATTCTTAATTACACATCTCTCCATCTTCTTCTTTTTCAGCCGAATAGCGCCGCCTTAACTGCGTGGCGGCCTGAAGTGGCGCGTGCCACGGTCGCTCCGAAGACTACGTGTGGGGGGTGCTAATGAGTTTTCATAGTTGGATTGTTCGCAAGTCAGTGAGAACGTCTTCTGTAAAAACCCAGTATATATATATACAAATAAAAAGCGCCATCTGTGAAAACCTCCTCTAAACGTAATTCTTATAACGTACGTTCTTTACAATCTCGATAAACAATTTTGAAACAAATTATAGCGCATGTTATGCGTGGCTCCCGTATTTGACAATTTGAAAGAAAAAAGGTTTTTATAAACTCATTTATTGAACTTTTTTTGCTAAAAAGGGTTATATTGTAAAATAACCGCAACCATAAAAAATCTATTGATTTAAAATAAAACTAACTAATTTCATTGAACGAACTGCGTTTTAATAACCCGTGAAATTACGTTTCAGTAAAATAGGTATTTATAACGCAGGGTTTCAGTAAAGTAGGAATTTATCATTATTTAAATTTTGTTTAAATACCTCCCAAGACTCCTGACCGCCTGAAGAGTGTGAGACTGTGGCATCCCCAATTTGGGTATGTTATGAGGCTTAAGGTAGTGGGAGGGGGGGGAGGAGACGGGAAAGAGGATGGTGGGGAAGTTCCTGGCTATTCATATCTGCTCACCAAACACGTCATAAAGCCACTTCAAGTAAAGCTTCAAATCTGAATGGTGGTCTTACACGCCGGTGGGTCAATAGGACTCATTGTTGCTTTCATATTCAATTTCCCTCCTTGCCTATACAAATTTGCATAAAAGCTCATTATTTGACTTTTCGTTTATTTTAATATTACCTAGATGAAGCTTGATTAAAGCGAAACCGGTTAGATATCAAAAACAATTCTTGTGGTTTAAAACATATTGGTTATTTCGTCAATATTTGCAAATTCAATTGTGGCGTTGCTTTTATTAAATGAAAGTGTTTAATTTATATTTGCAATTATTACAAATTTTAAAATAATTATAATTTATTTTATACAATTGTTTTTTTATGGTTCCTTGCCAATTCAGAATCAACTCAACTCAACACCTCTTTGAAAAGTCATTAAAAGCTATAAAAAAAAAATTGAAAAATAGCCTATAACCTAATCTAACGTAACCTATTCAAACAATTTTTTTTATATATTTTTTTCATCACTTTTAATGACTTTTCAAAGGTATTATTGAGTCGGGTTCATTCTGAGTTGTCGTTTCACCGTTTTTTATGATTACTCTAACTAATTACTGTTCGTCACTCCCGGGGACATTGACCCCCAGATTTTTACCCACCTCTCATACCCTTTTCCATCCCAGAACTTCTTCTGCTTCCTTTCCTAAAAAGACTCTCCACATAGAAACTCCAAAGATGACGTAGGCCCTGAGGATTTTTATTTCTTAAGGCCTCCTATGTGAAGGTAACGCAAAAAATCAAAATGATTATTGAAAACTTCAGTAAAAAAAAATCACAAGTTCATAATATTTTATTCAACAGTAAAAATAAAGTAATAAAATCCCTTAAAATAATAACGTACATTGATTATAACTAGGGTTGGCACAGACGAAGTTTCACGGCTATCTCTGCTCCCAAGAGTCCAGTGGAGGGCAGGCCCTGCCCCTCTTGGCCAACTGGTGACAGAGGTTGGGTGACCCAACGATGTTGCCCAGGAATACACTCAAGAGATAGAACTCCTTGTTCTTGTCAGGGGATCGTTTGTATTGACTGAAATAAAGAAAAGACTAATCAAACAAGTTATTTTGCAATTATTGGCATTATTTGCTACAGGTTTGTGTAAACGCAAAATTCCAAAAACGCGGTGCGGTGTCGTAATTATTTGTACCTACTCGTGTAATGACCATTTCCATGTAAGAGTCTGTATCTTGCAATTCGTTATCTTGTAATAAGTTGAAAATATGTTTAAATTTAAAAATAAAGTAGATCCACCTCAAATGTTGGATTGATGTTTTGTTAGTGATTGAATACAATTACTTAATTAATTATTTGAATACAAATTAAAAATAATGTTATGTTTGCAAAAAAATTTAACTATTTAATATTATTTATATATTTTTCTCAAATTATTAGCATACAGCTAACTTAAGATTAATATATAAATAAATACATTTATACGTATTGGTTGATAAAATAAAATATCACAGGATTTTTTTTCTATTTTAATAATCTTTGATCCTCTGAGGGTACGTAGTACGTATAATAATTAATACGTAACATAATTAATAGGGCAAAATATTTTAAAAAATTGGTTGTCTGTAAAGTCGGTTTACGGACGATCATTTTACGTGATAACGTTGTATAATAACGATGGAGTGGAAGAGAGATAGATGCGTCACAAGCCGAACGCTTAGGCCGAACGCTTAGGCCGATCGCTTGTTCCGCGCTCTTGCTTGCACGCTCGGTTCGGGTGGAATGTGACAATGAGTCATGCTTTTTCGAGAGTGCCGCCGGCGTTCATCGATTTATAAGACGTTATCACGTCCAAAACAAAATTGTTAACTGAATGCAATACCATTTACGAGACGCAATTTCTACGGTCATCGCTATAGATAAATAAAACCTACGAACACGGTCCCGAACATATTTTTGAGTTTTATATGTTTTATTTAGGTAACTACTAGGTATGGTTTCATGCCAACTCAGAATCAATTCAACTCAACACCTCTTTGAAAAGTCATGAAAAAAAGGTTAAAAATAGCCCATAACCTAACCTATTTAACCATTTTTTATATAGTTTTTACATCGCTTTTAATGACTTTTCAAAGGAGGTTCTGAGTTGATTTTATTCTAAGTTGTACGGTTACCATAGGTATAGTACATTGGTTAATTAACTAAATTCTTCCTCAGTTTTCGAGGTTGAAAATCACACGCTGAAATTCAAAGAAAATTATAATTTCTTACAATGATGACGAAACAGCCGATGACCCACGTTCTTGCACAGTAAAAATGATTACCTACTAAAACCCAATGTCTAATAATTACGAAATACATAATTATGTTATGAAAAATCGGAAATCCGTTACGCAAAGACAAGGACAATTGCTTGCACTCAGAAAGTACGAATCTTCCGTGCTAGGCGATCGCTCAAGATTTCTTTTAGGAACATGATTAATAGGTAATTCAGGAATCTGGATCCTCTCAAGAACCTCAAGATTTATTGATTCTTCAATTTTAACAGTTTAGAAGGCATTTATGCAAAGTTCGTCAAAAATTTGCTGAAAACGCCACATAAAACTATATAACGCAAAAAACCTGTTTGTTTCTCTTGAACTCAACCAATGGGCTCTGCGTTAATGAAAATAACATTGTTTTGTCCAGAATATCTAGGTAAATAAGCATAATTTTAATCGGCTTTGTATTTTGTTATATACCTATGTTCAAAGCAGTTCGTATATTACTATGAAGTTTTACAATGAAAATTTGCAGAGCCAAGGTACGAACGAAATCCAACAGCAAAAATCTTTTGCTGGGATTTATAAAACCAGTATTGTATCAAAGATAACTACGTAGGTACTAGAAATAATCATGTAATTTTGATATCGAAGTTCTCGGTAAAACAAAAATAGATCTGATAAGAAGCCTCTTGACTCTTGTCCCATAACAAAAGGTATATTGCATACCAAATAAATATCTTTGGGCATTTAGCCAATCAAATAATTAAATCATTTCTTTGAAAATTTTATAACCGTTCCAAACTGGTTTAATTCGTACATAATAATATTATATTATATTTGTAGTCAATAAATTGCTTGCAGATTTATGCAAAAAAACTTTCGAGCGGTAAACATAAATTGTTGTGTGCGTAATGGCATTCTGCCCCTCATCGAACGGATCGATCACATGGCATGACGACCAGTCACTTTGAACGGTGTTTGTTGAATTGCGGATTTCTACAGACCTTTTGCGTAAAATCAAACACGATTGGAAATATATTGCCAAATGTTCTACGAGATCGGAACTTAGATCGCAGGATTCAAAGTCCAGCGAGCTAACTATTACATCATGAATTTGTCGAAGATCTGAACAAACGCGCTTACAAATATTCTGATTATTGGCGATGTTTAATCAGGGGCTTCTTCTTCTTTTGATGCTTTTTCAAGTCTGTGGCAGACACGTGCTTCGCTCTTCAACTTGTGGGCTGCAGCCCGGAATTGACAATTAAAAGTCCTTATTTTTATTGTGCTAATCCTAACGAACGAAGCAGAGTTTTATAATTTTGCGAATTGCATACAGCTGTCATGCAAAATAATAATTCGATGTCAAATATTTAATACTGACATAATTTCTGTGTAATGTAAGCAGAAAGGGGTCTAATTTTACTGATTTACATAATAAATTATGTACATAGTAGATTTTGGATAAGAAGAAAGTCTAATATTTTTGTGACATCGTGAGGAATGACACATAAAATATAATCCTACTGATAATGCAGTAGAATCCGTTTATTATGACTCCGCCTATATTGACCAACCGCTTAATATGACGTAATTACAGCGAAGTTCTGTTTTCATATAAAATTAATAATAACAAAGTCGGATATAATGACTTCGCTTATAGTGACATGTCGCTTATTATGACGAATTTTTAATAAATTATATCCTAATTTCATGAAAAATTATGTCGGTATAGTGACCGACACGATTCCTAACACCTTCGGCAGTGTTCGGGAGGATCAATATGCTCTTTTCTCACGTCACGAGTCTTAATATGCTGTGTTTCTCTCTATTAAAATAAATACACACATTTATACCTAACGAGGTTGTTTATTTTCTACAAAATGCTTTGTATGACGTCCGCTTAGTATGACGTGTTTGTCATTTCTCTTCGATGTCATTATAAACGGATTCCACTGTAAATTCGAAAAGGTTTATGAAATGGGTACGTAGTTCTTATATGTAGACATCTTCTCAATTTGAAATATATTTTATTTATTATTTATCTACCAATAATAATTTTCAACGTGACTCATCTTGTGATAAGTTATTTACATATATTAATTATTATTACAATTACTATATAATTTTTTTTTCATTATTGAAATATTGTAGATAGTATTTAAATATTGAAGTATTTGGTGTTTGATTTTTAATCTATACATGTCTTTCTCAACTTCTTTTTTTCTATTTCTTGCTGCTTTACAAGTTCACCAGAGCTGTCCTTTTCATGTTGTAGCGTTACACCTGATACTATGTTATATTATGTAAAAGCCGAAAGGCGTTAATATTATAAATAAATAAATAAGCCGAAGCCACACCTTGTAACGTCACAACTCGTCACTTCGCGTCGTTCCAGGCTACAATTTGGAGGCTGAAGGTTTCATTGATGATAGCCCATCTCAGATAGGAAAGGCACTCGAAGAAAATTAATAGGGAAGTCACACAGGTAAGTCGTGAGTAAAACTGGCTGAATTGGTACCATTAACTTGATCACTATGGTTTTCTTCTAACCACATAAACAACTTTTCGATTAAGTGCACTCTCTCTTTATAGATTGTAATCATTCTGAATAGGGAGGGAACACATTATTAAAGCCTGTTCGTGGTTTGAGTAAACGCCCAATAGAAAACCGGAATTAAATTGATTGTTTCCTTAAAGCACGTTACGACAAATTTGAAATCTGACTTTTAATAAAAGCTAATGCAATGATTTTGTGTGCTATTGCAAATTGTATTGCAAAGGTTATTTTATTAGTGGAGTGGGCATTGTTTACACATATACATATTAGTATTCTGAAAAAAATGGTTGTTTGCATAATTTAATTGGCGTTTTGCTACTAAGACAATACCCTTGACTGACTTTTGAAACCAGTTTTTAAGGAACCTCAATTTATTGAACCGAATCAACTTAAATAAGTTTATTACGGTGAAACGGACAACAACTACTTTTAAGAAAAATAATGCTAATATACTATTGATGTGGGTCAATGGTATTGTTTACAATAAATAAAACATTTGAGACGGACTCAGAAAAAACCGCAAGGCTTGCATTATAGTTCATGTCAATAATGGTCAGTCGGTGCTGATATAAAATTGGATCTCATCATTGTAAGCGACGTTGACGATAGAAGATTAATTTATGTAAATTTCCGGGTATCTTAACTAATTGAAGATTATTATAATAATTTTTTTTAAATCGATCATGCGATCTACTTTAAAACAGTGTCTGTGCATCATGCATCCAACATGATGTGCATCCAAATTAGTTATCGATAATATTTTCTGAAATAATTGATAATAATTGTAGCACTATAATTTCTACGTGGTTTTCACGTGACTTGGTCATGTTCGAAAAATATCATTTTAATCAACATCTGTAATTAAAATATTTTATGAAACACTAGTGCCCAATTTAATGCCAATTAGTTTCGTAAACTGCGGAACGTGGAGCTTCTAGAACGTTGAAATCGATGACTTTACAATATCGAGTCGATAGGCGTAACTTCCGATGATTTTATATCGATGTCCCTAGCATGCTTTCACCGTTGATAGCCGAACTGATAATGACAGGAAAAAAATAATAAATCGGTGTACGCTTGCAACACTAAAGGTGTTTTCTATGAATTGACACTACGAAATGTCAAATGCCAAGCAATTATATAAAAATATTAATAAATTAGCAATGTTTAATTGAAATACTAACATAAATAAGCATTGGCAGTCCGCATTTACTTTTTGAAACCAAGGGAAGACAATCAAGTCTTTATTCATACTTCAACCATTTTCGTTTCTCAAAGGTGGAACAGAACATTGCGTCTTAAATGATGCATTATTTAAGTCTATGGATCACCAATACGACTTCTTTCATTTCTAAGAGCTTCGTTAGTTTTATACATTCATTAAATAAGTTAGCAATTTTGCATAACGAACGAAAAAATTCAAAAATATGTGTATATTGATAGTTAACCGAAACTTATCTGATACTATGGAGGCCGTGCTAAAATGTATCGATTGTCGGTCGGAATATTTGATAACAATCGTAGACCGTGCTAGCAAATAGTGATATCTGACCATGGATGACGGATTCGTTCAATTTCGTATTGATATAGGGTGTTATTGATTGACTCTACGTACGTAACAAAATGAAAATAAGAATTTGAATAGCACCTTTTTGGCAATTTTTTTTAATTGAAGCAAACTTTTTTGTTGTTATAAACCTTGAATCAGGCACTTACACACATAATCACAAAGAAAACATCCTGAGAAATGGAAAAGCAACACACATCAGGTATTATTAATATGTATTCATATTCAGCAGTAACGTGCGGTCATGTTCAAGCAAGGCCGCACACCTGAGATTAATTTGTGTTACGATAAATGTGGCGCCACATTTGAAACGCGACACATTTACTCCGAGCACAAATGTAGCATGCATATTGTGGCGATGTAAATGTGGCGTGCATGTGGCGTGTGGCTCCGGTGTGCGGCTCTACTAACAGTCATGCATGAATTGTTTTCGAGTAAAACATAGAATTCTACCGATTCTAATGGAATACTGCGTGCTTACTGTTCAGACTTTAGCACGATAGATATTTATACGAATATTTTCAACACGTATAAAAGACATGGCATGCACATTTAAATCTCATTACTATTCTATTGTAGGAAAAATATGCGTTTAAAAAAAATCACTCTCACTGACACTTGAAGTGGGGAATGGTGTTTATGCAAACCAATGCAAAAAGAAATGCAAGTGAAGAAATTGATGCATTAGGCCAGAAGCTTTTGCGAAAAATCTTTATAAAATGCTTCAAATTGATCGTAACGGGAAGGGTACGAAGTATCTTTTTTTAATTTTTCTTTATTCAATTTTTTGATGGTTATAATTTGTGGATTTTTTGACCACCATACTAGGCACATACCCTTGTTATGCCCATGTTACGCCCGTGTTATGTTGTTATCGATTTTACATACAGTGCGTTAAGATGAAGCCATAGTAAATAATGCAAAATCACACAAAATCATGTTTTTGTTTGAAAATTTGATCGCTTAGAAATATTATAGATGCTTCAATTAAATACAGCGTGTAGAACATATCTTGGCCCTTAAAAATATCGGTCATTTTTTTATAAGTCTTTTAATAAGCCTAGAAAAAAATAAAGTAACAGGTCTATAAAAAAACACTTTGAAGTGCAAACTCTCCTACTTATGATCATCTTTTCCGATATGGTTTTATTGTTTATTGTAGCAAATTTAGTTTCTTTTATGATAATCGCAAAAAAAATTGATATTTACGCCCGATATTCACAAAATAAAATAAAATATGCATTTTTGCGTTGTTATTTCACAATACGCAGGCAGCCGACGAATGTGGATTTTCAAAGTGACCCTTATGTCGTTCACCGAAGGACTACTGGCTTGCAACACCCCAATTCCTTTCAGAACCGCCCTGGCCGGAGCAGGGAACAGACGTGTGACTCAACGTCGCCCGGTTCCGTGAAATCAATTTTAAATTTCTTTGTTATTACAATAAACAATCTGTAAATAAGAGTTAAGGTGTTTTTTAGGCTTTTACGAAATCAACCTGTAAAAAAAAATTCTCAAATACCTTTTTCAACCGTTCCAAAAGCTTTTTCTCAAATATTTTTAAACTCCTCCCACAAAGGGCGTGAAATCCGATTTCGATTTTCCCCTGGGCTATTGGATCCCCTTAACATTTGGAATAAGATAAAATAATATAATAGATGTTTTTGCTGCTCGTAGGTACATGAATTGTACCTACGAGTTCTCTAAAGTTATCGATGTGGATTTAGCGTTAGTTATATTCTTATTTATTATATTGAGTTTATGCTTTATTTATGTATTTTGTAATCTTTTTTATTTATGTAATACTGTTGTTTTAAAAGAAATTTGTATTTGATATGTAAAAGCCCAGTAGGGCGTCAATAAATAAATAAATTAAAGAAAATCCAGGAATATAAAATAACATATGAAAATAAACAGTGTCACCAAAATCTCTAACGGTGTTGGACGTGAGCGGTGACCATATTAAATATCACCTCCAAACCATTATTATTAATTATATTTTATTAAAAAAATATTGAAATTAAGTGAAAAAATAAAATAACTAATTGTGAAAATGGAGGACGCGGTTGATCCGCATGCTTCTTTCCGAAGTATTTTTTCATATTTCATTGTTCCCTTAGAACAGGGGTATCATTACGGGTAAATCGTTTGGTGGGCCAAAATAATCAGGTCAGTTGCATTCGGTCTACCGTGAACCCCTAGGGGTCCACCTGGACCACTTTAGGAATCACTGACCTACACCAAAGGCATTACGTAGCTCGGTGACAGTCGCAGTCAGCGCTCCCATGCCTATATCTCCCATTGTTTCCGTTTCTGTTATCTATAAGTAATCCGCTACTATTGAAGGGGCGCTTTTGGTATACAGAATGGACAAATTTGAAATCGAAAATTCATGATATAAATGGTGGTCCAATTACAATTTTAAAATATAAAATAATTTTAGTGCGGACGAACTTAGGTCGTTAATTTTATACCTATGAACTAGTCAGGAAAACTAACTTCAATTTTATACGACTGAAAATTCAGGTTTATTTTGTTTTCGTATTCCATGTTTAAAACAGACATGGAATACGAAGTAACAAAACTTCAATCATATCCGGTCACTTGGTTAGACTGGTTTCGTAATTTATACTCCATACTCTGAGGTGTAGTGTAGAGCTAGAGTGGTTTTGCTGAGAAATTGCCAAGGAAAAGCTGAACAGACAGTCAATTCTGATGACCCAATTCGATGTGAATGAAAATCAGACATGTGAAATCTTTGCTGGTTGACAGTATAAGAACACAGTCTACTTATGAGTTAATAAGAATTTAACTGGAGCCATAAGGCTTAATAATTATTAAAACTGGCAGAAAATCTGTTTGTGCGATGCCTTACAGATTTCCGAACTATGAGTTACTGCGTCATGAAATTTGCACACCTTTTTCCTCTAGATTTTCTAGATGTTTAGCCTTCAAGAATTATTTATCTTTTCGTTGTTAAATTTGTGTAAGAACATTTGAATGCGAGTATCTTTTTGAAGCAAAAATGAGGAAATAAACGTTTTTTCTAAGAAATAGATGTTGTATACAAGGGTACACAATAAATTTTGTTCAAACACGTTTACGTGGAAATTTAAAAACTGGCAAACTTAACCAAATTCTCCTCTTCGTGATCCATGCACTATAGAGAAGTTTCATTATAATATTTTAACAACAATAATATCAAAACTACGATACTTTTAATTCCTCACTGACTAATTCTTGATGCGTTAGTATACTACAAAAGAGTTAACGAAGGGTCAAAAATGAACCCTTTCTGTATTCCTGAAAAAATACTCTGAAGCTCCTATACTGATGGTCAAATTTCAAACGCTCAAATTTAGATTGCTAGAATCAATTTTTAAAGAAGAAGGCATTGAAGTTATGGCATTATATTGAATATAGGTACCTCAGAACAGTTTCCCAATCGATGCGTCCTGTTCTTCTCTGTTCTTTGGACTTCTGAGCATAGTGGGCACATATCCTTTCGTATATGCAGACATTTTCTCCCATCTCCGCTATTAGTTTTTTCTCAGCATCTGCAACATCTAGCTGATCTTGGCTCTCGTCGTATGGACCAGCAATGGCGGCCCTGCGCACCCGACGTTTGTATGTATCTGAAAGCATTTTAAGTGCAAATTAATGTTAAATTTCATAATTCTGACACACAGTTTATCGACCTGCGTCTGTGAATTGTGTTTCAACAGTTATCAAATTTATTTTCGGTTATATCCGAAAAGATTTCTATTCACAAAACTGCATC